>OX456985.1:67774831-68374831 GCA_949752695.1 Melanostoma scalare
AAGAACCGATGAAATGTCCTCCAGAAAAAGTGAAAACAGAAGAGGACTTAACAAACAACCTTGTTTAACACCAGACGTCGATTGAAACCAGGTAGAAGCTTCATTTCCGTCCCATACTGCGGTCATATTGTTTTCGTATAGACACGTTACTATATTAAGCATTTTTGTCGACATTCCAAGGCAACTCAGTTTATAGAAAAGAGCTTTTCGGTCAATCGAGTCGAACGCAGCTTTAAAGTCAACAAAAAAGCATATAATTTTTTTCCTTTTTCGAGATATGACCTAGCGATGCATGTCAATGAAAAAATGTTATCCACCGTTGAATAATCCTTCCTAAAACCTGCCTGATACTCGCTGAGCAATTTATTTTCATGTACCCAGGTTGTAAGTCTGTCGTGTCAACGGGTATAAAGATCCGTCGAATTATTTTTCTTTCGAGACTACAAAGACTTTTCTCAGCCGTTTTAGGTTTGGTACATCCTGGGACTCCCCAGGCGCAGAACGGAGATGATCAAGACTTGTGAGTTTATTTTTGCTTTTAGGGAGGGTTTAATTCATTCATTTCTCATTAACCACCAAACCCATCCTTGTCGTTTCTTTTGTGTTCTTCCATATCCTCAGTATAGCAGCTACGATTTTGAGTACAAGGCTTGCCACCCTGGCCTGAGGCGTTTATGTGTTACGTCTAAGTTTTATTTTAATTTTTAAAATCTTAAGTTAAGAAAAATTTTATATAATTTTCCTCGTCTTTTCGATGGACTCTTGAACTTCCCAAGGGCCGAAAGCCTCGCATAATCACCGTAGTGACTCATAAGTCCCAGGACATATGGCTTCAGGACCACTTTTCAATTGCCATCATGCTCTTCCACTCTATATTAAGCTTCGACGTGAGCCTTTTGTTAAACAAGTGACTTCAATTGTCTGACAACAGTACCTTTTGTGTATAAGGAAAGTAAAATTTATGAATATTTATACTTAAAAATAAATATGGTGGCGCTACAGAGCGAGGAGCCCTTGGGCCTAGCGCATTTTTCACAACCATGCCTTGTGAGGAAATGGAGGGGACCTACAATTTTCTGCCGGTTCCGAACGGATAATCGAGAAAGCGCTTTTCAAAGCAATGAATATTACCGGAGGACTTGCCAATTCCCCGCGAAAGGCGATACCCGTGGAAAAAACATTTTTGCCTCTGTTGGGATTCGAACTCGAACCTCTGAAATATTTATACTTAGTCATTTGAAAAATGCGTTAAAGTTCGCCTTTTTTGCGCTTAATTCTGACAGAACGAACACATCTTTTAAGGAAACAGAAAATAATTTTTTTGGCATAATTTACCTATGCCACTGTGTAAATTTGAAGGTATTTCCAGCAAGATTTGGCTTTAATGTGAGCTTTGATGTGTCTACTTCAAGAAAACACCTACTTCAGACCGTAGCTTACTTTTAAAAGTCTTCAACTTTAAATAATTTCGGACTGAGTTTTGTACTGTGCTGCCGTGATTTACTCAAAAATTTTCTTGCTGAATTTAACCGCTGCGGTGTTTCTTATTATTATTAAAGAATCTTTATTTTTTCCATAATAAGTACAATTTTGATTTTGAAATTTCAAAGATTTACCAGCATTTCTTATAATTGCATCCTACATTAGAAAAAAAAAACACAATCAAATGATTAGTTCACCAAGATTTCACGTAACACGCTAATAAATTTGCACCGAGTTGACAAACGATTTCAAATAATTTGACTTTGGACGACTATTTAGGTACAAAAACTTAGGTTTTGGGCTCAAATCCATAGCGAATTCAGATTTTTTGGCTGATTTGCTATAAAAAATGAGAATTAGCCAATCGAAATCAGCACTTTGGAGAATCAGTGAGCCCGCACTGCGACTTTTCTCGACTTTTGAACAGACTAAGATATTGGCATAATTTTTTTTTATCCTTAAAAGAAATTTCAAAGGCTATATAACAAGTAGAGAATTTAAAAAAAATGGGCACGACTGGG
The DNA here is from genome assembly GCA_949752695.1 of Melanostoma scalare. Taxonomy (NCBI): domain Eukaryota; kingdom Metazoa; phylum Arthropoda; class Insecta; order Diptera; family Syrphidae; genus Melanostoma; species Melanostoma scalare. The sequence continues at coordinate 67,776,835 of OX456985.1, forward strand.
TCGCACGAACTTGTGATTGTGTGCTAAGTGCAATGCCAAAATCTTATGGCTGAGTAAAAAGTTTTATTATTCGCTCTTATATTTGGTGGTGCAGGGTTGCCAACTACACATTAATTACTTTCTTACTTACTTACTTAAGGTGGGCCTACAGTCCGGGAGGGACTAGGGCCTCAACCAACATGCTTCTCCAGCCAGCTCGGTCCCTAGCTAGCTGCCTCCAGTTTTGCACGCCAAGTTGGTTGAGGTCCTCTCCTACTTGCGTACGCCACCTGAGTCGCGGTCTTCCTCTACTACGCCGTCCCTCGGGATTGGATTCGAAGACTTTCTGGGCCGGAGCGTTGGTGTCCATTTGCTCTACATGACCAAGCCATCTAAGCCGCTGGACCTTAACTCGTTTGACAAGGTCAGTGTCGCTGTACAGCCCGTACAGTTCGTCGTTGAATCTTCTTCTCCACTCTCCATCTATGCAGACGGGACCAAAAATCACCCGAAGAGTTTTTCTCTCGAAGCATCCTAAAGCGTTCTCGTCTACCATTGAAAAGGTCCATGCCTCTGCGCCATATATAAGAACCGGGATGATAAGTGTCTTATACAGGGTCACCTTAGTTGCTCTAGAGAGGACTTTACTACTCAATTGCCTTCTTAGTCCGAAGAAACAGCGATTGGCAAAAGTTATTCTTCATTTGATTTCAGCGCTGTTGTCGTTGTCTGAATTAATAGCGGCGCCTAGGTAGACAAAAAACCAAAAACCTTTTTTGACATCGAATGTATCGGTGTGATCTTTTCCGACCCTGATGGAGCAGCGTGCGTTCTCCATCGTCATCCTAGTCATGGTAGGGATGCCAAAACTAGACATGGGTCAGTAAGTTAATTAAGTTATTATATAAGCTAGTCTTACACATTTTTGTTAGCATGTAAATAGATATAAGAAAATGTAAATAAAAAATGAATTAAAAATGAAAAAAAAAAAAAAAACTAGACATGGCTCTATATAACTCCTCTCTATTGATGCTGTCGTACGCGACCTTAAAATCGATAAAAAGGTGGTAGGTATCACATTAATTATGAAAATTAAATTAAACCACCAGAGTTATTAAAAACCAAAATTAAATTAATTATTCCAAATGTTTCAAGCGAAATTCTAAAAACGCCATTCTTTTGCAGTTGCTAAAACATACAATCGCCGAAAATTCAATTCAAATCATCGGACCATTAAAAAAAAAAACGGTTTTTTATTTTTCACTTTTTTTTTTAAATCAAGTTATTTAAAGTCAAGTACGCAAAGTTTAACATCCTGTTAGTGGTTGCCTTGACAAAAAATTTGAAGAAAATCAAAAGTATCGTTTTGAAGTTATTTCAAAAATTCAAAATTTTTTAAAGAAATTTGTAAAAATTTCAAAAATTTTTATCTTTCAAATGATGATATATAATCTTTCTTAAACAAATTAGGACTTCTTAAATACAAAATTTCGTAAACATCGTGTAAGCCATTAATGAGAAAGTCGGCTTTGAAAAAAAAACGGTACTATGGGAGGTACCGTTCTTAGACTTTTTCCAAAAATTTATTTTTCATCATAAGAAAGACAATTTAAAATGAATCTTTCACACAAAATTTTATGGATATCGTTGGAGCCGTTTTCGAGAAAAGTTAGTATATTATCATATCGGTTGTATGGCAGGTACCGTTATTTCAAGACCTAGAGGCCCAATTCCAAAAACCCTTCTGTAGGCTACCCCACAGACTTTAACTGCAAATTTTGAAGAGAATCGGTTAAGCGGTTGAGGCTGTAGATCCATATACAGACAAACAGACAGACAGAATTGTAGGAGCCACTTTTTTCGTATTCTCTATCATCGTAATGTCGTGTTCAATTGTTATCTCAAATTTTTTTTTCTGCACGATTGCAAAACTAGCCTTATAGTACCTGTAATCACAAGTAAAAAATTGATTCTCAGGGGAGGATGCAATCCGTAGAACAATGGACAGGACAATTCCTAAGTATAGGCAAAACGATCCAACGAACATGTACAGAAACGCGACAATAGACGCACTCTACAAACAAAAAAGTAGACTCCTGTCGAGACTGAAACTCTTGCACAGGAGGTTTACTGACCGACACGATTTGGAGATTAGAAGTCTGAAGTCACAGATCAAAAATCTCCAACAGTTAATAAAAGAAAATTACAGAATATCTATATCTCTTTTCTGGAACAACAAAATTCGGGCTGTACAGTCCAACAACACGAGTATGTTTCCGGAAATAAAAAAAAATTTTAGGAGAAAAGATCAAAATTACCTTCAGGGTATTAAACTCCAAAGGACGACAGAGAACAAAAACTTACTTTTGACAATAGGGATGGATCCGGATGAGGCCATCTTGGATGATGACCACTTTATAGTTGAAGATGCTCAAGAGAAGGTAGAGACGGTGGGTGCTGTTTTCGAGCGAGTATATAAGGTGAATGATTGCATTCGACCGAATTACGAGCTTGAGAACGGAGCCTTCGTTGGACACCTCTATCTTAGAGACGAGATCTCGCTAAAGCAGTGTACGGGTGCATGTCTGGTTGACTTGGAGAAGGCTTTCGACACCGTTTGGTTAGACTTTCTTTTCTATAAGTTGATCAGGTGCGGCATGAGTAAACCACTGCTATATTCTATATATTCTGAATGACATGCTTCATGGTAGAACGTTTGTTGTCAAAAGTTGCAAAAAAAAATTCTACCAGAACTTTTAAAATACAGAAAGGTATGCAACAAGGAGCGGTGAATTCGCCTATTTTATTTAGCATTTTCACCGGCGATCTAATTGGTTCTCTTCACCATGCTATAGCGTACGCCGATGACCTCATTGGGTACAGAACAGGTCCAAAGATCGAAGACATCAGAAGTCTCTTGCAAGGTGACTTCGATAAGATTCAGCAATATTGCGATGACTGGAAGTTGAAAATCAACTTTCAGAAATCGGAAACAATTGTGTTTAGAACCCCGTTGGCTCGGGCCTCATGGGATACGAGAAAGAACTGGCGCAAGCTGGTGATCGTTGATCTACATGGCCACCCACTGCCAAACAAAGTAGTAGTCAAGTACCTTGGCATCTGGCTAGATCAGTATCTATATTTTAACAAACATATGGATGCGGCTCTGGCCAGGGCTAGAGGAGCTTTTGCTCTGACAAGGCGACTGTTTCTCAGCAGTCAACTTGATAGCAGAGTGAAGGTGATTTGCTACATGGCCCTCATAAGGCCAATGATTGTCTATGGGTGCCCTGTGTGGTTCAATGTTACAGCGTCTCAAATGGAAAAGATTCGGGTGTTTGAGAGACAGTGTCTGCGTACCTGTCATGGATTGCACAGAACACCAGAGTCGGAGTACAGAAATTATTATCCTAATGGGGTCCTTTACAACGGGGCTCAAATGAACAGAATCGACAACTTCATTATAAAACTGACTCGGGGTCACACTGCAAGGGCGATGTCTTCGAACAATGGCCTGATATTTGGGGCTTACTACCCCAATATAGAATATATACGTTTCAGTGGATTTGTCCCACCGTAGGCTTTCCTCTATTTTGACATGTTAGGTTTGATACAGGACAGATTGGCGGTTCCGTTAATCTACCACGTCTGCCGTAAGTCCGTAGAACGACGGCTCCTTTACAACCGTGACGTCGCCTCAGTAGGCCGAGAAGTTGAAGAGCTCTTCCGGTTCAGTAGGGCGGTTTCAGATCGCGATCGACTGGACGTATTAAAACGTCAAAACTATTCTGGTGGTTGTCTGAGTAACATATGGAAAATGTTAATGATAGCGAGTCGCCAATGGCTGGCTTACAAAGGTTTAGAGTGTAAGACTTAGGGTATAGGGGGTGGGCGTAGTGGCAAAAAAAAAAATTTAAAACCAAAAAAAAAAAAGTTAAAAAATACAAAAATCCAAAAAACAAAAAAAAAATAATAAAAATAAAGAGGCGTCGAAAATAAAAAAAAAAAAAAAAATTGTAAAAAATTAATAAAACCAAAAAAAATTTAAAAACTAAAAGCGGCATCAAATACCCAAAAATATAGAAAAAATACAAACAAAAACCCAAAAAAAATTATAAAACAAAACAAAAAAAAAAAAAAACTACTGTGGCTGCTCTAGTTTTAATTAGTTTTAATTAGTTGTAAGTAATTTTAAGAAAAACCAAAAAATTTGATCAGAAAAACTAAGTTTTTTAAATTTTCTTAGTTTATAATTCTAGTTATAGGTTGAAATATATATTTTATCTTTAAGCCGAAAGGCATTAGAATTAAGTTACTGAGTAATTTAGAGTATCCGCCTAGGGTCAGTAAGTTAATTAAGTTATTATATAAGCTAGTTTAAACATTTTTGATAGCATGAAAGTAGTTATAAGGGATAAAAAATAAAAATGAATTTAAAACTGAATTGATTCTCAGGGTGTTTCGCAGTTTTTGGCTGAAATAAGATTTTCGTGTAGAAAAAAAATTTACGAAATAAGGCATTAAAATAAGCCTTTAAAATTAGTCCTAATTTTTGCGGGAAAAAATTTGTGACTATTTAATTGTTTAAAACAGTCGATGCTAAAAGTCAACAATCAAATATCTCAAATGTTTTTAACAAGAGTAACATAAAACATATTTTTTTCATTTTGAGTGTTATATACGAGACAGTGAAGGCAAAAAGTATACGGACGAAAAAAATTAAGCGAAATAAAAATTCTAAATGTGTATTTTTAAAACAAAGTAGAATATAACCGCACAATTTTTTTTAACAATTACTAGATCTTAGTTTTCATTGGTGTCATCATCATTTTCAACATTTAATAGACCTATTAGATCTGGGCAATAACTCTTTTTCAGCTCTTTTTTGAATCGAACATGCCTTAAAGATGAAATAGGTGGACATATTATTATTGTAAATGTATATATTAAATATATTAAATAAATCTTCATTTTGTCGCTTTCGTGGAAGCTTGCATGTACATTTATTTGAGTATCAATATCGCTTATAGTTTATTTCCTTGATACCTCTGCTTCTTCTGAAAGCTCTTCTATTATCTTATAAGCTCCCCACCATGATCCAAAATTGTGTGAATGTTGGAATCAGGAGTTTGAAGCTGTATTTGGCCTTAAGAAGATCCGAAGTAGTTTAGGTATGCTCGTTTAATTTACTTACATTAATGGGTTCCTTCGATGATAGTGCTATTGAAACTACTTGCAGTTTCTATTTTTGAAAAATCTTCGTGAAGTGTTACCGTCATTCGTATAACCAAATCCTTGTTTTGGCGTTTCAATAATCATTAGCCCGATTCGCTCCCTAAATTCCTTTAGTATTTCCATTTCGTTACATCACAAAACAATAATTCACAACTAAACAATTCTCTCCACTTTTTGTGATGATGGGTACACATAAAGCAATTAATACATTTGTGGCCAAGTGCTTGTGTATAAGAACAATTAGGATTAACAACTATTTAAGTAGTTCGAAGAAACTTACTTACAGCAATTCTCCAAGGCTTTTTCGAGATGTGGCATTTATATTAAAAGGGGTGTGGAAATGGGTGGACTTTTGAGGGATCAAAATATTAACAAACCTTTTATGAATTGATATAAGATACAGGATACAGGAGCTGCAGAAAAGAAGCGAAGAAAAAGTGCGCCCAACTTCAAGCAAAAAGCACGGAGGGCCTGTATCGAGAGCTGGAAGAGATTTCTGCCCCAGCTGCTGAAGCAAATCAGGCAATCCAAGAGCTAAGACAAAGCAACTTGAATAAGGGAGCAACCATTTTCAAAATAGCCGCTCAGAGAAGGAGAATTGCGCAGGAGATTCGTTCGCCGAAGTTCATAAATGATGCTCAAGGACTGCTACTTGTGGATGACGACAAAATTCTTCACAGGTGGCGACAGTATTGTGATGATCTTTTGAATGAACAGTTTCCTCGGTGCCACTTTCCAACAGCTGCACCTAACTTCACGGAAGTATCCGAGGTCACAGTCGAAGAAGTTAGGGAGGCAGTAAAGAACTCCAAAAATGAGTTTTGGAAAACTATGGAAGACATCGGGTTGAGATGGCTCATGTTTCTCATCTCCAAACTTATAAGAGGTGACAGTTTACCTAATCAATGGAGGGAAAGTTTTCTTCTTCCAATGTATAAGGGAAAGGGAGATACCAGAAGCTGTGACAACTATCATTCGATCAAGTTGTTGTCCCACACTATGAAGATTGTTGAGCGGGTTTTGGATAGCCGACTGCGGAAAATAATAAGGCTGTCTGATGACCAATGCGGGTTTGTCGCGGGTAAGTCAACTACAGACGCAATCCAAAGTATAAGGATCATTATGGAAAAACACCGAGATGCCTTAGAGGATTTGCATATTGTGTTGGTTGACTTCGAAAAAGCATTCGATCGACAACCACGAGATCTGATATGGGTGGCCCTCAGACACCGAGGAGTTCCTCAAGCCTATGTGCGAATAATAACGGACATGTACGAGGGAGCACTTACAAAAGTGAGATGCCACCAAAGAATTCCAAATAACAGTAGGTGTACATCAGGGAAGTGTCTTGAGTCCACTGCTCTTTATTGCTGTTCTGGATTATTTGCTCGAAGGAAAAGTAACGGACAATAAAGTAAAACAATTATTCTTTGCTGACGATGGAGCCATCATAAGCGAGGATCCTACATCCCTGCAACGAGCACTTGACGTTTGGATTGATGTTCTGGAAGGAAATGGGTACCGTATTAGCGCTAAAAAGACTGAATACCTGTGCTGCCCTTTTTCTGATCCAGACAAGCCTATTCCAGACATTTATTTGAATGGAAATGTGCTTCCCAAGTGTGAAAAGTTTAAATATCTGGGATCTATGATCAATAGTGAAGCAGCTTGTGATGACGACATCAATCATCGAGTAAGCGTAGGGTGGATGAAGTGGCGAGAAAACTCCGCTATCTTCTGTGATCGAAAAGTGCCCCCTAAGCTGAAGGGAAGACTCTACACAGCAGTTGTCCGTCCAGCTCTGACATACGGTTCACAATGTTGGACAATGTACAAAAAGTATGAGAGCAAATTGACGGCAGCCGAAATGAAGATGCTTCGGATGACAGCAGGAGTAACTAAGCTTGATCGAATTAGAAGTTCTAAGATCCGTGGAAGCCTTCATGTCAAAAGTACCATCTTGGACAAAATTCAGCACGACCGGCTCAGTTGGTGTTGTCATGTTCAAAGGAGAGATCCGCAGAACCCAGTCCAAAAGGCAATATTGTACAACGTTTCAACAAATTCGCGACGAAAAAGAAAAGGCAGGCCAAAACGCTCCTGGTACAAGCAAATGCAAAAACAGCAGCATTTGGTTGGCCTCAGACATGGAACAATCCAAAACCGGGAGGCTTGCCGACGCTTTCTGAGGTCAATGCGGCGTACCCCACAGGCGGATCACTAGTGTGAAGCAGAAAAGTGGGAGAGTTGTGATCGCTTCAAGATCACTACTCGTAACGCCGGAAATGGAAAGTAGAAGATGAATTGATATAAGAAGCAAATTTCACGCTCTCAGGTCTATTACCTCACTAAAAATTTAAATGTTCGTTTCATACCAAAGTAAGAGCATTAATAACAAAGACTTTTTTTTTTTTTTTTAAATTTAAATATCTCCGAAGATTGCAGCTACAATTTTGTATATGGTTTAACAAATAGTTGAGGTCAATTACCTTGGTTGGTTTTCCGCAGAACTCGGCGAAACTTTTTTTGAAGCTGAACTCAAACCCAAAAAACTATAAAGAATCTACAACTCGTTTGATCCGCTCGAATCTCTCAAAAGAACACTCTTCAAGGCATGCAAGACATTTCTTAAAAAATGTTATCAAAATCCACTGTCTCTTGGGAACGCTTAGAGAACGTACACGAATACTTTGACTGACGTTTGAATAACCTTCTTAACGTTGCTCCTCCGGCGCTCTGTGGTCAAAATTGGGCTTTATTGTGGCAAAAATCATAACTTTTGAACGCATTTTGTATTTTTGCCAAATTTTGGGGCCACAGTGTGGCAGAGCGTCCGACCTTAGTAGAATGAGTCAAATCTATATCCCCTGTCTTATCCGTTCCAATTCTTATTTGCCAAATAGCGCGATGGCCGCTAAACACCCTGCATAGTACCTATCTACCTTTGCAGTTCCGAAATTCTTGAGAAGAATTCTAAAACGTAGAAAAGTACTGTAACGTCAAACTTTAACTTTTCCCTAACTCTACTTAAGAAATTTAATTTCATTAGATTATTTCATTACTGGCCTAACCTCTGTTCAAGTTCGCGTTTGGACTTTTTGTTTTGCATATTTCATGTTTACTCCCTTCTAGCGACTACAACCAGTGACGCCAGACTTTGGAAGCATCTTTTCCCACAGCGTTGGGTGAAATTCCCCTTTTTTCCCACACTGTTTGTATAAATATCCCGAAATTATCCCTCGAAGTAATAAATTATATGAAAACACACATTTCACAAACAATTGAGTCTTTTTAGTTTATTAGTAGTTATAGCATTTATAATTTAAGCAAAACTAAACAGAATTTTCGAATATTCGAATATTAAGATATGTATTTATCACATTTAGTAGGAAAACATTGACGTAAAAGAAGAAGCCTAAGTGCAGTCTCCAAAGAAAATTAGAGTCAGAAAACATATTTTCAAAGGTTTTGGATGTGCTGAATTCAAATCCAGTCAGGGAATCGCGCTACAACGCCATTTTGCCAAAGAATAAGGCATTGATTTCTTAGCCTTATTCTGGTCTGGCTATAATCTCAGGAACCTTATGAGATAGAGCAATTCTGTAACTGAATTTGAATTCAGCACATCCAAAACTTTTGAAAATATGTTTTCTGACTCTAATTTCCTTTCGAGACTGCACCTATACTTCAAACTAATGCATTACCGAGTCTTGCAACTTTTGAAGCCAAATATCTCAAAAATTTGATGTAATAGAGCTATTTTGAGGCCAGATATGAATTCAGCGGATAGCAAATAAAACGGAAAAGCAATGATTTGTTTTTGGGTTAACAAATTTTTTATGTTAAAACAGAGGCTGAAAAATAACAAAAACTGGATTTTTAGATCTTGAACGCTTAATATCTCAAAAACGCTGTTAGGTAGATTCTAAGCTCATATTTAGATTCAGCGAAGCAGAAACCTTTAAAATAATATAGTTTGCTTCTGGAAACTCTGGGACACCAGGCAACGCTATCTCTACGGAGATATTCTGGTAATAGATAAGCTGCTTTTATAGTGACCCATTGTTCCAGCAGTTTGAAAGTATGCATGTGTGACTTGAGAACTACTTACCACACTTAAGTTAGTGTTTGGCATTGTGATTTTGAAAGACACCAACACCTCATCTACACAAGGCAATCAAACAGATTTAAATTGATTGGAATTGCAAAAATTAGAATAGTTTGCTTGATCACTACTGAATAAAACTTACTATATTTCTGAATAGAATAAGGAAAGCAGGAAAAGATTTGAGTTTATCGTAAAATCCCATTTGCCTTCACTATGAAGTTCGAAAAATCCCTTTTTCCCTTTTAGCTTATTTTAGACTAGAAATTCCCACAAAAAGGGATTTATCCCTCGATCTGGCGTCACTGACTACAACATCTACGTCAGTCGCTCCGCTGCCCAACAGGTGTGGTGAGTTCAAACTTGTGACATCTTGTGACATCAATCTATTTCCACTTTAGCCATGCATTTTGTTCTTACATCTTAAGGGCACTTTTGGTCTTTCAACTCAGTTGCATCTAAACTTTCACAAAACAAAAATCTTCAAGAAACCGAAGAAATGCCCACCAATTTCTTCATCATTCAACACAAAAACACTCACCTCACCATATCCAGCAACAGCAATCAGCAACCATTTCCACCTGACTCTCTTAAAGTATATTCGCCCATATTCGTTTCTCTTAGACCCGAATTCGCCGAAGAGCATAGACTGCTTGGACTTGCTTTTACTGGTGTACTAAAACTTCCACCTCTTACATCTTACCGCCAACATACCGGCAAAATTATACCAAAACCCGCCAGTCGGTGCCACCAACAAGTAAGAATCTCCTCAAAACAAAATCATTGCTCGGATATAATCAACGCCTAGCCAGAACGAATCGAGAACAAGAAATAAAAGTCATACTCATCCACGGAAATAAAATAAATATTAAAATAGAATAAACAAAGTAATAAAAAAAAAAAAAAAAAAACTTTCGCCACGTCCTCTCTCTCGCATTCACTTGTGCTTATGCTTACTTTGAAATTTTCATCATTCCGTGTATAAGGCCAATCGCAACCAAAAAACCTGCTTTTCGTCAGAGCCCAGAGGCCTCCACCAAACCACTTTACCCTCGCCCCCATCCATACTCTCATCCGTACGTAAGTAACGTACAATACGTACCTCAGCTCTAAGCTACTACTCAGACTCACTACGAAACGAATTATTTAGTTTTTAGCACACAGCCAGTGCCAGTGCCGCCAGTAGGCAAGCAACCAACCAACCAACCAAGCAAAAAAGATACTTCTTCCATCATCGTCAAATAGATTCAAGTCCGGGGTTCAATTGAACCGAGTGTACAAGTTTACCTCAGTCGCTCTTGGAGCGTTGTCGTGGACGGTATTTGTAATATTTTTATACTAGACGTTGATGAATAAAACAAATCTCTTCTCAAAAAAAGAAGTGAAAAAAAAGAGATTTTTTGTTTTATTGTGATTCGGTGTGTTTATCCTAAAAAAATAAATCAAAACAACATCCTCATATTGAAACAGGATCCTTTTCCTGCTTTTCTGCATCGGATTTCAAAATATTTGCCTACTTGTGTCTGTTTTTGGTTTGAATGTTTGAATTACTGGATTTCTCGCAAGAGAAAGTTTTTTTTTAAGTTTTTTATGTGCAGAAAGTGGTGTGGTGCCACAAAACCACATTCATAAATAAATTGTTAAAAAATAATAAATTAACAAATTTATTATAAAAGTGAAGTTTATAAATTAAATTAGAGGAAAGAAAAAAAAAAGCCCACGGTCGGTGGTTGGTAGCGAATCGTTTGCAATCATCCAACAACAACTTTTGGACCCAAGCTTCTCCCCCCGTGTGGATAAAATATATTTTCGTAAAAAGATATTCAAAGAAGAAGAAACTACGTCGACCCGGTTTTGCGCTGACGACCATTAACGAAGTTAGCCACAAGAAGAATATATTTAAATAATTTCCAACTTTTTCTTAACAACAACAACAACAGCAACAAAAAATAATTCTTAACCGAAAAAGAATTAAAGTTTTTTCTTATAACGTGTTTTTAGTTCAGAATTGTTTTTTTGTCGTCGATATAACCAGAATTAGATAGAGGAGGAGAAGAGGAAGAGGAAGAGAAGGGTAAGAAGAAGAAGAAGAAGAAGTGGAAGTCGAAGTCGAAGTGAAATTAACAAGTGTCAGTGATACTTTTTTATTCTGATTTTATTGAATTGTGGAAAGAAACCTTATAACGGTTCAATTTATCTAAACATTTTTACTGTGTGGATTAAAAGACGGAAACTTAATCAAGAAAAGGATAAGCGCGATCGTTGGAGAACAATTATTTTGGATAACATTGTAGCAAGGTGAGTTTTTAGTGGAACTTTAATTCTCTCTTCATTCAGGCAGTCGAAATTCAGGTCAGGTGTAGGGAATAGTTTTAATGAAATCACAATAACCTCAGAGCACACAGGTAAAAAAAAAAATTATAAATAAAATAGTGCGCGGCCAATTATGTGTGAGTGTGTGCGACTGAATAGAGTGGCATTCTTGTATTTTCGTAGATAGACGACGACGACTATGGACGAATAGACGACCCAAACAGGTACTACGTTCGTTGGAACTACACTCTTACCTGGTAAACAGGTGTAAAGTCAGTTGCTAGGGTATATGAGTTTTATTATTTTTTCCATTAGAGTAATCCTCTTTTGCGGGCACTCGGCACTGAGCACTGAGAGCAGAGAGCACAGACGTGTCCTTAGCATGATATTCATTTGAAATTAAAATGTTAATTACACGAGCTGTGGGATTTTAGTTTTTTTTTTATAATTTGCTTTGTAAGGATGTGCGTTGTTGCATTGCGTGCATATTGAGCCAATGTTTCGGTCTTGCCGTTCTTTAAAGTTGAACTAGCAATGGCATACCAACCTTGTTGTTGTTGTTATTGTTTTTCTGGATTCTGGACAGCGATAGACACTTTGTAGAGTGGTAATCACGTGGGAGTGTACCTACTATGGACGGATATGTGTGTTTAATTTGTGGAATTATTGGTGTGTATTCGACACTGGTTGTCTGGACACGGCCTTTTGATTTTTCGCATTTTGTGCGCTGGATTTAATTAAATCCGGTTGTGTGCTTTGCTAGCTACGGCTACGTATACTACGAACTACGTACTACGTTAGTCAAGCTCACCTAAGCTCGTTCCGTTCGCTCGCTGCTCGTTCGCACTGTCAAACGGAGAGAATCAACCTCATTGAGGGAGTTTTAATGTGTAATTAAATTGTGGGTTGGGTTCGTGTTGCTGTTGTTATTTTTTGTACTTCGTTGAGAATGGAACTTTTTTGGTTTTGCTGCTCTCGGTAATAGGCACCTGTTGAATTACGTTTGCTCTGATGTGACTTAATGTGTCGTCTAGATTTGATGGGATTTGTTTGGAACTTTTTTTTTTATTTTTTTTTTATTGGAGTGGCTGTTTTGTTGGATGTGAAGTGGATTATCATTATTTCACCACACAAAGAAATTGACATTCAAATGCAGATTTTGGTGACACGAATGGAGTGCGTGATTTGCATGACACTGATTGGTATAACTTGTTTTGAGATTGAAAAGAATTTTTAAAGTAACTGTATCCAATTAAAAAAAATAAAATTAAGTAAAATTAAATAGACTGGTAGGTACGATAATGCGCTCGGGGAGTTTCGAGGCCTGACTCGTTATTCAGGGACCCTTCATTAGATTGGTGGTGTAGAATGAGAAAGCGCTTTATACGGCAGTGTACTCTCGCAGAGGATTTGCCAATTAGAGACTTGAACTCGCACGTATCAAGCAGACATGCTAATTATTACGCCACAGGTGCCACAGCATTCAATTGCGAGTATAAATATTTTAGTCTTTGAAACGAAACCGCTTTTAAAATAAGAAAATAAATAAAGTGGCGCAACGTAGTGCTGGTAGTTTCGAGATTCGAGATCTAACGCATTTCAGTGACCAACAATTTTCTGTCGATTCCGAACTGCTACGCGAGAATGTGCTTCCCATGGCAGTGTAGTTACTCTCGGATGACTGGTCAATTCCTCGCGAAAGGCGATCAAAATCACGCCACAGAGCTCAGAGAGCCCTTGCGGCAAGCTCATTTCGTTCAGCCATACCTAGAAATGGAAGGGACCTACTGCCAATTCCATACGACTAAGTGAGGAAAAGCTTTTCATAACCGTGTGGTTTATCTTGAAGGACTTGGCAACTCCTTCCGACAAGCGATCAAAATCTAGCAACAGAGGTCTTGGGACAAGCGTATTACATTTCATTCAACCATACCTAGATGAGGAATGAAAGGAACTTACCTACTGATTGAGACAGCTTTTCTTACCGTGTGGTTAATCGTGCTTTCTCAATTAGCCGTTCGGAACCGCAGAAAATTCATTCATTCCCTCACAAGGCGCATGATTGTGAGAAATGCGCTAGGCCCAGGTGCTCCTTGCTCTGTTGCGCGACCCTATTTTTTTTTTTTTATTTATTTAGCCGCAGAAAATTGTAGGTTCCCTCCATTCCGTCACAATGACACTTGTTTTGAGAGCTGCTCTAGGCCCCGTTGCTCCTCGCTGTGTTGTACCCTTTTTATTTATTTTATTTTATAGTTTATCGTGGCGGACTTGGCAGTTCCTCACGAAACTTGATACCCGTAAAACAAATTATGGAAGTTTCTGGAATTAGTGCCCGAAATGCTTCGTAATAGACAGACATGCTAACCACTATTCCACTGGTGCTACAGCATCTAATTATGATTCTAAATATTTTTGTTTTTGGTGCAAAGCCACTTTTGAAATGAATAAGTTAATAGGATAGCTCGGGAAGTTTCAAAACCTAAAACTTTTCAGGGACCTGTGATCTCATTCCAATTCTATGCGGCTGATGATGCTTCGGAGCATAAGGCTATAAATTATTTAAAGGCTAATTAAGAATCAAACACTTGCTATGGGAGTTTAATGACTCTCGAAGGAATTGTCAGTTTTTCTTGAAAGTCCAATAAATATGAAGTATAGGGCGGCGCAACAGAGTTCAAGGATACTCGAGGCTCAAAGCATTTCAGGGACTCCACAATTGCTTGCCGGTTTCGAGTAAGAAATAACTGTGTAGCAGTGTACTCTCGTAGGAATAGATAATTCCTCGCGAAAAGCAATAGATAAAACTTATAAAGTTTCGGGAATCGGAGCATCGAACTATTTCGTCAACGTTCAACAATGAGCTGCCATCAAAATTTCACCGTTCGTAATATACTGCGGTTCAACTCAGGATCCGAAAATACAGTCACTAAATTTTGGAGCAAATTTGACAAAAAGAGTGGAGTAAATTCAAAATTTCTGGAGTAAATTTGATGTAAAAAGATACCCTTTGCTTTTTCTTAAAAAAAAATGTTTATTTAATAAAGAGTGGGCTTTATAATGGTGTCTTTTTAAACTGATTCCCAGTTCGAACTTTTGACAAAAAGTCAATATCATGCCTACCTTCGCGGAAAAGGTAATGTTAGTGGACACTTTCCAAAGTATCCTTTGGTCGTACACAGACAAAATGTGACCGTTGTAGTCGATAGTGTGCAACTCAATCAAAGAATACGTCTTTACGCTTCGGGTATCAGTGGGCGTTACAGTAAACAATCAAATTTTTTAATGAGATCGATTACATTGGCTTAGACATACAGAGAAGCCATTTATGCTACACAGCCGCAATTGATCTATTACAATATATGTTTCCAAATTGTGTTATTATCTTGGCGGTGACAATTAGCAGTCTCGGAGCTGCAATTTTTTGTAGGGACTGTGAAGAACCGATATTATGTCAACAATTTGGGAACCGTTAAAGCACGTACCACCTTACAAGAGGTCAAGAAGTCAAGATAACCACATTCCCTTGAAAGGAACCGTCTCACCTAGCAGCATGAACTTGGCACAAAATTTTAGGTATTGAGGTACACTAGACCCCGAGGCTTCCCGAGTTTTGTGGCACGCTCTATTGATTTTTTGACTTATGTATGTTTTTATAATGTGGTACCCGTGGTGCGATGGTTAGCATGTCCACATGCTAACCCAGAGGTTCGAGGTTCGAATTCCAGCAGAGGCGCAAAAATGTTTTTTCCCGGGTATCGCCTTTCGCGAGGAATTGGCAAGTCCTCCGTTAGTAAATTCATGCCATGAAAAGCGCTTTCTCAATTAGCCGTTCGGATCCGGCATAAAATTGTAGGTCCCCTCCATTCCCTCACAAGGCATGGTTGTGAGAAATGCGCTAGGCCCAGGGGCTCCTCGCTCTGTAGCGCCACCCTATTTTTTTTTTTTTTTTTTTTTTTTTTTTTTTTTTTTTTTTTTTTTTTTTTTTTTTTATAATTTCATTTTCAAACATTTCAATACACGGTTGTGTAGATTTTTCTATATCGAAGAAGAAAATCGGAGAGCCGTAGCAGATCAAAATTGTTCTAATCGGTGCAAGGTTTGAACGCTGGTTCCTCCCTTACTTTTCGGTTACCGCTCTCACAAAAACGCTTAAATGATCATGCCAAAGGCTCATCATGTCACTATAAATGAATATCCTTTCGTAAAGGATGTCATTGTGGCCAAAAAGAACTTCCACGCTCCTAAGTGAACAGAGTTGGAGACAATTCCGAATTTGCATGAACATTAAAGCTATGCAGTCGTTGCATAACTGGGAATTGGCCTTGAATGAAAACAAGGTTTTAATAAGTTTAAATCAATAATCGGCAAAAATTTCACTGAAAAATTAATTCAAGGCTTATTATCTCGCTTAATATTGACATAAGCAATTTGGTAGGAAATAAAATTCTCTACAAGTTTGTCAATTATAATTTTTCCCTTTATTTACGAGATAACTGCGAAAAAACGCGAATCCCATGAAAAAATGAGGTTTAGTGGCCGTACTACCTCGTCGGTGTGAGTTACAACTTTGCCGCAATGGACACTTTTGTAGAGCGTTCAATTTTGAGAAAAAATCATCTTCTGTAAAAGCGATCCCTTGAAATGCCACTGAGCTATAGAAATCTAAAAATAAAAAAAATCTGAGTTTCCGTGTATTTTTAATGGGAAATCTTCACACCTCTTGGTCGAGCACCTAAAATTAATATTAGGAGCTTAAACTTTCAGGGATTTTTTTTGGTATTTCCAACAAAATTTCACGATGGGACCGAAAGAAAAGAAAAGTAAAAAAAAATCAACCTAGTGTGAAACAGACTGTGTCCTTGGGGTATACTCCTCAATTATATTTTTGAGCGCAACGCCTTCCATCAGATGTACATTACAAAATGAATCAGTTTGTTGAAGTCTTCATGGAACTTTCGACAGCCGTTTCAAGGAATTTCTTAGGTTAGGTAAAAATGGCTATCAGGAAAACAACTGACAACACTTAGACCAATATTAGGTCCATTGTGATACCATAAGAATTATGCGAGGGAGTACCTCACTTAACAAAACCATTTGGAGCTTTTGATAAAGCGTATAGGAGATGCAGGGGATCTGTGTTCGCTAGATCGCTTGGATCATCAAGAAAAAATTTTCCTAGATGCTGTTTTCTTTTAAGGGAGAGTGCAGGACATGAGCAGAGGAGGTGTGGAATAGTTTCTTCCTCCTCCTCATCTAAGCAACTTCTGCAGAAGTCATTAGAGGAAACGCCGAGTCTTATGGCGTGTCTTCCTATCAAACAATGTCCGGTGATGACATTGATTACGGAGCTAACTTGCAATCTGGTAATGGATAACAAATGTCTTGTGCGTTGTGGATCTAGTCCTGGCCATATCCGTTTTGTTGCCACAAACGTGGTGATATTGTTCCACCTATGATTTGTTCTATCCATTGCCTCTTGCTTTAGCATAAGTTTACATGTAGCGATTAGTATACAAATATTCAACCTACTGGTTGAGATCGGTAGAACGGTTTTTTTTCTGGCGAGTTCATCGGCTTTGCAGTTACCCACGATATCTCTGTGCACCGGCACAAAATAAGGTGAATATTGAACTGTTCAGCCATCTCCTTAAGAGATAAGCGACAATTAAAGGCGGTTACACTGAGTTCGTAGAAACAGCGCCGAGTGATTTGAGGGCTGCTTGACTATCTGAAAAAATCCGGATATTCGTTGAGGATATCACGTTGTCTTTTAGCCATGATAGGACCTCTTTGATCGCCAGAATTTCCGTTTGGAACACGCTACAGTGGTTTAAAAGGCGGAACGAGAGACTTACGTTAAGCCGGTTTGAGTACACCCCGCAGCCGGTCCCTTCCTCGGTTTTTGACCCATCTGTATAGAAATGAATTGAATCATCTCTCAATAATTCTTCGTCTTCCCGGGTCGCTCTCGTGGGATTGAGACTTGGAACTTATTAGATGTGTTCAATGGCTATTTTTTAGATCAGAACAGCACATCACAGAAGCAGTGAGAAAAGTCAGGCAAGATAGAACAAGCAAACTTGTCAAAAAAAGCAACAACGAAAACGAAAAAAAACAACCACTAATTTTTCTTTTACATTGCGCTAAAAAAACTACGAACAAAAAGTCAACAGCTGCTTTTGACAGTTTTCACCAAACTTGATCTTGCTCAAGAGGAGGTGCAGAAAACGCTGTGCTAAACTATTCTAGAACAGCTCATTGAACACAAAAAAGATCAAAAAAGATCAGAAAAGAACAGAAAATTTCTCATTGAACACCAAACGCCTGATCTTTTCTGTCTGAAACTGTTCTAGAACAGCTCATTGAACACTCTTATTAGGTCTGTTCGTTGAACTTTCCCCAGGGTTGACCCAGGTTTTCTTGACAACCCCATGAGTTGTCAAAAAAACCTGGGTTTTCCAGTCCTTAAAAAACGCTAAACCACAAATCGCCACACATCCCTGTCATTTAAATAAAAACACATGCCATTTGACAGCCCTCAAATCGCCACAGCAAAAAGCTAGGGCGAGTTTGGGGAAAACCTATGGCTCAAAAAATACTAAATTTGACATTCAGGGTGAATTTAGGTTTCTCAAAAAACGCTTTGTGGCGACCCTAGGGCAACCACAGGGCTTCAACGAACAAACCTATTATCGAAAACCAATTGGGGGATAGTGTAGTCGGAATGGCAAGGGATTGATCTGAATAAATTCATGATTGGAGCGTGGCCGATGTTATTTACGGTCCATTGGGAGATAGCTCTCATACGAATGGCTGCACTGGCGGCCATTTGTTTGCTGAAGATATCTAGTGGTATGAGATTAAGGAGTATATTTAGGGCAGTTGAGGGTGTTGATCTCAGTGCTCCGCTTATACACAAACAAGCTGTTCATTGGACCTTGCTTAGATTATCGCAGTAGGACCTTTTATCAAGAGCGGTCCACCATACCACTACTCCGTATGTGAGTATTGGTCTGATGACCGCGGTGTAGAGCCAGTGTGTGACTTGGGGGGAGAAACTCCATTTATTACCAAAGGCTTTTTTACAGGAAAATAAGGCTACGGTGGATCTCGTGACTGAATTTCTTACTCTATTCTCATTTATGGGTCAACAAGTATTTTATTTTAATTTCTTTGGACTTGTTTTTCTAACACTTTTTGAAGGTGCCTATAAGTAAATGATAAAAATTCTCTCAAAGCAAAGAGTTTTTATAGTTTCGGCAGCGGCAGAAGCATTTCTGGCATCACTTCTGCCGCCGGCCGCTACAACTATGGAAGCTCTGGGTTTTTGTTGCTTCAGTGTGGGCCTTCGAAAATATTACGCTATACGCTGTATAAGTTAATTTTGACAACTGAATTTGCATCTTCCGCTACTGAAAAATCACTTTGCTCTGGGAGATCCTTTTATAATTCCATAATTTAGGTTCGACTTTTTAGTTTCCTTCCCCAAAAAAAAATGAAGAAGTGTACCACCTTATAACTTCCCAACTATTGACAATATGACCGCTGATTGTTTAGTTCACAAATAAATAGATATTGGGCGGGCGCACACTGCTCCACCAGGGCCTAATTCAATTTTGTCAACCACTTGATTGAAGTATGAAGGGGATCAAATGTCTCACTCAGTCTTAAACGGCTAGATGAAACAGCATTTCGTGTTAGTATTCCTCAGTAACCTGCTAATACACTAAGAGAAAATGATGTGCTTCAGTGACTACGATTTCCCTTAAAATCGCATTTCTTATTTTAAATCAGTCATGATTTTTTGTTAATCTGTGCATATTCTACTAATGATTACTACAATTAGGGTGGCTTAGCTTTACGCTCTATCTGTTTTCATTATTGCAATCGAGATAAACCCAGTGAATGTCCGAACCCATAATTTTCGGGCTGAAATCAACTCCAAATGTAAATTTGTTCAGGGTCACTAGAGAGAGACTAATGTGTTTATCTACAGAGGTACATCTATCCTTTGGAGTTTTTGAAAAATATTTACTCAAATAAAACTCCAGATATGCCTTTTATTTACCTTCTTACTTAGGAGGTGTGGTACCCGTGGTGTGATGGATAGCATGTCCGCCTGTTAATCCAGAGGTTCGAGTTCGAATCCCACCAGAGGCAAAATTGTTTTTTCTACGGGTATCGCCTTTCGCGAGGAATTGGCAAGTCCTTCGTTAGTATTCATTGCCATGAAAAGCACTTTCTCGATTAGCCGTTCGGAACCGGCAGAAAATTGTAGGTCCCCTCCATTCCCTCACAAGGGATGGTTGTGAGAAATGCGCTAGGCCCAGGGGCTCCTCACTGTGTTGCGCCACCCTATTTATTTATTTATTTTACTTAGGAGGGAATTACAGATTCGGGATGAACCTGGGCCTCAGCCAACATCTTTCGCCAACAATTTCGTTTTCCGGCGAGCCTATACAGTTGTGTACTCCAAATCTGTTGAGGTCATCTTCCGCACTTGAAACTTTTGTCTTTCCTGAAAGAAAATAAACTACTTTCAGGTTGAAATATAACTGACCAACTTAGCAAAGAGATTTATTTTCTTTATTCACCTTAAGAAATTTTATAGTGAAAAGGATTGTACATTTACAATTTTCAAGCAGCTGGATGCGTCTATCTCTTATAAGTCAGTACCACACATCCAGTTGGTCAAAGTTATTACTCCTGCAGTGTTGTCGCAAATGAGCTTGGTAATAAAATTATCGATTTCGTTTTTATGAGCCCCATAACAAAGAACCCCACTGGGACAGTAATGTTTATACTCTGACCCTAGTGCTCTGTGCAATCCAAGACAGGTACACAGACACTGTCTTTAAAACACCCGAATTGTTTGCACTTGAGACACGGGACCACCATCTATAGACATTCATTGGCCTTATAAGGGCCATGTAGCAAATCACTTTCACCCTGATATATAAAGTTGTCTGCTATAAAACAGTCGCCTTGTTAATGTCAAAGGTCCTCTAGTACTGGACAGAACCCCATCCATATGTTTATGAAAATATAGACACTTATCGAGCCAGAGGCTGAGGTATTTGATTACTACTTTGCTTTGCAGTGGGTGGACCTGGACATGTAGACACTGCCACTGGTTCGCTGAACATATGTTCATCGAGTCCGTTTGACTTTTTTAACGATCCAGTTAAATATCGTGCATGTGAGGGTTAGATAAGTAAAAAGCATTCAGAGAAGCCACAAAAATATTTCTTTCTCCTTTCAAAACATCTTTTCACATTCAAGTTTGTAAACAAAGTAATTCTGTGCTAAAATCTCTTTTATTAGGAGCGTGTAGGTAATCTCAGGGAATTTGACTAAAGTTATAAGTTTGTTCAGAAAGTAATTAAATCCGATAGTCTTTAATAAAATGATGACACGTTGTGGTACAGACTCAGAGATAGACTCATCCAGCAGCTTGAGAATTGTAAACGTGCTATCGTTTTTACCTTTTAATATCTTAAGGCTAATTAAGAAAAGAAATAAAGAATGCAATTTAGTAAGCCAGTTGCACAGTTTTTTTTTTAATTTAATTTGAACTCTTTCTCAAGATAATATTTTTTTGTAATCAGAAAAAAAGGTTAAATGCCTGCATAGAAGTTGCAAAGTGCAACATTATTTCACAAGACTAAAACATACAGACAGAAATCTTGCCATAATTTTACTTGGATAGGATGTGAAGAGACTCAAAATCTTAGTAAACATGAAGCATTGATAACAACCACAAAGTATTTAAAAGGTTTTTTTTTAGACGTGTGACTTTTAAGAACAAGTAAACCCAACTTTCTTTAAAGTTATGGCCAAGCATTCAAATTTATTTTAAAGATAAAGGTTTGCCGTTTTCTTAAAAATGATTTTGTGAAAGTGGCCGCTCCAGATGGCTCGAATAAATTCCAGCCTCGAGATGCCCAATTTCTGACTACTTATTGCACGATTTGGGGCCGCATGTCAGCAAAGACGAGCCGACTATTCGTCTCCAAGGCTTCAATCGTCTTAAGCTGATCTGCGTAGGCAAGTCTCCACTGTGACCTGCTCGTTTAAATTCCAGTCGAGAAGCCCAATTTTTCACCACTTTTTGCAGCATTCGGGGGCTTGTATCAGCAACAACGCTCCAAATATTATTTTCCAAGGCTTATCCGCGTAGACAAGCGACTTCACATAACCCAGCAAAATATAGTCCAGCGGTGCTAAGTCACCTGATCTTAATAGTAACTCATAGGTTTATATCTCGAAATTATGTAAAAATTGTCGTCAACGGCGATTTCGTTTCGAGACAATTTACCGAATGTACACAGTGCCCAGTGATTTTATGGCTTCCATTCACCTACAGTCAAATTGTAAACCAAACTGAGCACAAGCCAAGTGACAGCTGTCAAAAAGACCATAGCTCCAAAAAAAAGGGTTCTCAGATTGAAAACCACATGTCTAGAGAAAACACCCTTTATACTTTCATAGCCAGTTTATGACAGTTGCGAGAAGCACTTCTTATCTAAAATACATCAGCAATCTTTCATAATTTATTGGCCTATCTTAGAGTTTTTTTCGCTTTAATTTTATTTATTTAAAAAGAAGCGGTTTGATTAACGGATTAATTAGGCCTTGGACTGAGATAATAGAGCGTACGGGTAAACGGAAAAGTAAAAAAAGTGATCACAGCCAGATTTTGAGTAGTAAATTGTATTTATGCTTTTTTGGTACATTTAAGTATTTATGGTATCAGAATTCTCAAATTTTAATGAGAAAGGTTGAAAAAGGAAGGGTTACTGTTATTAGATCTTATGCTGATCTGGAGGCGTTGAAAGACATCTAAATTGTCTTTCGGTTCTTTAGTAACTTAAAATAAAAAAAAATGTCTATCAATAGAAGCCTCGATCTTTTAAGCACTAACCCAGCTTTTTCAACTATTAAAAACACTGATGATATATTATTTTCTAATTCTGATATTAAAAACTATTTTTATGTTGTACATCAAAACATTAGGAGTTTGAGGCAAAACTTTGACTTGTTGCTTGGTAATCTAGAAGTTTTAGCGAATTTACCGGATCTCATCTTTGTTTCAGAGATTTGGATATATGAGTGCGAAAGCAATGAATATTCAATCCCTGGGTATAAATTTCATTCTAACACAAATGAGAATTATTCTGCTGGCGGAGTTGGAGTTTTTGTGAGTGATTTGTTAGAATGCGAGGCAGTTTGCTTACAATTTACAAGTGCAGATGCTATTAAGATCTCTTGCAAACTATTTGATGCAAATTTGAGCTTTTTATGTTTCTATAGATTACATACGTATGAAATTCAAGTTTTTCTGGATGAGTTTTCAAACTATTTAAGTGGCGAGGAAGGAGCAAATTTGGTTATCTTAGGTGACCTAAATATAGACATTTTATGTTCAACACCGGTATCTGATACATATTTAGCATTAACAGCTGAACACGGATTTTATTCGTTTATTAACGAGCCCACTAGACTCTCTTCAGGTTCCTGCCTTGATCATGTTTTTGGTAGGTTCTCTAAGTTTTCAATAGATCATTGTACAGGTATAAATTTTGATCTAAGCATCACTGATCACTGCATGACTGGGATTATGTTCAGAAATTTGGTAAATTCGCCACGGAGAAGATCTACGAAACAAACAATTATTTCTAAAATTCAATACGACCAACTGAACTATGCACTACGCCTTGAAAACTGGTATGTTGTATATGCAGAGAAAGATGTTAGCGTAGCTTATGACAGCTTTTTAGAAATTTTACAGAAACACATAAACAATTCCACTCACACCTTTACGCAAAGAAAATCAGATGTGAGATTAAAACCGTGGATCAGCAGGTCTTTACTGAAAAAAATCAAATTGAAAAACAAATTGAGAAATAAGTTTTATAAACATCCCCTTGATACTAAGCTCAAAAACCGTTTAAATAGATTAAAACTAAATGTTAATAAAGAAATTAAACTGAGTCGTGATAGGTACTATAATAATATGGTTTATAACTCTTTAGGTAATCCAGCAAAGGAATGGAAGGCTATTAATAGTATCATTAATAGAAATGCCTCTAACACATCTAGTCCGTTAGTACTTCATAATGAAGGTGAAAATATTGATAACCCGGTCCGCCAAGCAAATATATTTAATGAATTCTTTGCTTCAGTTGGTAAAACACTGTCCTCTTCTAGTATAAGCAATAATAATAATAATAACTGTCCAAGATCAGGTATTGTGGACACTTTACCGTGTAGTAACAGCTTCTTCTTCGAAAGTATTACTGGTTATGAAATTTATGCTCTTATCAACTCACTAGAAAACTCAAACTCATGTGGGTTTGACAGAATTTCGAATATTACACTGAAAAAGATTGCTTTAAATGTTACCGATATTCTGACCCATTTGTTTAACCTAAGCATAAAAACTGGAATTTTTCCGACCAAACTGAAGTGTGCCAATGTGTTACCTCTTTTTAAAAAAGGAAAACGAAATGATAAAAATAATTACAGACCTATTTCTTTACTATCTTCTATGTCAAAGGTTTTTGAAAAAATTGTAAAAAATAGAATGCTGTGCTTTCTTAACAAGATAAACTTTTTCAGTCCAATGCAGTTTGGTTTTAGGGAAGGGCTTTCCACAGAGGATGCTCTATTGTTGTTTTGTTCTCTGATCAACAAAGGCTTGGACGAGAAAAAATTTTGCGCTAGTCTTTTTGTTGATATAACAAAGGCTTTCGATATGGTTGACCACAGCATTTTGTTAAAAAAACTATATTCAGTTGGCTTCCGAGGACTTACATATACCTGGTTTGCTTCATATCTTAAGGATAGAACGCAGACAGTGAAAATTGAAAACTTCACCAGTGATACGAAAGTGGTAAACTTAGGTGTACCTCAGGGTTCAGTACTTGGTCCTATTTTGTTCCTGGTTTATATAAATTCCTTGTTTCTCCAACCGTTCTGTGGAAAAATCACAGCCTTTGCAGATGACTTAGCCATTGCCTACACTACTAAAAGTCCTTTAGACTTAAATGCTGATATTAATCACGATATTTTCTTACTGAGAACCTGGTTCAGCCAACATAAATTAATTGTGAGCAGCAAAACAAAGCTGATGTTTTTTAGTTTAAGTTCAGGAGCTCAACAGGATGTTGATATATTATTTCATTCATCAGATTGTGCTAGGTACAGCTTGAAATTTTGCGACTGCAGTGGAAGTAATTCTGGGCTTACATTCAACGAAGAAATGGTTTGCAGCAAAAACTGCTTTAAGGTTGAGTTAGTTAAAGAATATAAGTATCTGGGTGTCACTATTGATCAAAATATGAGCTGGTTGCAACATACTTTAAATCTGAAGCAGAAGCTTAGGTCGAATATGCGATGTTTTTATCATCTTAAAAAGTTTTTGGACTGCAAGACTTTGAAAGCTGTATACTTTGCTATCTTTCACTCAAGGTTGCAGTATGGAATAACCTGTTGGGGCGGTGCCTATAAAACAAATCTTCAACCAATTCTCGTTTTGCAAAAACGTGTTATCAGAAAAATTTCTAATGCAAATCGTCGAGCTCACTCTATGCCACTATTCAAAAGTTTGAACATTCTTCCTATAAAACATCTTTATTGTTATAAGGTTTCGAAGGCTTTCTTTTTGAAGAGTGGATACATGCAGAATCCTATATCTGATATTTTGTCTTTGCGTAGTAACCAACGGTTTTTAGTTAAGACTCCTTCCTTTCGAACAACTCACTACAGAAATTTTTACTCTATTGTGTCCTGCAAGTTTTTTAATAGTTTACCTGTAGAAATACGACGAATAAGAACTATGTCATCGTTTTTGAAAAAAGTAAAGTCTTGGCTCCTTGATTTAGACCATACACAACTTGAAGTTTTGCTTTCTTACACTGTTTGAAAAATAAATAATAAATAAATAAAATAATAACTACCTAATATTTATCAAAAAAACAAAAAAAAAAAAATACTTAATTTTTGTTCATGTAAATCTCGTTTTTGTCAAATAAAAACATTAAGATTCACCCCACAATATTGTACTATGTTCTTATATACAGTTTTATCTCTAATAAAGCAATGTTTTTTGTTTTGTTTCTAACACTTTGAAGTGACATTAATACTATTTTAAAAATTTAAATAAAAATGTCACTAACTATTCTTATTACCCACTAATTGTTAGTTCTTAAAAGTAATATTATATTTGTTAAGTAAGAATAGGAAATAAATAAATAAATAAATAATTCTTCACGGAAAGCTTAAATAAAAACCGTTAAAAAAGTGTGAGTTTTCAAACCATAAAGTGTAAAAGAAGTTTCATTTCAATGATTCAAAAACTGTAGTTACATTCCCTCACAAATTTTGCGGTTATGAGAAATATGCTAGGCACCGGGGCACCAAATACTGTTGCGTCACTCTATTTATTTTCATTTTGTTACTGATGTCCTGAAAGTTTGGCGCCAACGAACGTCAACAGAGCTTCTTTCCCGAATAGCTGTTTTCGTTTAGGCTATTAGTGCCTGGGTATTTGGCAATCCTTTTAGGAAAATTCGTGATCAAATCCTTTAACAGCTATACACTTTCACTTTACCAGAGAACTGTTAACTCCTTTAAGCAGCAAAAGTGAGTGTGGATATTTATGTCTCAAATCCTCAATTTTTTGGGGGTTGGATCATCTTTTCCGAATCATTACCGAACCTTTCTTCTTTGACGATCAATCTTTTTCATAATTCATAGAATATTGCTTGAAACTGACCGCAAAGTAAAGCAAAGTTTTGTTACTGTACAAAAACTTTTCCTCATTTCTAAAGGGTGTCTGATATTTGAATTGGCAACACGGTTTCTAGTGATTGTCAGTTTCACAGCTAACGATATATTTTTGGTCAGTATACGTTTTTCCACTTCACAATGAAAAGACTTACTTCTGAACAACGCTTGTAAATTATTACCACCGATATTCGGACCAGTTGCTCGAAAAAGTGGTCGAAAATTGAACTTTCCGATTACGCTTGAGCTATTCGTGGCACTAGTATGCCCAAATTCGTTTCTAAGCATTCATGGCATAAGGATATCTTTTACTTAGAACCAACACAATGATAATCAAACTTTTTCTTTTATTTCATTTTTTTGTATACTTCTACAAAACACTCTTTTCATAGAAAGGCTTTCCTTTAAATCATGACTAGCGGAATGAACTTTGACGAACTCGAAATCAAGCCCCTTATTTGTGATGAAAATTAAGTTCCGCTGACAGAATCTGCTGAGTCAACATTTTGACAAGTTGAAGGGAGCCATTGAACCTAAGCAAGAATCAAAAATGAGAAGAGCTTCGACAAGACACCCACCAACAACGCTCCTGGGAGACTAAAAGGCCTACAAGATCCCAAAAAGGATGAACCACATTGTAGACACACTGTTTCAAACACATCCCGTTAGGCGATCCAACATCTCAATGCTGCAGCAGCAAGAAATATCACTGTTCAGCGAAGAATGACTGAAAATTTCAGCTAACGCGCTGCAAAGCAAAAGAGCTCCTGGATCAGGCGGCATATTGGTGGAAGCCTTGAAACAAAAGGCGCAATGCTGTCCCGTACTGCTTTTAAAAATGTACAAAAGTGTACACTATCAGCAAAAATAAGTGAAACTCGGACTCTTCATCAACATACAGGCCTCTGTGCATGCTGGACACAGCAGGCAAGTTCCTAGAAAAGCTCTTGCAATATGTCTTTAGATAGTAACGCTCTACAATAGGAGCAGTAGAAGAAGTACTTCAGGTTGTCAAATATACTCTTCAAGGAAGCCAATACACCAAAAAGATCGTGCTGCTGCGGTGACGCTGAATGTCGGAAGAGCCTTTAATTCAGGTCGATGGTCAAATATGATTGATGAGCTAGAGAAAAGATTCAAATTCCTGAGTACCTCTCATGGATGATAAAAGATTGTCTTAAAGACCTAGAACTTATCTACAGAACCACATAAAGAATGAGACGAAAGCACATTACAGCTGGAGCAGAACAAGAGTCCATTTTTGGATCAGACCTATTTAATATCTCCTGCGATGGCATTCTCTGTATAGAGATGCTCGAAGGCTGCTCTCAAGTTTGGTACGCTGATGACGTTGCTGCAGTGATAACTGCAAGGGCACCGAAAGCGCACAGAGAAAGCTAAGCCAAGTGATGCGAAGAACAAATTCCAGAGTGGAGGAATATGGGCTATCGCTGGGTACTGAGAAGACTGAAGTAGTACCTACTCGTAACAAAAAAAAGCAAATTCCATATGGTTATCGACTTCTATATCGAAACAGAAGTTATAAGGAACAAAAAACTGGTAAAATACCTGTGAATAAAGCTCGATACGAAATTAAGTTTTTGGGATTAGATATGGACGGCCATTAAACGCGAAATATGAAAGCAAAGCTCTTAAACAGCAGAGGTGGCTGGAACGATGGGACTCGGAAAGCAGAGGGCGTTGGGTTCCTCGGCTGACCAGAGACCTAAACGAAAGGAAGAACTGAAACATGCTGAAGCGAACTACTACGTCACACAGTTCTTTAGTCCTCACCGGAAATGGGTATTCTGAGTTGGAATTGTGGATAAAGGCGCCTTCCTCCACAAGATTGAAAAAAGAAGCCAATATGGAGATTCGTTGACAGACGACGCGATGGTTACTACACAGTGCTCAAGTACAGTAGATGGGAGTCTGTATGCAAGGAAATAAACACCAGTATCGAAGAAATCAACCAAAATAATATCACAGAAGGTGCTGAGAGACGAAGAGAGTTTGAAGCGAATCAGATCGTATCTGACGCAGAATCTGAAAACAAAAAAACAAGAAGAGGTAGATGATGAACCGTGAAGTGAGCTACTACGTCACGCATTTTAGACACGACCCCGCTCGAACAGATGTGCAAGTAGTGGTCCCAAGGGTGAGATCAGTGAGAAACTTCTGAAACCTTAGTCCACAAATGCCAAGATTAGGACACCTTTGAAAGTTGGTCGCTCGGGCAGGTATACTTATCCTTACCGTACGGTAAAACATTTCTCCAAAACTTAAAAAATATTCATTTTATGTCGAATACGGAAACAAAACCCAATGATATGCTCATCATTGTTGATTTGCTGAACTTATTCGTATGTTAGAAATCGCCCATCTTTGATCGTCTCACTCACGTCGAGCTTTGACGCTGCAGTGTAAGTTGTGCTTCGATCTCATGAAAATATTTCAAATACATAAAGAGTGTTTTTTTTAGACGAAATAAGTCCAGTTAAATCCCCCGAACATGGAGGTAACTCACAAGTTTCAAACCCAAAATTCTGTAAAAATCGGTGCTCACAGCCATTTGGTTTCGAGATAATTTACAGAACGGTCGTGTCCAGTGGTCGTGAGCTTTCAATACGTTCATGGCAATGAAATGGTCAACCAAATTGAGCCCAAATCAAATGACAGCTGTCAAAAAGACTTAGGTACTCAGAAAAATGTTTTGCCTGATTGAAAACCACACGTCTAAAAAAACAATCTTTAAAATTCATTAGCACTTCGTCTTTCACTTCGATTCTGTTACGTTCCATGTTCTTTTGAGTTGGAAACCATTAAAACGGGTAGCTAAGCCCCAATTTCAAGTGTGAGTAACGCTGGTAGACAAAGCATCTTATGCTAAAATCAATTTATTTCCTATGACAGAACTTCAAACCAGAAAATTGGTGAAATTGAAACTGAACCGCTGCTGTTATAATCCCTTAATGTATTTGTCAAATAATTTATCAGAAGCCTTCTCCTTTTCAACGTCACTTCACTCATTTGATAACAAATCATTTCAAAATCAAAGTAAATTCCAAAAATACTCTCATCCTATGTGGTAAACGGTAAACCATTTCAATCCCAAATAGCTAAGAAATTGAAAATACATACCAATCCACATCCTCAGCAGAGTTAGCAGAGTTATTTAAAATATCCCCTTCCTCATCCGCTCAGTCGTATCTCTTCTTTTTGTATAGGTACACAAATCACAATTCCATTCTATCAAAATTCGCCTCACAATGTAAGGGTAAAAGCCTATACCTACGACCGACGACGACGCGAATTCTTGATGATAAATGAAATTCGTTATCCTGACAAAGTCTTCTATATTATACCTATACATATCTGTGCACAACAGCAAAAAGCATTAATGTTTGCATATTAAATTTACGTCAACAGCCTATTTCACATATAATTCCAATGCTTCCCGTTCCCATTCCCGGTCCTTCGTTTTTGTTCGAACACAAAAAGCGTCGACAAAGATATATTCTAAATTCTAAATTCTAAACCAATTGCTAAAGCTCTTGTACCCACATATACTCGCTCTCGTTCCGTACCATTCAAGTCAGTGTTAAGGCCTTTTCCGTTTATAGATGTTAAGATAATTTTACCATTCCTAATGTTTTGTTTCATTTTCTTTCGGCAATATGATTCTGTCGTGTGCCACTAACATAGGTACCTCAACCTCTATACCTCTACCTCTACCTCTACATCTCTACCTTTACTTAAATAAACAAGAACAAGCTTCTTGGGCTGAAGGATATAGATTTTTGACTCAGGTGGTGTATGCTGAGTCGACACAAAGGCCTCATATACATTCGTGTTTTTTTTTCTACATTTGTGTTGTTGAATTTTCCTTAGAGATCCTCTTGGATAAGCTATCTAATGTCCCTTCGGTGACAGTCACATTACAAAAAGGTTTTTGTTTTGTGCCTTGTTTGCATGTAGGACTATAGGCTGTCTCAATGTCGTTATTCCTTTGTGTTGATTTGTTAACCATATGCATAATTTAGAGAGTCGGATCCAGGAAACGGTATGACAGCTACAATGATCAACGGAAGTAATACAAAGAAATCTCTCGTGTTAAACTGTCTGGGAAAGTTAGTGAAAAGAAGAAAACTTTTGCCATAACTTCCAATCAAGGTTCTTGTGTTCTGTATTGTGTGTGAGTTCATATTTTGTGCGGAGATGGGGAATTTTAAAGCTAAATGGTAACTTCCTTGGTATCTAATTGTGAATTTACTTTAAAAATAAATTTGGTTGGAAGGCCTTGAATACAATGAAACTGATTTATTTTGTTTTGATAAAAGACTGCTTCTCAGAACGTTAATAAAACAAGCGAACTTATTAACTGAGGCTCCCCAACAGGAGTTTCTTTGGAAAATAAATGTTTTTGAAATATTTTTCTAACGGAATATTGTGTTGAAGATTGAAAGACGTGAAATTCAATTTCATTTGTATTTTTCTGACAATGTATGGCGTACCGTTGAACTCATAATCATCGCTCTTCTTCGACTTCGAAACAGGAAACTAGTTTCATTGAAAAGCCTTGAGTGTAAGGCGCGGAACATAAAGGGTTGGTTGCTATCCCTTAGATTATATGGTGGGTTGAGCTTGCGCAGCTCTGGGCACTGCGGTGTCTGAATCGAACCTATTATGTCAACCCATGTGAGGTTTCAGGGCAGTTTTTCGGCTTCTGAGTTGAACCAGAAGTTAGCAATCTTCTGTGGGTGAATGAGTTTGAGTTTATCTAGGAAGATGATTTCATAGTCAAGTCTTTGCTTTCTATTGAAAAATAGGAATCTTTTAAAGAAATAAATTTCTTAAAAGATCGTGTTTAAGATCGTAAAGATCACCACAACAACTCCTAAGTTAGCGTTTCGCCGTTTGCTTTCTAAGTCGGAAAAGTGCTGGACAATCTGTAATAGTTTGCAGAGATGTTTCTTCATTTTCGAGGCATAGTCTACATATGGGGTCCGCTACCATCAGCCTCATTTGGTGAAGATGTTTCTTTAAAGAACAGTGACCGGTTAGTAGTCCCTTGCAAATTTTTAGGATTTTCCTATTGAGACTCAGTAGGAATTTTGAAGTTTTTTAGTATATTCTGGCAAAAAGAGTTTTGAAAAGGTGAGTAGGTAGATGAGTTACGCCAAACCTTATTTGATTCTTCCAATAAGATGTTCTTGGCAGTGTGTTGGAAGGTGCTTTTATTTACACCACAGAGGGCTTCAGGGCCGACGAGTGGTTTGGGTTAGGTTAGGTTAAAGCGGCTGTCAGCTTGGCTACCACACTTAAGCCCGTTGGGCTCATTGTGGTACCACGGTGGATCTAATGTATCCTCATTCTAATGGAACCATTTTGACGAATGGTTTAGATTCGCCGTCTTTGGCTAAGATGTCTGCCCTCTCTTTGCCATCATAGCCTTTGTGTGCTGGGATCCAGTGGAGGATGACAGAGTCTTTTCTTGCTAGTTGAGAAAGTGACAAGACTGTCCATTGGACTAGTTTGGATCTTATGACAGGTGAGCTTAACGCTTTTAGTGAAGCTTGGCTGTCTGAGAAAATGAAATTCGATTTGTTTTGATCGATGAACTTATTGTTCTCGAACATTGGTTAATGGCGAAGACTTCAGCTTGGAAAACGGATGACAGCGACGTTCTAGGAGAAATAAATAAATAAAGTGGCGCAACAGAGCGAGGAGCCTCAGTGCCCAGCGCATTTCTCACAACCATGCCTTGTGAGGGAATGGAGGGGACCTTCCATTTTCTGCCGGTTTCAAACGGCTAATCGAGAAAACGTTTTTCATCAACAGATCAAGAGACCTTATTTGCATAGAGTGGGTTTCGGCCAGTTGCGATAGTAGGCTCATGTGTCATAGAAAGGTACGAAAGCTTGTGACTTCTGACCATTGCTTACTTTCTGAAGTTAAGGTTTCTTTATCACTTAATTTTATTTGTTGATTTAATTCTAAGGTCTATGGTTTTCTAGAAGAAGTTTGCAATCATTGCGGATTTTATGGATTGAAAATCTTAAAGTTATCAGCTAATAGTAAGCAAGTAGGTCTTGTAAAATCTTTCGTGAAAAAAAAAAGAAAAAGTATAGGACCTAAACGACTTTCTTGTGGTACTCCTAAATTGTTGAGAAGCTTCTATTTGAAAAGGGCTAATGTGGGTTTATGAACTAGTGCTCTTAATTTTACCCGGGTAATACCCATCATAACAACTACCCGGGTACCCGGGTACCTGGGTAGCGCGGGTATTACCCAAATTGACGGGTACCCGGGTAACTCGGGTAACGCGTCGGGTACCTGGTTACCCGACAAAGTAAGCTATGACTGACAGTGTTATGTTATGGGTAGCGGGGAGTGAAAATTCTCTAAAGCAGTTTGAAATATCTATCGAGTATCGACATCAAATGATTTAAATATTAGCAGGTATGAGTTCTTTAAAAACATCCATCTAGGAAATTAATAAAGGGCGTTTTGATACATGAGCACCGCAGACTCAAATCTTAATTGATATTTTAATTTTTATATTAAGATTCAATTGTTAAATTTTATTTCAGTTTTTCGAGCTAATCATAACAACACAACATGCAACGCAAACAATTAAGCTATTTCACGGTTGCCAATCCTATCATCAGATTCCTTTGTTTTTATGTGTTTTTACTCCTCATCCGTATTATTTTTACGCTATAAGCGGGTACCCGGTACTTTGCTACCCGGGTAATACCCGGTTCTTTGGTACCCGGGTAATACCCGATATTGCGGGTACCCGGGTGGGTACCCGGGTATGCGGGTATTAAGAGCTCTATTATGAACTACATTCTTTTTAGAAAGTTAATGATTAAAGTGTGGACTTAGAAAAGTAATCCAACTCAATCGAAAAACCAGGCGAAAGTCTATCTTGCTGTGAATTTGAAAATTAAAAAACCCCTTTCCTTATATAAAAAAGTTTTTGCCACGCTGAAAAATTATTCTATGCTGTAGCTACGTTCGATATTTGGAGTTATAAGATTCGAATAGCATTCAATTCTTTGAACACCAGGCTTTTTTTCGTCATAAGAGCTCAATGTTCCTTAACTCCCAAATTCAACTAATCGTATCAGGAATTTGTTTGGTGGTATGTGTATTTGAAGAAATGATTATACTTAACAAAAATTTTACATTTTCACGCTATGACACAATATACCATGGCTTTTGCTTTCAATTGTCAAATATGCTTGCAAGCGTCAATATTCGATGTAAAACAAAAAGGAGTCGATGTTAGCTAAACTAGTTTCGGTAAAGCCTTCAATTAAATGTCCCATGCTATCCAACCACGTCTTCTTTTTATTGAAAAAGCTGTAATTATAGTGTTCGTTTTAGATCCATTCTGTCACGCCTTTTTTTTAGCTACTTTTATACTTAGCATAGATGAAATCCAATTGCTCATTCATTTCACTGCACACAAATGAAACAAAATCATATCTATAGCCTTGTTGCACCGTTCCTTTTAAGTGAAATTTTATAAGTGTATTTATTAAGTCAGAGACTTGACATTCTTGACAATTTATCTGGTGCTCTGAAGACTTTGAGTTTTACACTGCCAAGTATGAAGTATCAATCTATTCTTCTTCTATAAATTTGTTCGGTTTCTCTTGTAAGCGCATCAACTTTGTTCCCAGTCGTTTTCTTGTTCACAGTCAAACTATTTCCATAATCGAGCTGATTCATAACTTCCTTATCATTTGCTACAAAGAACTCAATATTCCATTACATATCGATGGTTAAATACTAAAAGATAGTTCAGCACATGGTTTTGTTAAGCGTTTAACGTATCCCAATCTCTATACATTACCATTTTTCGTCCGTTCCTAGAATAAGCTTGTCAAATGTGGCCCTAAACCAACAAAAAATATTCAACGTCGCGCCGTTTCGTTCAAACGTAGCTTATTCTTTAGTCTCTTATTGAAAAACTCGATACTAGGGTAGAGTTTTTCAATAAGAGCGCTACAAAAGTTTTTTTTTAAATAAAATAAAAACAGTTTTGGATATCAATTAAATTCTTTATTTCTGTAAAAGTACGTTCAATGCCATTATGTATGGAACTCGATTTCTTTTGCATAGCCACCACGGGCACGCTTGCAGAAGTCCAGACTCTGAACCCAATTTCCGACGGTTTTCAATAAATCGGCCGACACTGCTGCAATTTCACTTTCGATATTAGTACGAAGTTCATCAATCGTCGCTGGCTTGTTGGCATAGACCATAAACTTGACGTAGCTTCACAGGAAATAGTCTAACGGCGTCATATCGCACGACCGAGGTGGCCAAACGACTGGACCATTTCGTGAGATAATATACCAAACTTAGTCTCCAATAAATTGATTGTGACATTCACTGTGTGCGCCGTCCTCTTGGAACCACATGTTCTCCTAGTCCATCATCCAATTGGGCCCGAAAATATTCGGTTATCATTGAACGATAGCGATCCCCATTCATAGTGACGTGCCGATCTTAATCATCAAGGAAGAAGTACGTCCCAATGACGCCGACGGCGACGGCCCATAAACCCCACCAAGTAACTTTTTCGGGATGCAATGATGACTCATGGAGTACGTGTTGTTTGCTGCCTGACCAATACCGCATATTTTGTTCATTGACGAAGCCATTCAGCCCGAAATTGGAGGTAGCGCTCTTCTCTTAACGTTGAGGCCACTGACTCCGAATTTTGATAGTAAATTTTAATAATTTCGACTCGTTGTTGGCTCATATATCTTCCATCATGAAATGACAAACCTTACTGAAGAGAAATTTCAAAAGAGCGGCAAGAAACATGGCGTCGTTTGCTGTCTCTATCGCTCTACTTTTGTAGCGTCCCTGTTGAAAACCCCTTTAGTACAAAAGGCTGGCAATTTGTCTGAGTGCTTCAGCTTGTTTTAGCTTCCTCTTTAAAAATGGCAATACTTAGAGTAGTCCTTTGACACCTCCGCCAAGATGTCACAACAAACTTCTCAACTTGAATACGTTGACATCTTGAGCATTCCCTTTACTCATCGACTTTTTTTAGGAACGGTTGACTGCACAATCCTTAACAACTCTTCATCAACTCTATGAAATCCTCGTCTTTTTTATCTACCCTACCACTGAATCATATTTCTCAACTATCTCCTGAATGCTGAGGAGGGTTAATTAAAGTTTCAATAGCCACGACTTCATTGATGTCTTTTCTTTGTTTCTTTGTTTTGAGGTTAGATTATGATATATGCCGCGTTTTTTTGACCAAAAATTAACAAAATTAAAAAATCTGGACATGCAGATAAAAATATAAGTTGCAGAGAGTCTCATTTGGCAGGCTTAAAGCATACATCAGACAATCATAATTCTCCTTCTTTTTCATTCTTTCGCGCGCGTTGCGAGCGTCGTGATTTCGAAGGATACCCAACAATCCCACGTAGCTGCTCACACTAATCATCTGCTCGTGGAGTACGCCGATCATCGATATTCAAAAAATTATAACCTGGTGAAGGTCCGCAAAGTAATTTTATAGTCTAGACAGAGCTGTGAGTTGAACTAACTTCATGCGTAAAGAATGTGAGTGTGAAAATGCAACCTTAACGTACCCCACTCTGCACAATCTTCTCCGTAAATTCTAAGTTCAAGGACTTAGGTATATCTAAGCCTAGCAGCAGAGATCCATATCAACAAAATTCATCGACTCTTCTCCTCATGAGAAATGCCTTCAAGACACACTTCGTTTTACTAAGATCCATCATCACATTCTCAGTGTTTTCAAGAATGGTTGATTGTTTCGAATATTCACATGGAAATGCACAGAGTTTTCAAGAGCAAATGCTACCTACGAATAAGAACAGACAAACGCATCAGAACAACAACTAACACTATGGATAGTGATCATTCCACTTCGCTTGACGTGTGCCCAAATCCATTAAAATAAATCTGGACATGCATACCAATCCACTTGTTGGAGCTATCAAAAGTGATCAGAGACACCCCGAATCAGTCATCAATTAGGCGAAGAAATCATGGGAATCAATTAAACTCATCAATTGGACAAAACTGGATTCAAATTGGGTGTGAGGAGCAACTGCTCTAGTGTAGCACACTAATCCAACAGTAGGCGAATCGATTGGGGATAAAAGGAGAACTGAGCATAATTGCCACAGTGATTTATGTCAAGTTTTGCTTGTTTTTCTTTTGCCACCTTCTTGTAGAGATGTTTTGAAAATCAATCAGATTACAGCTGAGAACTACGATGATACTTTCTGAAGCAATTTAAGTGATTATGTTTCTTTATTATGACCTTGTCTTTAGCTCTAAAGAAAATTCCTCTTACAGTAGCAATGAGATGCCTAATCCTTATCCAATTTTTAACGGCTCATATAAGTGGATCAAAAGTAAAACACATTTGTGCTCAATACCCATGATTTAGTATGAAAATGGCTTTAAGCGAAGCACAAAATTTATGGCTGCCATGTGAAGTAATAAATAGATTAGCGTCTTTGAAAAGCCAAGGTAATCAGGTAATCCAAAGCATCTTTACGATTAAACTTGAAAAGCAGGATGTGTCTTAAAGCATCCCTCGAAAGACAACCGATGTAAGCTTTATGCTTCTTTGTAAAGAGGGTAGGGAAGTCACACATCTCTTGTGTAATTTTTGTTCTTAAAGGCCCCTGCTTTGAACTCCTCACAAACGTTAATACCTCCGCCTAAAAACACAATTTCTTCGACAGACAACGTTTGGTGTTTTACTCCAAAGATAAATCTTTTGGCAAACACAAAATTGGAATTCCCACCGTTCCTTCAAAAACAAATAAAGCCGATTGTCACGTTCGGCAGCCGACAATATGCATCTCACATACAATTTTATATCCACCCACACCTGAAATCCGCCAAAAATTTGCTTTGTTTTGCCCCCCTTCTGTCGGCAGTGTCAGCGTGCCCCTGCAACGATATATAAGATCAATATGTGACGGTTTCAGGTTCAAACCACTTAACATTACAGCTCGTCAGTCGTCACTGAGTATTCATCAACTGTTGCCTTGAATGTGTATACTCAGACAATTTTATTTAATGAGAAGTGACAGTTGTGCGCTGACCTATGTTGGTGCCAGCCACGACTTTTCCACAAAGTTCCCGGAAAGTCAGGGCATTATTTTTGTGTCTGAATCGAAAAAAAAAACACAGCGAAACAAAACAAAGCCTCTAAGCGGCACGGCGTTGTATAAATGAGACTTAAATTTTGCAGTAATTACAATCGTATGACTCTGTGTTTTGGCTTGTCGAGCGCTTTCACCAAAGTTATTCGTGACATTTGCGTCTTTCTGTTGGATGTAGGTAGGTACCCATGTGTATGTCGATATCACATGCTGGTACAGTTTTTATCTTACGTTCTAAGCTTTTGATGCCTTTGAAGACTGAGAAAAGAGCAGTAA
This sequence comes from Melanostoma scalare, assembly GCA_949752695.1. NCBI lineage: Eukaryota > Metazoa > Arthropoda > Insecta > Diptera > Syrphidae > Melanostoma > Melanostoma scalare. The sequence goes on from OX456985.1 coordinate 67,814,722, forward strand.
ATATACACTAATTTGTTGATTGTTGTTTTTTTTAAGAATATATTTGCCCGAGAATCACTTTCAGTCTTATCACTTCTCATTATCACTTCAACGAAAGAAGTTTCTAGGGATTTGTTTTGCCTAAAGTCAATATTTGGCTTAAAGTTGATTGGTTGTCTGGATTTCAAGACTTTTTTTTTAGTGTTCAGTGCTTACGTTCGAAAGTAAGTAGGTGTACAGAAGGAGGCGGGAATAAATTGACTGTCTCAGAGTTGTTTGTACAGATTTGGTGTAAACGTCTGATTGATTGATGTAATATCGTGTAAGCGCCCATTGCCAAGGGAAGCTATACACATTCCTTGTCACCGTTTGGCTTATGAACCGGAAAGATGTCAATGTTTGAGCACTTTTCGTTTGTTTTATTTTCGAATAAAGGTTATACCAGACATCCAATGATACATAGTTTCATTAAAAGGTATTGAGACCAGGGCAGGGCCAGCCTCAGTTTAACTGGCGCCCTGTGCAAGATTTACGGAAAGCGCGATTTTTGTAGTTTTATTTAATTGCATAATTTAACTCAGCAAGATACAATATCTTATAAACTAGAGTCAATTTCAGTACATGGTATTATGCTTGAAAAAATTGTGCTACAGATCATTAATGAGAGTGCCCATTAGAAACAATTTGAAAGCTAGTAAATTTACATTTTAAAAAGAAAACAATTTTTAGAATAAAAAAAGGATTCCAATTCTGAAAACAACATCACCGTTTTCATCGTCATCATCCACACTACTCTCAACTCCACCAACTCCACATTAAATGTGTTTTAAAATTTAAAAAAAGGGCCTTTTTGTGAAACATGGTCATGCTGCATATTATTTTTGTAGATCGTGACTCGTGAGAGGGAATTCCATAGACGAATAGAATATAAATAAAACTAACGTTCGAACACAAGAAATGAGCAACGTACTGAAGAGTTTTTCAACAGGGACGCTACAAAAGTAGAACGAGAGGGACAGCAAACGACGCCATGTTTCTTGCCGCTCTTTTGACATTTCTCTTCAGCAAGGTTTGCATTTCATGATGGAAAGATATACGAGCCAACAATGAGTCGAAATTATTAAAATTTACTACCGAAATTCGGAGTCAGTGGCCTCATCGTTAAGAGCGCTACGTCCAATTTATGGTCGTCATAATCGTCCTAGAAGATCAGCAATAGAGCGTCTAGTGGAAAAATTTGAGTTCACAGTACAAAATGTTCCCGTGCCAGTGAGACAAAGAAGTGCCCGTAGTGTCGAGAATATTGCTGCCGCTGAGGCTTCAGTTGCAGAAAGAATTTTGCGAAAAGATCTTGGCTTACATCCTCACAAGATTAAACTAACGCAAGAACTGAAGCTGCTTGACCACCAGAAGCGTCGTGTGTTCGTGAATTGGGCTGAGCAACAAATTGAAAATGATTCGGACTTTCATCGAAAAATCGTCTCCAGCGATGAGGCTCATTTCTGGCTGAATGGGTTCGTCAATAAACATAATATGCGGGCCGAAGGCGTCATTGGGCCGTACTTCTTCCGTGATGATCAAGGCACTATACTATGAATGGGGATCGCTACCGTTAAATGATAACCGAATATTCTAGGCCCCAATTGGATGATATGGACTTGGAGGACATGTGGTTCCAACAGGACGGTGCGACAAGCCACAGAAACCAAGTTTGGAGAACGTGTTATCTCACGAAATGGTCCAGTCGCTTGGCCGCCTCGGTCGTGCGATTTGACGCCATTAGACTATTTCCTGTGGGGCTACGTCAAGTCTATGGTCTATGCCAGCGACGATTGATGAACTTCGTACGAATATCGAACGTGAAATTGCAGCAGTATCGGCCGATTTATGCTTGAAAACCGTTGAAAATAGGGATCAGTGGACTTTTGCAAGCGTGCCCGTGGTTGCCATGCAAAAGAAATCGAGTTCCATACAAAATGGCATCGAACGTACTTTCACAGGAATAAAGAATTGTGCCCGATATAACTAGCAATACTGTTGTAAGCATTGTTAAATTTTCTCTCGTGCTCTGAATCGCAGTTACAAACAATTTCACGGCAGAAGAGCATAAGAGGAACCATTAATGTAGCTAATATGAGACGTGTTTCTGAAAGGGTTATGTGAAAAGATGTCCAAATCATTCGAAATCCACTATAAACTCTTCCAAGCATTGACCGATTATGGCTGTTCCAGCTGAATGTTTTATTGAACGTGTGTCGAAGATTTTATTAGACTCAACGAACTCAATTACTGTGTTATTCAAATATAACTGCGGAAAATAGGAAGTATCAGTTAAGGCTCGAGATATGACTAAACATTTGCATTTGTTTGAATTCAAGCAAAGATCATTTAGGCGAGAACAGGAAATGATTTGTTCCAAATCTTCATTGACTTTACTCACACCATTTATCATATACATCATGTACCACTGCTTTAATAAACGTTACGGAAAATATCAGAATTCAGAAGTGCCTTGGATGACGGTAAAGTAAATGTACTTACACCTTTGGACTTTTCAAAGGCATTTGATACCGTCAATCACTATATACTTTGTGAAAAGCTAATAGATCAATTTCAATTCTCAACGCCTTCAGTAAAATGATTTTTTCTTACCTTACCAGTAGATTTCAAGCTGTTTCTAAAAACAACTCTATGTCATCTTTTCTTCCTCTGCAGAGAGGTGTCCCTCAGGGCTCTATTTTGGGTCCATTGCTGTTCTCGATGTATATCAATGATCTACCATTGAACTCATCTGTGCACATGTATGCAGATGATGTTCAATTGTATAATAGTTTTCCAATTGGTATGCTCGAGAACGGTGTGCACGATGTTAACGAGGATTTGAATGAAATCGTTATCTGGTCCCGTAAAAATGATCTTTGTTTGAATCCAAAGAAGTCACAGTGCTTAGTAATTTCCAGAACTATAACCGACACTTAATTTTTTCCTAAGATATATTTGAATAATACAATCATTGAGTTTGTTGATACTGCAAAAAACCTTGGCCTGACATTTAATAAAACGCAGAGTTGGAACAACCATATCAGAATTACGCTGGGCAAAGTGTATGGGGGTCTTCGAATGCTTTGGGCATCTCATCATATAACTCCTTTAAAAACTCGGCTAATATTGGCTAAGACTTTGATAGTACCACAAATGCTTTTCTGTTGTGAAATTTTTAGTAATTGTGACTATGAACACAAGAGGAAACTTAATGTTGCGTTCAATACTACGGCGCGTTATGTGTATGGTCTAAGAAGATATGATCGTGTCTTCAATTTTTCTAGATCAATCTATGGCGTTACCTTAGACAACTTATTTAACATTAGAACACTTATCTTGCTTCACAATATTTTGCAGTCCCATCAGCCGGGATACCCTTACAATAAAATCAATTTTACACGATCTGTTAGATCTTGTAATCTTATACCAATACGCTACTCATATTTAGTATCTGAACGCCAGTTTTATGTATATGCTATTTGATTGTGGAATTCCGTCCCCCGATCTATAAAGATGATAAGCAGCTCGACATTGTTTTGTAATATGCTTAAAAAAATGTACTCTTAGTTCATTTTGCTGATGTTAATGGTGATGATGACGATCATAATTATATTTTATTATTATTCATTCCTTTATTTATCTATTATTTCTTGATTATATAACCTTTTTTTTCTATTAAATATTAATGGAGCGTATATATATATAGTATTGTTATCCTGAAGTTTACTGTAATTAATAAGATATTGTATCTTAGTGAGTAATTATGCGAAAATAAATAAATTATGAAATAATTATGAAATTTCCAAGCATATTCCTATAGCAAAGCTGTGCTTAATTGAATATTGTCTGCGTTCTCACATATCCACTAAACAGTTCTGCGGATAGGATAGAAGATCATTAATGTGATGTAATGCAGATTCTAAAGGTCCTAAAATGGACCCCTGGGAAACACCTCGTTGTAGAGGAAGAAAAGATGTCAAAGGATTGCTAACAAAACCAGCTGATTTTGGGAACATGAACACTCTCGATACTATAGCCATCTACTTTCACGATTTAAATACTATGCGATTTCTAATTTATTTTGATGGTACGCTTTGGTTTTATATGTACAATATACAATTTAGGGTTCTACACATCACTTTTCCCCCATTCAAAAGAGCAGATTTTATGACCAGGCATCTAACCCGTTTTGTTTCAATACCAGTGAGACTATTGCCAGTGAGCAGTTGGCTAACCAACTATAATGGGCTACCGAATGCTTACTCAATCTCTCCATGCGTACATGGACTCAGAAAGTTCGCGCCACAACCGGCCAAAGGATATTTCGCTCAAAGACAGAATGGAGTGGTAAGCAAAGCAATAGTTACAACGTAGCACGGAGTCTATGTTGGCTGTGTTTGACAGGAATGGAACACCAGTTATAGGAACCATTTTACCATAGGGACCAAATCTTTTCTGATTTGACGTTTCCAATTCGAACGGGTAAGCCTCTTCATGAGTTCTTCCACTTATCAATTTTTTCTTTTCTCCACAAGTCCTGGGCCAAAGAAATTGTTTTTTTTCTTCATAAATATAAAATAGGCTTCTAATATAGAAGTTAATCTTTTCGTTCATAGTTTTATTCTGAAGAAGCTAAAAATTTACATTTTGGTGTAGCGGACAACACTTTAATAGTGAATTACAAATATTTTGATTTTTTTTTTAAATTTTATAGGACAAAAAATTATTAATATTCAACTAAGTCACTTACTTCCACTAACTTGAGTGCTTAGAAGCCAATAACTTGCTCTTTAAATAATATTTCTGTTGGAGTTAATTTTGTGAATAGTTTTTGAGTATCCAAGTCTCAAAGTCAAATTTTTGAAAAAAATAAAAAACTAATTTTTTCTTCTTCAAATAAAATTTTGCCTTGATAAGGATCAATTTTTCTCTCATAATCATTGGCTTACCTGTGGGGTGATGGATAACATGTCCGCCTGTTAATCCAGAGGTTCGAGTTCGAATCCCAACAGTGGCAAAAATGTTTTTTCCACGGGTATCGCCTTTCGCGAGGAATTGGCAAGTCCTCCGTTAGTAAATTCATTTCCATGAAAAGCGCTTTCTCGATTAGCCGTTCGGAACCGGCAGAAAATTGTAGGTCCCCTCCATTTCCTCACAAGGCATGGTTGTGAGAAATGCGCTAGGCCCAAGGGCTCCTCGCTCTGTTGCGCCACCCTATTTATTTATTTAATCATTGGCTTAGTTAATTTTAAATAATATTTTTAGAAAACTAAATCGTTTTTCAAAATTGCACTCCTGGCGGTTTTTTCTGGCCTCGACTCAACCTATCCGTCCTAAGCTTTTTCATTACTAAAATAAGTCAGTATCTTATGTTGTTTTGTTTAAAGCCTAATCTATGTTTTGAGTTATAAGAAATCGAAAAAGGATGACATATTACCCTAATTTACCCTACTTAACCTTACTCCATGATTTCATCCAGCAAAGCGAACACCTGTGAACTCAAACCACTAGAGCAAGAAAAAACAGAATCTAACCAAAACTTTCTAAAAACCGCCAATCTCTAGATATATGCTTGGTTTCCTGAAAGCTTCAAGGCCAGATATTTCGGAGAAAAAACTGAGTTTCTACTAAAGCCTAGCAGGTTTCGGGTCGCTCCTTTGATTGGCATCCTCAAGAGTACCCACATGCAATGAGAATGGACGTTCACACATCCAACTTATGTAAATGCTGCCAAAACGAAGAGGCAGGGGAAGGGTCGTTCCATCCTCTGAGAATACTACTTCTACGAACCGGGTGACATCTCTCAACTCCCACTGAACAGCTTTCTACTGTTCATTCAGGGCTTCAAATCGTTCAGTTATAGGGTTTTTAACCCAAATAAACTGGTCAACAATCCAATCCTACGGTATTCATCACTTCCTACCCCTTCCCCTCTCAAACCATCCTATCACCTGTTATCCCAGAGAGCACAATGGATCCTTGAGATCCGAGTGAAGTGGTTGCACTTCCCCATCCAACCTTACCTAACCTACTCCATGTTCCCCTACATTCCATTTGACTTTAATTTACTCAATCTTACTCCATACTCCCCTACATCGCTTCTGACACTCGAAATTTAGCTATTTTCACGGCCAGAAGCTCAAACTAGTAAAAATGGTTGGTAATAATTGCTTAGGACTGATGACAAATAGAAGCTTATATGAAGGATTAATATAGAATTGGTTGAAAACTTTTGCAGTTGACTGTACCAGTCAATTATACCACATATTTGTAAAGATTTCTAATTCAATTATTTCCTACAACAAAAAGTTTGTAAGAAAAACTCTCTCAACAGGTGGTTATGCAGCATACGTTCTATACAATCTCTCAATTTAATATGCAGGTAAACTTTTCATAAAAAGAACAACCTATCTCGCCTCAAATGGTTATTATTTCCTGTCACGCATATTCATGGAAAGTACCAACCTATCTATACGATCTCACTTTAAATGAACTTGCTTCACTAATATGTCGAAACATTCGAGCTCTTTCTTCGTGGAGACTTGTGGAGTATAAAGTCATGATATGGACAAGTACCTACCTACTATTATTTAGGTTTTATGGTTATTTTTGCTAAGACGTACATAGTAATTCCAGACAACACTTAATACATAAAGCACTTAATTTTTAATTTACTCCATCATGTTCCAGCAACCGTTGATGTTGTTGTTGTTGTTTGTATCGAAGAATGAAAGCCAACTTATTTTTTTCATACATAAACTGGTTATCGGCTTTTCTTTTTGTATTTTAAATTTATAGAAGAAAAAAAAGCCACTCATTGTGGGAGATGATGAGAAGAGAGTCTGTGTATCTTTGTATATTTTGTAAACCGGTAGGTAGGTCGTAGAGGTACGGTGACATCATTCACAATAATCATGATGAAATATTGCAATGAAAGACGATTTCTTTTCCCAAGATGAGGAGGTATTCGTTTTTTTTTCTTTTTTTTTCAAACTCATTTTCTTCAAATTGCGCGTGTGATACTCATGTAAAAGGAACAAGCAATTTAAACTATTTGACTTGAGTGTAAAAAGAAAATCGCTGAAGTTCACATAAATTAAAGGCAAAAGGTGCAAACTTTCTCTGGATGGTCTTAGAGCGATATTGAGCTGAATGTACAAACCTATCAGCCAAATAAAACGCACAAAGCTGACGTGGTTGTTTGGTAGTAAGTTGTTGGGTTTGCAATTTAGTTTCTGTTACTCATCGATTGGGCACCATGGTGTGGTTGTGTTTTGGCCCTGAGTATGGTGACGCACTTAAAGTCGCTACCAACATAAAGCAATGGAAAGTTTATAGGTTTTTAAAAACATGGTCTCATCGGAGGGTATTTTCTGTGCTTTTTCGTGCCTACGGGGTTACAATGAATTTGAGTAACTTTTTGCTCCTCCACTTAGAAGTAAATATTGAATTTTTCTCGTTCCACTCCAATAAGTAAACGATTGTTTGAGAAAAGTCCCAACAATCATGACCTTATATTGATGTAAGAACGTGAACGTGATTGTAATTAAAATATTCCACCTGAAGCTATTTGAAAATTCTCACTTCATTTAGCACGTACCGACTGTAGAAAGGTAAAACTTGAAAGTGCAATTAAATTTATGGGATTTATTGGAATTTGCCGGAGAAATAAAATATTTTGCATTTATTTTTTAACAGTTGTTCTTTGTTGTTTAGGAATTTTTGATTTCAAACTGGTCTGAGTTGAGTCTTATGTGAGATCAGTTTGTTCAAGACGCACAGATGGGTGGTGTGTCTGACTAAATAAGCTTTGTTCTTTTTTTAAAAGCCAAGGTTAGAGTAGATCTGTGAGTTATAAATTATGGCTGTTTTTGAGGCAAGTATTTGCTTTTAGAAATGTGTTCGGAAGCAAATATTTACATAACACAAATGAGTTGGTTTTTTGTGACTCAGTTCTTAAATTAGGAAATTCCATGGAAAGTAAATACAATTGCCAGACTAGGGAATTTTCTCGAAATTTTTTGAACAAAACACATTACCTACCAATCGATTTGAAGTCTTGCATTTTTGATTGTTTTTTGAGTAAATATTTTGTTTCTTTTTTCTTTGCAGGTATGTTGACATAATGGCGTTGAGTGATATTGGAAGGGAAATCTAAAATTGCGTCTAAAAATTTGCACATTTTTTTAAATTTAATTTAAAGACAGAGGTTATTAAAACCAGGTGCGTATTCTACCTAAAATTAATTTAAAATCAATTCTGTTATTTGGCGGCCTCGATTAATTTCAGTAAGTGGTTGCACTCGTTTTGAAGCTGGTGATGAAACGTTTGAAGATCACGAGGCAAAAAAGATTGGTCATATTAATGATTGAATGTTTTTAAAATATTGCCGTTTCCTGATGGCCTACTTCTACTTCTTCTTCTTCTTCTTCTTCTTCTTCTTCCATTTCTTTTTCTTTTTCTTCTTGTTCTCCTCTTTTCTCTTCTTCTTTTTCTTATTCCTCTTCTTCTCTTTCTGATTGTTCTTGTTCTTCTTCATCTTCTTTTTCTTCTTCTCTTCTTCTTCTTCATCTTCTTCTCCTTTTTCTTTTTCTTTTTTTTTTTTCTTTTTTTTCTTCTTCTTCTTCTTCTTCTTCCACTTCTTCCTCTCTTCTTCTTCTTTTTCTTCTTTTTCTCCGTACTCCATTTCGTTGCTACAAGAATGTTCTTTTTGAAATAGTTCTCTCCTTTGATCATCGCAATATCAGCTGATACTTTTACTTCTTTTACTTCTAATACGATCAAGCTATTTACTCTTCTCAACTGCTGTCCATGCTTTTTGTACATTCTCCAACATTTTGAACCGTTTGTTCAGAGTTAAACGTACAACCGCGGATTCCCTTCATCTAAGGAGACATTTTTCTATCATAGAAGGGAAAAGAAACGCATATGAGTCCAGCTGTCGCATCAGACAGACCAACTCAAATCGCGATGTTGGAACAGTGAACTAGAGAAATAAAAAACGATAGCTCCGAAAGCTGTTCAACAAATCTAAACGATCTATCTCGTGGAGTGAATATCGAACAGACCTAATAACTTACAACTCATAACAAGAAAACAAAAACGACTTACCTGGAAAAACTTCTGTGAAAGTATCGATATTTTACTTTCTTCAATTAAAGTTGAAAAAGTCTTAGCTAAGGACCATAACAACGACATCGGTCTCTTAAAAAAATCGGATTGTAGTTGTTTGGCTACTCATTTTCCCGACTGTGAACTTGCCTCTGATCAATCTCCAATCACAAGAAGTCTATCAAGAAAAATATTTGTCGATTAGATGGGCAGTCTCCACCCAACAGCCTTTCAAGGCTCTCGAGGAAGATGATATCTTTCCTGCTCTCTTGCAGCATGGAAATGACACTCTCATTTGGTCATTAACACTTATTTATACATAGATCCAGCTTTGAACTAAGCCACATCCCTCAAACTTGAAGAAGAGTTAAAGTAGTGTTCATGCCAAAAGCTGGAAATGTATCAAACTCAGGCCCAAAATCTTTCAGACCAATTAGTCTCACATCCTTCTTTCTAAAGGTCATGGAAAGAGTAATTGACTTACTTATTCGCAAGGGAAAAATTAGTTTGGGCCATTAACAGCTTTGACCCATTCAAATCCCCTGGACCTGATGTTTATACCTAAGGATGGGAAATCATCCCACGTAAAGCCAAAAGATCTCTGACCAATAAGTCTATCATCCTTTCTTCCTAAAACTTTAGAACGACTGATAGACATCCACCTGCGTACAGCTATAGATCCAAAATTGTTATCTACAGCACAACACGCTTACTGCAAGGGAAAATCTGTAGAAACGGCCCTACACACCGTGGTACGCACTATAGAATATTCCCTCCATCACAAAGAATTCACTCTGGCCGCCTTCCTCGACATAGAGGGCGCCTTAATACACTTCTTAACCTCACACCACTAGATATCTTCAGCAAACAAATGGCTTCCAGTGCAGCCATTCGTATGAGAGCTATCTCCCAATGGACCGATAACAACATCGGTCATGCTACAATCCTGAATTTATTCGGATCAATACCATGCCACTCCGACTACACCGTCCCCCAATTGGTTTTTGATAATAAATTCCAAGTCTCAATCCCACCGAGAACGACCTGGGACGACGAAGAATTTTTGAGAGATGATTCAATTCATTTCTATACAGATGGTTCAAAAACCGAAGAAGGGGTAGGCTGCGGGGTGTACTCAAACCGACTTAACGTAGGTCTCTCGTTCCGCCTTCCAAACCATTGTAGCGTGTTCCAAGCGGAAATTCTGGCGTTCAAAGAGGTCCTATCATGGCTAAAAGACAACGTGATATCCTCAACGAATATCCGGATTTTTTCAGATAGTCAAGCAGCCCTCAAATCACTCGGCGCTGTTTCTACGAACTCAGTGTAACCGCCCTTAACTGTCGCTTATCTCTTAAGGAGATGGCTGAACAGTTCAATATTCACCTTTTTTGGGTGCCGGGGCACAGAGATATCGCGGGTAACTGCAAAGCCGATGAACTCGCCAGAGAATGAACCGTTCTACCGATCTCTACCAGCAGGTTGAATATTGGTATACCAATCGCTACATGTAAACTTATGCTAAAGCAAGAGGCGATGGACAGAACAAATCACAGGTGGAACAATATCACGACGTGCGTGGCAACAAAACGTATATGGCCAGGAATAGATCCAAAACGCACAAGACATTTGTTATCCATTACCAGATTGCAAGTTAGCTCCGTAATCAATGTCATTACCAGACATTGTCTGATAGGAAGACACGCCATAAGACTTGGCGTTCCCTCTAATGACTTCTGCAGAAGTTGCTTAGATGAGGAGGAGGAGGAGACAATCCCACACCTCCTCTGCTCATGTCCTGCACTCTCTTCTAAAAGAAAGAGGCATCTGGGGAAATATTTTCTCGATGATCCAAGCGATCTGGCGCACACAGATCCCCTGCATCTCCTTCGCTTTATTGTAAGCTCCAAATGGTTTTGTTAAGCGAGGTACTCCCTCGCATAATTTCTATGGTATCACAATGGACCTAGTATGGTTTTAAGTGTGTCGGGTGTATTCCTGACAGCCATTGTAACCTAACCTAACCTACATATTCGCAATACGGCCTTTTTAGTCAATCTTCTCAATGCTAACCAGGGGCGGCAGAACACTATTTTTTTAGGTGGGGAGAGTGGTAGAATAAAATAAGGTATGGTAGTTTTAGTTTAGTTTTATTAATTTAAAAAAAGAATAGGGGTGGATTGAATGACATGAAAAATTTTCCGAAAGCCGTTAATAGGCATGGTAAGGAGTTCGGGTCAGAGATCAAAATGAGTATGTTCAAATCAGTTCAAACACATCCCAAATTTCTCAACGATCGCTCAGACTTGATCATTTTCCACCCCTATTCACAAGCAAATAACTCGCAAGCATATTTACTCTCAAGCAAATACTGCTAGTGAACAAACTAAATCAGTATGGATACTCACAAGTCATTTTTTCTGTATTGCACTCACAAGCAAATGACTTGCAAGCAGATTGACTTGTTTGAACTTACTTGAATATATTCAAATACTCATGAGCATGCAAAATATTCACAAGCAGGCAGTGTGTTCACAAGCAGGTAGCGTGCTTACAAGCAGGCAGTGTGTTTATAAGCAGGTAGTGTATTCATCGGAAAGCAATGCGTTGAACATTTATACCTAACTATAATTCTATTGAAAAACAAAGAAAGGCATACAAATGGCTGGTTTTGGCTTATGATAAGAGAAAGAACGGATTGGATGCATTGCGGGATGATAAAACATTTTAATTTCTGATTCCAAAATTTCCCTTTTTAATATTTTTGTATGTATATGTTATTATTTTCCAGGAATTAAAAAAGTGTTTGAAAATAATTTTTACAATATAATAAATTTATATGACTTTATTGCGGAAATGGATTTTGCTTATCAGTTTTTCAAGTGATTGCTAATTCCTTCGTTTTATGGCATGCAAATGTTTGGGTTAAAGCTTATGAAGGTAGGTACAAAAATTAAAAGTCATCAATGAATTAGGAAGAGTTATAAACATGTAGGTATTTACGTCGTTGACGAAATAAGTTTTAAAGATTTTTTTTCGGAATTATGCATAATGAGAGAGTTTATCTGAGAAAAAGTGACCTGAATGTATAATAAAAAACCGCAAATGCGGTTTTGATCGTTATTTTAGAAGCGTAAATTTTTTTGGGTACCTGATTTTGAATGTAGAAAGTATATAAAGATTACGTTAAAAATTAAAATCACTTTAGTGGAATATTGTTAGCAGCAGTGTTTGTGTAGAAAATTTAAAATGAACGAAGAAAGTGTAAATTAACCTTCTTGAAAGTATTTTCTCAATAAGCAGTAAGAAAAATAGCAGAAGTAAGGTTTGGGAAACGTTTGGAGAAATAAAAACTTAGAACGGTGAAATTCTTCCCAACTTTGTGGCATGCAGATCCTGCAAAAAAGTTCTCAAATACACATGTAAGGCCACAAGCAATCTTTTGAGACATAAGTGCCACAAAGAAAACCAGCCAAGTTTAATAAATAAAGTGCTTGTGTCTCCTTTGGACAAAAAAGTGATCGAACGAACCAGGTTGAACCCGGAAACCGTTAATAATTTAATGGTTGCATATTCAAATTTAAAAATTAATAAAATTTAAAGTAAAAGAAATTTTTAATAAGTCTTTTTTGTTGCATTTTTGTTTTTTTTTTTTCTAATTTATCCTTATTTATCATGATTTTGTTTCGCTTTTTTTAACTTCTAATTCAGTTTTCTGTTCGCTTAAAATTTTTTGTTTTTATATACTTACAAACCTGTACTATCTACTTCAATGAATACAATAAATTGTTTCCATATCTACTGTATAATAACCTTTTTCTTCATATAAAAGAAAAGAATAAAAAACCAAGCTATTAAACAAACCTACTTCTTACCTATACCTAGATTTTTATTGTACTCAAAACGAACACGCCATCAAACTACCCTATTTGGTATGATCACATTGCTTGCTTATAAACACACTGCTTATTCACAAGCACACTGCATACTCATGAACTTATTGCTTGTTTACGAATAAATTGCTTGTGATCACTTTTACTCACAAGCACTTTACTCACAAGCAGCTTAACTCAATGTTATTCAAACTCATTTTGACTTGCAAGCAAGTCTACTTGTTTGGTTCGTTTGAAAATAGGGGTTGTTCAGAGTTGCTTGGTTCACAAATAAGATCGTTCAAATTTACTTGCTTGTGGGCTGACTCAGCTTGTTCAAACTCGTTTTTTTCAAGTAAATACTCATTGTTCACAAGCAGACTTAGTTCATTTTAATCTCTGGTTCGGGTCTCATTTGAGTCTCAAATTTTTGGTTTTATTTTGAGTGCTTCCGCAAACGAAAATGTCACGCCTCGTGCCTGGTTTACATATATGAATATTCCGTGAAACGTTCATTTTATTATATTTTTAAAAAAGAATGACTAAAATCAAGGAGAAAAAAAAGGATAAGAAATAATTCATAGCGTTGAGTCTGTGACCGATAAATAAATGATTCAAATCACTTGGTCAGTCTCAGTCAATCAAGCAAAAATGAGTAGAACAATATTAAAAATTTCATAACATTTTTTTTTGCCTAATTTAACTAAAAAATTGGTATATTTCCAAGGCCAGAAGGTGGGGTGCACCCCATGCTGAGAAAAGTTAGGTGGGGTCTATACCCCACCCACCCCATACGTTCTGCCGTCCCTGATGCTAACCAATTCACTTATCAGACTAGCAAATTCACCGTTAGAGCTCTCCATCAGCTGGTCTGATTAACTCTATATTAAATGGCAGAATCATCTCCACCACACTAGGTCAAACATCAATAACAGTTATATTTCTCCTTCTCTGGTCAATTGTAAATTGTAATAGATCAGCTCCTGGACGACATCAATACGTCGTTCCTTGACACACAAGGCTACGCTGATAACCTGGTCATCTCCTTCGTGGTCTTGGAGGGTTTAATGTACTCGTACTTTATGATGAATGGTTTGACTTGCGACTTACTTGTCTAATCATATCAACGTCTTTTCAAAAACTAAACTTGATCAGCTTTGTGGTGAAGACTTGGTTGCGGCGACTGTAAACTACAAACGGTGAGTGTTAAACTTTCATCGTTACGTCAGCTTACTTCCCTTGGAACGCCATATTTTCCCTTTCCACCATACAGACTGTGGAGCTGGCGATGGCGGAGTTCTGATCAAGTTGGAAGCTGGGACTGATCATGTTCTGCGTTGCACGCTCAAAACATAGTTTGGGCACCATAAAATGGCATATGCAAGGCACAAATCCTTTGATCATTAAGAAAGTTGACAATAGGCAAGCCTTTGTTGCGAGTAGAAGACTGTATATGCCAAAGAGATTACTAACTGGGAAGCTCTTCAGGAAATGTCACTATCTGACCACAGAATACATTCATTTCCATGTAGCAAATGTAACTTTAGCTATTAACAAAACAGAAATGAAGGAGGTAGTTATGTAAATTAATGTAAAATTGTGTCTTTACAAAAGCTTTGAGCTGGCATGTTCCGCTAGACCCATGTCTAGTAGACACGGTTGCATAGTAGAACGCTGATCTTCAGAAGCTTCAAAGGAAAGCTAGTTTTACATGCCGACCTAAACCAGTGTCGATCAAAACAGAAAAAAAGACCATAAAGTACAAAAAATGCTTCTTTAAAAATATTTTGTAAAATAAATCGAAACACTCAGCGAAACCAGTCGACTTTCCAAAGCCTTTCAAGGGGGAACAAGGTAAATAGAAGGAAAACACTCTGGAAATCAAACGGTTCCTATTCTAAAGCAAAAGTAGTGCCACTCAGTCTTATGATATAAACACAATTCACAGTAAATCAGCTACTTATCGTCTAACACCATAATGTATTGCTCTCAGATTAGATGAACCCGATAAATCTACTCGATGCAGCTGGCACATGTCATCGTTTGTTGCTACTGACGAGGCCTTCGAATATGCTGTAGCATATTTTAACAGGTTCAAGTCACTTGGCACTGATAGTTTTTATCCACTTATATTACAAGAAACCTTTTGCTAGCTATTTTGAAAAATATTTTCATTTCCAGTTTCACCTTAGCGGATATCCCAACCCCTTGGAAGAGTGTCCAAGTCACTTGAAAAGAGATTTAGACTAATCAATCTAAACTAACCTTCTTCTTGCTTAAAGAAACGCTGGAAAGAATGGTTGTGATTTTCATACGCTAAACCTCTCTCCAAATATACCCTCTGTCTCTACTGCTTACCATCGCGGAAGATCTTGTGAGACCGTTCTTCAAAATCTGGTTAGCAGTATAAATTGTGCTCTTGACAATAAAGATTTTGTGGTGGGAGTTTTTATTAACATAAAAGGGGCTTTTGACCAGCTTTGATGTCTTGTGCAACGCTTCCAGAGCACATAATAAGGACGATCATTGGTCTTGCGGAACAGGATTGAATAAAGACTGTCCACAAGGTAGCGTTCTATCACCTCTTCTGTGGTGCATAGTGATTAGCTCCTACTTGAAATGCTCAAAAGATCTAACGTACATGCCCAAGCATATGCCGACGACGCAACGGCGACGTCACCTTGCTTTCGGTTGGATCCAGCCTCGAAACTGTCTGCTCCAGAGCACAGGCTCCGCTACATCTGATTTATACGTGGTGTGCTAGGAACGGCCTTTCCTTCAATCAACTTAAAACTGAGGTTGTACTTTTGACGAGACACAGAAGATTGACTGGTCTGACCCATCCTACACTTAAAGGCGTCAACATCCCCTTTTCAAATGAACTCAAACATCTTGGAGTAGTTCTAGATAATAAGCTTCTTTTGTTTTAGCATGTCGAGCTAAAAACTTCTAAGACACTTTCAGTTTTCTGGCAATGTAAAGCAGCCTTTGGCAAGACATGGGGTCAGTCACCGAAAACCGTCCTTGGTATGTATACGGCTATGATAAGACCAATCATCTCCTATGCGTCAGTTTTTTTGGTTGAACTAGATCACGCGTAAATACTTGATTACTTCGTTTTCCAAGTTTCAAAGAACAGTTCATTTTGGCTGTACTGCGGCTTTCCCAAGCTGCTGAATCTTCCTCTGCTTGATACTTACATTATGAGACCTCAAGAACATTGCCCGTTTTAAAAGAAGCGGTTTCTGTGACATTTCGCAATGGAGCTTTAAGGATCTTTCAAGCAACATTTCTTTTGACTCATTCTTAGTAAATATGCTGTTTGATACGATGGTGCAAGTCTCAAACTGCATCAAATATACACGGTCAATTTTCCGTCAGTTGATGATTGGTCCTTAGAGTCGGAAACAGGAAAAGACTTTTATTGGATCTTCACCGAAGACGGATCTTGAGCTGGTGTCTATGTAAAGAAAGATGCCGTATATGCGTCCGTCCATTAACCAGTTTTGAAAGTTAGTGTCACAGCACATGATAAGCCTCATCTTCTGTCTTCCAAAGAACTTCACCACTTAAAAACCCTTCTAGTAGGAGCGGAAGAATGAAATTCTAAGTGAACTTCGGTGACGAAACGATGAAAGTTTGCAACTAATTGTTTGCTTTGTAACATACGGTCGTTGTAACCAATGTCACCATGTTGTGCCTCAATATCGATTGATCTAAGTCGTAGTAGTCCATGTCATAAAAAAAAAGTTCGCAGACTACTCAGACCAAGATTTAGATTATTCAGCGCACATGGCTCCTCGAAAGCTGCGAAGTATGAGTTTGTATTCATCGCAAAAACCCACCACAAGGAAGAGCTGTGGCAACCTTTGAGAGTTGGGTTGCAGGTAAGTTGTTCTGAGTAAAAACCATTCCTCGTCCGACCAGTAACTTCTGCTAGTCTTTACAGCTCTTGTCTTCGACTTTATTCATCCGCGTTTCGGTTGCAATGTCATCACATTTATTTCCTGTGGTATCCTTTCTCCGCCCGTTCACTGTTCTTGGACAAAGTATTCCTTGCATGTGAAGGCTTCCAATATCCGTGAATCTGAAATGCAAGCTTTCATTCTGATAACTTCGGTTTCATTCACCGGGGTTTGATGTTTCAGTTTAACCATCACACGTTTCTCCTTTTTTTTTTTTTTATTCAGTGTATACCTGAAAACAAAGCAAAAAGGGAGAATGCCAATGCCCTTGACTCTTTTATTAACTTTTTCACACTTATTCAGCTCATCTCATGACAAAATACCCACCTGAAACAAAAATTCACAAACGAGATGAATTTATTTTTTCACGTACCTTTGTAAGCACACACGCTGTAAATTAGTTTTCTCTGATTAATCCCAGAACTGTCATGCTTACTTTATACGTAGAGGTTCATCCAATTACCACACCATAGGCTTTCGGAAAAAGGAAAAACCAGAACATAGGTAAATCATATTTTTATGTTAATTTTCCAGAATCCATGAATAAATTATCGTTAAAACGCGTAAAACCTCATAAGTGTGAGAGAACTTTTCATTAAATTTAAACGAAAATACCTCGGATGGTAGGTGTACCTACCATCCGAGGTACCTACTAGGTACCCCCGTTCCGCACCGCGCTGCTGCTGCTTCTGCTGCTAGCCATTTATTTCAATTGAATGCTTAAAACATCCTGAATCATTACCTACAGTTTTTTCTCTGCGTAAAATTCATTATTCAAAATTTTCTAGTAAAAAAGAAATAATAATAAAAATATAAAATTACAGTAATTGCCTTGAAAATTCATACCTCATACCTCATCCCCCACCCCATGGGCTTCTGCTCGTGTTTCACATAAGTACTTACCTGTCAGCAAAAGAAATTTGCCTATGGTCGGCTTAATGGGGTGGCTCTTCCATACAATTTTTTTTACGTTGTGAGTGGTTTTTTTTTTTTTTTTAATAATTTATACCCATTAGCCGTGAAGTCGACAAAAATTCATATTTATTTTGTGTGAAAATTAAAATTAATAAAAATAAAATTTGAATGTCTCGTTAAAATTCGCAGGATGTCACTGATGGGTGAAAAACGATGCCGTTTGAATTTTTTTTCTTTTTTTAAATTCATATTCAAACAATTATTCGCCATAGACAGAACATCACCTGCAAATCATTTGATTCACAACAACAATACAGTTGATTTTGTATGAACGTTGTCAGTCGTAATGACGCTTGACGGTTGAGGTAGAAGAATCATGGAGGCAGTGAATGCGATTTGAAAATCAGAAAAAAGAAGAAAACCTGCAATGAAAAACCCTTTATGGGGGAAGATTTCGATAGGTTTTCATGAGTCAATTTAGAGACTAGATTTTCTTTCTTTTAGCAACAAGTTTTGGTGTGTTTGTGTAAGCAACTTAAGTGCACTGTTTTTCATTGCATTTCCTCCTCGATTAAAATGTAATTAAAGTATGCGGCACCATAAATAAACAACTTTTGAACGAAATAAGGCTTCTGTCACCTCCATCTACCATACAACTGGAAGTTGTTTTCGTATCTAACTTATTCAGCCTTTTACGGTCAAAGCTTTTTTTGTCAAGTTTGAATTATTGTGGTATTCATTTCAGTTTTGTTGTGTAAAAAAGAGGTTTTCGTGGGAAAATGAAACAAGCTCAGTGTAGCTACAGTGGCTGTTCATGGGCTCAGATAATACTCAGTCTGACAGCTCAGTGCGATGGAAGTAAAGCTCTTATATGAGTTACAGTTTAAGGCTTAGAGAAAACTACACATGAACTGGA
Source organism: Melanostoma scalare (assembly GCA_949752695.1). NCBI lineage: Eukaryota > Metazoa > Arthropoda > Insecta > Diptera > Syrphidae > Melanostoma > Melanostoma scalare. The sequence continues at coordinate 67,833,522 of OX456985.1, forward strand.
AAAGTAGTCCGCACGTGAATTTAAGGAAGTGTTTTAAAGTAGTGCATTTAGATTTTAGATTCGTTCGTACTTGAATTGAAGTTGTATAGGTATTCAGAAAACGAAACCTTTTGGTCCTTAATAAATATTTTTCTTCACTTGAAAATAGTCAAAGTTTGCAGAGAGAATAGGTGGGCTTTTTTTCCGGAACTCATCAATCCTCTGATCAAAATTAAATCAAACTGAGCACTTTTAGCCCTGAGCACTTTAAGCTCAGTATTGATTTGTTTTTGTGTTCAGCGTTAAAGTGCATTGCCAAGCTGAGGTCGAATTGCCGCATCAGTGATCGAGTGAGTGAATGGTTTTTCTCTTTCAACATTCGCTCTATATTACACAACATCAGTCAGCTGCTAAATTCACCAGCGTTAGCCTAGTATGCGGAAACTTTTGGTCGTTTCGAACGAAAAACTCTCCGAATGATCTTTGGTCCCGTATGCGAAGACAATGTGTGAAGAAGCAAATACAACAACGAGCTGTATGAGCTGTGCCACTACATGGGCAATATGGGCATAGTCAGAAGAGTACGCATCGAGAGTCTACGATTGTTGGATGGACCTAAACGCTCCTGCTCGACGGGTATTCGAAAGCACATTGCAGGGAAAGCGCGGAAGTGGAAGACTTCGTCTTAGGTAGCGCAATCAAGTGGAAGAAGACCTCAACCGACTTAAAGTGCAAAACTGGAGAGAGCTCGCCCGAAATCGAAGTCGTTATAGAAGGATGTTGGTTGAGGCCCAGGTTCACCCCAAAATGTAATGCCCGCCTAAGAAAGTAAATAAGTCTGCTGCTCATTTATCGATTTCAATTCGTTCAAATCCTGTTACAAGAATGTCAAACTTAGGTCCTATAGTGCTCGATAACGCGAGAAGTAATGCCAAAAACACGCAATTCAGTCACGTATTACTCGATCACGTATGCTGTAGTTTGGCCTCTGATTATAGGATTGCTGAGTTGCGACTAAAGTGCACCTATTGTTTGTTCTTCTGATAGAACGTGGCTAGTTTTTGCGACTGTGTTGATGAAACAGCAACATACATAAACATAGGTAGGTGCGACCGAGCGAACCTTGCGAAGGAATAGGTTAGGTTAAGGTTGCTGTTTGCTCGGCTAACATACTTAAGCCCGTTGGGCTCATTGTAGTATCACGGTGGATCTTCATCCTAATGGAACCATTTTCGGCTTACAATAAAGCGGGAGAGACGCTATCCTACGTTTGTGAGCAAAGAGGGGTATGAACAGAGATGGTGGGAAATAGTTTCCTCCTCCTCCTCATCCATACAGCTTCTGTTCAGATCGTTTGAGGCGATTCCTAGCCTTGCGGCATGTCTTTCAATAAGACAGTGTCCTGTGATGACACCTATTGTAGCACAAATATGTTTTCTTTTGAGAGAGATCAACCCGTTCGACCGCTTAAGATCTACTTGACCATCTCAGATTAGTTTTCTTGTATGCGTCCTACAGTACTGCTTGAGCAAGGGTTTGTGTGTAGCGATTGATATGCCGATATCTGTGAGAAGGGCAGAAGTGTTCTGTTTCTGGCGAGTTCATACGCTTTGAAGTTTCCTGGAATTTCTCTATGCCTCGGCACAGTTCTGACATCTCCCTGAGAGATGATCGGCTAGAATAAAGTTGAAGGAAATTGACGCCAGGGATTTGATGGCCACCTGACTGTCGGAGAAGATACATATATCCTTGGATATCATCTTTTTTTTGAGCCAAGACAGAGCTTCGTTAATTGCCATCTCCTCCGCTTGGAACACGCTATAATGATCTGGAAGACGAAGCGAGATGTTTAATTTCATTTCGTCTGAAACCTACTACACAACCTACTCCTTAATTTTTTTTTTAACTGTTCGCATAAAAATGGACCTCTTCGTTTTCCAAGAACGATCTGTCCTCCCAGTCTGTTCTGGATGGAATCGTCACTCGGAAATTTGTACCAAATTCAAGTTTGGGTGTGTGGAAGTTTGTTTTTAGTCTGAGGAATCCGAATTTGTTCAGAATGTCAGCATGACCAATATTTTTGTTGGTCCTTTGTGAGACTTCTTGTAATCGAGTAACCGAACTCACAGCTGTTTGTTGACTGTAGATGTCAAGGGGGACTAGGTGAAACAGGATGTCGAGTGCCGCTGAAGGAGCGGTCGTAAGCCACCGCTAAAACATTTATGCATGCCGATTGCCGAACGTTGAACTTTGCTGAGACTGTCTCTATAAATTGATTTATCTAGTGCAGTCCACCATACTCTAACGCGATAAGTGAGGATAGGTCTGATGACCGAGATGTAAGGCCAATGTGTGATGCGGGGTTGAAGACCCCACTTGTTTCCGATGGCTTTTTTACATGTAAAGTTTGCTACATCAGCTTTTTTCGCTCTTTCCTGTATTTGGCTTTCAACTCAGCTTTCTATCTAAAAGTAAACCAAAGCGTTTAGCCTCATTGGAGAAAGTTAGTTGTATCCCGTTAATTAAAGGACGGTTTATGTGCGGAAAATTGTATTTCCTAAAGTAGAATACCAGTTCAGTCTTGTGAGGATTAATTTCAAGTCCACACTTACTGATCCATTTTGAAAGTTTGTATAGAGCATTTTGAAGCAGTTCTTTTAATATGCTAAGATGCTTTCCTGTGACTGCAATGGCAACATCGTCTGCATAAGCAATAACCCTGCAGCCATCCCCCTCTAGGCTTATCAGAAGTTCATTTACCACCAAATTCCAGAGAAGAGGAGAGAGGACTCCCACTTTGCGGAGTGCCTCTACTGACACGTGACACCTCTTTTGGTAGAAGCCTCTTCTAGTGTTGAGTTTATGATGCGACTTTCAAGTAGTCTTTCAATCAACTCACCGAGTGAGAGATCCACCTTTAGAGTTTTAAGTGCTTGGGAGATCGCAGATGTTTCCGCGTTGTTGCGAAGGAATTGCGGGGACCTAAGATTTTCTACCAATACCGTACGGCTAATCGAGAAATCGTTTTTCATGGCAAAGAATTTACTAACGGAGGACTTGCCACTTCCTTGCGAAAGGTGATATCCGTAGAAAAACATTTTGCCTCTGTTGGGATTCGAACCACGAACTTCTCGGGTACCACGATCCACGACACTACAGTGTGCTTATTTTTAATATTCGAATCGATTTTCTGTCAAATTGTTGAAAAAACTTTACCTTCTGTTTGGGCATTTTCGTTGTGGCTACATTATCACGTAATGCTGGAAGAAAATGAAGAAGAAATATTTGTCTAAGTTCGTATTGAGGCATGTGACATGTGTCACACAGTGCAGCATGTACGCTACAGCTCTTGTAACTCATTCAGAAAAGTATAACAGAGCATGACATGGTGGTCTTCATCACAATTAAGAGTTGGTGCTGAGGGATTACCGTAACCGTCTTTATTTTGTAGTGTCAGTCAGTAAGCAATGATTGGACCCGATACTTTTTTGTAGGTTTTGTTCGTTACTTGTGTGGAAATTCACACTTCCCAAAATTATGTATTTACGTTGTGCGTGTACCTCTTCTTTGGCAGCTGATCGCTAACAGTATTCGTTTGAGAGACTTTCAAACCAAATCAAGGGCCTTTTTGGCTAAAAATGTAATTTTTAGCACTCTCGTATCTTTTCACAAAAATGTCATATCCGACAAAAAGTTCTATTGAACATTTCATTTCTTACTTCAATCTTTTTTTTTTTCAAGTTGGTAACGAAAGAAAATCACAGAGTAATCAAGAAGCAAAAGTATCGATATCACATGGCCCGTAGTTTTCTGTTCTTTCGATTCCAACACTACCTTCTGCGAAAAACATTCATCCTTCTAAAGTAACGGAAGATGAATGAAGAACAAAAAAAAAGTTAAAAAAAAAAACATTTCCTACACCACACCAAAGTGAGCCAACGCAACGTAAACAACATCATACCTATACGATTTCATTGAAAATCCTACGGGCTTACCTCATCTCTTCCTACTCTTACAGCAAAGAAAACTGCTTTACGTACAAAGGAGAATCCATCTAAACGTGATGAGGAAATCCCGTCGATGATGACATTTTATGTGTAGAAGAACAAATCGCGCTGAGCAAACAGATTACAGAGCCTTGGCAATCGGTAACAAAAGACATTGGCAAAAAACACAGTCAGACAGACAGACAGACGGTCGATGGAGATTGAAAAGTACAGGACACACAGGTGAATTTGATATTCTTCCTGTTGTTTCATGTCCTCGTCCTTACAACAACAGGTATAAGGAAATAAAACTAAACAAGAAAAAAAGCCCATCAACCACTTTCGTGTGTTTTGAGCTGGCTCCTTGTGTGTCTCTCATTGAATCATTCGATTTCTTGTGTTCCTACTTAAATCCCATGTATTTCAATCTCAACTGGTTTACAATGGATTTGGTTTCCATGGTGTACAGATCTGTGGACAAAGGAGACATTGTTATTTTTTTTTGTTTCGTCTCGAAGAATAGAAATGATGAAAGTGGATATAGAGTACATCAAAATAGTAAATCGAATATCAATAAAAAAGAAAGCCCAAAGTTTTGATTGAAAATGATTCCAGTCGAGAATTCTTGTGATTTTTCGATTCATTGTTTCGTTTAGCAACCTTCTCCTAGTTTTTATAGAAGAGAAGAAAAGACCTGGGCGAAAAAGTATTAAATTTATGCAAAATTCAGTTTTATTACGTGCTCTCGCTTTTAAAACCTGGGAGAAACGGAAGAAAGATGGGGAGAGGGGTTGAATTAGACAGAAAGTCCGTGAGAGAAGGAGGGAGGGAGAGGAGAAGAGGGGGAGAGATAGCAACACGGAGAGAGGGAAACAGAAAGGCAGGGAACAGGTATACAGGCAGACAGAAAACTAGGGAGAGAGGGAGAGGGACAGAGAGAGAGAGGGAGAGAGAAAAAGAGGGAGAGAGAGAAAGAGAGAGAGAGGGAGAGAGAGAAAGAGGGAGAGAGGGAGAGAGTGAGGGAGGGAGAGATGGAGAGAGGGAGAGAGGGAGAGAGGGAGAGAGGGAAAGAGGGAGAGAGGGAGAGAGGGAGAGAGGGAGAGAGGGAGAGAGGGAGAGAGGGAGAGAGGGAGAGAGGGAGAGAGGGAGAGAGGGAGAGAGGGAGAGAGGGAGAGAGGGAGAGAGGGAGAGAGGGAGAGAGGGAGAGAGGGAGAGAGGGAGAGAGGGAGAGAGGGAGAGAGGGAGAGAGACAGAGAGACAGAGAGACAGAGAGACAGAGAGACAGAGAGACAGAGAGACAGAGAGACAGAGAGACAGAGAGACAGAGAGACAGAGAGACAGAGAGACAGAGAGACAGAGAGACAGAGAGACAGAGAGACAGAGAGACAGAGAGACAGAGAGACAGAGAGACAGAGAGACAGAGAGACAGAGAGACAGAGAGACAGAGAGACAGAGAGACAGAGAGACAGAGAGACAGAGAGACAGAGAGACAGAGAGACAGAGAGACAAAGAGACAGAGAGACAGAGAGACAGAGAGACAGAGAGACAGAGAGACAGAGAGACAGAGAGACAGAGAGACAGAGAGACAGAGAGACAGAGAGACAGAGAGACAGAGAGACAGAGAGACAGAGAGACAGAGAGACAGAGAGACAGAGAGACAGAGAGACAGAGAGACAGAGAGACAGAGAGACAGAGAGACAGAGAGACAGAGAGACAGAGAGACAGAGAGACAGAGAGACAGAGAGACAGAGAGACAGAGAGACAGAGAGACAGAGAGACAGAGAGACAGAGAGACAGAGAGACAGAGAGACAGAGAAACAGAGAGACAGAGAGACAGAGAGACAGAGAGACAGAGAGACAGAGAGACAGAGAGACAGAGAGACAGAGAGACAGAGAGACAGAGAGACAGAGACACAGAGAGACAGAGAGACAGAGAGACAGAGAGACAGAGAGACAGAGAGACAGAGAGACAGAGAGACAGAGGAAGACAAAGAAAGAGAAAGGGAGAGAAAATAGAAAGAGAGAGAGAGAGAGAGAAAGAGAGAGAGAGAAAGAGAGAGAGAGAGAGAGTGAGAGAGATAGATGTGATGAAATTGAATGGATAAGAAAAGAAAGGAATGGAGAGAGGAAGAAATAGAGGAAGATAAGAAGATAAGAAGATAAGGAGTGGAAGAAGAGATAAGAGGAAAAGAGTGGTTTGAATAATTGGTTGTGAGAAAGAATATACATTTAAAGCAATACGGAGAAGTGTTCCCAATAAATAAAGCCAATCAACGGTGTACCCCTACAAAGCAAGTGTCTAGCTCCTCTATTGTCTGTTCAAAGCACGCATTGGCTTTAAGAACAATTTGAAAACATCCCTCACTCCTACCTTTATTCATGTGGCCACATCAAAGACCAGCACATGCTGAAATGCTAAAATCAATAACCATAAAATCCCCCAAAAAGCACTTCATCACCAAACAAGTCCAGAAGGAGAAAGTATTTATTTTATAAATAAATTCATTTATTTAATCTCCAAAGCGTACAAATTGGTTTCCTCCCTTGATTCACTACGCTTCCTGATGACGATAGCGTGTATTTTAAATGCTGCGTTGGGAGTATTTCAATTTTTCCTCCATCGCTTGTCCTGCGGAAGGAGCTTAAATCGAGACACAAAATTCTCACGAAATAAAAAAAAAAAAAAAAACACAAAACGAAAAGATTGAGTACATATTTTTGAAAGCAAATATAATTGCAACTTTCATCTAACAAACCGCACATAATGAAACCAAACTCAAACATCCTTTTTGGTCATTTCAACGATTTCGGTATCACCGCAAAACCACCAGCAACTAAGGTACATGAAGCCGCCCGTCGGAAAACGACTCGCTATTAAAATATATATTCTCTCACATAGAAATATATACATAGACACATTTTTGTTGAAATGTTATTGTAGGTACACCGTACGTACACCATGCTGGTTATTCGAGAAAGGGTCGTTTATACTTGTCTCCCTGTCCGTTTTTCGCCTCATTACCTAACTTTTGTGGTTGGTATTTTATATTTTTTTTTGATTTTATTTTTGTGTACAGCGAGTTTATTTGTCTAAGCATCGCTTTGCCATGGCCGTGGGTTCCTAAAATCCCATTTCTTGGAACATAAAAAGATGTAGAAAGAAAAATCCTTATTTTCAGGTGAGAGATTTGGATTTTTCTGATTCTTCTTTTTTTTTTTTTAACGTCGAAACTTTTTTAAATCTTTTCGCGATAGAAAGTTTTCAGTTTGTTGTGTTTCTTGGTTTTATTGAGATGAGGAAAGAAATGTTTGTATACTCAGTTGAATTGAAAGTTCTTTTTATAAAAGTTCTTAAAATATGTAGAGGGCGACACGACGGGCGAGTATTGCAATGATGTGTGTTCATAGTACTTTCTGACAGTTTTAGGAAAGACTAATGGATGCAGACGACCTGTGGTTCCAATCTGTTAAAAAAGGTACAACTAATTGGGTGAGTTCAATCTTGGCATTATTTTTGGGGGTTAGTAGTTTTGCTTCGGTGTCAATAGGAGTTGTTGATCATTTCATCACAACAGTAAAGTTTGGAACAGGGGTTTTATTGAAGGACACTTATTTTTTTGCTGTTTTTGTTTGCAATTGTCCTTTTCGAAGCACCAGGTATAACGAAACTGTTCACGAAAGTGGTGAGATCTTACGAGTTAGTTGAAACCTAGTAAATTGATACGTCTTTGAATGAGCTTTTGCATATGTAAACGCTGAATACGATGTTCGTAGGGAGATAGATTAAAAGGATGATCCCAAGGAAGATCCTTGAACGCAAAGCGTACAAATTTGTGTTGTATTGCTTCATTACGACGTTAATGAATCTCATAAAGAAGAGACCAAACTTGATAGGCGTCCTCGAGGTGAGGTCGAACATATCAGTCATACAGAGATAGTGTATCTGTTTTTGAAACCTATAGTAGAGAGTTTGCTTTCATAACAATTGAATTTAAGTGCTCACTAAATTCAAGGTTAGTATTGAAATAAACACCAAGGGCACAAAAACTGGATACATTGCATAATGAATAACCCGACTTGAAATACACAGCTTTACTGGGTTTGACACTTCGAGGGGTTGAGACTAAGACCTTTCTTACTACACAATTTTCCAAAGCTATCGACATCATTTTGAAAAAGATCGCGTGTTTATCGTCCGCCGGAATTTGACTATATGAAGTGCGAGAAATAATGTCATAGATTGCGATTGTGAAAAGCAAAGGCCCAAAGTGACTGCCTTGTAGTACACCCAACCGAGCACTGAAAAAATTTGATAAACTGTCACGAAATTTTTCTTGGTACGTTAGATTTTTGAGATAAGAGTAAGTCCATACAATAAATACTTTAGAAAACCAAAAAAAGGACGATAGGATTTTCAACCACTGACGCTTTTGACCTTTGTTTGTATTGCTCCTCAGTGTTTTACGCTTTGGAAGAGGAACGAACTAGAGACAAAGAGACATGATTAGGTACTGAACCATTACGATTTGTTTTTGAATTTTTGGATAAAGCTAAGGCCGAGCTGATAGCTACGGCAGTCGATTATGATTGAAGGCCTGCTAACATTTGGGGTTTCTTAATGATCAAAGACTCCAAATCATCAGTGGAGGTTGAAGTATCTACGGAACTATAAGGAGCTGAAAATGAAACAAGGTTAGAAATAATTGAAAACTTTAAGAAGTTCCTCCAAGCCTTTCGAGAGCTTCAAAATGTCCAATTTATAATTGAATATTTCAATAGACAGTTATAGGTACAGGGATATCTTTTTGCATTCTGAACAATATTAACAAGCAATCTTTGACACACTAATTGTGTCCGAAAATACATTGTTTGAGCCAAAACATTTGGAATGGGAGACATTCCCGCAAGGCCCATAACATGCAAAGAGAGGGGTACTAAAGTCTTCGATGCATTTACCCGCTTCACTTATGTTGTGTTGGTTTCAGCTTTGAAATGAGTTTTTTTTTTTAACATTGAGCTGCATTTCACTGCTCAGAACTTCTTTTCATTGCCTGCTTTGTTAAGGCCCGAAATTGAAAATGCTACTAAATGTATGAAATAAATGAAAGTGATCTTACCCGGCTTGACTGATCTGACATTACACGACAGTTCAGGTTAAGTCGAACCTCCATTGTGAAACATGTTGTACGGCGAGAGAATTCGTACAACAGAAGCTGATAAGTCAGCGCAACAATTTTTCCATGCAAAACCTATCGCTGGTTGTAAGGAGCATGTTCATATCGCAATATTTTTTTGAGGATACAGTTCTTTCTTTCTTAGGGGAGTCGGTATTGCTTCACATCCAAAAAATGCGTGATGGAGAAAAAGAATGTGAGTAGCCATTTAAGATCAGACCTCTGTTAGCATAGTTCATAAGCAAATGTCAATGTCTATATATTGGTTCTTATAAAAATAAGAAGAAAACGTAAGCCACTAAGATGGAACTCAGGAGGGAATACAGAAATCTTTGCAATGGAACTATTCAGTCAAATAAGTGACGAACTGTGGTTCATACAAGGAATCCCTAAAAATTCACAAATACCAACTGAGCAGAAGTGGTGCCCGTGGCGTGGTAAGCAAGTCTGCCTGTTACGGGGGAGTTTCATGGTTCGAATCCTAATAGAAAACAAAATTGTTATTCCACAGGTATCGACGAGGTAGTGCCACGCGGTCCGTTAGTAAATATATTGCCATGAAAAGCACTTTCTCGGTTAGCTGTTTGAATTGAGGCTTGTAGATTCCCTGTATTCGCTCACAAGGGATAGTTGTGAGAAACGCGCTAGGCCCCTGGACTCCCTACTCCTTTCCGCCACCTTGTTTTAAAATTGTGGAAAAGTACAAAAACATACTGGAGAAACTTCTGTAGCAAAATAAAAGATGCTTCCGGAGCTTCCAGGTCAAGAAAAATATATCATCTCCAGCACTACTTAGCTCCTGGTTCTGTCGAAGCAACGCTCAAATAGTTACTAGGCATTCATTTTCTAGGTTGAAGCATATGCATTTTTCCCAATTGAGTCGATCAATTTAACAACAGACAAACTTTGTCTGATTACATGAGAACAACGATAATTGTCAACCAGCTGCTATGAACCATACAAATCCGGTAAACCTAACGGAATAGTAGCAGGCGGGTTTCAAATGCCCCCGGACATCACTTTCTATGCCTTGAAGTAATTCCAAATGGCTCCACGAACTTGAAATACATCCACTTACAATGGGTCAGTGGGTCGCTTTCTTACCCGAGGCTTGCAAATGTTTCATTGTAAGCCCAATTCATCTCAGTCCGTTCAGTCCATCATCGTTTCTTCTTAGGACACTTGAATGATCGATTGATATACATCCGCGAAACTGCCCTATCTATGCAACGGTAAACACCCTGATACGGCACGGTGGTGGCAGGGGCAAGCCGCTGATAGTGTGTTCGTTTCTTCTTTTTTTTCTTTTTTGAAAAGTGAAGCTGTCATATCTAAGGTTTTTGTTCCAAGAACAGTTTCCTTTGACAGACATATGAATCACACAAAAATAAAATAAGAAATTCAGATTGTTTTCCCAAGACAAATATATGTGATCGGATTTTTACTTTTGACATCCGAGAAGAGAACTGCTAACGCAAAAACACTGCTTTATACACCCTAGTTCCGTACTATCGAATACCCCCTCCATCACAGTGGCACTCCTTGGCTGTATTCCTTGACATTAAGGGTCTCCTTAAAAATGTCAGTAATTGTGATATTACAACGGCGCTGGCAAATCGTCAAGTGGTTGAGTTGGTAAGAAGTAGGAGAATCAACTTAACCCTAGAGCTTTTCTATAAAAAGATTTGTCAGTAGAGGAATGCCTCAAGGTGAAGTTATATTCCCTCTTCTATTGAATATAGTCGTGCACAAACTTCTAGTTGCCTTGGAAGTTAAAGGATTTAATGTAATTGCATAAAAGAACTACAAAAATCGGGGAGAAAGTGAACCGATAACCAAACTCGTCCTCTTCACACAAAAATTAAGATAATACAAAGCTCCACACCCAACACTTGTAACAAACGCCTCATGTAAAGTAATGATTCTAGGCGTCATCTTTTACAAAAAGTCAAACTGTAAAAGTCTTATACATACAGGGAAGAGCTAGTAAAGAAAAAGGGGCTCTTAACAGAGCAAGGAGCCCCGGTGCCTAGTGCATTTCTCATAACCATGAGAAATAGAGGGGACCTACAATTTTCTGCCGATTCAGAACGGCTAATCGAGAAAGCGTTTTTCATGACAATGAATTTACTTTCCGAGGACTTGCCATTTCCTCGCGAAAGGTGATGCTCATGGAAACACATTTTTGCTTCGGTTGGAAATCAAACCACGAATCTCTCGATAACAGACAAACATGCTAACCATCACGCCACGTTTTTTTTTTTTTTGTTGGAGGTTGTTAAAATACCAGCTGGAGCAGTCAGACCTAAATACCGGTTCATTGTACTACCAGATAGCAACCTTCTATTTGTTATAGCTTTCCAGATGTTCGGAGAAAAGCCAAAAGACGCTGCCATGATAAGGAGCCTAAGTTACCAGCTCTCACCATGTCTGCGCCGACCGCCGAGTATCTGTAACCTCATGCGAGAAAAAGCAGGACATTCACAGAGGAAGTGCTCTGCGGTGTCCTCATCTTCTCCACAAGATTCACAGAGTGTGGTATCACTTAAGCCTAACACGTTTAAATGCTTGGCAAAAGAGAAGTGTCCGCTGGCAACGCCAATAAGCTTTCTACAGTCTTTTCTGCTACGAGCTAGCAAAAATGTTGCAGTCTTCTTACTAACGTTGGGGAGCATACGCTTGGTTTGTCTGCATCAAATGGAGGCATGCCATCTACGGTTTTGCTCTTCACAGATCCAATCGTTGAATGAAGCCCTCACTGAGGACGCTGGCAAACCTAGCGACGGTTCAGGTCCTGAGAAAGCTGTCTGAGATCCCTGCCTAGCGAGTTCATCGGTGATCTCATTTCCAGTTATGCCGTGATGGCCTGGAACCCAAATGAGACTCAAGGAATTTAATCTTCCGATCGCATTCAGAGAGCTCTTGCATTCCTGGATCACTTTCGAAGTGGTTAGAGTGTTGAGAAGGGCCTTAAGCACAGCTTGGCTGTAGCTGCAAACAAAGATACTTCTCACCGTCCATCCATTGTTCGTAACGTGGCTCAAGGCCATTAGGATAGCATATGCTTCCGCTTGGAAAACGGATGCGTATGATCCCAAAGATGAGTGCAGTCGTATGTCGTCGTTCTCAACAAAGGCACCAGCACCAGAACCCTCGTCGGTTTTGGAGCCATCTGTGAAGATACGATAACAGTTCTTTCCAGGCTCAGATTCTGGAGCGAACCAGTCCTGAACCGAAGTAAAAATGACTGACTAATTTTGACGCAGTTTGAGCCTTGGGATCATCGTGTTAGACGCCATATCCATTAGGCGTGAGTCAAAAGATATGCTGCTTGCGAGTTCCTCAAAGCTCCAGTGCGAATTGTGCCAGAGACCACATCGCTTTAAACGAGAAATGGTCTTGAGAGTACACCCCATGATGTAGGTATCAAGGGGTGGAAGATTCAACAGTGCGTCGAGAGCAGCTCCCGGTGTGCTGGGGAAGGCCCCCGTAACACCCAGACAAATTGTTCTTTGAAGTTTGGCAAACGAGGCAATAACGTATTTACGCGAGAGCTTATTCCACCAAACAACTGACGCATAGGAGATGATTGGTCTTATCATAGCCGTATAGATCCAAAGGACCCTTTTCGGTGAAAGACCCCATGTCTTGAGTCTTGCCAAAGGCTCCTTTACGTTGCCAGAAAACTGACAGTGCTTTAGTAGTTTTAGACTCGACATGTTTCGACCAAAGAAGTTTGTTATCCAGGATTACTCCAAGATTTTTGACTTCATTTGAAAAGGGAATGTTGACGCCTTTGAGCGTAGGTTGGGTCAGACCAGTCAATTTTCTACGTCTCGTGAAGAGGACAACCTCGGTTTTAAGAGGATTGATGGAGAGACCGTTTCTAACACACCAGGTGTCAATCATATAAAGCTCAGCCTGTGCTCGGGAACAGACAGCTTGGAGGCTGGAACCAACCGAGAGCAAGGCGACGTCGTCTGCATATGCTTGGGCATGAACGTTAGAACCATTGAGCATTACAAGTAGAGAGTCGATCAACATGCACCACAGAAGAGGAGATAAAACGCCACCTTGTGGGCAGCCCTTATTTACTCCCGTTGCAACATATTGTCCACAGTCCGCCTCAGCGATAACGGTTCTCTTCATTAGCATTGCTTTAATCCACAACACTAATGACTCGTTCACACCGTGTTCTCTGGCAGTATTGCACATACCATCGAAGCTAGCATTGTCAAAAGCACCTTGAATGTCGATGAAAATGCCTACCGCAAATTCTTTCCTATCAAGCGCGCATTCAATCCTGCTAACAAGATTTTGAAGTGCGGTCTCGCAAGATTTTCCTCTTTGGTAAGCATGTTGCATCTGAGACAGGGGGTGTAATTGGAGTGAGGTTTTACGAATGTAAATCTCAACCACTCTTTCCAGCGTCTTAAGCAGGAAGGAGGTAAGACTGATGGGTCTAAAGCTCTTGGCGAGTGAGTAGTCTTATTTACCAATTTTTGGTATGAAGGCGACTCTAACACTCTGCCATGGAGTTGGTATATACGCTAGGGCTAAACTACCAGTGAAAATATTTTTCAAAGTAGGAAGCAAAAGGTTTATACTTTCCTGCAACATAGCACAAGAAGTCATAAAAATCTTAGTTGCTCAACTAAATTCATTTGAAAGTCCAGCGATTCGCCTGTATATGTGTCGGTGGAGCTCCCCGATTATCACTTTCAGCCGCTCTAAGCGTACATTTTAATGTTACATCAATCGATATTTTCAGCAATCATATGGCGACAAGCTCAGCCGTGTATCTCTTTCAATCAGTTTTAAAATCATTTGGAATATTCCCAAGGCAATTCGTATACAAAACTCCCCAACTGCTTTTTGAGAACAGTTCACAAGTCACCATTTCATATGATCCACATTGGACATGAGAAACTCGTATGTGCTGCTGCAATTCATTTCTTTTTAGATGACTCAGGAACCGATTAAGGAGCTTGTGGTGGAAAGTATTCCATTATCTGTTCTAAGCGGGGGGGATTCTGGCGATGAAATGGGTCCTAGTATGGTTATGAAAAACGTGGTAACCCTGAAATCACTCTTTGCACTTACTCAGTAACCGCCATCAATAACTTTCGACTATCTCATTGAAAAGCCGATTTAGCAGTCATCAGCGAAATCACTACCAATAAAATGAGGAGACCCACACGGTTCATTGCTAAGTCCAGTACTTTTATCAAAAAAATTAAGCGATTGGATGTTGGGTTCAAATATGATTTTATGATATGTATATATGTTTTAATATGACCCAATGATTTGCACCGGCAGCACCTAGAAGCCTTTAATTGTTTTTAAATGTCGTACGCAGCACCATCAGGTATACGTGCGAGTTTTGTTTCTGCAGAAGCCGGACTGTGCAACTAGGGGCTATTGCATCTGTTTGACAAGTTATTGTGCCACAATTGTCAACTTTAATAAATAATCCACAACGAGTATTGTTTGAGTTATTATGGCCATCACTAACTTGAGTACCTACTTCTAAAATCTAATCAAAGAAATAATTTAATTAGCCCCTATTCGGTTAGGTGCGCACTAAGCAGCCACTTTGTCAGGCTGCGGTGGCCAATTAAACATGGGATTTCAGGGCTACGTAAACTGCGTGGCTTCCATACAGAGAAATATGTTTAACTAGGCTGCCTAGTGTACTAGTGTGTCTTAGGGATACAGCTCATTGCCACTGTCTTACCTGCATTTGAATGCTAGTTCACTGAAATTGTTCCCAGAGTATCTTTCCCAACGCAAAATAATCAGGTAATTGAATTCTTGCGAGACCTCCAAACCTCCTGTTCACATCCGAATCGATTCTCCACATCCCTTTTCTATTGCTCTTCTACAAAGACCTTGTGTAAAAGGAAAGCCTTTTTACTAAATTACAGCGATGTACTCATTTTCTGCGTCTTATTTGACATTTAAAATAAGTTACTTCGCTGCCTCTCAAGTATCTATTTCAAGTATCACGTCCTCTTGAAGATCCTAATTATTAAACTCGTAAAACCATGACTTGACTGACTATGCGTTCTGTTACGTGTGCCTCCAAATAACATCCACCTCCTGCAGCAATTCTACCGAGTCTATACCATAAAAAAAAGAGAGTACCATGAAAGAAATTTCACTATTCCAGGCATTTAAATTGAAAATGAAAACGAAAAAAAAAAAAAATCAACCAACCAACAGCAACGACAGGAGACTACTTCTGGGACAGTCACGTAAATAAATAATCTATTTAAGCGTTTTAAATGTTTGCAAGTAGCTTTGGCATTGATTGATGATGAGGCAGTAATTTTTTTTCTGGCTCTAGTTTGTGTGATAAAAGATAAGAAAAATTTCCATTTTCACTTAACCCACAGCCAACCGAAGCATAACACCAAAATGGAATTCCTTTAGTGTTTGCCAACTTCAACACAAATGCTCATCTTCAAACATTCATTGGAAATTTGTAAAGGCGATAGTGTGCTTTAAGGGACATGAAGACATTCCGCAGCACATTGTGTGAACCCGGAAAGAAAACTTCTTCGATTAGTTTCCGACAAAAAAACTTCAAAACTTATCGCCAGAAGGTTCTCTGTCTGATCCTCTGTGTATCTTGTGTACTCACAGCAATCCCTTCAAGGCAAAGGCGGAGGAAATTAATAAATTTCCGGTCGAATGACAGATCATCATCAATGTCATCATCCGTTTTGTACGCCTGTGAAGACTGGCCAATCTAACTTTTCTTTTACAAGCACCTCCGGGCGTAAACAAGGCCGCGTATTGTATAAATACGTGCGTGCTGCCAACCGTCCGTCGTCGTCGTTGTGTTGTGGGCTTTTCAATTCAAGAAGTTTCATCTAAAGTATTTTATTTGACCCAAAAAGCCTCCGAAGGTAGGTGGAAGCAAGGGCATGCCAATGATGAGTGTGCCCGTTTTTTCTCGAAATGTTAGGCTGTCATATCATAGATTTTTGTTCCAGGAAAAGTTTGTTTTGAGAGTTGACAAGTATTTGAACTCAAACAAATTTTTTTTTCTAGCGCAAAACCGTTTTCCCCAGACAAATATGTGATCGGATTTTTAGTGTTGTCATCCGAGCGGAGAACTGTAAACGCAAATAGATTCTATATGATGAAAAGTAAATTTTCCGAACAGCTTCTTCAACAAATGCTACCATTTGAACTTTACTCTGACCAAAAGTTTCACCAAACGAAATGATGGCTACCCTAGTCAGCTGCTGTTGATACCTTTAATGTAGCTGTAGAAAATGAGATACGGGAATCTTTCGGAAAGATAGTGAAAACTCTCCCAGAAACTTGGAATTAAAACCCAATAACCAAAGTAAAAGAACCATAGCCTTAAGACCACGACCTAAGAAGACGACACATCAATATAAGCCGAAGGACGCGAATGTGAAACGAAAACATCCCAAATCGGTTTTGTTTTCTGCTGTTAGTCTTCTGCTGTATGAATTTGTAGGTGTGTGTGTGTGTTAATCGCCATGGATAAAAACAAGCTATGGAAATACCTTATGGTTATGAAGGAATCCAGGGAAATGTGATTATTAAGAAGAATTTAGTGAGACGTTTTGCTGGTTGTTCCACATCAAAGTCGAACTATAGTTTGGAATATCATTAAGGCTTCTTCTGCTGATGGCTTGGCTGTTGTGTAATTTGTATAAAGATGCTCAGTAGAGGTATGTTTTTGCCACCCACAATAGCAGTCCATGGGGTGAATAAATATTATTTCTTTTCCGAACAAATGTTTCGAGGGTAGTTTCTTATGCGAGGAAGGAACTTTGGAGAACACAACAAAGTCTAACAGCAATGTAATTGGATTAGAACAATCGAAGTCAATGAGTTTGGCTCAACAAGGGGGATTTGAATGGATTAATCGACTTTAGTTTGTTTGTATGTATATGCGAGTATATACCTCTACGAGTGAAGAGTGAAGGTTGGAATGGAAGGAGGCTAATTTGGAATTAGAAAATGGGTGCTTAGAGAACAGTTTGATTATTTAATACACCTGTCAGCTTAAGAAATGTTTTCAATTCTTCTTCAGTGTGAATTATAAAGCAATGCTTTCACGATTTACGATTGTGAAATTAGCTTATACATTCAGGGATACGATTATCTGATGGAAACTACTTCATTACTGCTGGGAAATGGGAGATAAATTTGTTTATTTTTCGTATAAATTCCATAAGAAGTTTCAGCTTAGTCAATTGCTGGTGTGATGGATAATTCTCTTAAGGATTAATGGACTAAGACCAGGGCTAAGCTCTGACCTAAATACATGATTTTTGGAACATTGTCTGCAATTTTCTATTATTTACCTGTTCAATGAAATCATTGGTGTCGGACCACTTTTGAAAACTGATTCCTACGATGAATCGAAAACCTTTTAAGGTCAAAAGACCTCAAAACACAGACAACTGGAGAAAATTTTAATTTTGTTAATCAAGGCCAAACTCAGAGCTTAAAGTGAAAAGTAAGAAGGTCAAGTGAAGCGATTGAATATATTTTAGACTCACAGGCCTGTAGCGTAAAGGTCTCAAGTTTTTTAATTCCTCTGGTTTATATGTAAAATCAGATCGAAAGTGTGGCACAAGTAGAGGCTTTGGAGGAATTTTTCACCATTATCGAATTTTGGATGGTTTGCAATAAACGCCGCCTTTTAAAAATGATTGACAACAACTATCTGCATTCTGTTTCTTATTTTTTTGCAAGGAGCATTTGGCAAGGCATGGGGTCTGTCGCCGAAAAGGGTCCTTTGGATCTATACGGCTATGATGAGACCAATCGTCAGCTATGCGTCAGTTGTTTGGTGAAATAAGCTCTCGCATAAATACGTTTTTGCCTCGTTCGCCAAATTTCAAAGAACAGTATGTATTGGCTGTGCTGTACACTCCCGCTGCTGCTCTCGACGTACTGCTGAATCTTCTTCCCCTTGCTTCCTACATCAGGGGGTGTATACTCTCAAGACCATCTCTGGTTTAAATAGATGTGGTCTCTGGCACAATTTGTACTAGCGTTTTGAGGAACTCGCAAGCAGCATATCTTTTGACTCACGCCTAATGGATATGGCGTCTGACACGATGATCCCAAGGCTCAAACTGTGTCAAAAACACGCAGTCAACTTTCCTTCTGTTCAAGACTGGTCCTCTCTAGAATCTAAACCAGGAAACGATAGTTATCGAATCTTCACAGATGGTTCCAAAACCGGTGATAGATTTGGCGCTGGTGCTTTTGTGGAGAGCGATGACACACGACTGCACGCCTCTTTAGGCTCATACGCATCCGTCTTCCAAGTGGAGGCGTATGCTATCGAAATGGCTGTAAGCTACGTTACGAGCAATAGCTGGATGGAGAGAAGTATCTGTGTTTGCAGCGACACCCAAGCTGTGCTTAAAGCCTTTCTAAACCCTCTTGCTACTTAAAAAATGATCCAAAAATGCAAGAGCTCTCTGAATGCGGTCGGAAGACTTAATTCTTTGAGTCTCGTTTGGGTTTCAGTCCATCACGGCACAACTGGAGATGAGATCACCGATGAACTTGCGTGGCAAGGTTCTCAGACAGCTTTTCAATCAACGATTGGATCTGTGAAGGGCACAACCGTAGATGGCATGCCTCCATTAGATGCAGACAGACCAAACGTATGCTCTCCAACGTTAGTAAGAAGACTGCAACATTTTTGTTAGCTCGTATCAGAAAAGACTGTAGAAAGCTTATTGGCGTTGCCAGCGGGCACTTCTCTTTTGCCAAGCATTTAAATGTGTTAGGCTTGTGACACCACGCTCTGTGAATCGTATGGAGAAGATGAGGAAACCGCAGATCACTTCCTCTTTGAATGTCCTGCTTTTTCTCGCATGAGGTTACAGATACTCCGCGCAGAAATGGTGAGAGCTGGTAACCTAGGCTCCTTATCATAGCAGCGTCTTTTGGCTTTTTTTCGAACATCTGGAAAGCTAGAGGGTTGCTATCTGGTATTACAATGGCCCGGTATTTAGGTCTGAGTGCTCCAGCTGATATTTAAAAAACCTATATAAAAAAAATATGGCAGGTACAAAACCTAGAGACTCAATTCCAAAAGCGCTTCTGTAGGCTGGCCCACAGACAGACGGTAAATGCAAATTTTGAAGAAAATCGGTTCAGGCTGACAGACAGACACAATTGCAGGGCCAACTTTTTTCGCATTCTCTTTCCTCGTAATGTCGTTTTTGAGTGTTCAAATTTTTTTTTCTGCACGATTGCAAAACTTGTCTTATAGTACATACCTGTAATCGTAAGTGAAAATACACGAAGTGTCATAGAGCACCTGTGAGGAACGAAGTTCTTGGCATCTTTACATATTGGTATCTCCCCGATTAATGCTCTGTGATGTGCTTTTGTCTCTAGAGCTGGTATATGCTCGTAGTGTTCGAAGTTGTTCACCGCAATCTGGGAAAGCTTAGGTCGTGAATGCCTAATTTCTTTAATTGTCTATAACTAAGGGTTCTATAGTGTACTAATGACTCCAACGCTGCCAAGTCATCAGTCAAATACCAGGCCCAGCAGCTCAATGACTGGCTATCTACAGCTCAATCGATGGAGTACACATCTTGATTGCTACCAAATCAACATTTCAACCGGGAAATCAACAGTCAAATACTGGCCTTCATAGCTCAACCGCAAGTTAACAGTCATACACTGACATCAACAGCTCATAGCAAATCAACAGTCTAAGTCAAAGAAAGTAGCCAAAAGTCTAGTAGAGGTAAGTGGGAGAATTTGTGTCTCGAATCGAAACTTGACTCGGCTCAAAACTGGAAATGTCTGGGAACACTCATGGTTTGCTTACTGTGAGAGCAGCCTTTAAACTAAATTGGTACTTTTACAATATAGGCTGGTGCCTTATCTTCCGGCGCTACGAGCATCATGATTCCGAAGGGATCACAGCTCTCTCACTTTTCTGCTTCACACCACTGATCTGCCCGATAGGTTAGCTATTGCCGTCATTTCTGGTGTAGGCATGTTAAGGTAAGAAAACAAACTGCACGTGTATTCAGTTTCCTTAAGACACTAAAACCCTACGTCAAGTGCTTATTTTAGAGATGTAGGATCCTTGCTTATGATCTTTTAACCGCCAGTAAGCAACAAGAGATGTTATTCAGTACTTTCGTCCTTTACTTTCCCTTAGACAAAGATTGCAATAAAGAGCTGAGGACTAAAGACTTTTCTTTGGTGTACACCTATTATGCCTTGGAACTCTGTTTTGACTCCAGCTGAACATTTTGATTAGGTGAATTCCCCAACGTATACTCGTATATCTTTGAGCACCCGCTTCTTCTTCTTTTCATTTCCGGCGTTACGAGTAGTGATCTTGAAGCGATCACAACTCTCCCACTTTTCTGCTTCACACTAGTGATCCGCCTGTGGGGTACGCCGCGTTGACCTCAGAAAGCGTCGGCAAGCCTCCCGGTTTTGGATTGTTCCATGTCTGAGGCCAACTAAATGCTGCTGTTTTTGCATTTGCTTGTACCAGGAGTGTTTTGGCCTGCCTTTTCTTTTTCGTCGCGAATTTGTTGAAACGTTGTACGATATTGCCTTTTGGACGGGGTTCTGCGGATCTCTCCTTTGAACATGACAACACCAACTGAGCCGGTCGTGCTGAATTTTGTCCAAGATGGTACTTTTGACATGAAGGCTTCCACGGATCTTAGTACTTCTAATTCGATCAAGCTTTGTTACTCCTGCTGTCATCCGAAGCATCTTCATTTCGGCTGCCGTCAATTTGCTCTCATACTTTTTGTACATTGTCCAACATTGTGAACCGTATGTCAGAGCTGGACTGACAACTGCTGTGTAGAGTCTTCCCTTCAGCTTAGGGGGCATTTTTCGATCACAGAAGATAGCGGAGTTTTCTCACCACTTCATCCACCCTACGCTTACTCGATGATTGATGTCGTCATCACAAGTTGCTTCACTATTGATCATAGATCCCAGATATTTAAACTTTTAACACTTGGGAAGCACATTTAATATTAATTAACAATAAATGTCTGGAATAGGCTTGTCTGGATCAGAAAAAGGGCAGCACAGGTATTCAGTCTTTTTAGCGCTAATACGGTACCCATTTCCTTCCAGAACATCAATCCAAACGTCAAGTGCTCGTTGCAGGGATGTAGGATCCTCGCTTATGATGGCTCCATCGTCAGCAAAGAATAATTGTTGTACTTTATTGTCCGTTACTTTTCCTTCGAGCAAATAATCCAGAACAGCAATAAAGAGCAGTGGACTCAAGACACTTCCCTGATGTACACCTTCTGTTATTTGGAATTCTTCGGTGACTCCAGCTGGGCATCTCACTTTTGTAACTTCTCCCTCGTAGATGTCCATAATTATTCGCACATAGGCTTCAGGAACTCCTCGGTGTCTGAGGGCCACCCATATCAGATTTCGTGGTTGTCGATCGAATGCTTTTTCGAAGTCAACCAACACAATATGCAAATCCTCTAAGGCATCTCGGTGTTTTTCCATAATGATCCTTATACTTTGGATTGCGTCTGTAGTTGACTTACCCGCGACAAACCCGCATTGGTCATTAGACAACCTTATTATTTTCCGCAGTCGGCTATCCAAAACCCGCTCAACAATCTTCATAGTGTGGGACATCAACTTGATCGAACGATAGTTGTCACCCGCTAATTTTTGGAACTCCTCTATGTCTTCGCTGTCAATAAAATG
The DNA here is from genome assembly GCA_949752695.1 of Melanostoma scalare. Taxonomy (NCBI): domain Eukaryota; kingdom Metazoa; phylum Arthropoda; class Insecta; order Diptera; family Syrphidae; genus Melanostoma; species Melanostoma scalare. The sequence continues at coordinate 67,855,405 of OX456985.1, forward strand.
CTATTTCAAGATCAACCAACAACCCAAGCAACATGAAAATCCTCCAAAAAATGACTGTGTTTTTTCATACGGATCCATGAACTATGTGGCTACTTACCAGCTACAAAGTCTACACTGGTTATTTTGAATCAGTTCATCGCATTTGGTTAGCCGAAATTCAATCAACGATGTTCGAAATTTTTGACATCAGCTTGATCGGACGGTCATTGAAACAACTTCAGGTATTTATCTTCGCTTTGTATATGAGGAAAAGACAAACTTCTCTCCTGCCGGTGGTCTATTATAGACTTTGACATTAAATCATAAGCCGTCAAAGCTCGATGTCTTCCATGCTCGTTTGGTATGTCGTTTGGCACAGGAAATCTGCTTCATTGGAGCTCTTAACCGTCTCACTGAATTTTGCGACATCATAAGTCGGAAACTTCCACAAATTAAGGCGCTGCTGTATAAAAGGTTCACCGGAGAAGCTGTTTGTTCAAATTACAATCATTGTCTCCACCAGTGCAGAAGTTTCTCGACTTTCGCAAGAAACTGTGCCTCGGCATCGTGGACGTTGTTTGGCAAGTAAACCTCCTGTACTTTTCATTTTTTTGAAAAGCTGTTCACTTGGAACAATAAATCTGCGTCAGCTACATACAGCTTCATATCTTCTGATCGCCTTGCTTGACGTTGGGCCCTCTTCCTTGCTTCTTTCTGCCAGTTTCTGTATACCACTCCAGGTTGAGGCCTGAAGGGCAACAGTTGAAGAAAGCCACTAAATTCTAAAGCTTCATCGTTGCACAACCAAATTGTTTTGGCTGATTTTGCTTTTGAAACCCTTACTTGAAGTTCGTTGCATGTAAGCCTAATTCTTCCTCGCGAGGATAGATTCATTTTTCTTCCTTTTGGATTGTTTTGATAATGCTACACAGTATACACACATATATTTGCTTATGTGTTTGGTACATTGTCTTTCTTTTCGTCTATAATCTAGACTATACCTTAACCTTATCCGTGGAAATAGGAAGTCAATGTCTCTTCTTCTTGTTTCCTCTTGCGGGCCAAAACTTTGGCTCAGTTTTTAAGAAGCTGTTGTTTCCCACACTATTTACCTTAAATTTTCATCAAATGATGGATCAGGTTGTCAACTGGAAACCGTCTGCACTCTTTTATGTGCATAAAGAAAAGGCGTTGTACAGATCTTCTTTTTTTCGAATGCTGTCAATTACACTTAACGTTCAACGGAGAGATCTACGCTTTTATTGCAAAACAGAAGAACATTTTAATTTTTTAAACTATTTCCCTCGATTTCCGTTAAATGGCATCATTACCACACTCATTGCTTTTTGCAGTAGCGAGAAATTGTAGCAATCAAAACAACCGATTTTGAACTTCTCGTCATGTGTTTGCCATTGACCGTGACCATTAATTGAGTTCAGTGTTGTCAACACGTCTCCGCGAACCAAGCGTAGGTATAGCTATTGTCAATTCAAATGAACATCGATAAACCATAAAAAACCGTACGCCAAAAGCTTTTTTAATCAGCTCAATCGAGTTAATGACCCTTCGAATCCGGTCTTATTGATATAAATCACTCGGGTGAAATGCCCACACTGGTTTTATTCCAAACACCAAAAAGTTAAGACATCAAGTGCAGACAAAACTGTCGGTAGCTATGTCTTTGCACTTCTCTACCATAACCGATAACACCACCAACACACGACGACGAAGAAAGGCACAAAGTATAAATAAAGAAAAAGTCTTTAGAGGTGTTGCGGTGGAGGGTTTTGCTTAAGATGGGGTCATTCACATTGAAGCTCATTGAATAATTTAAGTTCTGTGTCTTACTTTTGTACATGCTGCAGTGCCACAAGGAGCCCCATCGTGGCCCAACCCTTTTAGCTGCAAAAAGAAAAACCATTTGAATTTGAAATTTACCTCGAATTGTGCAGCATTATTTTACCAGCTGTACAGTAAAACAATGGCGGCATATTTGAATAAAAAGGAAAAACCTTTATAGGAAAACCCGAATCGACGTATTTTTCTTGATGATACATTCGGCTGCTGCCATTGTACCTGGTGGGGGTGGCTGGCGGCGGCAGTGGTTGTTGATCAATTGCTTTGCCGAATGTTTTCTGTGAAAGTGTTCGCCGCCAACCACATACTGTGCACCTATACTCCACATCCAATCCACACACGGTGTGTGCAAGGCGAAATAAAATTAAAATTGGTTTCCGAAGAAGAATACGTAAAAAAATGAATGCTGATGGTTTTCGATGCTTTTTTCCCTCTTTCTCTTTTTTAACAGTCTTCAACTGAAGACAAATCATGTGGTAGTTGGTAGGTTGGTAAGGTTTCGCGTGGACCGACGACTGATTGTGTGTAACGCCAAACAAAACCGATATCACGCCAGCCAGCAGCAGCAGCAGCAGCAGAAGTGGCCGGGATAGATGTGTGGCACAATAGAAAACGGGGAGCCACAGTCATACCAAAAAGAGTCAATGACTGAAACGTGACTGGAAAATTTAAATAATTTCCCCCGAAAGCCCTATGGAAACACGTGTGTGTGTGTGAGTGAGCCTAGAAGTGTGTGTGTCTTTAAAAAGATAGCGGCTGGCGATGGCAAGTGAATAATCAAACACAAAACCAATACCAATATGTGAAATTTGAACTTACAATGGGAGTGGAGGCCATCACACTCATCGTTTATTACAATCATGATCATCGATTCCGTGGATGGCATACATTGGTATTAAAATGTATGAAGTTATAAATCTAATTTGGCCCAGGCGTATACGATGACGGTTAGAGTAAAGTTTTATAGGAAGAACTTTGGTTAGTAAATTTTGTCTGCAAACAAATTTAAGTGCGACTGCTATGCTGGTTCAAAAACAACCCCAAGCGAACTAAGGGAGTGGGAGGTGGGTTCTTAAGTTAATTTCAATTTACTCGATGGTTTAGTCACTTCATTGTGAGTTAACTTTTAAAAGCTGTTCCTTTTTGTCTTCTTTCCCTTCATTTACCACGTACAAGAGGTTGACTTCAACGTGGTTTATGAAACTGAAGTTCTTTTCCTTTCACGTCAGCATCGTAAATGGGTTTGAGAGTTGGGAGCTCACGTCAGGTCTGGTTTCGTTGATTGAACAATGATATTCGGGTGTAATTTGTAATTTGGGAGTATTCTCATATCCATGGGTTTTTCCCGTTGGATATAAAGGGTCCTTAATATTTGAGGTCCTATCAGTTACTTTTTATTTGCTGACATCAGTACCCTTTTCGAGGAATTGACAAGACTTTAGAGGTTGCTGCTATTGGAAGTGTAACACCTCGTTACCCATTTTAAAAGTGTCCTTTTTTTTCCACTTACTCATTGATATAATTACTTCCTCAGGTGGGCATTTTTGTACGGCGTGAACCTAGGCCTCAAGCAACATCTTTCGATAATAACTTCGATTTCAAGTGAGCTTTCTCCAGTCCGGCCCTTTATGTCCAAGGGGATACCAAAAGAACCTGGTCCTCAAGGTAAGGGGGCTGTGCAAAATGTAAGAACTACAAGGTTTTGAGACCATTAGCCTAATATGTGCCCATTCTCCCACAGGAAGACGGGGACTCCAAAGATTGTTTCTACGAGATCCTCGAAAAAACCTATAACCAATGCCCTAGACATGACGTGGAAATCGTTCTTTGTGGTTTTAACGCAAAACTAGGGAAGGAGGGGACATCTTTGGTTCTCTGTCACTGCTTGATGACCTTTAATTTAATTTTGGTGGGGGCGAAATCCCCATTTATTAAGCTTAATACAAGCTATTACTTAATCTAACTTACAAACTAAGAAACCTAATAGCTAAGACTTAATTTAACTAGTTGAGGGGCTTAGGAGACGAAGCTTTAGGGAAGGAATACTGATATTGAAGTCAAAGCAAGAAGAGTGAGATTCGACATTCCTCAGCATTCGGGAGATGGGTTCATTGGAACCGTAAGAGGTTCGATGGGTGGGAAGATAGAAGAGGCGGGGATTCCGAGTGTTACGAGTGTTAGTATTTAGAAAGATGGATTCGTTAAGGGCTGGACAGTCAATGGTACCTGTAAAGATATGTTAAATGAAGAGAATGTCTACTATTTCTCTTCGATCTTTCAGCGTATTGAGGTTGAGGAGTTTGATTCGGTCTTGATAAGGAGGTAATATCAAAGGGTTACTTCAACTAAGACCTCGAAGAGCAAATTGGAGGAAACGGCGTTGTATTATCTCAATTCTGGCAATGTGCACTTGTTGCAAAGGCGACCAGACTTGACAAGCGTATTCAAGAAGCGGACGGACAAATGAAATGTAAAGGGATCGAGTTACGTAGGGGTCAGCAAATTCTTTGGCCCATCGTCGATATGCTTGAGGAAATTCAGCTCACAGTCGCAAATAATCCCAAGGTCACGGATCACCTGAACGGGGGAAATGATTTGACTGTTTAAAAGATAGAGGCAGGGAGGAGATTTGATGCGTTTACGTGAGAAGGTTTTTGATCGGCACTTGAAAACATTTAGCTCCAAGCTGTTTTTGGAGCACCATATTGAAAAATTGTCGAGGTCCTGTTGGAGGTGGGAAGAGTCTTCAGAAGAAGAAATGACCCGGTAAAACTTAGTATCGTCCGCATAGAGAGAGATACAGGAGTATTTGATGATCATTTCAATGTCGTTAATACTGAGAATGAAGAGGAGAGGGCCTAAATGGCTGCCTTGCGGAACTCCGGATGTAGCTTAAAAGCGGCTGGATAAAGCGGATCGAACGCTGTAAAAACGGATTTTTAAATTAGAAGAAATCCATCTCAACAGAATGGATTCAAAGCCGAGGGTGGAAAGTTTAAAAAGAATAAGTTTGTGGGAGATTTTATCGAAAGCTTTTCTGAAGTCAGTTGAAATTACATCGACTTCTTTTCCATTCTCCAAGGCTGAGAGGGAAAATGAGACAAAGTCAAAGAGGTTTGTTGGTATTGACCTGCCTTTGAGGAAACCGTGTTGTCTAGGGGAAATAAGAGATTTTGGGCGAAAACTAAAGTTTTCATACAATATACTTTCGAAAATTTTTGGTATATGCGATAGTCTAGCGATGGGACGATAATTTTTACGGCGGACTTAGGACCTTTCTTGTGTATAGGGGTTATAAACGCCGTTTTCCAAGTTTGGGGGATATGGACAAGTTAAAGATTTTTTAGGAGGGGAAGGGAAAGAGTGGAGGAGTATTTCTTAAGAAATATGGCAGGTATATCATCGGAAGTCCACCATTGATTCTGTAAGTTTATTTCATCCGCTGAGACATTCCAAAAGGCTCTGGTAGACCACTGATGTTCGGAGTATCAGTCATTCCTAGCAGATCATTAAAGTGTTAGTTTATTTCTTATTCGGCCATTTGTCAACATACGCACTCAATAGTTTAGTTGGTCTTCTTCGGGCGGAGCATCTCAGTTCCCAGTGGTTTAGTGGAGGTTTAGTATGGCGCTAGATGAAGCCTATGTGTAACGTTTCGTTACGCAATACTCTCTTCAAAGAATTTTTTCTTTAGTGCAACAATACATGCATTGCACTCCACTTCAGTCTTCTAAGATCTAAGCTAGGTAGGTAGGTGTGAGGTAGTCACCAGATAAGCCTATTTACTAACCACAAGGGTGTTCGTCTAAGAGAACACTCATATCTTAGAACGGCTGAAAAGGACTTTTAATTGCGTAGGTGACTAACTGCTTGCTCAATAGATAAATGCATCAACTTATGAACATCTTGAACATTCATTTGCAGAAAGATTTATCCGTGAAGTTCTGTTTGTTTGCCATTTGCGTTATATTTCCTAAAATTGAAGTGTACCCTGGTAATTCTTTGCTCTCTGCAGGGTTCAAGACTTAAGCTCGAAATTTCGGAGCAAATTTCTAAAATGCCTAATTTTCGGAGTAGATTTGGAACCAAAAGAAAATGAACCCTTTCCGGTGGGCCATCTTATAGCTTCTTTTTACACTATAGGTTATTTTGACAATGACAGCTGCTTTCCGTGGTACCCGTGGTGTGATGGATAGCATGTCCGCCTGTTAATCCAGAGGTTCGAGTTCGAGTTAATCCAGAGGTTCGAGTTCGAATCCCAACAGAGGCAAAAATGTTTTTTCCACGGGTATCGCCTTTCACGAGGAATTGGCAAGTCCTCCGCTAGTAAATTCATTGCCATGAAAAGCGCTTTCTCAATTAGCAGTTTGGAACCGGCAGAAAATTGTAGGTCCCCTCCATTCCTTCACAAGGGATGGTTTTGAGAAATGCGCTTGGCCTAGGGGCTCCTCGCTCTGTTGCGCCACACTATTTATTTATTTTTAGCTGCTCTCCGTTAATAACTTTTGACAGAAAGTCAGTATCATACCTTCACGGAACGGAATAAGTAGCTCTATGGTTGAATAAAATTGGGAAATGTTGAGAACTTAATTCCAAAGCTACAGCTGTGTGCCCAAAAGGTTCGTTTTTATAAAGAAGTTTTGGTTGAAATGAGGCACACAGTGCACCGGTGTTAGTACGCAAGTTTGTGCAAAAAGTGATTCAAGTGGACAACTTCCAAGGTCTCGTCGTACGGTCTGCACAGACTGGAATGTGGCTGCTGTAGCCGAGAGAGTGAGACTCTATCCACGAACATGTCTCTACGCTCTGGTTTGATGGATCAAGAAGACCACCGGTTCATGCAGGAAGGCGTGTCATGCCACACAGACTATGCGCTATGCTGTCATTAATCTTCCAATCACAATCACAACAAATCGCCAAATTGTGTTATCATTCATCTTGGCGGTGCTGCAATTTGACCTCTTTCTACTTTTTTTGTGGGGACTGTGAATGACCAATGTTATATCAAGAATTCGGATGCCATTCAAGCACGTATCAACTTTCTCGAAGAACTGGCACTCAAGAGAGTTGCACTGCCATAAAAAGCACCATCTCACTTAAGTGTTCGAATTTGCCATAAATCGTAGATACTTGAAATGCTTTAGGCCCCGAAACTCCCTCAGTTTTGTCGAACTCTTATCGCAACGTAAGATTTTGTTTTTTCTTCAAAAGTGGAGCTTATTTGCTTCGATCGGAGCAGTTGACACATCCAGGAACAAAGTGATTAGAAGTACAAAGGAATGTCTTGAAAGAATCAGTAGAGGCAATTCGAGTTTGTCTCTTGATTAATCCTAAGTGTAACGTTTCGTTACAAAGTATCGTTTTCTAAACATCATTCCTACTGCCATATTTTGTGAGTTGCATATAACGCTCACCACTTCGGTCTTCTAAAAGCTAAATTTTGCAGGAAGAGTTCAGGTGCTCAACAACTCGGCCTCGTTTCTAACCGCAATGGTATTAGTCTTTGAACATAACCTAATCCGAAATTGTTTGGCTAGAAAGGTGTTATATTTTGTCAGCATTAATATTGTGCATTGGCGCTACTCCGTTTTGGCAGCCCTGCTATGACAAAAACCGCCTTTTATGGAGAAAAATCATCATTATCCCGCCAGAATCCAATCAGCTAACTACTCTACTCTACTTTCCTTAATCTTTTTCTTTTAATAAAGTTATATACATAGTAATAGTTATAGGAGGTCTCGCGTTTTCGATAATTTGAAACAATTATCTTAACCAATTGCACAAGGATTTTCAACTTCCTGTTACTGGATAACTTCCTACTCAATAGATTAAGGCATCGACTTATGAATATTTCGAAAAGTTATCTGGAGAAAGATTCATCCATGAAGTTGTCATTTTCTACAAACTTCGAGTTATCAAAGGTAAAGCACCAGCATTAAGTCTAAAGCTAACGAAAATTCCAATTTTAATTGAAAAATTTATTGGATTCAGTCAGTCAGTTAGTTCTTTCATCAGCAGTTTTTTGTTTTATATGTGCAGCGCTGTATCCCGATTTCCTGCCTCTCTTCCTGAATCTATTGAAAAAATTAGCCTTGATTTCAAATTGGCTCTACTTGTTTTATCTAATTACGTTACCACTCTTTGAATAATTGCATTAGTTTCACTTTGTTGCCATTCGTTGTTACAAATTCGAAAAACTCCACTGCCTTTTGGTCTGAAAGTACAGCTGAAAATCAGTACACATGCATTACTTTCACGTAATTAATTGATACACACAAAATATGAACTAAATTTTGGGCACACACACATTCGTTGTGTTTTTTTTTTCTGTCGTTGGAGTTGGACTACCTTAATTTAAACTAAATGAGGGTAGTTCATTTTGAACCTATCACTGAAAAAAAAAAATAAAACAAAACAAAAACCAATCTGAGCATAAAGCAATGTTTTACATGAACACATAGGTACTCATATAAAAAAAGGGAACCAGAAAATTAAAACTTACGGTCATGTGAGCAATTTATATTTGGGTTTACAATTTTTCTGCTTAATCATGTCATTTTCATGTGCTTGCATTAAACCAGACAAAAAAAACTTAAATATAAACGTCAACAAACGAGGGAAATTGCAAGCAAAAAGTAGGTGGGTATGAGCTAAATTTATTAGGGTTATTCAATCTTTTTTTTTTGTCAACTGAATTCAGAATTACATCATTAATTATGCCTATGCGAGTAGTTTTTTTGTATGCACTATAAACTGAATGAAAAAAAGATACAAATTGCTTTGGGCACGAATAATTATGTCGCTGGCCCAGAACGTGTACCTGGTTGTTTGGTGTCAGATGGGCATAAAAAGGTTTGTAAATATTTTTTTGGTTTACAGTTTGAAGGTAAATAATGCTGTTGTTTGCTGAAGTATGAATATTCATCTAAAAATGTACTGTTATCTAATTTTTTATAAAAAAAAGGCTTAGGATTAAATTGTACACAAATTTTGGTTAAAGGCGTCGTTTTGAAGACAATAAATTCTAAGGCTTGGTGCTTTTAGTCATTTGTCATCTGAAAAGTAGCACATAAGAGGCCAGAGACCTGATTTTTCCAATCCGATTGATTGAAATCCTTAATTTTTAGTTATCCTTTCACTCCTTAAAATTGTTTGTTATTTTCTTTGTTTTGCTCCAATTTTATTTATTTATTACAAAAATATTCTTTTGTTGCTTCAATGTGTTTGATGTGCTCATGCTCAGTCAATAATACACGAGATGCTGTATTGCTGACTCTACGAATAACGAATACCAATCCGTATCCAATGGCGACACTTAAGGATTAGGAAAGCAGTTGTTTGATTTAGGGGTTCACTTTCATGAGGGGAACCGGATGTGATTTGTGATCAAAATCACAAAATTTAAGGATTTTTTTCATTCTGGGAAATAATTGAACGATATGAAATAAATATAAACTAAGTTGAACAACGGTTTACTTTCTTACTTTTTTCTTAAGCTTTGTATGCTTTGAGTATCTCAACGACTTAAAAAGAACATCCGAGATATGAAGGGCGAGGAAAAGAAGTAATGATTCAGCTGGACGGGTTCTAAAGGACAAAATTGGATGACTTTATAAAATATCTTGGCCAAAAGTATTGCCAAATAGTCAATCTTTTTCAATTACTTCACGGAAATCAGTTGAATGTGCTAGGGGGTCGGCGACACAACGCGACGTTTAGAATGAGTAAGGAAACATGTTATCATCTTTAAGTGAATAGGATGGAGGATGGTGCAACAGAGCGGAGATCCTCGGCTCCCAACGTATTTCTTACAGCCATGAACGGAGAAGCCCTACAATTTTTTCCCGATTCCGAACGGCTAATTGAGAAATCGCTTTTCATGGCAATGAAATCCCTGTCGACTTGATAATTTCCCGCGAAAGACAGTTTAGGTGGATGAACATTTATTTGCTTTCTTTTGGTATTCGATCCTTTAAATTTCGCTGTAACAGGCAGACTTGCTAACCATTACGCCACGGGCACCACATTATTAGTTTTGCCTATCTATGACTAATTTTTCCGTATCGTAGCCAGATACCTACAGATTAAAGAAATGCACGCACGATGTAAGTCACGATAGGTTGTGCAACACGACATCAGTCGAGTCATTTGAGAAAAAAAGAGCGTGCTAGTCGTGTAGGTTCGTTTAAAACAAAGTCACTCAGTCATTTCTGATGAAAAAGGTTTCCTATTAATCATTCTAAAATAAGCTTTTTGCAGTCGTTAGAGTAGGGAAACTCATGGTGTTGCCATTATTTTTCTGACCGCGAGTTGTGTGACTTAAAGTTGAAATCCATTTAGATCTGCATTTCAATGAAAAAACTGCTTAAAATGCGTTCCAGTTCCGGTATCATCATAAGATTTGCACCTCAAACGACTGCAATGATCTCATTTTAGATTGAACATAAGGAGACCTTTTTACAACTCGAACGACTGCAATAAACTCGCTTCAGATTGACGAGTAAATAAATAGATAAATAGAGTGGCGCAACAGAACGAAGTGCCCCGGAGCCTACAGCATTTCTCACAACCATATTTTGTGAGGTAATGGAACATTTTTCTGCCGGTGCCGAACGGCTAATAGAGAAAAGCACTTTTCCTGGAAATGAATTTTACTATCAGAGGACTTGCCAATTCCTCGCGAAAGGCGATACCCGTGAAGATTGTTGAGTAGGAAAGTTAGGTTATGTTTTTTAAGGTTAAAGTTGTTGTCAGCTCGGCTGAGACACATAGGCCCGTTTGGACCATTGTGATACCACGGTGGATCTAATGTATGCTCATCCTAATGGAACCATTTTGAGTTTACAATGAAAAGAGAGAGACGCAGTGCATGCGATGTTAGTTAGATCACTAGGGTCATTAAAGAAACACGAACCTAGGTGAATCCTACCTTTGTGAGCTAATGCGGGGCATGAACAGAGAAGGTGGGAAATAGTTTCTTCCTCCTTCTCATCCATACAGCTTCTGCAAAAATCGTTTGAGAGACAACTCCTAGCCTTGCGGCATGTGTTTCAATAGGACAGTGTCCTGTAATGAGACCTATCGTCGTATTAATGTTTTTTCTGTTGAGAGAGATCAACCCGTTCAACCCCTGAAGATCTAGCTTGGGTCAGGTTTGCTTCGTTGCATTGAGTAGGAAAGGCAATTACCTTCTTCATCAGAAGTAACAAAGGATTTTCGTTGGAAACGAATCGACACGAGTAACACGATCAGTTCCTTTTTCACCTCAAACTGCTGAATAATATCGCTTTACTTTCTTACTTACTTACTTAAGGTGGCACTACAGTCCGGGTCGGACTAGGGCCTCAACCAACATGCTTCTCCAGCCAGCTCGGTCCCTAGCTAGCTGCCTCCAATTTTGCACGCCAAGTTGGTTTAGGTCCTCTCCTACTTGCGTGCGGCACCTGAGTCGCGGTCTTCCTCTACTACGCCGTCCCTCGGGATTGGATTCGAAGACTTTCTGGGCCGGAGCGTTGGTGTCCATTCGCTCTACATGACCCAGCCATCTAAGCCGCTGGACCTTGACTCGTTTGACAAGGTCAGTGTCGCTGTACAGCCCGTACAATTCGTCGTTAAATCTTCTTCTCCACTCTCACTCTTCTTCCACATCTATGCAGACGGGACCAAAAATCACCCGAAAAATTTTTCTCTCGAAGCATCTTAAGGCGTTCTCGTCTGCCTTTGACAAGGTCCATGCCTCTGCGCCATATATAAGAAGTAATATCGCATTACGAACCAATTTTTTTATACCCCCCAAGCGACTATTGTAAGCTCGTGTTGGGTTTCTAAATGGTTTTTCTTAATGAAAAAACTGTGATTGAAAAGCTAAGTTAAAATATTATGGTATTCCTATACCACCTTTTTTCAACTCTAATAGTCAAGTAATTATTGAATTTGGTTCTGTCTATTGATTTCCGAGATTTCTCAAAAAAATGCAGTGTTAAACGAACCAACACCAGATTTTTCCAACTCAAATCATTTAAAATACGTTGTTATACCAACCAAAACCAGCCTACTCGACCGTTTTTGGGTGCATATTGACACTTCCTTTAAAAAAGGCTAACTTTGGTGTTCCCTGACCCATGTTACGTTCGATTTCTCTGGCGGTACTGATAGAACATCTTTGGCTATATTTTTGGTAGAAGCAATCATAAACTGTATTTAAATTCGGCTAATATGTTTAAAGGGTTTGTCAGATTTTCACGAACATACACGTTTTATGATATTTGGAAAATCTAAATCAGACAAATTTTAAAAATTGATTTTTTCCCCTGTGGCATAAACAGTTTGTGAATAAAGCAATAACGTGGGTGGTTTTAAGTAATTTTTTATTTTATGTACACACAAATACAATTACAGTAAGTGCTTAAAGTGCTCTCCTGCGTTTGGAATGTATGCTAGAGTCCATTTTTCAATTTTATATTGGATTCTTATGATAGCTCTTGTCGTACTTTCAGTGATCATCCGGAAATACGTTGTTCTAATTCAGTTGAGGTAGTTACTTCTGACGAGTAAACAATTTTTGCATTCGTCCCCATACAAAAAACTCTAGTACAGTGAGATCAGGAGATTGTGCAGGACAGTGAATTGGTCCATTTCTGCCTATCCATCGACCACCGTATTTTTCATTCAGCCAATCCTTAACTTCACGACCATAGTGGGCGGGAACACCATCTTGTGGGAAATGTGACGAAACTAGCTGACGCAGTGGAACATAATCCAATGGGTCTAGTAGAATATTTTGTAAAATCTCCTGATAGTTAGTGGAATTAAGTCGGGTAGTAATTTTCAATTACAACTGCCCACATATTAACATAAAATCTGTACTGAAACGCTCCTTGCCGTCTTTAATGTGGATTGTTTAAAGTCCATGGAGATTATGGAAATTCATGATACCATCTCTTCTGAATTGAGATTCGTCTGTCCAAAGAATTCATTTTAGAAACAGGTTGTCATGCAATCTTCTCTCTTACAAAATACAAGTCTCATTTCAAAATCGTTGGGAAGCAGTCCTTGCACAGGTGACAGGTGTATGGTGATATGGATGACTATTTTCGCCATACAGTGTTCTGGAAATTTTTTGTTTGAAAACATTAAACTTTGGGGCCAAGCTATTATTTCATCGACCGAAACTCTTCTTGTCATTGCAGCTTCTGCGTAGGTACGGTCTTGCTGTCAAAATTGATCCAGTTTCTCGAAAGGTATTATTTCTAAAAACAAAAAGGTCGTCTGTTAGAATATAGTGGTTGTGCTCTCTTTGAAAGTAAACGAATAAAATGTCTGCGTATTCTTCTTTCGCAAATGAAGGCATTTCAAAAAGAACTGTTATCCTACTGCATTTGTGACTTAACTTGATAATCTTATGAACAAATTTGGAGTATGAACCACTTTTTTAGTTAATTTGCCCATTGAACATTCATACCCCAAATTTAAATCACCCTGAGAAGGAATGAGTCAACAATTGATTTGATAGCAAGTCAAACTGACATACATACACTTATGGCCATACAATTAAGTCACTTTTATAAAATTAGGTCCACATATCCATATATTAAATACAAATTACAACGAAAACAAAATTGGTTCAAATTCTAAATATTTACAATCACAATCATTAAAAAAACGAAAGAAAATAAATTCCACTATAACAATAGTCATTTCTTTAACAAAAAATCAATAATATTTAAAATAAGTGTGGCCATATAATTAAGTCACCTGAAAAAAATAGGCAAAATATGATAAAAAACATAGTTTTTTAACCGCACCGTTGATATTTCGTAGGATAAGCCTTTCTGTTTTGATACGGCCGTCGGATATTCTCCATGGCATGGAGTCCACCAAACCTTTGCATTGCTCTACGCTAATATTTTTCCACTCTTTCTGCAAAATACTCCAGAGAGTAGTCTTGCTTGTTGGTTTTTTTTTTAGAATGTCCCCAAATTCCCAATAGGGTTTAAGTCCTGTGACTTTGCTGCCCACCCCAAAACATTCACTTTACGCTCTTCAAGGAAATATTTCATAACTCTACGTGGGTTTGGGGTCATTGTCGTGCTGAAAGATCCATCATTAGGGTAATTGGTTCTGGCAGTCGCCGAGAAGATTTGTGTCCAGTATATCCCAGTCATTTTTGCCATTTTGCCGTTTGTTTGACACAGCGGACCGACACCATGGCTTATGAAACACCCTCAAATCATTATAGAATCGCAGCCATGCCTTAAGGTCTTTTTGGTGTATTTTCGGTTCAGCTCAGCATTTCTCATCAACAAATGTTGTGTGAGGTGAAGGTCAACATTTATGGCAATGATGGCAAACCGTATGTTAAATGCTGAGCTGAACCCAAAATACACCAAAATAGACTCGTTGTAATTTGTATTTAATATATGGATATGTAAACCTTATTTTATAAAAATGACTTAATTGTATGGCCATAAGTGTAGGTGCACTTTCAACCCTTTTCATCGAAAAAAAAAAATACCTTCTACCTACTACCTACTTTCCAAGTGCTGTAATAAAATTCGGTATAAAACCCGAAGTTAGATATTTTTTCGTTTTAGATTTTTTGCAGTATCATCAAATAAATGTATGGGTTTTTGATGCACATATTCATTTGGTTCATCGGAAAATCTTTTGTTTATGAAGCTTTATTTACCTCAGATTCAAATCAGCCTTTTTTTCATTCGGAGAAAAAAACTTGAAAACCATTTGAAATAGAAAATATGGCAACCCTAATAGCATATCCTAATTTAAACACAGTTTTAAGGATTACTACTGATAATAAAGAGAAATCGAACATGGTACGACCCACTGACCAGAGTTAGCCTTTTTTTAATTGGTCAGAAAGTGAAGTCAAAGTTTAAAAGCGGACATAACTGTAGAACAATTTTTTTTCCTAGAACATAACCAAAAATCACGAATTACGGGACACCCTGTATACGAACAGCCAATATCGAGTATAACAAAACTGTTTCGAACCAGCGTCTTTGACTTAGGCCTCGGCCACGCAGTAAGCGGCTAAGCGGAAAAAAAAATTAAAACATGAAATCACACAGGAGCGGACACGCAATGAGCGAGCAGCGAAACAAAATTCTGAGCGGCTAAGCGGCGCCGCTCAGCAACCAAACCTGTTTTAATTTTTAGTAATGTTCTGAGCGGCAAACACTATTTTATATTTATATACATATATTATATTTATATATATTTTAACTACTAATCGCTTAAAAGCAGTCGCTCAGTGCCTGGCCATACGTCACTTAGAGCTGCAGCGGCATGCCGCTCAGCCGCTTCCTGCGTGGCGGAGGCCTAAGATTGCCTACTTCCTTATGACGCAACACAAACCAAATGAAACGAAACACAAGAACCAAAGTAAAAAAGAAAAATAAGTTTCGTTGCCGATAGCTAAGCTGGGGCCAAATTACAGCACACGTTATCGAGTGATACGTGACGGAATCATGTGAGTTTGGCATTACATCTGACGTTTTCGATCAATTTAATTCCAAAATTTAACATTCTCTCATCATTGATTGATAGATGGGATATTTTGTAATTTAGCGCGAATTTTCAAAAAAAAAATGTAACTCACTCACTCGATCACTGATATAGTAATTCGGCCCCGGTTGTCCTTTGCAAACAGAATTTTGATTTTATTGTTTTATTCTTTTTTTTCTTGTAATTCACAGCTTTATTTCTGTTTTGTTTCAAAGCTCACCAAACGAAACAAGGAAGCAAAACGTACTCTGTGTCGCTTGGTGTGCATTTCAATCGGAAGTGTTTTTTTGACAGTAAAATGAAATACGTTTTATTCGATTTTTGTCGTCCTTCAGCCTTAGTCAAACACAATCGGACAATAGCAACATGTTTAAAACTGTGTCACTTGGGGCCAGTGTTTCAGTGAAGGATCATCTCTCTGTTTTTATCGAACTATGAGTTAACTCATTAAATTTATTGTGGCCACACTAGTTTGATCCTTGTAATAAAAGCAACCCTTAGTAATTCGATAAAATTAGACAGCCACTATCTTGATGACAAAGCTCATATACGGTCTAGTTTCCTAATCAGAATGACTGAGTCCAAACTCCTTTTGCACCTTATCATTTCCGTCAACTTTAGAGGTGCTAATCAAACTTATAATTATGACAATAAGCCACAATCAGCTTAATCTAGTTACCAATGTTCCAACTTTCCTGAGTACAAAAGTTTCGAACCAAAATAAAATTTAACATCATTCAACGACTACGCTAGGTGCGACAAAGATTATAAACAAATCCACTATTTCATTTAGTTTATGCTGTAACTAGGCTAATTATTCTTCATTACATACACAGACAACTAAGAAAGTTAACTTTAACGCACATGCTAAACTCGTACTTTTTTCTTCTTTACTTCCAGATAAACTTGGCAAGCAACTACACAACCGCCGCCGCTGCCGCCGTCGTTGTGAAAGTGGGTGTTTAGAAGAAAAGTGTTTTTAAAGAATTTCCTCCTACCTTCGGTTCGTTTTTAATTTAATTTCGTTTATAATTTTCTCTTCATTTTCCAAGTACAAAAGAGAAAAATAAGTAAATTTAATTTTTAATACGAAAAAGTGACGTGTCAAGTTTAAATAAAATTTCATCGGTGATCTTGATTTAAAAGTGAAATTAAGTGTTAAGTAAAAATAAAAAAAAAGAAGGAAAAATCAAAAGTAAAAGAAAAAGAAATTGTCAGCGCCATTAAATAAAACAACGGGTGGGGGTGTAAAGTGACAAACGCAATTTGTCACTTCTTTTTTTATAATTTGCTTGCCGCACTGCTTGTCAGTAGTGGTGTTTCTCGTGAACACCTAAATCTCGATAATGGATCCGCCTAATTATAGTGGATCCAGGTCGAGAACTTTTCCAAGAGTAATGGCACAGCACCTCTGCAGGAAGTATTATATCAGTTTGTGTGTAGTTGTAATAGCCATTGTCGCCTTAAATAATTTTGGAAGCTGTGTAGCGGCCGCTGAGAGAGCAACACAAATTCTACCATTACAAACAGGTATGTATTGATTTTTGTTTTTTATTTTCTTCTTCTTCTTACTTTTATCTATTTCAACGATGTGGGCCTGGGTATGGTCTGGTCTTATATTCACTATAGTCGTCAGTACGTCAGTCCATGGGCTTAGGATGGATGGGTTTCTATTTTCATTTTGCAGGGTGATTCGTTCTGAGTAGTTTGTTTGGGGCAAGGGAGGTGAATGTCTTGGATATGTTTTTTTGGGAATGCCAAAGTACGACAGGAGGGAGGCTTTGTTGTTTTCTTTGAGGATAAATGACCTCAATATATTTTGTTTTAGATGACTGCCTACGCACACCTGGCTTGGGAATCAAACTTAAAAAAAAAAAAGAACAAGCAACGTTTGAAGGTTTAAGACATTTCACCGCAACTTTACCGAGGGTAGCTTTTAATTTAACGAGGATTTTGGGTACAATGTCTTAGCGAGTGTTCATTTGTTGCGACTGTCAACTGGGATTTGCATTGAAATTTTTTTTGGAAAATGCCTAACTTAATTTATTGAAAAATTAACTCAGCGGGCAAGTTGGCAAAACTTAAATCAATCGGGTTTAGGATATCATTTTCGGACGTAAATTGCATTGTGGCAGTTATTTTACTTTGCAGGTACTTTAGTGAGAGGTTCTTGGAGTGAAGCTGTTTCACTGCTTGAAGAATTATTTTTAGAGTATATATGTTCGCTCTTAGGCGATGTCAACCATCAGCGAGTCTACTCACTGTTGTTTTATTCGATAATTTCTTACGCCTAATAACACCCTCACCAGGAGTGGGGCTCAGAGAATGGTTGCAAAGAAAATTGGGCATCGCTGAAGTGAGTTCACGTTGATACTATTTTCACAGCTGAATGGAGAGTATTGTGTACATTTAAAGAGAAATGAAAAGCCATTGCAGAAAGAAGAATTGACAATTATCCTTGAGGCCCCACTGATAACGGAAAATGCTGACGCAGGGTTAGTGCAGAAGTTGGTAGCTTCATCATTGGTTGGTATTTTTTTTTTTTTTGTCCAAAGTTGAAAACGCGATAAGGCAATGGTCGAGATATTGGTCGTCATTGGTCATTCTTCTCATCAAATGGTTTGGGTGGTTGTTGATGCTTGCAGCCGTTTCTTCACCGTAAATAGCACGTATTGATCCAAGGGCATCATTTTGGCTTTCTCGTACACAAGCTAGTTGCTGTAGTGTCTTTGGCGCTAGTGCTAGAAAGTGAGACCGGTGTGGAGTCTCAGAATCTTTCTTCGAAAAGTAGGAGCTCTTTCATCGTTATCTTGGAACTTGGAGATGGTAAGCCAGACTGGGTTGTCGTAGTTGATGACAGGTTGCTGCGATTGCTTGTACATCAGGAGTTTCGTTGGTTGAAAAAGTCCTGTTTTTCTTCTCATCAAAGGGCCAAGTCGGTGGAAGGCGAAGTTGATCTTCTTGACTACAGCGCGTGAGTACTGCGGGATGAATCTAAGTACCTCGTTAAAGTTGATAGATACTTCGCGTTCTGTTGGGCAGTCAGTCTGGTTCCATTGGGTGGTGATATTGATGTGGCTTTGCAGCTTCCAGCAGTACGGCAGCCTCGATTGACTCCAGGCCTTCTGGAGCAGACGAGCTCTGATTTAGCTGAGTTGACCCGTATACCCCGCTTACTATAATAGTCATATAGTCTGTGGATGTGAGTTTTAACTCTCTGGGAAGCTATGGATGGCGATAAAGATGTGCAGTATGTTAGAGAGTGATCATCGTAAAGAAAGTTTTCGCTGTCCCTTGGGGTAGGCTGGTCCGACGTCATTATGATGTAGAGGAGTGGCCCAAGTTTCGATCCTTGTGCAACTTCTGCTCTGATGCTTTTGGTGGCTGATTTTGCATTTCCAACTTGAAGGAGGAAGTTCCTGTGGAAGAGAAAAGAAAATTTTATTAGCGGAGCTAAGAAATGCAGTAGGTGGAGTTTATGGATGAGAGCATCGATTCATGAGCTGTCGAATACTTTTTCTACATCCAAAAATCAAGCGACGGTGACCCGATGGCTGTTGAGCGGTGACGTCTGAAGCTCGCCCCGAACAGTCCAGTAGCTGACATTGGTTGTGTTGAGTGGATTCGCTGTAGCCTCTTACGCAGTACTTTCCTGTGCTTCTACAAGTTGTTCACGTAGTCAGGAATATGCTGGTATCTTTCACTTCTCTCCTTCGGTTGCTTTTGGCAGTCAAGTGCGCTGGTAATTGCGTGCTCTAGTGTCTCAACGGGATCGACAATTTGCGAACTGAGCAGGTTCCTGTTTTGGTTAGGCAGCATAAAAAAATCCTCAACGTCCTTTCTTTGCTTCCCTGGATCAAGCTTCTTGTAGTTGATATAATGTTCCGGCGCGGCGGTTGTGCGGCTAGAAAAAGTATCTGGCGTAGCTTTATGTTTAGTTGAACTGCTTCGTAGTCCGTGTCACTGTGTATGATTGTGCAGGTGAAGATCTGCAACTCTGTAATGAGAAATATAAAATTTGCTTTTATTGAAAAGGAATCAAGTGTTGATGGCGTCCTCGGGAATGTAGGTATTTGTTGGGAGACGACTGCCAGTGAATGTTGAGAGTCATATATATCCAGCCAGTCTGTAGTCGCCCTGCCATGCGGACTTAAAACCGTGTCGTGCAAGCGGGTGTGCCTTTAAATAAAGTTTTATTTTAGTTACTTACTTAATTGTTTATTTAACGTTGTATAGGTAGGTACATATATACAATTGGTACTTACACTAGATAATTTAAAAATTTTGATGAACATAGGGGGCCTAACCAAACACATTGTCTAGAATAAAAATAATAACTTAATATTATATAGCTGAAAAGAAAGAGAATTCTTCGTTATAAGTCGGCTGACTTCAGTTATCTCGGGATGTTCCGTCCCGATTGTCGCTGGTGTCCCTCTTTATGGGGAGGTTGTGGGGGGTGGCATCAGCCACGGAAGTATGCTGACCCAGAGTCAGCGTAGAAGTTGGTGGTTTCGTCGTTGAGAAGTTGTATATTGCCATGCTTATGCTACCTACTTGAATTGATGAGAATCAACAAGAACGAAAATATACAACATTTTCGATTACTCAATCGCTTTGACTCAGTTGCACTAAGGGTTCCTCTAAAAAATTAATTATTTTACATGTTTTGAGCAACTCCTTTGTATAAGACGATATTATTTCAATACTCACAACATAATTCTTTATTTTAAAATAATCTTCGTTTATTGTAACCTATCAGGAAATAGGCAAATAACACTGGTCTGCAGAAGTTGGTTTTTCTTATGTCCCAGAGAGCAAATTATATTTTTCCGAAGCCTATTTTTTGTACTGAAATCTAGTATGGTGTCAGAATTGCTCTTTCACTTAAGGTTTTTGAGATATTGAACTTTCAAAATCGAAAACACAATTTATTTTGCTGTTTTGGCATTTGTTTTGACATGCAAAAAATTTTAACCTTAAAATAAACCTTTGCTCTTCCAATCAATTGTTGTGCGCTGAATCCAAATTCTAGCTTCAAAATCGCTGTGTTACATCAAATTACTGAAATATTAAACTTCAAAAGTTGTAACTCACGGTCATTTACTCTTTTGAAGCAAAGGTAGAGTCTCAAAAAGTAATTTGATAAGACATTTTTGGGGGTTTAGATGAGTTGAATTCAAAATCAGTCACAGAATTGCACAAGGACATCACATTTACAAATTTCAAGCAGCTGGATGCATCTATCTCTAGTAAGCCAGAACAGCATAGTCAGTTGGTCAAAGTCTTTGCTCCTACAGTGTGGCCGCAAATGAGCTGGGTAATAAAATTATCGATTTCATTTTTATGAGCCCCGTGACAAAGAACCCCAATGGGGCAGTTATGTTTATATTCTGACGCTAGTGCTCTGTGTAATCAAAGACAGGTACGCAGACACTGTCTTTCAAACACCCGAATTGTTTGCACTTGAGACACGGCACCACCATCCATAGACATTCATTGGCCTTATAAGGGCCATGTAGCAAATCACTTTCACCCTGATATCAAGTTGTCTGCTATTAAACAGTCGCCTTTTTAATGTCAAAGTTCCTCTAGTCCTGGACAGAACCCCATCCATATGTTTATGAAAATGTAGACACTCATCAAGCCAGAGGTTGAGGTATTTGATTATACCTTGCTTTGCAGTGGGTGGACCTGGACATGTAGACACTGCCACTGGTTCGCAGAACGTATGTTCATCGAGTCCGTTTGACTTTTTTAACGTTCCAGTTAAATATGGTGCATGTGAAGGTCAGATAAGTAAACAGCATTCGGGGCGGCCGTGGTGCAGTGGTAGAGTGTTTGGTAGAGAGGCTGGATGCGTGGGTTCGAATCCCGCTCTGGGCATCTACTTTTCTTTCAGCCTCCCAGTTTCATATGGACGCCGCCCTTGAGGTTATATATGTGAAATTAATAACAACTTATTTCCAACTACTGCAACACAAAAAAAAAAAGGGAAGGCTGCTACTCTGGTAGTACAATGGACTGGATATTAGGTCTGAGTTCTCCAGATTAGCATATAAGCCTCCTCTTTTAAAAAAAAAAAAAAAAAAAAAAAAAAAAAAAAAAAAAAAAACAGCATTCAGATGTACAACAAAAAGTTTGTAAACAAAATAATTCTTTGCTAAAAGCATTTTATTAGGAGCGTGTTACCTACACGCTCCTTAGGGAATTTGACTAAAGTTATAAGTTTGTTCAGAAAGTATACAGTTGAGTAATTAAGTCTTCAATAAAATGATGACACGTTGTGGTACAGGCTCAGAGATAGACTCATCCAGCAGCTTGAGAATTGTAAATGTGCTAACGTTTTTACCTTTTAATTTCCTAAGGCTTATTAAATTAAGAAAACAAATAAAGAATGCAATTTAGTAAGCCATTTGCATAGCTTTTTTTAGTTTAGCTTGAACTCAAGATAATATTTTTTTGTAAGAAGAAAAAAAAAGGTTAAATGACTGCTTAGAATGTAAAGTGCAACATTATTTCACAGGAATAAGACATACAGACAGAAATCTTGCCATAATTTTACTTGGATAGGATGTGAACAGATTCAAACAATAAAATCTTATAAACCAGGAAACATTGATAACAACCACAGAGTATTTAAAAGGTGTTTTTTTTTTGACGTGTGGTTTTTAAGAACAAATATTTATTCTAAAGACAATTTATTATAAAGAAAATTATTTGATTTGCAAAAGTGGTGGCCGCAGCTGGCTCGAATATATTCCAGCCGAGATGCCTAATCTTCGACTACTTTTTGCAAGATTTGGGGCCGTATGTCAGCAATAATGCGCCGAACATTCTCTTCCAAGGCATAGATCGTCTCGGGCTTATCTGTGTACACAAGGACCTTTAAAAAACTTCATCAAAAACAGTCTAGTCGTGTTAAATCGCATGAATTTGGAGGCAGCACACAGCTCACAGGTTTAAGTCTCGAAATTATGTAAAGTCATGAGTGACTTCGTTTCTAAACAATTTAACAAACATACGCATTGTCCACTGGTCGTGCGGCTGCAATTCTGCCACGATGAACTGACAAACCAAACTGAGCATGAATGAAAAAGCAATCACTCCTTATATTTGTAAAAGGATTGCCAGTTCCATGTAAATTTTTGTTTTTATCTTACTACCCCTAACCTTACCATAACAGGCCCTTCAGGGCTTTCTACGATCATCTGAATAGCTATAAAGAAAGGAAGTTGCTTTTCGTACTATTAGTGCAATGAACCGGTGCGGTGTTTAAGTTTGAGTGCTGTAAACTTAAAGAACCTACACGTAAAAACCCCCTGACCTTGCATGGTTCCAAGTGAAAGTCCAAAGTTCCAATTAGTACACTATGGACACAAAGTCGTAACAATAAGAAAGACGATTGTCGAGAGATTTACTTTCAAGGAATTCGCTTTTACGACCTCCATCCGTCTAATGCTTTTGTGTACCTTAAAGCTTTTCTTATAGCCTCTGGCTCTACAGGTTACCTACAGTAGTCACCCTCTGCAGAATGAATTACTTAAAAACGAAGTATTCGCACCTATCCACGCATTGTTCTAAGTATTTTAGCTGAAAAATGACATCGATTATCGTTAAACTCGAAATCACTAGAAGACGACCTACATAACATGAACATTCATACCGGTTGATTACCGTTCAGATTAGAAACAATTTTTTATCAATACCTACAAAATAAAGCCTAATTGGATTTGTGAAACTGCCATTGTATTCCTGTTTGTTCCTCCTGATCGAAGGAACACAAAGCAAACCACTCTCTGTTCTTAAAATTTTGTAAACATTTTACAGATTTCTTATTTCACCCCCTACTGAAATAAAATCTTCAGCCTATTTAATAACGAAGCAGTAACGAACATCATAAGTCGTTTCATCCAATTGAGACGCTTGTTAAAGTTCATTGGATGGAAGAAATCAATACAAATATAATCATCAATTTGTTTGTCAACGGCCTCATCCCTGGCTGATTTCGACTGTTGTAATAATCATAATAATAAAGGTTAAGTGCATAGGAAATTGATAATCCCACGTCTGCCATATCGTGTACCAATACACTTAAACGATGAAGTATACACACATTTAGATACTGAAACTGGTCTTTGACAACGTCTTTGGATAAAATCTAAAATCAGTTTGCTGTCAGAGATTTCAATTAAATCGACGAAAGTTCCTTTTTCGGGCGTGGTGTAAGAATTATAATATCCGTACGTATACGATTGCTTGAATGATGTTCTTGTAAACTCAATAAAGCGAAATCACTTTACTGTCAATAAATAAGACATTTTCTGCTGGCATTTAATTAAGGAAGTATAGTGGTGGAGTGGTGGAAGGGGGAGGGCGAGTGGATTTCATAGGAGGACTATGCCCGCTTTTATGCTAATGGATTTGTTAAGGATATGAAAATGTATCAATTATGCTAACAATCTGATTGCCAGATCAAAATCAAAACGAAGAATAAAAAGTGCTGTTTTTTTTAGATTCGGTTTTCAATGTTTTATAATATTTTACAGCTTCCAAAAAAAGTAATAAAACATTGGGCAATGTAAGCAAGCTCTGGGTGATCGGACCGTGGCACAGTGGTCAAAAACCATCAAGAAGCGCTCTAAACATGATTTTTTGAAGTATTTTCTCGGATCAACGTCATGAGAATGCCAAGAAAAAAAGTAATATAAAGTTGGGCGCCGTAAGCAAGCTCTAGGTGACCGGACTGTAGTCAAAAATCGTCAAAAAGCGTTCAAAACTTGATTTTTTAAAGCATTTTTTTCGAACAATTTGCCTTAATTATCAAATAAAATAACTCCTCAGAATGCCATTCATTGAGTTTCGACCCCAATGTTGATTACAGGACGTTGATGGTTAACCATTGCAGAACTAGAAACGAAGAAAATTTTCCTAATCCTGGTGTACCATAATCGTTCCTTCAATATTACTTGTTCAGGACGATCAGGCTGACGCATGTTTTTGTTGTTTAAGTGGGATGCTCAAAGTTAAAAAAAGGAGTTTTTCACTTTCGAATGGGGGATAGAGAAAAAGTAAAAGAATCACACGTATCAGGAGCTGAATTACCTCACACGTGATCGAGTAATACGTGACTGAATTATGTGTTTTTGGTATTACTTCTCGCGCTATCGAGCACTTTAGTACCACAATTAGACATTCTTTCATCAATGTCTAAACGAATTGAGTTCGATAAATGAGCAGCAGACTGGTGTTGTTTAATATAGAGCGAGTTTTGAAAGAAAAATAGTATCACTAACTCGATCACTGATGTGCACATTCGTTGCAGATTTTATCATGTCTGCTTTTGTGTCTCCCTTGTTTCGAGCTCAAATTTCCCGTGGACATGTGATGGTTATGGAAGCAAAGGTCACTATGTCCATATTTTCCCGGATTGTAGCTAAGCTAACTACCTTATCTAGTTGTTGGGTCTCAAAGCTATCGATCTTTCTAGTTGCCACTTTAAAATATACGCCAAAATACGTCTGTATCTAAAAGAAAATTGTGTTTAAAAACTAGTGATTAGCACAACGTGTCTATGTATATTCTGCAGAGTGCCATTTTTATTTTGACATATGCTGGTTTTCACGTTTTTCTCAAAAACAGTAAAAGTGGAGATTGCCAACTTTGTTTTTATATGTACTCCATGTAAAGAATCCGTTCCGAATTTATCAGATTACATCTGCATGCTTCGGTGCTAGAGGTGACCAACTCGGTAGACGACTATGTTCGGTTAGGTCGGATGGAGGGTGCAGCCGTAAGGAGCAACACGACACCTCGCTCGAATTTCAAGGATCCACAATGCTTCCCAAATAAAAGAGAACGAGGATTGAAGGGGAGACTGTGGGAGGTATAGCAGATTGGTTTGATGACTGACTTATTAGGATTCGGAACTCTCACTGAACCAATCGGAGCCTTTGATGAATTTTAGTGAATTCTCTCCAATGGAAGGTTAGAGATGTCGAGCAGTTCGTCGAAGAAGTAATCTTCCACGGCTATTTTCCTTCTGTGGGCCAAGCTGGGCACTCGCAGAGGAAGTAGGATGATCCGTGCCCTACCTCTTCCTTCTGCCATCATCTACACAAGTCAGATGTGCTAATTTTCATTCTCATGTTTCTCAGCATCATGTGGATACCTAATGAGCTGTGTGTGACCCGTGAGAATGCCAATCACCAGAAAGAGTAGAGGCCTGCTCGACTATGGAGCAAAAATTATTCATTTTTTTCTTTCAAATATCTGGCCTTAGGTTTCTGAAAACCCGGTATGTTTCGGAGGATGACCACCTCTAGTTGGTGGTATTTATAAATTTTTGTTGGATTCTGTTTTTTCTTGCTCCAGTGGCTTGTGAACTGAGATTTTTGTATCGCTGGATTCGAGTGCTGACCCTATTTTGGATAGCTTGTCCGAAATTTTATTACCCGTTTTGTCACGATGTCCTGTAACCGAAATTTAAGTGACGGTGTTTCTTGAGCTGAGAAGTCTTAGATTACTTTCTACTAATTTGAGTTTTGTGGCAATTAATGAGACAACTTTAATGGCCGCCTGGCTGTCTATGAGGATGTCATTATTTTCGTTGATCAGTTTTTGCGTAGCCAAATGTTTTGTTGTTTCACAGACTTTAAGTACTTCTGCCTCTGCAGAATTTGGGGAGCTTTATTGATTTATTCATAGGAGGGTAATCTGAGAAGATGCCTGACCCTACCCCCTCGTCCGTTTTGGAACCGTCTTTAATCTTTGAAATAAATTAGGACCCGAAGTTTCTATAGCTTTGTTGAACCACTCTATTGATTTATTTATTTATGTTCGAGAACCTACTGAGCCTTTTATTCACATTGCAATTGGGTATAACCAAATTTCAAACTCGGCAAGGATAACCAATTGGTTATCGCTCTTTAATCTTTTCCTCACCTTCAACTTCAAGGCCATTGCCCATTCCAATTCCAATAGTTTTATATTATTTTTTTTTTTTTTAAGTTTTTTTTATGTTCCAAAGAGTTTCTAGCTTTTTGAGTGTCTTTATTAAACAATTTCTCCACAGCGAGATATGATTACGTAGAGGAGAATAAGGTTCTTCATTTCTTTCTTTATCAGCAGTGAGTTGAACTTAGTGACAGTAAAATATTTTCATCACAACATAAATAAAAAACGTAAGCAATCGCATAAATTTCTTTTAAGGACTAAAGCTTTCAATTCAATGACTTTGAAAGCTAGTGCTTATTTTCATATACATATATGAATGTACAAAAATTATACTCTATGCATTTTTGTCAGACGCTGAACAAAAGGAAATTTGATGGAAGAAATCAAATTTGAACAGGTTTATTAAATTGAATTACGCTCACCTACTGTTTTCTTTTTATTGATGCATTATTTTTGAGCTCAACAATAATAAATTTTTATGTATACTTTAAACCTTTTACGACTCATAAAAATCGCACTAAAAGGCACTGGTAATCTGGTATCTCTTATTGATAATAAATTTTTAGTGCACACACCCACATATTGTTTTTCGAAAAGTGGAATTCCTATATTCTAAGGATTCTTATTCAAAAGTTATTCACTTGTCAATTTTTCGGCACTTGAATAAATACTTTCATTTGACTAGCACATGAAGATGAAGATTTACTTTATTGATAAAGAGGATAAATGGAAGAAAAGCCGCATCTTATGATTGAAATTCAAGTTTTGTAATTTGGCGAATTTTACCTCCTTATGAACGCCTTCGTGACACAAAGTAGTAGTTTACCCAAAATTAAATTGTCTTGATAAAGCCAGGGATTTGGATTGCCTTTAAGGGAGAGCTAGTATAGAACAATTATAATCAATTCCTTTAGGTGAGTGAAAGATGCCGATCGGGGAGAATTCAGTCGTGTCATTCTGCTCATGACGTTCACATTGTTTTTAATGTGTAGATGCTAGACGTGCTGAACCAACAAAATGTAAGTTAAATGCAACAGTCCTTCAGCGATACAAAAAAAAGGCATGTGTTGAGAAAAACGTAGTATTCTAGCAACAGCTACTGGAATATTAATTGAGTGGCTGCTTATAAACGGCTATGTTTTTCGCTTTTTCAAGCTGAATTCCGTAAGGAAAGTCAACAGCGCATTTCTCACAACCATGCCTTGTGAGTTAATAAAGTGTACCTACCTCCTACCTACAATTTTCTGCTGATTTCGAACGGCTAATCGAATAAACGCTTTTCCCTGCAAAGAATTTACTAACGGAAGACTTGTCAATTCCTCGCGAAAGGCGAGTGAAAAATCAATTTTGCCTCTGTTGGGACTCGACCCACGAACCTCTGGGTTGATAGCAAGCATGTTTACAAGTACGCCACGGGTACCAGTGCCTCTTACCAGCTTTTGATATTAGAGCCTTGTTGGATATTTTCATCATTTCCAGTGAGGAAAAGATTGGACCTATAATTATCTTCCGATTAGAAACAGCTGGGCGAGAAATCACTTTTCACGTGAATATTAGATACGCTCGAAGGACCAACTTCGTGATTTGAGTATTATTTCCTGCCAAGTGTCCAACTACTGCTGGTAATCTTCCTCAGATGACACTTTACCTTTTTGTCCATTTGAAGCAATGCAGGAACTCTTATGCGGATTCTAGAAGATTTGATGGGACGAGAGGTTGCGGAATCTAGAGCCCTAGTTGATGTCACATTGTACGAGCCCATAGCGATGCCACATTGTACGCCGACTGTGTGTTTGCTCCTCGTTTTCTGAGAAGCTATCATCTGCATATCAAAATGCCAAGATACGCCTTTTCTTTTGTCAAGCTTTATAAATATATTGAAAAGAACTGCAACAGAATCTTTCGGCATTTGCGGATCATAGCACTTTTCATGGAAGTGAAAAGTTAATTTTTGCTCTCGGATAATTTGCCAATTCTTGCGAATGGCAATTCTTGTTCAAAAACAGTTTTATCCTTCGAAACTCGAACTCTCAGGTTGTAGGCAGACATGCTTACCCACCAACAAAAAACAGAGCGGGAATCGATCACTCCATCTTCTTTAGGTATAACAAGAACTTTGTGTGGTCCGTGACTTTTTGAATTTCAGACCTCATTCGAAATGGCAACACTGCTCTTGTCAACACTCATCTGTCAGTTGACTATTGTCAAAAATTAAACAAGCTGAGACAATAAGTTTGCTTTTAGCAGCTGTTAATATCATACTACCGCGTTGACTGAGAAGAAAGTGGAAAAAAGGGATTCACCCCTTGAAGCTCAGTGTTTTGACTGCTGTTTGGTCTCCGGTGTGTTGTGGTGGATCCACATTTCGTCCATGGTTACGAAACGGCACGAAAACTCGTCCACAACAAATCGGAGACGAAACAACAACCGGGTGAATCGTAGTATTTGACTGAAGTTAAGTCTCCTCGTGTCCTTTATTGCGTTTGTGTTTTACACTAACAGAAAATTCTGGGTTTAGGATTCTTGTACCAGTGTTTTGTTTACCTTATTTTGTAACTTCTCGCTGGATATGAAAAGTATTGGTCCGATCTCTGAAATTTTAATTAAAATCGGGTATCAAAGCGACTTTTGTCGTCGTAAAAAACCATTTTGACTTCTTTTAGCTGAACGTCCGACCGTTAGTTGTGGTCGTGTGAGATATCCTCAGAATGTATCAAAAATTTAAGCTCAGGCCTGCTTCTTTCGAAAAGGAATTTCATTGGTTGAGTAGTTCCAAATTCATTTGATTGATTCCAATTAGAGTTTCATGGACCGATGCTTCATATAGTCAAGCATTTTTACATAGCTACACAGCAGCCTAATTCATTTCTACATTTACATTTCTTTTAATGCACATTTCGTTCATAAGGTTTACTGTAAGCATTGGATTAGTTCTCCCAATGCGCACTTCGTCCATTAGTTCCCTCGTTACTGTTGAAGTAAATCGAGTGTTTCTGATACCATTTTGTGCTCTTGGCGTAACGGTTAGAGTGTTGTTTTCCCGTTAGAGATTGAATTTCGAGTCCCAGATAAATAAAATTGCTTTTTTTTTAGAATTCACTTTCACGAGAAATCTGTAAGTCTTCCTTTAGATATCCAGAATTAGCTTATTTACTTAGGACCCTCCATCCCTCACCAAGATGTTGTAGAAAAAATGTGCTAAGAACTGGGGCTCCCTGAACTCTATTATGCCACCGTATACGTTCATTTATAAAATTGCTGAAATGTGTTTTGTTTTTATAAAGGCAAAAGATTTTCTTTCTGTGGCTTTGAAGCATTATTCACTTCAAACTATTCGACAGAAATAAAAAAATATATGAAAACATAGGAGTTTCCAAGAAACCGAATCAAGCTCCTGAGCTGCTTCCTAACCGAGAGAAGAACTTAAATAAAAGATTGACTTGAAATATCCAACAAAAATGTAGACATTAAGAGCAGTAGTAGTATCGTTTACGCAGATTTTGCATTTATCGCGTTCTGTAGAAAAATTTAACAAATTAATTAAAATCTTAATTTACTTAGCAGCCGACTAGAAAACATTCCAAATATTAAATTAGCTATTGTAAAATAAATATTACTAATCACTAACTCTAGAACTGTTTGATAAAACCATAAAAAAAAGTTATGGCCCACTTGTTGAACCTTGTAGAACACCAGTTTTCAAATCAGTTAATAGAGTAAGTTGATTGGTTTGATGTTGACCATCGTTCAACTTGTTTTCCACAGGTCTGAAGAATAAAAAAAATGTCAAGCCCCTCACATGATTCAACAAACTTCTTTTAATTTTTCTTTACACGACACCTTATTGATTGCTAATTGCTTTGGATTTTATTATCGTCTTCCTACAAATAACTGACCTTCTCCACATCACGACTCGAAGGTATACATTGTTACATTGGAATTCTCCCCACACCACACAAATCAAACTCAAACTAGTTTTTCCATCACCCAATCGATTTTCTTGCATATTAAAACTCAAGTAGACAATTCTGTGACTTCCATTGAACTGAACACACGAGTAGTTGGTGCTACTTCTGCATAAACTGCTTCCATCTGGTTTCATCTGGAACAACTTTACTCTTTACGTTGAGTTTTTATTTGCAAGTAAATACCGCATTTCTTATTTATATTTTAAACTTCAAACAAACTGAAAGAAAACTCACACTTGAGCACCTAAAATCAATTCCACTGAAGAAGGTTCTTCAAAACTCTTCTAAATTTGAATTTAAATCTGAAATCAAAACACCTTGCGGTATGGTGCGGTGCGCTCCCATTCCCCTTTTCACTAGAACATGGAGTTGGGCAGTATGGTTCTTCATTGTTTTGAAGATGTTTGGGGTTTTCATTCGATTCCTGAAAATATTTGCTGTCCCTTTTTTGTGGTAAAACGAAAACAAACGTCTTTTATGCTATGGATTTTGTTCTGGAGCGAGGTTAACGGCGCGGCGGCCTTGTTCATTTTGTTTTGTAATGTGTGTTGCATAGAAACATTTAGTTGATGCTGATGAAGAAGCTGAAAGTTGTCAGACGTTTTTCTGGTACAGTTTTCCTGTGCCACCAGTATTATCCCCGGAAAATAAAGTACATTTAGTATTTAGTATTTATTTATTCATTGAAAGCTTACACCGTAAGATAATATATCTTATAAGTTAGTGATAAGCTAGATATTAAACAAGTAAGAATTTACAAATATGTTATGAGAAAAAAAAAACAAGGAAATAATAAGAAAAAAGCAAGAAAGCTACTTAATTTAAAGTTTATATAATTCTTTGAGAAAAAAAAAGAAAGCAAAAAAATGAACCAAATTGTATCCTATTGAACAGACTTGGCGGTTGTTCGGAATTAATAATTTTAAACAAATAATAAAAGGGAACGAAAACGCATGAGATGGTCCAGTGGCATGTTTAACAGCTGAATAGAATACATAGAGATATGTTCCGCCCTACTAATGTTAAATATGTATCGAGCGATGTTGTTGAAGGCGACGTTGAGTTTGCGTTTACTACCCGCATCACAGTGGGAAAAAACTTCACAACCGTAAGTTAGAATGGGAAGAACTAGGCTTTTAGCTAGTAACATGCGGGTTTTCAACGGAGTAAATTTTTGAGAGGGCCATAGTTGTCGAAGAGCACCATAAACTTTACCAACAGTTATGTTAATATGAGTATCCCATGTCAAGGTAGTATTAAACCACATGCCTAGATTTTTAGTAGTGGAAACGTATTGAATCGGAGAGCTATTTAAAATTAACGAGGAGAAGTTTTCGGTATCCAAAGTTCTTTTACTAATGACAATACATTTTGATTTCATTGGATTAAGAAACAGTCCGTTTCTTGAAGACCAGTCCGCAATGTTTTGAAGTTCACAATTCAATCTGAAAATGCAATCTTCCATAAAACCGAGCTTACAGCTTCTATACAGCTGCACATCATCGGCATACATTTGAATAGAAGATGATTCAATGGAGTCAGGAAGCTCATTAATATATAGTGAAAAGAGCAGGGGGCCAAGAATCGATCCCTGGGGAACACCTCTTAGCAAAGGAAGCAAGGATGACTGTTTATTGCCGATTGCCACAGATTGTTTCCTTCCCTGTAAATAGGAAGTCAGCAAATGAACAGCTTGAGATGAGAACATGCAACGTGTTGATAGCTTATGACAGAGTTTAACATGGTCAACTGTGTCAAACGCCTTAGAAAAGTCCAATAGCACAAGAAACGTAACTAGATCTTCATCTAAAGCAAGTCTAATATCTTCAACAATATTTGTTATTGCAGTGATACAGCTATGTTTTTCACGAAACCGGGACTGTTTTGTAGATAGGATATTTTGGGATCGAAGATGACTGTTAATCTGTTTTTGTAAGACTCTTTCAAAAACTTTCGAGAGATAAGGTAGTATAGATACTGGTCTAAAGTCATTACCACTACCTTTTTTTGGGATTGGTAGAACGTTGGCTAACTTCCACTGAGATGGGAACAAGCTTTTTAATATGATTGTGTTGAAAATATGTGTTATATAAGACGGAATCAAAGGAAGTAGCGATTTAACAAATACAGTGTGTATTTTGTCGATACCAACTGCATTTGATTTGACAGATAAAAAACTTTCGAGAACCTCATAGCAATCTACACTGTTAAATTGAAAACTTACATCAAGAGATGATTGATTTAACACCGATGTCATGGGAGAATCATTATTAATAAAAGGAAAAGGCAGAGACACAAAGTTATTGTTTACTGATTCTGCATCAATGTTTTCATCTGCAACAGGGCGTTGTTTGCAGAGCCCTACAGTCCTAAGATTTTTCCATAATTGACGTCCGTTCATTTTTGGATCAAGTTTAGTACTGTAAAGTTTTATTTTTGCAGATACATACCTATAACTTCTTCACCAGCATCAACTGATAGTTTCATCAGCATTTCTGAGATTCATTTTATTAAAATAGCCCAGCTGTGACTCAAATTCAACCTAATCTTCAAGAGTTGGTGAAGCTTAATATTTCTTTTAAGGCCGGCCATAGTGTTTAAAAATAAATAAATAGGTTAACGCAACAGACCGGAGAGCTCGGGTCGTTGCGCATTTCTCACAACCATTGCCTTTTTTGTTGA
Organism: Melanostoma scalare; assembly: GCA_949752695.1. NCBI lineage: Eukaryota > Metazoa > Arthropoda > Insecta > Diptera > Syrphidae > Melanostoma > Melanostoma scalare. The sequence goes on from OX456985.1 coordinate 67,888,371, forward strand.
ATGGAGGGGACCTTTTCTGCGGATTTAGAACGGCTAGTCGAGAAAGCGCTTTGCTATCGAAGGACTTTCCAATTGTTCACGAATTTCGTGGCGATACACCTGTTCTCTGTTTGGATTTGAACCACAAACCTTCCGCGTAACAGGCAGACATGCTGATCATTATACGTCACGAGCACCATCACAATGATGCAATAAAAATCAACCAAATCATGATATCGTGAGCTGTAGTCCCCGTGGCTTGATGGTTAGCATGTCTGCCTGTTAACATAGAGGGGTTCGAATCCCAGCAGAGGCAAATTGTGTATCGCCTTTTGCAAGGAATTGGCATGTTCTCCGTTAGTAAATTCATTGCCATGAAAAGCGCTTTCTTGATTGGCCGTTCGGAACTGCAAACAATTGTAGGTCCCCTCCATTACCTCACACTGCATGGTTGTTAGAAATGCGCTACGCTCTGGGGCTCCTCGCTCTGTTGGGCCACCCTATTTACTTATTTATTTATTTGTTTTGACCTCTTGAGCTTCCTTTTTGAAAATGCAATTTTTCGAAAATAGAAAAGCTTCGTTGCTTGTATGGCTTGTAGCACTAGGCATGAGGCCTCTCTTCTTAAAGGTTATGTCCACATCTCTGGTATGCGCTCGGAAATTGTGCAAATGGAATCATTTACCGAAACGACCATCTCCTTTTATACATAATTTTTGCCATTATTACGAGTCTGTACCTCTTTCTCTCTCTCCCTCTCTCTCTTGCCTTGAAACTGATGTCAGAAAAAGAGAGGACGTTCTCAAAATATCATTTTATATAGTCATGAGAAGGCGCACTTCAAGTTAAGTAATAAAATCATTCATTAAAAGCAAATGTGTTGCGTCCGCCCCATGGTTAGCCGGGCGCCCTTTTCATTCGAACAATTTCCGCTTTTTGTAAAACATCCCTGGCTAAGTATGGTGAAATAATCTTATAAAGTAGTTTCAGATTATGAGAAAATTCCATAGACCGAAACATTACCCAATATTAGTTCTCACACTTTTGCCACGTCTTCCAACTCATAAAGTAACCACATCCAGTTGGACAAGAGACAAGAAGGAGCGTTCATTACCGCAAATTCCGTTAATGTCCTCTCTCCTTCTGCAAAGAGCTCTTTTGAAGTCTTCTGAATTGTGGTCGTATTTAGTCGCAAAGACCACCATTCAAAGACCACTTCAAAGACAGTCAAGTAGTCACCTTCTTTAGTTAGTCACCAACAACCTCCTCGTACATTAACATCGGCAACCAAAAACCGCAGAAAATGTAAAGTTTCCATTTCCCATCATCATTGCAATGTTCACCGCACCACTTGAACAAACATAAGCCAACATTCCGTTTCAAAGTGCCCATCATGTCCATTTTACTTGAGGTGTGTCGCAACTTTGACTGACTGATAGCACTCTAATTCAAAGATTGATTTATACAAACCCTCAAATTATGACGACTATCAACACAAAGCCTCATCTCTTCAACGCGAAGCCCCAAATGCAAGTGACACAAATATTCGATTTAGAACAGTCAGTTTTAGTTGGTGTATCGTGTATTGTTGTTGTGTCAAATGTTAGTAATGCTGTCAACTTCAGGGAATCTGGAAAACTTTAACGACTTGTCGCATATAGTTACACAAACAAACTACGACTTCTTCGAAAAAGATTGAGACTTCCTAATTGTATTATGCGATCAATTTAGTACATAAAGAGCTATACAGATACACTGTAGTGTAGTGTGTATTGTCAGAAGAGTCTCCCTCCACACGCGTTCCATCTCACTGTTTGGTTTTAAATTCCTTAGCTCTACTTGAGGTCATTTGATTCAAATGAGGACAACGTTGACAAGAGATACTCGTTGTCGTTACAGAAAAAAGACGAAGAATAAATAAAAATACCCAAGTGACAAGTAGTAGTTGGTTTTTTTTCCTTATTTTTTTTTTTTGTGGACATAATAGAACAAAGTTAGTCGCAGTTTGTGTAACCATAAAGCACCATAAACACTGCTGCCCTTCCTCCATATTCTCTACATTCTATCTGCAATCCAAAGCGAGAGTGAAATATATTGTTATCACTTGAGGATGTCATCAATAACGGTCTTAAGCCGTATGGCTTTGTTCGTAGATTTATGTATGTATAGCTTGGCTATTAGAATGTGCATTGTACGAGTAGCACAGTAACAGTAACTAGCAAGTACGATACGAGTGCGAGTAAACTCTCTCTTGCTCTGCGGGAGTTTGTTGATATTGGGGGAATGCAATTTTTTACAATTACCACCAGAGTGGTCGAAAACATGGATGCGGGATTATTGTGTGTGCGATTTAGGGAAGGAACATAACAGTGTGTTGTTATTTAGTGTCAGTTTTAGGAGATAGTTTGTTCGTATATGTTTTTTGGTTTTGTTTTCATATTAGTGTCGGTTGATAAAGGACAATCGTTTTAACGACCGACCGAAGCCGCCGGCCGGTTGATCTGCCATCCCTTAAATTAAATGTGTTTGATGTAGGGATAGAGACAGAGCAACAGTATGTTTGCATTTTGGGGCTTAAACAATTTTCGTTATTTTGGATTTCCTTTTCGTATTAAAAGCAACCCTGAATATCTAAAGTAAGGTTACGCAAGGGTCAATCACCTTATGTAACTCTGTTTAATTTTAAAGAACAATCACGATTCTGCTTCTGTTTCGACCTTGGTACGCCCGAGCTCTTTGTGTTAGCTTTGGATTGACATTATGTTTTTGACGTTGTTTTTACTGTCAAAGCGAGCAAAAGTTCAACTAAACCGAAGTTTTTGCTTTGAGTTGGAGTAACGTTACGCTGTCTTGTACACGAACCTACGTAACATCGAAGTCAAAGGGGCATTGTGATAGGGTGTCCTGATTTCCTATGACTGTGCTCATAAACGTCAGGCAAAACCGAAGTTAAAGTGGCATTGCGATTCAGGCTTTATTGTCATTCTCAATATGCAGTATTGTCTGAGTGGGGAAGAAACCTATGGGGGTTGCTCTATGAAGCATCCATCTTTTATAAGACTTGATTGACTAAACTATTTAAGATTTTTTCAATTTGACAACTAGAACAAAATCGGCTAATTTGGTATTGTCATCTTCCAAGCGAAAAGGCAATATCATTCAATTTTCATATCGCGAAGAAAGAAAAAGAAGGGAGGACTCAAACACTCGTGGCACGAGCTAATCCCAACTAACAAACTCTCGAGAGCTAAACTCTTGAAATCTAAGAAAAGCTACCATAAGCTTCTTTAGATCCCATAGCTATACTATGCTTTAGAATAAAAATCTTGTTATGGAACTTGAACGGCTCTCATAACAGTTTTATTATAAGAGTTGATGATCAGTTTTGCAGCTTATAAGTACTTAAATCCTATAGCTAGACCTGTACTTGAAACACGATTATATATACTTACAGTCCTATAACAATCTTTTTGTGAGAGTTAAGCTCTTAACATTGTTTTGAAGTATTTACAGTCCCATAACAAGACTTATTTAAGAGCTTAAGTCATTTTATACTTATATGAAATCATCTTATAACAAGAAACTGTGAAGAGTTCAAATAACAAAAGTCTTGTTATAGGATCCTTATGAGATCATTTCATTATTGCTTTAAGTCTTATTATAGGATTTAGATAACCAATAGCATATTTAAATATGCACTATTGCGAAGGTGCTTTGTTTTTTTTGCAAAACAAAATGTAAAGAAGAGACGCCCTCTCATAGCAAGACTAAGCATAGCCTTATAAGATTCTTTCCAGAGGCATTTGATTCAAAATCTGTTATCTCATAAGAAGAACTAAACTCTGTTAAGGAAACAACAAGTATCGCAAAGAGACTCTATTTCTTGATATGAGTAGTCGCAAGAGCCTCTTATAATTAAGCCATTTAAGGTTTATAAAAGTCTCATAATAATCTAGGAGAACTCTACAAGATTACATTTAACTCCCAGAAATAAGTCTAGTAAACCTCTTGGAGCATCTTATGAGAGGAAAAATATTACTTGTAATGGGACGACATCGGAGTTGTAGGTCCAAAAATGAGAGGCTTGCAGAAGCTTTCTGAGGTCATAGCACAAAGGCCTACCACTAGTAGGATCCTTTTTAGAATACGATGCTGTTGGCGCAGTAAAATAAGAAAAAGAAGAAGAAGCTGGGATCTACATGGGTTAAGTGTCTTCACATACCAATAACAAGCCATTCGCATTGCACAGACGAAATGTGAGTGAGATGCACTCTCTTATGCCTCTTATCTAGGATCTGTCTCTTCAGAAGGGGATATTCTGGGAAGATTATTAAAAAATCATTGGTACTCCATTCGAGAGTTTCGAAAGCTGTTTTTTTTAGACTCTACTCGTATGACGTTTGGTGAATCTATTCTAAGGTTCTTTGAATCACTTCGAGGAGTGCTTATTGTTCGTTGCTGTTTATATACGAAATTTTTGTTTTGATGTTAGGTATTTCCACACAGTCTTGTCTCAAGTCTCATGACTTTTTTGGTATGTTCTACAGTTGTCCTGCTTAAATGTAATGGTCTTAGTTTAGGAACTTCAAATTTAATCATATCAACCATGACGTCTCTTTAAATACGTGTTCGAGGATTATTTTAAGTACTATAAAGTTCTTGACAGTTACCTTCCAATTAGGTTAGGTTAGGTTAGGTAGAACGGGCTGACGATTGATCAATGTATATCCATTGTGATACCCTGAAGTAATGTAACTTCCAAAAAACCTTTGTGTTTATGGTTGGTCAATTGTTAACCATTTTATGGCCTTAATGAAGTTCTACAGTCTGTATCTTGGAGTGTCTGATAATTCTTCTAGTTTGTTGAAGAAGTAGTTGCGTAGAAATTTTTTCCCTGGTTTGGCAGATTGCTGGGCAGTGACAAAGGAAGTGAGTCCTCATGTTCATCTTCGTCATTGCATCCTCTGCACAAGTCGTCAGTGCAAAGACCCATTTTCTTTTTGTGGTAGCCTAGTAGGTTGTGTACTGTAATAACACCGATAAGCGATCGTAATGAAAGTCTACTCAAGGATAGTAGCTTTTCAGATCCGTTCTTATCGTATTACGGCCATAGTTTTTTGGAAGTGACAGAGGAATCAAGGCATTCCGATCTTTCATTGGGAATGCCTGGATTTCTATCTTCCAATTACCATAAAGTTAAATTATATTAGCTTGCAGAATATTCTGTGATTCTTGACTTGGCTTGTTCTTTAAAAAAAAAAAATATCGGCGGGAACTTTGGCACCGATAGCAGCTGTTATAAAGAAGATCACAGTTTAGAAAAAGGCAACAAAGAAGCCTGCAGGACCTGCCAAAGAAGCTGCTCCATCTAAAAAGGCCGGAGATAAAGAGTGTTGCATAGCCTTAGGTTAAGAATATCAAAATTAGGTTGCTGGTCAGCAACAGTCAGTTGCTGTCAAATCGGTAGCCACGGCTAAAGCCATAAAACGAAACAATACTTTCCAAAAAATCCACAAGTGAACAGCTAGAGCTAAGGCTGCATCGTTGTTATGGGTCAAGAAGTTGTAAAAGATGGTGAATAAATGAGTTTTCGGTACTCGTACCAGGAAGATCCGTACCAACGCACATTCTCACAGACCAAAAGCCTTGAATTTTCCACGCAATCCCAAGTACACAAGGAAGTCAGATCCAACCAGCAATCGCATGGGTGCCTTCAACATTATCAAGTATCCACAGACAACTGAAGCCGCGATGAAGAAGATAGAATATAACAGCACGTTGGTATGCTTGACCCACTTTAGAGCCAACAAGAACCAAATTCGTGCTGGTGCCCGCAAGTTGTTCGACATCGATTTCGCCAAAGTGAACAGACTTATCTGGCTCGATGGACAAACGATGGCTTATGTGAGTTTAGCTAGGGACTACGATGCGATCAAAAAATGGTACAAGCTAATGCCAAACAGCCATGGAGTGTCAACTTACCTGCAGGTAAGCCTAAAACAAGCAATTCAATGGATTCAGACACTCACAAAACCAAAAGAATAAAATTGAAATACATTAAGCCATTAAGCGAAGACAAGCCTTTAAGCTTAGTAGATTAGAGTCATGATTACCTACTACCGTAAATGAGTACCAGTTAGGTCTACAAATTTTTTTTTTTGAGCAGGGAAACAAACTAAGCTCTTAAATTAAAACAAGTGTTATTGAGATTTGGATTGGAAACCAAATTTTGGAGCTGACTTTTGAGATTTTTTTCTTCACACGCTTGCTTTTAGCCTTGCCAGTGGTTGGACTTTTTACTTTGCAAAAGTTTGAGCTATTGCTATAGCCGGGAAATGATCTTTTGGCTGCTAACAATTAATCTTTCGATCTCCAACAATTTTGTTTTTAATTGTCAGCGCTTAATCTGTTGTTTAGAGCTTCAATTCGTCGTGTTTTTCACAGCTGTACATCAAACAAGCCCTCTGTTTTTATTTATCTTGAGAGTATTTGGAGTTAAACATAAGATTTATCCAACGTGTTTGTAAGAAAACGTTTGTTCCAGCAGGTTGTTTTTGGAAGCCTCTCTTGTTCCACTCGCAGCTGAAGTTTGCTATATTTTATTTGAAGTATTATTGTAATACTTCCTTGCACCCACCCGCTTATTCGAATGTTCGAACTCTTCATAAAGTTTGAAGGAGCTTATGATTTTTTTCTTAATAGAGGACGGCCTCTCTGGTGCTACATATCACAGCAGACATTGTGTTGGCCTATAAATTTCAATGAAAATGCCTTATGCTTGCTTGGTGGTCGTTCCATGTGGTGGAACGGTTAAAAACCATCCCAAGGTTTCCAGCACTACTAACATACTTGATTATTTCGTTTTCCAGAGTTCATAGGCTTAACACTGATAAATCAAAGCTTTTGCGATTGAGAGCATTTGGTTTAGCAGGGCTTAAGAGATGGGCCAACGTGACATGAAAGGAGGTCTTCATTTAATAATGCTACAGCATCATTCTTCGCCCCGAAAGGTTGACTTATCAGAAGCTGCACATCATCAGCGGAAAGATGAGTCAGACAGTGTTAAATATCGTTTGTAAGCTCATTTATGTAAAGTAGAAGACAATTGGACCATGGGTAGATCCCTGTGGCACTCCAGTTGAAACATTAATAAAGATTAATGATCGATTTGGTTTTACCAAACAAAAAATTACTTTATTCGTTCTCAGCTCTATTACTTCACAAAAATTTCAAATATTCCTTAAAAAAATTTATTTTTGAGCACTGGGAACACGACTTTTTTTATAATAATAATATAATAATATTAATTGAAATACCTCCGAAGCTTGCAAGTTATTGCAGCTACAATTTTGCATATGGTTTAACAAATAGTTGAGCTCAACTACCATGGTCCGTTATCCGCAGGACTCAGCGAGACTTTTTTTGTAGCTCAACTCTAACCCATCAATTTCTTTGATTTATTTATTAAAATTATAAATAATTTTTTGTTTGGTAGTCAAATTTCAATTTTCTTACTCCATCAAAGTACTGAACTACATTCAAGAAAACTAAGATTCCTCGTTACCTAAATATTTCACAATTGTAAAAAGAAAACAAAGAAATAAGTTTTTTCTGTTTTTTTTTCACTCTAGAACAAAATTGACCAACTTTGAAAAGCTCTGTAAGACAAAATAAAAATCAGAAAATTATTCTGTTTGTTGTTTTTGAAGCTCTGCTCATATTTTTATGACAAGAAAAAACAGCAGTAAAACTAAGACATTGAATTTTGCATTTTTGACACGACTTTTGCATTTTGGGACCACTTTCACTCAAAAGCTCTTGAGAAACTCTCCTGATTAAAGCTTGCAAATTGGCATGCCTTCTTCTGCTTCTTGTTTGTGTCTAAAAGAAGTTAACCAGATGCATGAAAAACTTTGACATTTTCTCACATCTAAACTTATACCAAACTTGTCTTTAACAACTTCTAAGAGGTCTCATTAAAACTGTAAGCCAAATTAACAGTCCTCCCACATTTCTCCGTGAGCATTTTCAACTCAAGAGGAATTTTCTTTTTCTTAATTTAATAACAAAGGTCTACTTATGCAACGCCTGTACACTAGACACAGCCAAGCTCACATGCCTAATTCAGAGCGTGGGACAGCATTCCCTGCCATTAAGTCCGACTTAGCTAAAACAAAACAAAATAATAATAAAAAATAATAAGACCGTCCAGTGCCAGTCCCTGTATGCGCTATGCGCTCGGCAATCTTACTCAATCTCCAATTCCGTACACAGCACAATTTAATAAAATATAAATTACGTAAGCCATCTGTAAATTGCAGCAAATGAAGAAAGTAAGTTCATTCACTGTTTTTCAGAACACAAACTGATTTCACAAAAGCAAAACAAAAAGAAAAGAAGGAAAATTACAACGCAGAGACACACAAAACACAATAGACGATCAACAATAGTTGCAAGCAATTCTCTTCACACAGCATTCATAGGTCACCGAGAGATCAAGATTATAATGCAGTATTTCCGCACCAAGTCATCCTGGTCTACTACTACTGGGTATATGCTGTATGCTCTACCTTCTATCTCATTGCACGCTGCAACACAAACACTCTTCACTCACAGTCACAATCATATGAATAAAGAGCTTGAATAGATAAATATGACATTTTTCGCTTTAGTGGGCATCTTTGCACTCAGACTACCGTGCATCTTACCACAAACACCCACAAATTTCAAGCCAAATATCCCCACCTGGGGAGTCTCGATGGAATATACATAGAGCTGGTGCTTGGCCGTAACCTGACCATGCTAGGCCGGGTATTCATTCGTCTGTGGTAACTTTGTTAAGTCTCTATTGTTAGTTTACCGTTTCTGATCCCCTTTGGTGTATGAAAAGGTCTTGAAACTGGCTTTAAAACATGCTAAACGTTGCATTTCACTGCGGTCTCCTGTTTATGTATATCTTTAAAAACGAAAAAGCTAAGCTGGTCTGCCAACCTTAATTGTGGTACAGGCGGCGAAGAAGTGAGCAGTGTTGTTATACAGTTTCCATTTGTTTCCTTTTTTTTATTATTAAATGGTAACGAAGCAATACTGGACGCGTAGTTCAGTTTAGACTCTAAACTTTAGAGACTAGACAGAATTTTGATCGTTGCTAAGCATTCTTTAAGGCATCTAAGGCTCTGGATATCTGAGTAGAGCTTTACCTAAGGCCCAACAATATCAATAGCGCAGATATTAGGAGAGCATTTGAAAGGAGATACCGATGCACGTAGCTTTTAAATTTTTGTGAATCGTAATGTAGGGGAAAAACAGGGTCAGGTAGAGAATTCCACATTGGTGGTGCGACTAAAATATGAATCTCTATACTTGAATGTACGCCCGAAGTTGGGCTCAAGGTAAAACTGAAGCATTCCTAGCGAAGCGGGGGTTGCGGCTAAATTGTTCAGGGGAGGAATGCAACTGGCTACTTCACTAGAGCACTGTTTGTGAAAAAAGCGATGAAAAAGAGAGAGACAGGTAACGTTTCGACGATGTTCAAGAGAATCAATCGATTCTACGATTGAACTATCACCTATCAATCTTAACGCTCTATTTTGTACCCCATTAACTGACCAGATATGGGAGTTATACGCCAGTTTTGGGCTGATGAAGGCCTCATAAATTGTAGCCAGATCAGAAAAGGTGAAGAGCTTCCTGCAGAATCCCAGAATCGCTCATTCTTTGTGGATATTCACCATGACAACAGAGGAACTCTCTTCAGCTAGCTTTGCAAAGCCTTGCGAATGTAGCGACTGAGATCGATCTTGCCTACGTTTCGAAAAATGATCGAAACCTTACCAATCGGTGCTGGGCTTTGTTGTAAAATAAATAAATTAATAAATAGGCCAGCGCAACAAAGTTATGGATCCCCCGGGGCTTAGCACATTTCAAGGATCTACAATTTTATGCCTATTCCGAAAGTCTAAGTGGGAAGAGTCTTTTCATAGCAGTGTTTGAACTCTTGGAGGAAGGGCCAATTCATCTCCAAAGGCAATAACCCATGGAAAATCAATTTTATGTGTCGAACCTGGGGGTCTTAATAGGCACTCATGCTCGCCGTCACGTCACTGGCACCACCTTTATTATGGTTCTGTTTAAGGGGGCTCTGACTTCGCACGGTTTGATTTTTTCGTTTTTTGCTGTTGCGATCTCAACGCTTGTATAAGTTAAAGAAAATACTAATACAAATTTGTAGACCAAATCTTAGTTTTCGGAGCTCATTCCTTAAGTGAAAATTGCAACTCAATAAAAATGGTTTCAAGGTTCCGTCATAAAAAATAAACGAGACGTTTCTTTAGTTTTCTCCTGCTTATCTTGAAAATAGAAAATCAGTTCCGATTTTGATGAGATTTTATTTGTTGTAGCAATTACTGGATTTGTGGATGTGGACTCCAATGTCCAAAGCTGTAAATTCCGACAAAGACGTAAAGAATATAAGGCAGCGTCTGCAGAAGAAAGGGTAGGAACATTCGCCTGATGTTTTTCGCTCGAAAGTCAACATGCTGCACGTAAGCAAACTTCGACCTTTGGTCGACTGTGTCTGTTTTTCTTCCTTGTTAGCTTACAACTTACCAATTGTACATCGAAGTTTCTGGAAGACGTGGAAGGAAAAAATATTTTGGGTTGCGTGATGTGTGATTATGTCATGCTAGAACTTTTGGAGTAGTTGCAGAGTGAAAATGCATACCAATTTCACTGCAAAATTTCTTTGGTTTCTCTAGCTCTGCAAGAATTGATAGCTTAGGTACTGTAATTTTTGTGGGTCGGTCTGTAGTTGAAGTTGAATGATTCTGATGCTACGCAAATCAGCCATAAACACAAATTTGTTTTTTTACAAAACGTCATTAAATTTGATATAAATGTTTATGTTGGACCATTCTTGACAATTGACATCCGTTGCTTGATGCGAGTCATCATCTCGCCAGAATGCTCAATACACATTCTTTATCTCAAATGAGTCTTCAACAGTTTAAAGAAAAGTTTGATTAGTTAGTCTTAAGGAACTCATCTTGGAATAAAGAACTTCAGTCTTTTAATAATTCGATGGCTTATAACTGAAATCTCTCGAGGAAACGGCTTATATTCCCACAGTTGTTCATTTTAAAGAACTTTGCTCGTGTTTTTTTAGAAACGAAAATCATCAAAGATGTTTCGTACTCAATAAGATAGTTTGAGATTGACCAATGTGAGACCTTTTTTATCGGTAAAAAAAACTTAGTGGTTTCGTTTTAAACGAAGCAACACGAATCTCACGACTTCGAAGTAGGCTGTTTGGTATCTCTGAGGATAAGCTTTATCCACTAGAGTATACGTGGAACGAAACCGATCCAAGGTTGTTCGTATTACTGACTCTGCTGGGCGATTATATCGACCTAATATTGAACGCAGTGGCCGATACGTCTCGAGAAGCGAACCATTATTTTGGAAGCAAATTTGCACAATTTGCGAACGTTCTTCCAAAGCACCTCTCTTTGTTATGAAATGGCAGACAAAATTGAGCGTGGACAATGTGACAGCTGTTATAAAGAATAGCCCCATAAAAAGTATTGCCAGACTAAAATCAAAATGCCTAAGAAAAGCCTTTATAAGTCGTCCAACGTCGGTGGAACTGCCTTCGGTTCGGAGGCATGAAGCTGTGAATTACAGTGAACCTTCTGCACAACATCTCATCTCTATTTCGGCTCAAGGCTAAGTGAATTACAGTCTCACGAAGGTTCAGAGCCCAATAAGGAAGATATTTTATATCCATCAATCAATTCTGCTCGTTGCATATATAACTGCAAGTTCACTCCCAAAGATTAATGTAATAAGAGATCTCTTCACATTTGTAAACAAATAATTTCAAGAAGCTGCAGTATGCTTCCAAGGCACTTCCGATTTCTCTTCCCAAACTTGTGTATTTTGAATTATTCTCTGAAGCTTTTGGTTTGGTCCTTCGAGCCGAATTTCTACAACATAATTGTAACATTGCTAGTAAACAGTCTCATAAGAACTTTTAATTGATTGCGTCTTTTTCTTTGTTCCTCAAGAAAACATCGAGCTTGACCATTTCATACGAACAACTTACAACATTTGAGCGCTGATCGACCGTGCAAGTGCAACTATGAATGCCCGAACTATATAATTGATTAGTTCGAAATTAAGTGCCTAGCCTACCAAATGTTGAAACTCTCTATGTCAAGAGGACTCTGCATCACATAGAAATCATAAGACTCTTAAACACACAAAGCAATCAACCAACTCAACTAAGCCGTTAATCACTTCAATACACAAAAATGTTTACTCAGTCTCAACGTCACACTTGTGGGGCCGGGTGATCTCCGCCGCGCCGTAACAAAATTCTAACACAAAACCAGAATGTGTGTGAAATGTGAATGCTCGATCTTCAAAGATATATTTTCTTTCGCCAACAGCCTGTTGCTTGTAATTCCCTCTATCGCGTCTATCTCCATTCTACACCTACCTCATCCAACCTGACTAAATCTATCTTTTTCTATACCCCATGCCCACCTTTATGAATATGCTACAAACATTACCTACAAACAACACAGAAAAAAAGAAAATCACCAACCAAAGTGGAAGCAATGAAACAACAAAAAAACACAAATATACAATAAAAGCAACGATACAACCAAGCGAGAGTTAAGAGCAAAACAACAACAAATAAACTATAGCGCGTAGATATGTTGTAAATAAATACGCGACCGCAATCACTTTGGTCGGTCGGACGGAGATCTCGGTACCAGGCACCGACCGGTTTAATTTTTAGCTCGTTATCAACCGGTATATGAACTGTAAAGAAAAGAGTAGAGTTTAATTGCGAGAGAAAGAGCCAAGAGTACTACTACCTACCAATGCTGATTGCTGACAGTCTAATTCAAACACACACACACGCAAATACACAATATAACTCTCAGGTGACGGAGGAACATAGATGTATGTGTGTATTGCAGATACTCGCATCTAAGCGATGCGGCAACCCAACCAAACGATGATGTGTTGCTCTGTTGACGACGCGACGATGGTGTCATGAGAAAATAAAAAAAAAATGAATTAACGGAAAATAGAAGCAAAGAAAACAAAGATAATTCAGGATTGCAGCGGTTGACAAGAGAAAAAAAAACAGGAAAAAGACGAAAGCAGAAAAAGCATAATAACTATGATTTCGCCGCGTTGGTTTCTCTATGAGCTACCATCCAGCATCCACCAGTGATGTTAACGGTTTCTCTTTAAGTTCAGAGATTTAACATTTATCCCCCAATTACGATTGGCGAATTGAACCACGCGTTTACTTACACCAACTTTATCGTATACCCAAATAACTACGCGCTTTAAATTTTTTTTTATTAAGAACCAATGAACGTCAAATAGCATTGTCTAACGTATCAGATTTTTTTTTTATAGTATATTAACGTTTTAGGTTATTTTTACCAAAAACGTCGAATGTTCTGATGTTCTAGATTTCACTCGACCTCCAAAACGAAGGCCATGAACAAATGATGGAGTATGCAGTCAGGCAAATGCAGCCAAACAAAAAGCACGACAAATGTTGACGCAGAAAAGAACCAGGGCTGCTTTCGACCAGTATAACGAGATTTACAAGGAGAAAGGAAGGAAGGCACAACGAATTCTCAAAAAGAAAAAGAAGCAGCATGAGAAGCGATCGTTTGAGGAAATTGAGAAGTGCCATGACAGGAACGAGATTCGGAAGTTTTACCAAAAGGTAAAAAAATCCTGCCAGGGTGGCAAGCCTGTAAAGATCAGCAGGGAAACATAGTTATAGAGTCACAGTCGCTACTGAGGATCTGGAAAGATCACTTCTGCAGACTGCTTAACGGCGATGAGGAAACAAATTCCGCTGTCAGGCAGATTGCCCCATTCAGCTTGGACGATGATCAAGAATGCCGTCCTAGCCGAAATAGATGAAGTTAAGCTTTGCCATATGCAAACTTAAATCAAATAAGACTGCAGGTGCAGATGGCCTTGATGCCGTACTTTTCAAGGCAGCTGGAGATCAGTTGGAAAGGAGCATGCACCAGCTGATCTGCATGATATGGTCGGAAGAAAGCATGCCCGATGAATGGAACCTCAGTATCGTATGCCCGATCCTAAAGAAGGGAGACCCTCACAATTGCGCCAATTACAGAGGGATAAGCCTCCTTAACGTCGCTTATAAGATCTTGCCTGCTGTAATATGTGAACGTCTGAAACCCCACGTCAACAACTTGATAGGTCCTTATCAATGTGGTTTTAGACCATCAGAGAAGTCCACAATAGACCAAATTTTCACATTACGGCAGATCTTGGAAAAAACCCGGGCATATAATATCGATATTCACCACCTCTTTATCGATTTCAAGGCCGCGTATGACAGTATTTACAGAGACGAGCTGTACAGAGCCATGTCTAGTTTCGGCATCCCTGCAAAGCTCGTACGACTATGCAGGATGACTTTGGAGAATTCACGCTGCTCCGTCAAGGTCGGTAAAGAACTCACCGAGACCTTTGATGTCGAAAAAGGTTTTAGGCAAGGGGACAAACTGTCATGCGATTTCTTCAACATCATACTTGAACAGATTGTAAGAAACTCAAACGTCAACAACAGAGGAGCAATCTTTCAAAAGTCTGTATAATTACTCGCCTACGCAGACGATATTGACGAAATGGGAAGAAGGAAGCGTGATGTCATAGGTGCTTTTGCGAGTCTTGAAATAGAAGGGGTAAAAATGGGATTTATGGTTAATGAGGGTAAAGCGAAGTATATATTGTCATCGAACAAGGACACCGAACATCGAAGAATTGAACAAGACGTCACAATAGACAGACATAACTTCGAGGTAGTACAGGACTCGTCTACCTATGATCCGCTGTAGACACGGGAAACAACATCAGTGCGGTGATCAAATGGAGAGTTACTCTTGCTAGTCGCTGCTTTATTGGATAAAGAAGGCAATCGTAAAGGTAACCCTTGTTAGGGTAGGTGTAGTAAAGTAGCTGTTAGCTCGGTTAACGTACTTGGGCCCATTGTGGATATAGTGTATACTTATCCTGGCGGGACCAATGCTTGCAATGAAGTGGGAGAGACGCAAGATGTCGATGTGAGTAAGATCACTAGGGTCATCAAAGAAATACGAACCTAGGTGAATCCAACGTTTGTGAGCTAAAGCGGGGTATGAAAAGAGAAGGTGGGGTATGGTCTCCTCCTCCTCGTCCTCATCCATACAGCTTCTGCAAAAAACATTTGAGACGACTCCTATAGCCTTGCGGCATGTCTTTTAATAGGACAGTGTCCCGTGATGACACCTATCGTCACACTTATATGTTTTCTGTTGAGAGAGATCAATCCGTTCGACCGCTTAAGTTCTAGCTTGCGCCAGATTTGTTTCGTTACGTTACACATTAAGCTGCTTGACCATCTCAGTTAGTTCTAGTTTTCTTGTATGCTTCCTGCTTGAGCAAGAGTTTGTATGTAGCGATTGGTATGCCAATACTCTTCGTTTTCGGTGAGAAGGGGTGAAGTGTTCCGTTTCTGGCGAGTTCATCTGTTTTGTAGTTTCCTGCAATATCTCTATGCCCCGGTAGCACCCAGCACAAGTGAATGTAAAACTGCTCTGACATCTCCCTGAGAGATGATCGGTGGCAGTTAAAAGATCGAATTGAGTTAAAGGAATTTAACGCCAGTGATTTGATGGCCACCTGACTGTCTGAGAAGATGCATTTATCCTTTTTAGGAATCATGTTGTCTCCGAGGGAAGACCCCGCTTGGAACACGCTACAACGATCTGTAAGAAGAAGTGAGATGTTTCATTTCATTTCGTCTGAATAGACACCATAACCTTAACCCTTTAAAAGACCCTGATGTGAATCAGGGAATCCCAGTGTTGCGTTAGCGTCGTAGAAGGATGAACTTTATCGAAAGCAGAGAAGGAAAGCATTGGTCGTTTCGAAAGAAAAGTAATCCGTATGATCATTGGTCCCATATGCGAAGAAAATGTTCGGGGAAGAAGATACATCAATGAGCTGTATCCTGTAAGAGCTGTTACGAGACAAGAGTACAGCTAAAAGAGTACGAATCGCGAGGCTACGATGGCCGGGACATGTAGAGCGGATGGAGGATGGACATCAACGCGCCAACGCCGCGCCGGCCGTCTCGACAGGTTTTTGAAAGTGCATAGCAGAGAAATCGCGGTAGTGAAAGAACTCGACTTAGGTGGCGTTATTAAGTAGAAGAAGACCTCTACCGATTTAGAGTTCAGAACAAGGGCCTTTAAAACAAAGCTACAAGTCTACAAGTCAATAGCCAATTGTAGAACTATGCCCATTACACTTGTAGAAGATTAGACAAACTTATAGCTTTGCGTTAAAAAATTTTCTTACACTTGTTATAGTTCACTTGAATGACAAGTACTTGTAGTTTTGTGTTACAGGCCACTGGAGAGAGAGCTTGTCCGAAATTGTAATCGTTATCGAGAGAAGGCTTGAGGCCTAGGTTCACCCTGAACTATAATGCCCACCGGATTAAGTGTGGCTATTATTTGCTTTTTCGCATTATCTTGTAAAAACACGGTGGAAAACAGGCTTTAATCCACTAGGATGAGGTATTGTTCTTCCTTGCAATCGGAAAAGCCGTGTGATAATCCCTAACTTTAAAAACGGAAGATATGAAACAATCTGAGGCAAACGGAATTCTTATACCATTTTCGACCTCTGCTTCGTGGAACCCGTGGCGTGATGGTTATCATGTCTGCTGTTACCTGAGAGGTTCGTGGTTCGAGTCCCAATGGAAGCCAAAAATGTTTTTTCACGGGTTTCGCCTTTCGTGAGAAAATGGCAAGTCTCCTGTTCGTAAATTTATTTCCATGAAAAGCACTTTCTCGATTAGCTAGCTGTTCGGAATCGGCAGAAAATTTGAGAAATGCGCTAGGCCCCGAGGCTCCTCGTTCTGTTGCGCTACCCTATTTATTTTTATTGATTTAAGAACTTAAACTCAAGTCTGGTTTTGGCAGAGTAAACATTTTGAAGTTGATTTCTCTACCACTTTGAAAGCCTTTGGGTTGCTTTTAACCTCGAAGTATGCGTTTGATAATGGTCAGTCTGTCGGTCGGTATTCAAAACTTTATTTGTTGTTTGTGTAATTAGATGCTTCTTGCCAAGTGAAGGCTACCAAATTAAAATTCAACCTCTCAGTCGTACCTTTTTATGAAAAAAATTATTGTTCTAATTTTTATTCGGCTTACCCCAAACCCCACATTCTGTCACCTCTGACACAATCCCAATTGAAGTCGAAGTATTTTTCAGAATTTATTTCACAAAGTCGAACCCAAAGAAGGTATTCCCAATAACAAATACCGAACAACATACCCAACTTACCAAGAATCAAAGGAATTCAATGTCTGCCCGCACAGTATGCGATGCCACACCTTCAAACACTTTATGCCAAGATCATGCTCCGCCATTCAAAAATATTTTTAAGAATATTATTTTTCCTTTCAATATCTGGTTGATGACGTTATCAAAAAAAGAGGGAGAAAAAATACAAAAATTACATCAAACGCTATCCCTAAGCCTGGTTGTTTGGTTTGAGACATGTTTAGTTTGCATGACACAAATCATACACCATGGCGCGTCTAAAAATAGAGAGAGAGAAAAAAATGTCACTTTGAGACTAAAAATGCAGCACTAAAATAAAATAATAAAAAAAAAACAATAATTGAAGCAAAACGAATGCACGACTGCACTTTTATAATATTGCCAATCAGCCATGGTCGTCGTTGTGTTGTTTGTTGTGTGCAATTGGAGAAAATCACGTTTCTGACATTAACTCTTTGTGTTAATGTTGTTGTTACAAAAGTTTGTGCTTACATTTTGGTGTCGGAGTCGGATCTTGGCTTAAACGTTTCACAAGCTCCTGGAAATGGTCGTATGAGGATTGATTGTTCGTAAAGGTGCTTCGTTTATGATCTCAAAAGTATTTGTGTAAACGTGCAAATAGGTGAGAAGTTGATTCATAGTTGAACGAACTGTTATGGCCACTTGCTCACATCGTTGATGCCCGTAAGTATACGGGAAACAAAAGCACTTAAGTCCCTTTTGCGGGTGCTCTATTCAATTTATGGTCTTGGTGTTTGGATAGGAAATTTCTGTGCGAGCAGCCTTGAAAATATGATTTAAGTTTGAACTCGGGAAACCGAAACATTTTCCCTCAGTTCTGGAAGCATATTTGTTACTTCCAAAATAGTGAGTGACCGAATGCCTTAACAAGTATTTTTATTGGCTCTATCTACAGGCAAAGTGCATCACGGCTTCCTGGTGGAACTCTGAAATTGATAAATGCACCAAGAAATAAAGCGTTGAAGACCTTTCGCCTTAATTAGTGCTGTTCAAGAGGGATGTTCATTAGCTGATAAATCAGGACTCAAAAAGCCGTTAACTTAAGCCTTAAGGGCCCCCTCCAAACCACAAACTTTTCATCGGCCGATAGTTTAGTCGGGTTTATTTATTTATTTATTTTTGTATTTACTTCAGTTTGAAGAACTAACAGTCATGGTTAACTTAAACTAACTAAATGAAATTTAATTTGAAATAATTTAACAAATGTAATTTTGATAGATCACTAGTTGAAACATCACAAACAGAATAGTAATCATTAAAAGTTCTGCAGCATCTTGTCAGAGGCTCGTTGGCTAAATAATTACATATTTGTAAAGGTGTATAGTTTCGAGTCCGACGGGCAGGTACGTTAAAATTGATTAGGGTGACGATATTTCTCCTTTGATGATTTTTAACGCTGTTAAGTAATTGAAAACCTTTCTCCTGTCCTCTAGTGTGTTCATTTGTAATAACAATAACCTATGACGATATGGTGGAAGCAAAAAGCGATCATTCCAGTTTAAATCGCGAAGTGCAAATAGTAGAAACTGTTTCTGGACTGAGACTATCCTTTGAATGTGGGTAGCAAATGTAGGTGAGCAGCTTCGTACGAGTTCAACATAAAGAGACTTTTTAACATATGGGTCGTTAAGTTCTTTCGACCAATGCTTTATCATTCCCAGTCTTGATTTTGCTTTGTTTACTACGTAGTCAATATGGTCATTGAAAGTAAGCTTTCGATCAAAGAGCACTCCGAGATCATTGAACTTTTCACATCGTTCTAGTAACTGCCCGTTCAATACAAAATCCACTTGGTGATCCAAAGACTTACGAGAGAAAGTCATGATCTTGCACTTTAATTGTTCAATGATAATTTATTAATCGCAGTCCATTTCAGAAGAGCATCAAAGTCGTTTTGTAAGTACGAAGAATCCATAGGATTTTAAAACGATAAAAATATCTTGTCATCGTTGGCGTCGAGGAGAACCTTTGAGTGATGAAGCACATCAGGCAAGTCATTTATGTATAATAAAAAAAGGAGAGGTCCTAAATGACTTCCTTGTGGTACATCAGATGTAGGTTAGGTTAGGTTAGGTTGAATGGGGGGTGCAGCCACAAGTGGCAACACCTCACTCGGATCTCAAGGATCCATTGTGCTCCCCGGGAAATCAGAGGATGAGGAAATGGGAGGATTGGAGAGGCAGACGGTTATTGTGGTACACCAGATGTAACATCTATCGCTGTTGATAAACAAGTTTTAAATTTATCGTATTGGGTTCGACCATTCAAGTATGAAAGAAACCATTTCTGAAGAGAACCAACACAGCCATGTTGATCCAACTTTTTTATCAGTAGTTGGGCTGTTAGCGCGCACACTACGCCAACTAAATAGTTGGGTTTTTTGATTTTGAAGGTAATCGTGAATCCCATCAAACTTATTTATCGGCCGATACCAAATCGTTGTAGTATGGGGGCTTGCATACATCTTCATACTGATTATAAGCCCGACCAAACTATCGACCGATAGAAAATTTGTGGTTTGCGGGGACCCTAAGCCCCATGGGTTGGCACAATAGGTTTCATTCACACACCCCATTGCCCAGAGGTGCGCATGCTTAGCACGCCCTTAATCTAAGTCTAATCTAGAATCTACTTTTAATTACTTGGGTAGTCGACGTCGTAATCATAATTGCTATCCGAGTCTGTTGGTTGTTTTGGAACCGTGAAGTTTTTACGTGATTGTGTAGTCAACTACTCGCACAACCCTCAACTTTTAAGAACCTGGCCCTTTTAGGATCCCCTTGGACCTAAGGGGGCTGGCTAGTCCGGTGTCATAGTCAGTACCCTACTGTAGGGGTATGAGAGCTGTCGTTGATTCACCAGGAGGTCATCCGCCATCAATTTGAACTTTAAAACCCTGTCGCAGTACTGAAAGACCCTGAAAGAACTTTAAAACAAATATGTCGGAGTAGCTCATTCAGTGGTATCTGCTTTTTTGACTGCTGAAGTCCACTGTCGATTCTGTAAGTCGAATTCATCTCCTGAGACATTCCCAAAAAGCTCTGGCAGACAACTGAGGTTCGGGCAGCCAGTCATTACTCGCAGAGCATTATTGATTTGATCTATTTCTTCCTCAGCACTTTGTCAGCACTCGCACTTTCTAGTTTAGCAGGTCCTCTCCGGGTGGAACATCCCAGTTCCGGGTGGTTACCGTGTGGAGGTATATAAAGCTCAATTGTCGTGTACCATAAGTTGCAATCAGAGCCTTCCCAAATAGTACATACCTAACCACATCGACCACGTCATCGGTCCCTAAGCTCGTTTTCATCTTCAATGGCTCTCCATCGGCTCCGTCGTGAAACCCAATTTGCTGGCAGCTGAATTTGCTGCTGACTCGACACTTCCTCATAGCATAATGGCTCCACCTGAGCTTGATAATATAAATTCTGTGATGAAGCAGATAGTTTTTCGAACTCGCTCGGTTATGAGAGTCCTCAAAGATCTCAACATACATAAATCCGCTGGTCCAGATGGTATCCCCGCCGTTATTCTGAAGATGTGTTCTTCTACGTTGGCAAAACCACTGCGTAAACTTTTCCATCTTTCCTATTCTGCTGGGATTTTTCCGAGCCGATGGAAAACTGCATTTGTCCAGCCGGTCCCTAAAAAAGGCGAATCTTCCTCCCCTTCCAATTACAGTCCAACTGCACTAACGTTCTTTCTTTCCAAGGTCATGCAAAAGTTGATAAGCAGTCAACTCGTGAAATATCTTGAAGAACGAAAGCTTCTTAATGACCACCAGTATGAATTTCGTAGTGATTTGATGGTTTACCGCACCGATAAGTGGAACCATTCTTAACATTGTTTTGGAGATAGTAAAATTATTGCGATTGATATTTCTAAAGAATTTGATATAATTTAGCATCAGGCTCTCTTATCGAAGTTGCGTGCTTTTGGTATCGATGAGTTGCTTCATCCTTCGATTAGAAACTACATTTCCGACCTTTCAATACAAATTGCATTGAAAGGTTTTAGTCTGATGCGCACTTTATAAATGCTGGTGTGCCTCAGGGCTCCGTTTTGTCTCCCACTCTTTTCCTCATTTTCATAAACAATCTCTTGTCTCAAACTTCTTATCCTCTTAACTGTTTTGCTGATGATTCAACACTCAGAATCTCATATTCGTTCTCATATTCGTATCAAAGTTCTCGTCCCTGTTGTCTGGACTTGGAACTGGAACGGTTGCGTATGATTAGCTCTTTGAATTCTGGATTAGCTCTTTGAATTCTTGCCAGCATTGTTATATGGGGTTATAAGAACCGAGTAGAATTCAGAGGAACTGCATCCAAGAAACCGAAAAGCTGTCAGTACTTGGCATGTGTGTAAACGATGATCTTCGTTGGAATTAACACATATTTGAAGTCGCCAAAAGTGCTGCAAAGTGCTTTGGTTTCTTAAGACGATGCAGGAAATTCTTTACCCCTTCCGATCTGACTACAATTCATAAGGCCTACATCTGCCCAAAGCTGGAGCATAATTCTCATTTCAAGTCTAGTGACTCTCAAACATCTTTGCGCCTTTTTGATAACGTACAAACCTGAGCGTTAGAACTGATATTTGAAAGTTCAATTGTATAATGTAGCGACTCGATTTAGCATCGTCTGAGCGTAAACTCTCCCTCTCTTTTATCTCTTTGTCTAGAAACGGTGTTCTAGAAAAATAGCCAGCAGCACTCCTTCCCTGAAACGGTGCTCTAGTGAAATAGCCAGCTACACTCTTCAACCCTCAACGCTCGCCTCGCTGAGAATGCTTATCAGTTCCGTCTTGAACCTTGTTTCGGACGTACAGTCAAGTACAGGAATTAATATTCAAGGCACACTTCCCAAATGTGGAATGCCTTACCTGACTCTGTTTTTCCCTTGCATTGCGATTCACAATAGTTCAGTCGTTCATCGGTGTCTCCTATTAAATCTTCTCATTATGAGGGTATTGATATTTCCTTGATGTAAGGGTTAGTTACAAAGAAAAAAGCGGACATTTGCTTGATTTATATCATCAGAAAAATATTCGAAGGCAAAAACGTTCGATACACAATGATGCGTTACCGAAAAACCCGTCAACAAAGTGGAAAAGGTATATTCTCGTTGCGGTGAACCACTCCGCACGGACTTTCCGAAACTAACACAGTTTGAAATGTAAACCATTTCCCCACTGTGAAGCTATTGGGTCTCGACTGAACCTTCCATCTAAAATCACATTAAACAACAGACACCCACCATTTGTGGAAGTCCATTCGAATTTTAAGCAGCTATACGTGAGCCTTCAACGCGCGGGATCCAACTCACATCACAACTGTACAATGGCAGTAATCAAACTTAACAATTGTGTAGCTAGTGTCACTTATGTTGACAACAAGTAGTCTAAGGGCACATTAAAATTGAAGTTCTCTTTAGTCAACTATGAACTGAAGTTGAAAATGGGTGGCCCTTTCAGTGAACAAAATGTTCGCACATTCCTTTTTACTTTACAAGAGTTTTTTTTTGCAGTTCCTTCAAAAAGCTCAACTATGTAGATTGCCCTCTCTGTGCAAACACAAACGAATGGAGTGTTCATTCCTTTTTGAAATCCATTTCCGTATCCGATTGTTCATAATCACATTTCCAAATCACGTACAATATTACTTCCGTCACAATGCCAGAAAAACAAAACCCATTTCTTAGGAATTAGTATTCAAGTGAGGTTTACACAGACAAAAAAAAAAAAAAAAAATCAAAAAAATCAAAAACGATGATCTACTCGATTAACCATTTGCCATGATCAAAACAACACCAGCGACTATAAAATATGCTCTCTCCCTAGAAACTTGACTATACAAAAACCCACGGTCATTTGTGTGATTCCATTGATGTGAGTGTTATTTATGTAAAATAAATAAAAGTAATAGCGCTTTTCATATCCATCACGATATATATCGTGATAGACAACTGAAATGCAATGACTGCGTCTAATTGAGGAAGTGACCTGTTGTGCCAGTAGCGTGGCGTTTTCTGTGAGCTGATGGCACTAATTCTTACATCTTCATGAGCTTTCGGTTTACTGAGACTCGTAACATGAGGAGACACAATTGATAAAATGAAACGTGTCAAGTGTGGATTTATTTTGAAAGCAGTCAGCTGTTGGAGATGATTGAATCATTTATAGTTGATTTTTTTTTGCTACTGGAAAGCTTGAAATTAGTGTCTGTTCAATGTGTTTGCTAAGCTTCATTTCGACTTTACTTAAATAAAGGAACCTCCTCGAGGGGAAGTTAAGGGTTTAGCCCTACAAACTCCTTAGCTTTGAAAGCTCACTTTTAATTCTGACCAAAAGTATTTCCTAAATGAGTCGTATTGACTTTCCTTTTGTGGCAGTGGCAGGTGGTACAAATGTTGATGTACAAAATCTTCTCTACCAGCCCAACGCAATATTATCCTTTATCATATAAAGCTCCGAACTAGTGTGAGTTTTATGGGTAACTGGAAATGGTGGACATGTGCAAAGTACCTACAAGAAACTCATTTGAGTTGGATTGTTTGTTTTGATACTAAACTTGTTCGTCTTATAAAATGGAATGGTTAATGTCATGTAAAGTAGGATGAGCAAACTCGAAGCAACGGAAAAGTCCTTAAAAACTTTGTTTACTTTTGAACTGGGTTTTTATAAACCTCGTGTGAAAACTAGGAGGAATGTTGTCTGGTAGTTAAAAAAAAATATTAGCTTAGTAAACCATCACAGGCTGGCCTGTTCGCAAATGATTATAAAGAGCACACGAATCTCAGGGCTGGGATTAGTTTTATTCAAATCGTAAATTCTTGAAAATTTTTGTAAAACTTAAAAGGTCTTGCCTTCTTCAATTAAACTCGCCCTTTCTAAATCAGGAAAGTAGCATTGAAAGTGAAAACATGTTGCTTTTTGTTACTTCACCAATGAGTCTAAAGACAACGATCAGTTGTCAGTTCAGTTATCAGTTCAGCTATCAGTTCAGTTATCAGTTCAGTTATCAGTTCAGCTATCAGTTCAGTTGTTAGTTCAGTGCGGTTTTCAATTGAGCTGTCATTTTGTTTCTAACAAGCTGAAAATCAGTTTGACTATAGGCCCTTTTAGACGATCAGTTGCCAATTCAGTTACTAGTTCAGTTGTCAGTTCATTTAAAAAGACATTGTATTTAGACTTCAGCAGCCGAAACTCAGTTTAACTTAAAAACTGGATTGACAACTTATCGGAATTCCATCAGTTTCAGCTTGAGCTCTAATTTCAGTTAAACGCTTCAGTTTTTGCATTAATACTTCAGTTTTACTGAAAGCTTAATTGATAGCTAGACTGAAACTATAACTGAAATGATCGTCTAAAAGGGCGTAAGGAAGGGATACACTATCACTCGGCACGCTCTTCAATCCGGCAATGTACAGTTTTTAAAACCAAGATCCTTACAATTTCTGACCTCGCATGTGAGTATATTTGATCGTTGTATGTATTTCAAACTTTTTGACAGACCTTTCCTCCAACGATTGGTCATATTTTCAGCAATTGTGCATCAAGTGAATTGCTTACTGCTTACCGATAAAGAAAACTTAAGTGTTTGATCAGCCCCCACCGTTTAATCCTTTATGGTGTCCAGAGACCTGTAGCATAGAACAACAAGTACTTGTAGTACAAGTAAATTATGATGTATAGAAAAAGTTTATGTAACGCAAAGCTAAAAGCTTGTTTGCTCATCTGCAAGCGTAAAGGACGTATTCCTACAAGTGCCTCTTGACTTGTACACTTATAGCTTTGTTTTACAAGCCTCAGCGATCTTAAGAAGAGGTACCTTACCTTGGAGTTGTGGCTCTGGTTTGAGAGTGACAAAAGTAGGCCATCAAGTGCCTGTGACACAAAGTTGCAAGTCAAGAGCCGCTGTTAGGATTTTGTTGACATAATTTACTTGTTTTACAAGTACGTGTAGTTTTGTGTTACAATCCTCAGAATTTGAAGCAATAAGTAAAAATGCGGCATATAACTGCGATGCAAGTACATCCAAGAAATTGATTTATACGATCTTTTTATAAATTTTTTTTTTTACTTTCTCTTGGTTCGTTCGTTGAAGACCTTGTTTTTGCCTGTCGCCAAAAAGCGACCTGAGTGTTTTTGAGCCCTGGGTTTTTACATTCAACTCAAGCTCTAAAGCATCATCAGGTTTTTTACTGGGCGATTTCAAGTAACGATCAGGGCTGTCAAATGGCATGTAGTTTTCTTCAAATGTCAGGTTTGTATGCGTTGATTTCGTGTTTTAGCGTTTTTTGGGAACCGAAAGAAGACTAGTCATTTATTTGGTTGAGGTCTTCGTGGAATCACGGAGTTCTTTGAGCTGTTGAATTGACCTAGCCAGGTGGCGTACATCATCGGGTTATTTGTGAATTGAAGTATTCTCACAGCAGGCCACTTATGAGCATGCAAAACAGTATGATTTGAAATTGAACCTTGTGGCACTCCCATTACACTACTGGAAATAGCTTTTTGCCATCTTTGAAAAAGATAATTTTTTATGAGCCCACAAGCAATGTCCCCTGTCACTGAAACCGAAAATGATTTTCATTTTCCTTTCAAGTATATGGTGATTTACTTTATCCAAAGTCTTCGAAAAAAAATATAGAAGGCAGAGAAGTTGAAGAAGGTTCGTTATTGCCATACCTTCCGCGCCGCCCGTGGCTTCTATGAAAATGCCTAGGCCAGGAGTATTATCCATGCCAATTCATCGCCGTAGCTTTTGAAACAATACCTAAGTCAGGACTCTCGTCCATGGGGGATCGTGAAGACCCTAGACCCTAGACTATCTTTAGCAGTAGAGCAACTAATCATAGTTGCTCTACTGCTAAAGATAGTCTAGGGCTCTGAAGACCAATTGATAATTATAAAGTAAATTATTTTTTGAGAAATGTTTCATTATCTGGAGACTAATTAATTTTGCAAGGACCTTTTAGAGACAAGACACTATAGTTTGCCTGAAATCGGACGCATTGTTAGGGTTCCGACTCTTAGCTATGGGAATAACTTTAGCAATTTTCCATAAAACAGCGACAGTGGAAGTGATGATGCATCAATTTATTATGTGAGTGAGATGGAATATTATACATATATAAGGTAGCACGAGTTTCACAAAACGGATGGGAATACCGTCATCTCCAACCGAATTGGATTTGATAACCATGCCAACATCATCTTCATCTACTACTTCAAAGTCAAGGAGTACGTTGACAGTCATATTTAAAACATCAGGAAAATTATTTAGCGATAAATTTATCATCTGTAGTTGGGCGTCCAGGAAAGAAGACGCTTAATACATCAGGGCCAATATGGCACTAATTCTACCCTTTTGGTATAAATTCAAGATGATTCCAGACGATTGATCCTTTCACTTAAGATGGTCAAAGTTTTATTTGATTCTTCGAACTGTTTGTTCTAGATTGAAGAAACAGCTTCAGTCTTAGTGAGAAAATCGTTGCGAAGGCTGTTGATCTCCTTATATAGGCTAAGATTTAGTTTGTCTCTCCATGCATTCGTCGAGAATGGTTACATCTTCAGTGGGTGCGGTGAATGTAATCATTCTCTTTCTCTTTGATGCTGCCCTTGTATTAGCACCTTTGGAAGGCATGAAGACGAGGACGGTAAAAGAAGTTTGCCTATTTAAATTGAACAACAACAAAACGAAGAAGGATAATGTGATGGAAGTTTAAGTGCGATTGATTTTAAATGGAAGCAAGTTCATTCAAGACAGTTGAAAGCAATAAAAGTACTTGACAAATCAACTGGCATCACACACTTTAGAATTAAAGAAGACCTTGTCACACAGTCTTAGATCACTCAAGCTGGACTGATCTTACACACGTCTTACTCTATAAGCATTTATTGGCAAAAAAAAGTTCAACGATACAGGGGCCGAATCATCGCATACGTGATCGAGTAATACGTGACTGAATTATGTGTTTTTGACAGTTCTTCTCAAGAAAAGTTTCACATTCTTTCAGTATAATTGAATCGAATTAAAGTCGATAAATGAACAGCTGTGATCCATCATAAGTTCAGTACATAAGAAAAAAGTTTTTTTTACCCTTCGGTTGTACAAGAAGCGCGCTTCCCGTTTTGGAACTTATGGCTGAAAATTGAAGGTTCAATGTGGTGCCCGTGGTGTAAAAGTTAGTATGTCTGCCTTCTAAGAAGGAGGTTTGAGGTTCGAGTCGCATCTGAAACATAATTGTTTTTCACGTGTATCGGCTTTTGCTGGGAATTGGGAATTCATCCGAGAATAAAACACTGCCATGAAAAACGCTTCCTCACAAAGCCATTCGGAATAGGAATAAAATTGTTGGTCCTTGAAATGCACCTAACGTTCGTAAGGCGAACATTCTTTGATTTTTTTTTTCTAAATTTTGGCTCTGAGACTCGATTACCCAGAAACCATTCACTTCATTAATATAAACCGAAATGTTTGCTTAACAACAAAGAATCAGCTTTCAAAAACACTATGGTATGTTGTAGTATAGTTGTTAAAAAAATCCTTTTTCTTAAATTAAGACAACTGTCTTGACCCGATTCATCCGTACTAGGGTCTTATCGCATCTTATGCGAAACACACCGTGTAAACTAGTTTTATATTGAATTGAAAAAAAAAAAACACAGTGGAGCATCTACTAGTTTTTAGACACTCTAACCATAACAACACAAAAACCGCAAAAGTTGTTCCTGCTAAAAAAAGAAACCAATTTAATTAAATATTTTTATTACAGTCACTGAACACTCATACGATTAATAACACTTAACGCCTCTAACTTTCATAGTAATTCAATTAAGTGTCCAAGTTGGTTGTTTGCTTTACAAGAAAATCAACAAATATCAGCCATAAACAGGATATCGAGACATCGACAGCATAGCGAGAGCTCAATTAAGTTCGGGTTTTATGTTTTTGTAGCCACAGATATCACAAATTGCTCGAATCGGATATTAATTGTGAGCCAATACCACACACACCGCATTGATTTTTGCTGCTCACTCCCTGCTCTCTTTCCCTGTCTCCTTGTCGACTTCTGTTTAGTGTATGGCTTTAATTCAGTAAATTTAGAGAGCCAAGCTCACTACCACCGAGCAAGCGATAAGCCAATTAATACAATTTCTCCGGAGCGCAGATACCACCCGTCCATATCCTCATCCATACTCGTAGCTCACTCATACCCTCGATTGTTTAATTGAGAAGCAATTTTTTAATTATTATTTTTTTGCTCTGTTTGATTTTTGTGCGCCATATGTTTCCATAACAAAATTAGTTGCTGCTCTTTTTTTATTATTTTTCTACCACAAAACCAAATTTAAATAAAAGCAACACTGACAATGGCAACAAAATAAACCAAATTGCCAATCGCAATAAAACATCGGGCTCCTCTTCTCCTCAAAGTATACTATGCGAGCATATTATGCGGTATACCGGGAGTGTGTGCCGAGGAATGTATAATTTGTAAGGGAATTCAATTTTCTATAAGTGATATTTTCCGCAATTCTGCAGAGGAATAATGAATACCAAAAAAAAAGGGATGAGAATGTAAAAGCAATTAAATTTTGCGGACGAAATAACCTCGCCTCACCCTTGTATCAGGTGCTGGTTCTTTTGGGTGCCTTACCATTCCCCAAACCGCAAGGGTTGGCGATGAGAATGCGAGATATTCAACCAAACGACTAAAGGTTGAACACGGGACTTTAGTCTTAAAGAGATGTGAAAATAATATTCCCTCCTGGGATGCCCCACTAACAATGAACAAGAGATAGTATCATCATTTTTTCACAATTTTCCTTTTTGTTTCCTAAGTGGGCTAACAACATGACCAGGAAAAAGGAGACTTTCGGTCATCCAAGCTATGGTAAGGTCTGCATTGCATTTTGTATCTACTAATCGATATGTTCGTTGTACAACGAACACTCGTTTTGAATTTCTACCAATTAAAGATAGGAAGGGACTGCTGGACTGTTTACTTAAAGACAAACTAAAGAGCGTAATTGCTTTAAGACTGAAAGTAAAAATAGAAATACAGGAAGGGACTTTCCAGTGAATTGGTATTAGCAAGGCCAAGATGTACTGGATTTTATGGATTTATTAAAGAATTAATTGCGGATTAAAGGGTAGAGACAGAGATCGAGTTAAAGTCAGTGGGTGCAGATGCGAGACAAAATCGCATGAGACGAAGAATGATGAGCATAGACAAAATGCTATTCATGATTCAACTGAAACAAAATGGCGGAAAATAGGAAAAGTTAGTGTCAGAGCTCAAAGTGAGAAAGGCTAAAAATAGCACAAGGATTTGAATTTGTTTGTTTGAATTTGATATCCCTACAGAGAGCTTCATTTGCGATGGAATCGATTTCCGCAAGAGTTGAAGTTTTGAAGGTTGTCATATAAGAGCGATTATTGGTGCATAAGTCATCTAAGACCTATGAGGAGATCAACTCAATTGCTAATCGCTCTCTATGGAGAGCATTTTAGAAACTCATGGCCGTTTCACAATGTAGCGCTTAAGCGAATCGCGAGTAAAATAAAATTAATTAATAAAAAAAAAAGAAAATCGAGTCACTCTTCTTGTCAAACAAATGAGATAATTTCACTTAATAACCAAGAAGATATGGCTACTAACCTTCTTTCTAACCTGACGGAGTAGACATGCAAAAATAGGTTAACCTAATCAAAAACAGTGGTAGCCGTGGCGTGATGGTTAGCATGTCCACCTGCTAACCCAGAGGTTCGAGGTTCGAATCCCAGCAGAGGCAAAAATGTTTTTTCACGGGTATATCGCCTTTCGCGAGGAAATGGCAAGTCCTCCGTTAGTAAATTCATTGCCATGAAAAGCGCTTTCTCAATCAGCCGTTCGGAACCGGCAGAAAATTGTAGGTCCCCTCCATTCCCTCAGAAGGCATGGTTGTGAGAAAAGTGCTAGGCTCAGGGGCTACTCGCTCTGTTGCGCCACCCTATTTATTTATTTATAATCAAAAATTGAAAGCAAATACTGGGCCTTTGTAAGAGAAAAATGTTTCGTCCTCTGCGGGGTTTAGGTGAATACCGACCAAGATGTGGATGTTTGTAGACGCAAAAGTAAGACCGCGCCAAGGCTATAATGACCGCGCTAAGTATGAAAAAAAAAAATAGCAACAAATCAATGGGAAGCTTGGGACCTATGTCTGTCACACTCATGTCGCAATCTCAAACGGGTATTTCTTTTCTCGAAATCAGTGTTTTTAATTCGGGGGACTGTGGCTTTTGAACGGGCTTATCGAATTTTTTTTTAACCAGGTCATCATAATTTTGAGTAACGAGCAGAATTTTTTTTACGATAAATTTTTTTAAGCAATACGCTAATCGGGAATATTTTTAAATTTTACAAGAGATCAAAACATTTTGAAGTCCTTCTTTCATTTTCATTATCATGTCACTGCCTAGTGATTTATTTTTTGCATTGATTTGACTTGATAAATGGAGGTTCGAACCCCAGAAATATCCAATTGTTTTTCCATGGGTATCGCTTTTCGAGAGGAACTAAAAACCCATTCGAGAGTAATTACACTTTCACGAAAAGCGCGTTCTCATTAAGATGTTTACAATCGGCAAACAAAATAGATCTCCTCCGTTTCTCACAAGGTATGGTTGAGAAAAGGTCACTACCTCCCCCGGTGCTCATCAAGCTCGGGTGGTGTAGGAGAGCTTGAGGAGCCCTTTACTTACTTACATGTCTTTGACGTATAATAACTATTTCGAACGCACCGCACAAAGTTAGCATTCCTCTTATAATTAGATCAATAAAGCTCCTCATCGATTCTTCCCGTATCTTCCAAGCAGAGGTATTTAAAGTCTCTGAAATTGATCAGCAAAAACATCGACGTATTCATAGACACATAGGCGGCCAGAAATTCTATCTCATCAATAGTCACAAAATCGAAATAAGTGGAAACCTGTAATTTAAGACTGCCCAAACCAAACACAGAACAAATATACAAAATTTGTCTATGTCTATGTATTTCCTTTTTACTTAGTTATTTTGAAATCATAAAAACAAAAACTTAGTCAACTTTTTGAGCCAAACAATTTCCCACTGATGTCTCATTCAGAATTGACAAAAAAATTGTTGTCTGTGTCCATACCGCATACATAAATTTGAATCACTTTTTCCTTAAATTCAATTCCTTCAAGCTCATGTAAATATTATTCAATACTTGATACACCTGGTCCCACGATAACGATTTGTACAACTGTTTGAATATTTTTATTTTATTCAACTGCTCACAAATAAACAGCAGTAACCTGACAGTGGCTAATCAAATAAAAGAAACGAAAAATTTTTAAGTCAAACACTGTTACCTTTATTGTTTCCAAAACAAAATCGCAATGGAATTTTCGATAAAAACAACAAAAAATTTGAATAGGCTGACTGTTTTGGGTGGAAATGTGTTCATATACTCGTGCATATAAAAACTGGACATTGGACATACAAACATTTATGTAGTTAGTTGGCAATAAAAAAATTAGTCATTCTGAACTTAAAGCAAATACATAGAAACATGCTAATCATTTTCTGTTTTTCTTTTTCTTTTCAGGTAAGACTCGTGAAACTTGTGTCTTCATACAAAAGAACATTTACAATATGAAGATCATTAATCTCCAAGTTCAAGAACTCGAACTCAGTTACCTTGGTTTATTTACATAAATATTGAGGTATGATACTTTTGAATACTTTTACATAGTTTAATATGCATATGATACATATGTATGTAAACATGAGCTTTCTCATTCAATCTTTTTTTTAATGGTGCCAAGCTCTTAACAAGCTCATCCATTCTCTCTCTCAACTTAAGTTTGTTTCTTCTAACATCTAACTGGATTGCTAATTTTAACTTTTTTCCTCAAAGCAGTTGTTGATATCTTGGACACAGGTAAAAAAAGGACGATACTATTTTTGTGTGCCATTGAATGGAAAGCCTGGCTGAATTACCGCACACGTGATCGAGTGATACGTGACTGGATTATGTGTTTTTGGTAATACTTCTCGCGTTATCGAGCACTTTAGTAACACAATTTGATATTCTTTCATCAGTATTTGAACGAATTGAAGTCAATAAATGAAAAGGAGACTGATGTTGTATAATATAGAGCGAATTTTGAAAGAAAAATATATAAATAATAATAATAAATAAATAATAAATAAAATAATACTAAATCACTCGATCACTGATGCGGTAATTTGACCTCTGCTTTGAGACTGAGCACTTATTCATGATCGCAGAAAGTTTGTTTTCCGGGAAAACTTCTTAAGCCTCTATACTAACTTTACCCGTAAGTCAACTATTGTCGCTTTTTTCTTTTTTAAAAATATTTTTTTCTTTGTTAAAAATATCAATATTGAAAGATTTCAACCCCAAAGATATCGCACAAGTTTTGCTTAGGCTGTGTGAAATACCAAACCCTTCGAAAAGTTCGACATTGGGAAATTTTTAAAGACGAAGAAGGGATGTGCATTTTAATGAAATGATAATTAAGTTGAGGGTGTTTTTACAGCCGTGTGTTTTTTAAGAACAAATAAAACGCATATAGTTGAATGTTTTGTAATTTTTAAGAAAAGACAACTTTGATTTGAAAATAATTTCTAGCAAGTGTTCCAGTCAGCTGAGAAGCCGAACTTCCGATAAATTTTTAATAAATTTGGTATGTCAGCAATAACGCGCCGAATATTCTCTTCCAAGACGTCAATCGTCTTGGGCTTATCTGCGTAGGCAAGCGACTTCACAGAAAACTGTTGAGAGGGGTTAAATCGCACGATGTTGCAAGCCACATCACAGGAACACGAAGCGAAATAATCCTTTCAATAAATTGATTGTTCTTTTGGCTTCATGGCATGTATCGCCGTCTTGTTGTAATCAAAGGTCGTCCAAATCTACATCCTCCGAAAAAGTCATTAATCATTTCTTTTGAAAAAATATGGACTAATGATTCTCTCTGCCCATACGGCACACCAAACAGTGACTTTTTGAGGATTTAACGACATTTCAACAATTAATTGTGGGTTATCAAGACTTCCAATGCAACAAATTTGTTTACTAACGAACCCATTCAAACGAAAGTGAGCTTCAATGCTCAAAAAAAATTTTCTTGTGACCATCTTGTTTTGGGCCCATTCACCGAACTTGCGGCGCACTTGACGGTCGTTCGACCTCAATTATTGCACGTGCTGGTCAGAAAACCAATATCCTTCTACAAAATCTTCATAAATGGTGGATGAACACACTCTAATTGTTACGCGCAATGGCGGATGGACTCATTCGGGTGTTCTTCGACACCCTCCTTGAAAGCAGCAATACTGTCTTCGGAGCGCACTGTGCGCCGCGGCGTCTCTGAGCAGGATTCGCTTTATCCACTAGTGTAAACCTGGTGCGATACCGATGCATGATTGCTCAAATTGTCGACTCTAGTGGGCGTTTTTTTTGACCGAATATTGGACGCAACGCTCGAGGCGTCACGCAAACTGAACCATTGAATTGTCTGACTCCATGTTAAGTGGCAAAATCATCTCCACCACACTAACTCAAACATCAATGACAGTTAATGCTGTTAAAGGTTGTTCCCGAGGAGGTGTCCCCCCCCCCTCCCCTCTTTCTCTGGTCAATTGTAATAGGTCAGGTCCGTCAGTCAGCATTCCCTTTACTAGAAGACGTAAAATCGATCTCCAAACACGCTCCCTAAATAATGCTCAAGTAAATTTCTCCAAAGAGTCAAATATCTAAGGGTAACCCTGGATAATCATCGAACTCAATTGGAAACCACATCTAGACAAAACCATATCAAACGCAACTAAAGTTTTCTGGGCTTGTTCTAGACTCTTTGGTAAGAAATGGGGACTTAAGCCGAAATTGATTTATTGGACATACATACCTCACTATTATCTTACCCATCATATGCTCCGCTGGTCTGGTGGCAAAAAGCAGAACAAGTTTATGTCCGAAAAGCTTTGCAAAAGCTACAAAGATTAGCCTGTGTACGTATCGCTGGTGCAATACGCACTTGCCCAACTTTATCGCTAGAAATTTTATTAAAATTTCCTTCGCTACACCAAAGAGTAAAGAAGACCGCCTCACTAAGCCGACAAAAACTTCATCTCATAAACAACTTCAGTGAAGAAAACTTCATCATCATCATCAGGTCCTGTAACCCCGCTCGGGGCATAGGGCGTCAACAAAACGTCTCCATCCTTCTCGATCTGCAGCTAGATACCTAAACTGTGGCCACGTCTTTCTCTGGGAATTAGCTTCTCATATCACTGTAGATTTCCATGTTGTTCTTGGTCTTCCAACCCGCCGTGACCCCTGAGGATTCCATTCAAAGGACTGCTTCGCAATATCATCGTTTGGTTTCCTCAGTGTGTGACCAATCCATTTCCATTTGCGCTTTCTGATGTCGATGTCCAAGCGCCTCTGACCTGTCCTACACCACAATTCCTGGTTGGATATTGTTTGTGGCCAGCGAATTTTCAGGATGTGACGCAGACAGCGGTTCACAAAAGCCTGCGATTTTCTCGAGATGGTGGCCGAGACTTTCCATGTTTCACAAGCATATAATAGCACAGATTTCACATTGGATTCGAAGAATCTCAGTTTAGTGCGTAAGGTGACTTGACTGGATTTCCAAATTTGGGACAGAGCACCAAAGGCAACGCGAGCTTTATTTATTCTGCTTTTTACGTCCAGATCCGTACCACCGTTTGCTGATACAATACTTCCGAGGTAATTAAATTGTTCGACCTCTTCAACAGGCGGAATAATACGATGTTGTGTTGGGGGCCTGTTAGCATTATTTTTGTCTTTTTGCTATTTATTTTAAGACCGCACGATTCTCCTTTCACCCGTAAAGTTTGACACATCTCGTTCAGCCCACTGATGTTATTTGCCATGAGACATATATCGTCGGCATAGTCTAAATGGCTAAGCCTTTCAAACGTTCTCCATTGAATACCCTGCCTCTCAGTTGTACCGACGCTGGCCGTCAAAACATCATCTATCGCCAGCAGAAAAAGAATTGGCGATAAAACATCCCCTTGTCTCACACCCTGACGCACCTCGAAAGAGTTGGATAGCTGCCCATTATGCAACACGAAACACCTTGCATTGTTGTAGGACTCCTTTATAATGGCAACAATTTTTGGCGGAGTTCCTTTACCAAGAAGTGATCTCCATATACATTCTCGGTTAACTCGGTCAAAGGCCTTCTCAAAATCTACAAACATGA
The DNA here is from genome assembly GCA_949752695.1 of Melanostoma scalare. Taxonomy (NCBI): domain Eukaryota; kingdom Metazoa; phylum Arthropoda; class Insecta; order Diptera; family Syrphidae; genus Melanostoma; species Melanostoma scalare. The sequence goes on from OX456985.1 coordinate 67,924,078, forward strand.
GATTTAGCGGTCTGAAGAAAACTTACAGGGACATTATGAGCGCATTCTGCAGGGGTTCCCAATATTGGAATCGCCTGCAGCGCACTCTTTGGACTCTAAGCCGAGACGAATAATGTTACACCATCCTTTCGAAGTAATCTTTTCTAGCCGCTCAGCATGGAAGAACCCTGTAATACTTACAAATAACTTCCAATACATTTTGTATACTGACGGTTCAAAAACTAACGACGGTGTAGGTGCAGGAATTTTCGGTCCCAACTCCAAATCATCTTTATCCCTTGGTAGCACAACTATCCTTCAAGCAGAGGTAATTGCTATAGATTACTGTGCTACGATGGCAGGGCCATGTAGAGCGGATGGACATGAACGCTCCGGCACAAAAGGTTTTCGAAAGCATTTTGTAGAGAAATCGTGGAAGGGGGAAGCACCATGTCTTAGGAGGCGCAATCAATTGGAAGAAGACTTCAACTGACTTTTTTGCGAAACTGGAGAGAGCTCGCACGAAATCGAAGTCGTTATCGAAAGATGTTGGTGGAAGCTCAGGTTCACTCCGAACTGTAATGCCTAGGTCTACCTAAGTAGAAAGGTAAGAGTAACTATTTTAGCAAAAATATGTTAGAAGTTTAGTCCACTTTCAAAATTAGGAGATTTACTTTCCAAGACAACTTTGAGAAATTGTAAAAAAAAATGTAATACAAATTTAACAACAAAGTTAAAAGGAACAAGTTTAACGAAGCTGTTCTTTTCAAAGATGGCGACAAAATGAACGCCTTCAACCTCAAAAGACTGGTTTTTTCTTACGTACTGACCCATTTTTAAAATTTTCAAACAAAATCGTTACCACAACCCAAATAAATTAGAATAAAATTCTAATGAGCTAATTGAAAACAAATTAACATGAACAATAACGATTTTATTTCAAGGGTTAATGTAAAAGCTTAACCGTTCACCCTCTTTCACGATTAGATTGCTCCTTTTTTGCTGTACCACAGTGAAATGATCAGTCTTGGAATACAAGTAGAGTACGACTTTAATTGTTTTGTAAATCATAAAAAAAGAATAAAAAATTGAGAGCATCCTCACGCCATCGGTTGTTCAATTTAATTCAATTTTCTAAATTTCAATTATCTTAACAAATCTGAAAATAATTATTTGCCACTTTGGTAGTGAAAGAGAAGAGAAGTTCATTGGAGTGAATGATTTTGTCAACCTTAATTCATGTCTAATTGGAAATTTATTTCCTTCTTTTGATGATTGTTGACATCTCTTGCCCGCAATTACAATACCCCAATTTCAATTTAATGGTCAATTATTCTGTGACAGAGCTCTGACGACGACGACGAGAACGACGACGATGGCGAATACGTACGATACGCCAAAACTCACTCAAACGCGACAAACCATAACTCATTTCACGTTTTAACGACTATGGCCTATGTCACTGTTTGTGGTGTCGAACATAAGCTGTGTCATTAAACCCACACTTCTCGTAGTACCCGTCCCCTCATTCTACCTCAAACTGAAATGAGTTTGTTCATTGAAACAATCGAAGCAAAAAATACAAGAATCCCTACAAGCTATGCAAATTCTTGTACTGATGCCGACAGAAGAAACATTCTGTCTACCAATACGCCAACCTACCCCCACAGAAGAAGCCCCCAATAATTATATTATTCCATTTCACAACCACAGCACAGTATGCTCCGTAATTAGCCGTCAGTGCCATTCCTTCAAGGCATTCTGTACGTCTTGAAGATATTTAAGGAACGAAGAAAAACAATTATCTATGCAATTATTACAACTCTCGCTCGGACTGCGAGCAATAAGAACACCATCTCCTGGTGAAGAGACAGTTCATATAATCTTCGCAACAAATCCATGAATGCCATGTGTTCCGATGGTCGAATTTATTACATCACAGTGCTTTAGCAAGTGAGTGAATAGTCGTGTCAAAGGAGGAACCGGACCTCGCAGAAGAAGACTTTTTCCAACTATTACTCATGACCATCCTTGTGGAAAAATTTTCATTCATAAAGCGTCCAGGTTTTAAAGATTTATGACACGATTAATGTGCACAGGCAGAATGAGTCGGAGCACTGAGCATAGCATAGCAGTGCAGCATTCGGAAAAGAATGGATAATTAAAAAAGATATTATCCATTTTTTTTTTCTTTTTCTTATTTTGCTCATCTGCTCGTTTCTTCTCTTCCAGTACGTTTGCTTTGCATTTTTAAATTCTTTCTTGCAACTTCCGTGAGCATAAAAGAAAAGGCATTCTTCTTCTTCTTCCCTTCCCGACTCCTCTCCGCCTTCTCTTCAACGTTGAATTTTAAAAATTGACTAACGTTGTAGAATATTCTGTGATTAAGTGCATTTTTGTCGTTTTTATTGCTAATAGGACGCAATGAAGTGGATAAGAAATTAAAAATTGTCTGAAAGTACACATTTAGAATCATTATTGTCAATTTGACAAGAAAATAAAACACACGTTGCACGTTCTTCTTGGTCATTTGGTCGTTGGGGTATTTAGTGGCAAATTTAAATGAAGTCGTATTGGGAAGCACGGAACGAAGTGTAGTTGCTTGAAATGTAAATACATTAGGTAAGAGGAGGACTATTTAATGTTGCAAAGCAAAGGCAAGGTAGGATAAAGCTTAAGAAACACAATACTACGTTTTCGTTGTGACCTAAGTGAGGTAATGAGGATATAATATCGGTTGTCGATTTGTACCGAAAGTTGACATCCGAAACTATCACATTTCTGAAGCCCAAGTTTAAAAGTTTACACCCAAATAAATAAACGATGTTTGAGTGGCGTTTTGGTTGCATGTTTGCCTGAAACGTGGGAATTCGAGGTTGGATTCTTTTTTTTTTAGCATGAGAAGCGCTCGTTTGAGGAAATTGAGAGGTGCCATGACAGGAAAGAGATTCGGAAGTTTTACCAAAAGGTAAAAAGATTCTGACAGGGTGGCAAAGCCCGAACTCAAGCCTGTAAAGACCAGCAGGAAAACGTAGTTGTAGAGTCACAGTTGCTACTGAGGATCTGGAAAGATCACTTCTGCAGACTGCTTAACGGCGATGAGGACACAAATTCCGCTGTCAGGCAGATTGCCCCATTCAGCTTGGACGATGATCAAGAATGCCGTCCTCCCGACCTAGATTAAGTTAAGCTTGCCATATGCAAACTTAAATCAAATAAGACTGCAGGTGCAGATGGCCTTGATGCCGAACTCTTCAAGGCAGCTGGAGACCAGTTGGAAAGGAGCATGCACCAGCTGATTTGCATGATATGGTCGGAAGAAAGTACGCCCGATGAATGGAACCTCAGTATCGTATGCCCGATCCTAAAGAAGGGAGACCCTCACAATTGCGCCAATTATAGAGGGATAAGCCTCCTTAACGTCGCTTATAAGATCGTGTCAAACCTCGCTTATAAGATCGTAACAACCCAAACGAACCAAACAAGTAGAATTGCTTGCAAGTCAAAATAAGTTTGAATAACATTGAGTTTAACTGCTTGTGAGCAAAGTGCTTGTGAGTAAAAGTGATCACAAGCCATTTGATCGTAAACAAGCAGTGTGTTTGTGAATAAGCAGTGTATTCATAAGCAAGCAATGTGATCATACCAAAAAGGGTACTTTTTGCCTCTATAAGCCTTTCTTTGTATGCCTTTTTTTTTGTTGAGGTATAAATGTTCAGCGCATTGCTTTCCGATGAATACACTGCCTGATTATGAACACACAGCCTGCTTGTGATCATTTTGCGTGCTCATGAGTATTTGAATATATTCAAGTAAGTTCAAACAAGTCAATCTGCTTGCAAAGTCATTTGCTTGTGAGTGCAATACAGAAAAAATGACTTGTGAGCATCTTTACTAATTTAGTTCGTTCAGAACATTTTTGCTTGTGAGTAAATATGCTTGCGAGCTATTTGCTTGTGAATAGGGGTGGAAAATGATCAAATCTGAGCGATCGTTGACAAATTTTGGATGTGTTTGAACTGATTTGAACATACTCATTTTGATCTCTGATGTGAACGTCTGAAACCCCACGTCAACAACTTGATAGGTCCTTATCAATGTGGTTTTAGACCAGAGAAGTCCACAATAGACCAAATTTTCACATTACGGCAGATCTTGGAAAAAACCCGAGAACATAATATCGATATTCACCACCTCTTTATCGATTTCAAGGCCGCGTATGACAGTATTTACAGAGACGTTAAGGTCGGTAAAGAGCTAACCGAGACCTTTGATGTCGAAAAAGGTTTCAGGCAAGGCGACAAGCTGTCATGCGATTTCTTCAACATCATACTTGAACAGATTGTAAGAAACTCAAACGTCAACACCAGAGGAACAATCTGTCAAAAGTCTGTACAATTACTCGCCTACGCAGACGATATTGAAGTAATGGGAAGAAATAAGCGTGATGTCATAGGTGCTTTTGCGACTATTGAAACAGAAGCGGCAAAAATGGGTTTGATGGTTAATGAAGGCAAAACGAAGTATATGCTGTCATCAAACAAGGACACAGAACATCGACGAATTGGACAAAACGTCACAATAGACAGACATAACTTCGAGGTAGTACAGGACTTCGTCTACCTAGGATCCGCTGTAGACACGAACAGCATCAGTGCGGAGATCAAACGGAGAATAACTCTTGCCAATCGTTGCTTCTTTGGGTTAAGAAGGCAATTGAGAAACAAAACCCTCTCCAGAAAAACCAAGGTAACCTTGTATAAGACCTTAATCATCCCAGTCCTGCTGTACGGCTCGGAAGCATGGACCTTATCGAAAGCGGATGAGGAAACTCTTGGTCATTTCGAAAGAAAAAAATTCTCCGAATGATCTTTGGTCCCGTATGCGAAGACAATGTGTGGAGAAGAAGATACAACAAGGAGCTGTATGAGCTGTACCGCGACATGGGCATAGCCAGAAGAGTACACATCGCGAGGCTACGATGGTTGGATCATGTAGAGCGGATGGACCCAAACGCTCCGGCTCGACGGGTTTTCGAAAGCACATTGCATGGAAATCGCCGAAGGGGAAGACTTCGTCTTAGGTGGCGCAATAAAGAGGATGAAGACCTCAACCGACTTAGAGTGCAAAACTGGAGAGAGCTCGCCCGAGATTGAAATCGTTATAGAAGGATGTTGGTTGAGGCCCAGGTTCACCCCGAACTGTAATGCCCACCTAAGTATGTAAGTAAGTCTTTTTTTTAACTAGATAGGGGAGGTAGATCACCTTTACTAGCACGTCGAGTCGACCTGAAAGATCTTTTGTGATGTTATCTTAGGTTTAAACATGACGTAAAGTGTTAAGTCGATCATTCGAAATTGACGTCGTGTAAGAACCTAAGAGTATTCAAAGAAGAGGTGTTTCTGATGGCAAGCAGAGTAGTGAACCCTTTTTGGAAACGTTGTGGCCTGGATATGGCTATGGCAGGGCATAAATGTGTTCATCTACTTTTATACTTTCGAGGTACAGACGACTGGTGCCATCTTGGCTGATGCCCATGTTTGATAGGTTGCATTTTAGAGAGCAGTGACCAGTGAAAAAGTCCGTAAGTAACTTTGTGTCACGTTTGCTCATGTCAGGAATTTCTTTCATTCGTCTTTGAGATAAGTCGATGAATAGTTTTGACTGGCGGTGGTCTGTAAAGTTGTTCCAGGTGTGGAACATGTTTTCATATTTAATGCTACTGATTGGGAGACCGCAGTAGGGTTCCGCCTTTCAATTGAGATTGAGAGGCAAGTCTAGCTTGGCGGTCAGCCTCTTCGTTACCCTGTACACCTTCATGTCCAGGCACCCAGGAAAGAGTGATTTTTTTATAGGTATCACTGATAGACATGTCAGGCAGTTGCTAACTAGTTTGGATTCGATTTTGATTGAGGACAGGACTTTTAGGGCTGCCTAACTGTCAGAGCAAATTAGAATGAATAAATTAGATCATAAATGCTTTAGGCGGCTAATTGAGAAATCAATTTTCGTGTCAGTAAATTTTCTATCAGAAGACTTGCCAATTCGTCGCGAACGGCGAAAAATATTTTTGGCTTCTTTTGGGACTCGAACGGGTACCACCTTGACCACTATATCCGACTACAATTGAGCTTAATTCACATTTTTTAGTGTGGTTTTCGCTTTGATGACAAATAATGCTTATTACGGCGATTTTAAATTAAGCTTTCAACTTTCTATACCGTGACCAGCCCAAGAATTTTAAAAATTCGTTAAATTTTTCTCAATTGATTTCAAAGCAACTAACCACAAAGTACCGAAGAGAGCAATCAGTATAATTCACCGTGTGGGAAAAATGTCTCTACCTTGCTCCAGTTGACTCTCTGTCTCTATGTCTTAGACGGCCAAATTTTAGCAAATTTTTTCTACTTCAAGCTTAGAACTGGAAAAAATATCTAACACTTCTACGATTTTGAACACCACCCAGTAAGCTTTTTTGATTTCACTCCTTACTTTTTGCAAAGCTTCACTGTAAGAACTATTAACGCCCTATTCCAAGATGGCACCACGAACATGGTGACCTATCGAAAGGATAATAGATCAAAACTTTCCCATCTTTCAGCTTCACAATAGTCCTTCTCCTGTTTCCTGGATGTTTGTGGGATATGCTCCATGATGGGCATTCAAAGCTAAAGAAACCAATTGCATACTTAATCTGACTCTGGAAAAAGAAAAAAGTGGCCTTATTAACACGCAAGATACACCTGAAATTTTGTATAAAAAAAATCAAAATATTTTCATCTTAAGCTCAGATAGTTGGAAATCACTTTGGGTCAGATGAGATTGGTGCACTACTTTAATTTCCTTAGCACTTATATGCTAAGGGATGATTTTTGTGTTTAGATAGATAGATAGATAGTTTCTTTGTTTCATTAATAGTAAATAAAAATAAGGACATTTTTCCATTTCTTCAGAAAATAAAGCCGCAAATCAAACACCTTGCTCTACCATTCCATCGAATGGAAAAAGTTTTTTTTTAGTCGTTTCAATTCGATTTTCGCATTAAAATATTCAAACAAAATGAACTGAAAATGTGCTGTCCATGGCAACAAAATAGAACCAAAGACACACACCCACCACGCAAACCAAACACAAAGTCGTAATAAGTTTGTTGACTTTTCAAGTAAATCATCGAAAAAGTTTTTAATTTAAATTTATTGACTTCAGGTCAGTGATGTTAGTGTGCCAAAACTAATATATTCTGTGCTTTTTTTTTAGCTTTTATTGGAATCAAATTGATTGATCTATTTTCTTATTTTTTTCATGAGCAAATTGTTTTCTTCCGATGAAATTAGGTTAATTGGAATCATGTTTCACTAGAGATAGGTACAATTTGCATTGACAAGTGGAATGTGCTGATTCTGTAGTTAGGAACAGTTGACAATTGTTTCTTGGGAAAATTTGGTACATTTACCAATACCCTGGACCAAGTTGGACCGAAACTCCGATTTTACGGTGACCCACCATCTTGATCTTGATCTTTCAAAAAAATTTGATATTTGTCGCTCGAATGCCTTTCAAAAGTCCCGCAACTGTTGTTGTTCTTCTTTTTTAATGGCACTAAAAGCATCGTGGTGGCGAAGCTAGTACAACTCTCCAACCAATCTGTTTCACCGCGTTGCCTTCAACAGCAACATTTTGACCAGTTCAGGAAAGCTGTACTCTCACAACAGCAGTGTTGTCTTCTTTTCAGGTCTTCTCTTTAGAAAGATGAATAGTGTTTTATAGTTTTATTGATGAACTCAGATATATAAAACTTTTCACACTTGGGAAGCACACTTCCATTGAAATAAATATCGGAATGCCTGGATTAACAAAAGAACTACATAAGTACTTCTAGGAATGTAGGTTCTCAGCTCAAGATGGTATCATCGTCACGCTTACTTGGTGTAGACCTGTCTTAACCTAATTACTTGGAATACTTCAGTGTCTTTAGCTGGATATTGCACCTGCGTCACTGCTCCTTCGTACATATCCTTGATCATTCGCACATAGGCTTCAGCATCTCCTCTTTTATCTGAGAGCCACCCATATTGAAACTCATGGTTGCCGATCGAATGCTTTTTGAAGTGAACTCAGAGAAGTGCGTCTGATCCGAGATTCGCTTTGATGATTTTGGCCATATTCCAGAACGTTGTTTGAAAACTCTCATCCTTGATTCAAACCAAGTCACCTGCTTTTGATACCTTCTGCATCTTCGTCCGTTTCGGGCGTTAATACAGCCTGCAAAGGTTTTCGGAGTGCCACTCTTCCAGAATTGGTCATCCAGGATCTGAGTTCTCCCTCAGTGTTTCAAATAGGTGATGCTATGGGTTTCCTTTGCGGTATAGCATGAAATGGTTCTCAGATGAGACATTGAGCGGGGTTAAGACGTCCAAATCGTCTACTTTGTCGTTCAGTGGAACCAGGGATCTCGAATTGCGACAATTAGAAGCGTCACAAGTTCTGAAAGGCTAGTATCTCATTTTCAACAGACCGTTTGATGTGGCAATTGACCGATTTCATACCTGCTTCCTATAGCCCTCTTAAATGGAGAGCAGCGGGAGGAATAAAATGTTTGACAGTTCTTCCGTTACTTTTTCCCAGCAATGTTTTCCAGTCCTCATCATTCTGCTTTGCTCCGCATTAGCACCAACAAAATTTATTCCACAGTCACTGTGCTGTGCAGCCTCCTACATACGCCTTTACAAGCTGTTAAGCGTTTGAACTCCGCCAAAAATACATATGTGGTCAGGTCCGAAACCACTTCAAGTTGTATTGCCTTGGTGACGAGGCAAGCAAAAACAGTGAGGTACTTGGTGTAGCTAAATGATGCGGCTGCCATGATTGCACCACAAAGCTTCAATCTTGGTATGGACACCATCCGCTTGTTTGAAGCAACCTTCGTTTCCACTATACGTCTTCTCGGATTTGTCGCAAAATCCGTTCGATTTGGTATCCTTTATTACCTCGGTAATATAAATCCAACAGGGTATCTTTATTTTCTCGATTTCAGGGAGTTCTGGACGAAAAGTTTCCTATTATTACCTAATTTGGTTCGGTTTACCAGGTCTTCCCTCGTTGAATAACCATTCCATAGATTCTGCATCATTATTTTGGCCGTGACTACACATCACGTGAGATCCAACCCATATGAGGAAACATTCAGTTTAATTGACCTATTGAAGCGGTTATTCGGGTTATTAAGACCAAATTTTGTACCAAACTTACATTAAATTAAAAAATAAATAGGGTGGCGCAACAACAATTTTCTGCCGGTTCCGAACGGCTAATCGAGAAAGCGCTTTTCATGGCAATGAATACTAACGGATTGCCAATTCCTCGCGAAAGGCGATACCAGTAGAAAAAACATTTTTGCCTCTGGTGGGATTCGAACTCGAACCTCTGGATTAACAGGCGGACATGCTATCCATCACACCACGGGTACCACTGACCAAACTTACATTGTTGGACATTAATCCACATCCAATCCAAACATGTGGTTTCAACAAGATTTAACGCTGTTTTTTGTGGGGTTATGCAAGGGCTCACGTCTATAGCAATAAACTCGTTCCGATTGACGCACTGGAAGCAATTATTTGTAAGATACCAGCGAAATATTAGAAAGAGTAGGTAATGCCAAAATTGCACTAAGCGGATGGACCGTTTGAGGCGCAGGTGCGGTCAACATTTGCATTAAATTACTTCAAACATTAAATTTTATCGACCGTACTATGGATTCAATTGAAGATTTCATGCATACCTCCGAATTTTTTAAATTTATTTTCCGATATCCCATAAAAACTCACGCGTTAGCTATCGCAACTTCGGCTATTTCTATATACATTGGTAGAAGGTAATTTTCTCTTCTAAGCTTAGGAAGATTATTATCAATCAGTGATAACATATCAACAGACATCGTCTCCAATTTTTTTCCCAAACCCAAACAGTACCTATGTCATTTGGCCCAGCACCCTTTTCGGAGTTCTTAATTGTTTCATTAAATTTTTCGAATTTGAAGCTTAGTATATCTGCAATGTTATTCGTAGATTTAGCTTCTCTAAAGTACTATCTAGGAAGCTATTCGTTCAAAAGAAACAACACTGTACAGTATTTTATGGTCATGCAAAAGAAGCTGCACTTCAGCATCGTTAAGGAACATCGACGAACGAATCTCCTGCGCAGTTATTCTTCTTTGAGTAGCTATTTGGAAGAAGGTTGTGTCCTTATGGTGGTGCTCCCTATTAGTGGTGCCCGTGGCGTAATGGTTAGCATGACTGCCTGTTACTTGTGAGGTTCGTGGCTTGAATTCCAACAGAAAAGAAAAAAATGTTTACCACGGGTATCGCCTTTTGCGTAATTTCATTGCCATACAAATGGCTGTCTCTATTAGCAGTTCGGAATCGGCAGAAAATTGTAGGTCCCTTCATTCCGTCACAAGGCATGGTTGTAACAAATGCCCTAGACCCTGTATGTATGTTGTCTCCTGTTCATATTTCTCGAACAGCATGGTTTGTATCATCAACGGGGCAGAAATTTCTTCCGTGTCCTCCGTGCTCTTTGCTTGAAGTTGGGGGCACTCACTTCTTTGCAGAATTCAACAAATCTCATCATCTTGCGTTTAAATAGTTGTTTGAACAAATGTTGAAATTCACTTTCTTCTTTCTTATCACTGCTGCTTAGGGTTCATTGTTCGACCACCACCGGTGTCCTTTTGAAACCCCCATCTACAATGGTTTGGGTCTCTCTAAATAAGTAATATCAATACTCTGTGATGCTTACAATTGTGTGTTGCTCAGATACCTTCGCAGAAGTGAAATTATGGCAAACGTTTTTCTCTTGTTTGATTATTATCCTTTGGCTCAACTATCCGACCCAAGTTACATTGTACAAGAAAACTATTTTAGGCTGGGGCCAGTTATAGATAATTCGTAGCTTTTACCGAAACTACTAACTACCACGGTGAACCTTAGCGCTGACTTTGGGGAATGGGAATAAACAATTGAAGGGTAATTTCCTTATTAAGTTAAGGCACTTTAGGTTGAACACTCGGCCTCTGCGGTGGTTGCTCAGCCATTACGTAAGGCTCTTGGCCGTTTATATTGAAAGGCGTCAAGTGCTGGTGGTGATTTCGTTATGATAAAAGTTGACGGGTATTTACTCAGTGCGTTACAGTTGGGTAGCCATATCTCTACATTATTGTCTAAATTATGTTTTGCTATTGCTAGCAACTTGCTGTTACTATTATGGATGCAAGGCCTCCTAAATCTTTATGGTCCTCTTCAGCCGCCCTCTGGCTCCATGAATCCTATTTGGATGGCTTTCCCAAGACACCTTGAAGAACACCACCAGCAGATGGACTTGGGGTTTTTGTACTTTCCCAGCCTTTTGAAGCCTCAAAAAAAAAAAAAGATAGATGGAAAGGGGAATAAGGAAGAAAACTAATGGTAAAACTTGTTGTGTTAAAATTAACTGCACCAACCACTTAAATCTGCCAAAAAGCCTTGTGTGTTTGATTTTCTTCACAGAATCCGTTAAAAATTTGTTCGCATGAGGATGACTTTGCTGCTCGACAGTCATTCTCAGTATCACTTAACCGAGACCAAATGGTAATCAATCTGAGTTCTATTTCCACCGCCATTGTAAGTGAAAAGGTTTTGGTTTTGTTTGATGAAAAGGGTGTTTCCGACAATAAGGCCGTGTAACTTGCACATACTTAGGAAAGCTTCACCGGGTGCTGTGTTCCATACAACCAAGGTAAACTTTATTATCCTCGTTTGACTTCCCTACAGGGAATTCATATCCCCGGAACCGACTGCTGTAAATCATCCACCCAAAAAGACATCAAGGATCAAATGGTCACTGGAGTTGGAAATGGTCAGATAGATACCAAATTAGTCTTCCGCAGTGATGATACCGAATCCGTTCCTATCTTTTCTAGTTCGTTTTGTAGGCTATCGTCTCCAAATTTCAACAGCTAGCCCTTTTACTGGTGTTTAGCAGCTTCATTTCTAGGATACATCTTCACACCTTTTTCTCATCTCAAGTGAGAGGCGCTGCAATGATATTTTACTCAAATCTGCACTGGTATTTAAGCTTAAAGCGTTTAAATAACTAAATAGGGGGGCACAACGGAGTGGGGAGCCCCGTTGCCTAGCGCATTTCTGTCAACGATGCCTTACGAGGGAATGAAGGGGACCTACTATCTTCTGCCGATTTCAAATGGGTAATCGAGAAAGCGCTTTTCATGACAGTGAATTCACTAATGGAGGACTTGCCAATTCCTGGCAAAGCCGATACCCGTAGAAAACATTTCTGTTTTCTGCTAGGACTTGAACCACGAACCTCTCGCGCAACAGGTAGACATGCTAACCACAACGAAACGGGTACCACCTAAGCGCTAAAGTTAATTTAATATATTTAGCTTAATACAAGCGATTAGAACATTGATTTAAGCTTAAAACTATTATAAATTAAAAATATAAACAAATAAATATATGTACAAATATACAATGCTTAATTCTAAGTTGAAGTGCAAGGGTTAGAAGTTGAAAGAGGAAGAGGAGTATAAATTTTTTTTGAGAGAAGACAAACTTAGGGAAAAGACAAAGGTAATTCCTGCTGCATTCGCTGAACGTATCATTCTGCATATGGGGTTGAAATATGCGTAATTTGTGCGGAGAGTAGGGAGGCGGAAGAAGGAGACAGAACGTTGGTTACGTGGATTAGCGTTCATGTAAATCAGCTCAAGTCATGATGATGGGCGAAAACTATGTCGGCGATACGACGACGTTTAGAAAGGGTGACCACCTGACCATGTCAATTAGTCGCAAACGGCTTTCATATGGAGGTAAATTGAACGGATCAGACCATGACAATCTTAGAAATCTTCGTTGCACAGCTTCAAGTCTACGAGATTGAGTTATTTGGTAGGGAGACCAAACCTGACTAGCATATTCAGAGATTGGTCTAACATAAGTGTTGAATAATGATTTAGTGACGTAGGGGTCGGAAAATTCTCTAGAACAGCGTTTGATAAACTCAAGAGAGGAATTTGCTTTCGCAATAATATAGTTAATGTGAGAGTGGAAACGAATAGACGAAACTCTGGGGATAGGCACGTTACTGAAGTTGTACGTTTGAAGACTAGAAGGTAAGCGTTTACGCGAGAAAGTCATAGATTGACATTTATTAACGTTTAGCTCAAGAAAGTTCATATTACACTAAGTAAGAAAAGCATTTAGGTCTTTTTGAAGAAGAGAGGAATCATGAGTAGAGGATATGACTTTTATAATTTTAATGTCATCTGCATAAATAGACAGATCAGAGAAAGAAATAATACTAGCGACGTCATTTATTGCAAACACAAACAGAAGTGGACCTAGATGGCTACCTTGGGGAACGCCAGAAGAGGCAAATATTGGGTTAGAAACTACTTTTCTAAAAACTACTCTATTCACACGGTTCTCTAGATATGATTTGGCCCGTTCGATAATTGAAGGTTGGGAAGCCAAAGGCTTTGAGTTTGAGATAGATAATTTGATGGTTAATTTTGTCGAATGCTTTACTAAAGTCTGTACTCTGAAGTAATAACATCGATCTCGTTGCCCTTTTCCATGGCCAAGAGAGTCTTTGATACGAATTGGGTAAGGTTAGTCGTAATAGACCTTCCTTTTAGGAAACAAATACAGAGAGTCGTACACAATGCTTTCGAAAAGTTTAGGGATGGCGGAAAGCTTAGCTATCGGTCGATAGTTCGAGATTTGGTTTTTACAGCCCACATGATTATAATTCATTGCGGTTAAGGATTCCATAACTAACAGAGTAATCACCAAATTTTGCATTTTTCGATACTCCAAGCAAATACCTACCCACCCAGTCTGGCACATATCGGACGATAAGGTGTGGCTATGGGTGTGCACTAAAACAGCTGCTTCATTTAGATTAAAACAAAACTCAAAGGAAAGGACAATAATATATTGTTAATACTTAGCTATGACATTTCGCCTATCATAATTTCTATCGCATCCGCCATGAACTCAAAAAAGGTATATCATCGCAAAAGAAAAAAAACAGAGTCCCAACCTCAAACGATAAAAAGTAAGTGGAGTGGAATTAGGTTAAAATATGTAAATTAAACCCACCAATTTGTTTGCTCATTTCCACAAAGCGCATGAATTCATTTCAAATCCAAGTCTCCTATTTTCCTTTGGTCTGGTATATCAATCCTCTCTTCTGTTTTTTTTTTCTTTCTTTTTAACCCCAAAACCGTTCTCATGTGAAACACGAAGTCTTTTAGATTCGGAAACGTGTTTACTCATGTTAGTCAAAGGTTATATATCAAACCCAACTGGAACGCCTTAAAGATTCATCATTTGGTCGTTCAAACAAAAAACACACATTGAAAGGCCGCCGCGCCGTTCACCTGTTTCAAGGAACACATTTGCCATACCGTCCCACACCGTCCTAGACTAACTCAAACCCCCCATGGCTTATCCTTTTTTTCCTTTTTTGTGTAACATCTTTTTCCATCCTGATGAGCAAAAGTGTTTTCATTTGGCCCTTATTTGCTCATGACTTTTATACACATTCCCACTTTGTTTGTATGTCATTGACCGACTGAACTTTTCGGCCACTGCGGGCGAACACAATTTTTCACACTTCCCAACCGGAAATGCTAACTGCCCATCATCATCAACCAACCAACCCAAGCCGCATGTGTTGTGTAGGCATTCGGAAAATTGTCTGGAAAGAGAGACGGACTTTGGTTAATCCCAGATGAAGGAAAACATGTATGTAATTGCTGTTCTGACTTCTTTTCAATCTTCTCTTCTCACACAACGACCGACGGACGACAATGGTAATTAGAAAATTACTTAAACCCATTAAAAGCGCACGTTTGTCGAATGTCGAATGAACAAATTAGAGAAAAGGAGATGGATGGAGTTCTGGGCACCGAGCTACCGGCATAATTCCCACACACACCACAGACATAAAAGTGTCATAAACAGGATGACAGCCACTGACTGGTCTTAAATGCATTAGATGAATATCAGTGTGGGTTATTGTAATGCCACCCCGCTCCAGTTTCAAGAACGCGCTTTGAACGCGCAGCTCAATCCAAGGCAAGAAGTTGTTTAACTTGTCTCTATGGCGCAAGTGGGTCGTAACACTTTTTCCTTACATCCCAAGATGAATTGGTTTGTTTTGGCTTTCTCTTCTCTTTACGTGTTTCTTTGAGTTGTTGTTTCTTCGTCGTCATCGCCATCTCGTCGGTCGTTAGATGAATTTAATGGTTTCCAGCTTTTGAGTAGGGTTTCTGGTTTTATTTGCCATGCTAATGCATTTTATATGAGCATCTAGTTAACAATCAAAACAGGTGATGGTGAAGTAAAAAGGAGCGAGTGTGGTGCAAAGGGGAGTAGCCATTTTTCCAGTTTCGGATTGATAATGACAGAGATTTCCATTTGACCTATTCAGTGGGTAATTTCATGTTTGTTGCAGTCTCTAACCCAGTCCAATGGACTTGACAGGCATAACTGTAGCGAAAGAGTATTATTTTTGAGTCTTTCTTAAGAAAATAAAATCACACGCCTTGTTTAGATTGCCTTAAGCGTGTTGAATAGGCACGTAAAGGCCGTAAACAACAATGGATGGGAATTTATCTCGGAGCTTATTAGGAATTCTAACATTTCTCCTTGTTAACTGACAATTTTTCTTTTCTTTTCTGACAGAGAAACCGTCAAAA
This sequence comes from Melanostoma scalare, assembly GCA_949752695.1. Lineage (NCBI taxonomy): Eukaryota > Metazoa > Arthropoda > Insecta > Diptera > Syrphidae > Melanostoma > Melanostoma scalare. The sequence goes on from OX456985.1 coordinate 67,939,823, forward strand.
TCATTTGAAAGCGACCTAAATTGATTCTAGCTTCCAAGTTGAAAGCATACAAAGTTACAGTGTCATCTTATCGCTGCTGCCATGTATGCTCTGAAGGTCTCTTTCTGATTTGGTAAACAAGTTGTTTTTTCGCCCTAGAGTGGGTACACCTTGTTCAGATGCCAAGTTTTTCCTCTGTCGTTAAGGTTCTGTTGGGTCTATAAAAATAAAATGATACCTTGACTGAATGTTGCGAAATTATAGCCCCGAATCATTCCTGCAGAGCTTCCAGCATGTGTTTGACATGATCACACTACGAATTTTGTGGTCATCTTGAGCAGTTGCATCAAGTTCTCTTACATCCCTAAAGCCTGGAGAGAAGCTAAGATGGTCCTTATCCCAAAGGCCGACAAATGCTTTCACGTGGCCCCCAAAAGATTTTAAGGCCTATTAGTCTTACATCTTTCCTACTCAAAACTCTAGAAAGAGTATTAGACATATACTCAAAACAGACAGATTGAAGTCTAGTTTAACGTGAACACCTGGCTATTATGGCTTAATTCCATTAAGAGCCTACTCACATAACGGAGTCAAATTAAGTGTTGGCCACCTACCCTAGTTGCCTAGTAGCAATTTGCGAACTTATTGAGGCAAGTTCACCCCTTTGCTAAAGAGCGAGGCCGACCTACACCTCTTGCATTCGATGAATGCCAATTGTTTCCGCATTTGGATAAACCACAGCCACCACGATACTCCTACAAGGGGGCCTATTTTATATATTTTTGGACAACGCATCCGCACTCCAGCATGCCCTGAAGCATGAAAACCGAAGTCCGAAAGGGGCCTATCTCCCGTGGTACCAGAAAACTTCTGGTGAATCTTCGCAACCCGAAGGTCACTTTCAGATGAGTACCCCAATACTCAAGGCAGAAACCAGCAGCCAACTACGCACACCAAACATAAAACTTAATTCATTCAATCTTGCAAAGTCTCTCCGGTCTGAAAGGTCCCACTATTGATATCGAACAGCAGGAACCGATCAACAGAGAGTCGATGCAAGACTTTATCTAACATTTACCACAAACCAACTTCATTCATCTCTTCTCCAGCAAAACCTCTTAAGAAGGTCTATTCTGGTCAACAGCAGGGATCGATCAGCAGAGAGTCAATGCAGGACTCAAGATTCATTAGGGGACTCAAAACAGACTGATTGAAGTCTTGTTTAGCGTGGACACCTGAAAATTAAGTCTTAAATTCCACGGCGAGCCTACTCACATAACGGATTAAAATTGATTGTAGCAATAGAGAACTTGTGGAGGCAAGTCCACCCCCTTGCTAAAGAGCGAGGCCGATCTACACCTCTTGCATTCAATGAAGAATGCCAATCGTTTCCGCATTTGGATAACCACAGCCACCACGATACTCCCACAAGGGGGCCTACCTCAAAGATAGTCCCAGACAACGCTGCGCACCTCAAGCGCACAAACGTCATCCAGGAGGGCCTATTTCCCATGGTACCAGAGCTTCTGGTGAAGCCTCGCAGCCTGAAGGTTACTTCCAGATGAGTACCCCAATACTCGAGGCCTGGCAACCTCAATGTACGCAGCCAACCACTAGTCAAGGCAGAAACCAGCAGCCAGCCACGCACACCTTGGGCTTTCTTAGTTTATTTGACTCAACGCCAAACGTAAGCCCCCCTACCAACGACAAGGTGAAGCCCTCGTGGGGGGGGGGGGGGGACTCAAAACAGACAATTGTACCCTGTCTGATCTCTACAGCACAACACGCTTACACAAAGGGTAAATCAGTGGAAGCAGCACTGCATTCGATGATATGCGCCATTGAATATTTTTTTACTGTAACAAGTCCACTCTGGTCGCCTTCTTAGACATAGAAGGTGCTTTCAACAATGTCAGAAACTCAGTGCTCTTGATAAACTAAACGTAGAAGACTCCATCAAAAACATGATTAATTCAATGCTGTGTAGCAGAATCAGTATCACGAAACAAGAAGAACAACCAATAGAGGGACAACACAAGGAAGAGTATTCTCCTCCTTCTCTGGAACTTGGTAGGCAACGAACTTGTCGGCTGAGTGCTATCTTGTTCAATAGGCCATTTTTTACGAAATTGAGTTAGGTATGCAGTCTTCATAGTTTGGGGGCGCTCCTTTGGTTTGTTAGTTACTACACTGAGAAAAATTTTAAACGCATTCATATTTAAACCAAACTCAAACACATATGATTTGGCATGGAAGCGGTTTCTATTTAATTTTAATAGAAACCTATTAACTAATTGTTGAAATAAGTTGAACATGATTTAGTTTAAATTATCTTTGCTTTCTATTTAACCTAAACGTGTTTCTATTTGTTTTAATTGACTTCATCTAATGTTCTTTCAAATAGAATTATCTTCGTTTCATTTGAATATGTCCGTGTTTGAAACAAATTCGTTTTCTGTTTAAAACAAATTGTTTCAGCGTTAGCTTTTTTAAACCGATTCATAGTTATTTTTATTTATTTATTATTATTATTTTTTATGTTTTTTTATTATAAAAGTTTTAAGACGTCAAAAGCTTTAAAGAAACCATGTAAAGAAAAAAAAACACTTGAGTTTATTTTTTTTACAAAAATTTATTTCTAAAATAACATTTTCCATAATTTATAGTATGTACATGTAAAGGAGGGCTAGTAATATAAGAAATATTCTTGATATACAGAAATTTGTCAAGCTTTTTACCAATTTCAAATGATTTCTAGTATAACATTTATTACGACATACATACATACATACATACCTTAGCTTCATTTGGAAATATTGTTAAAATTTTTGTGGAAATTTCTTCGAAATCACAGGCATGTAGTGTTTTTCCGCTGTTTAAGACTCTTTCTAATATTATATTAAGATGTTTTTCTCGTGAAAAGAATTTACTGCTTTGCCTTTGTCCTTTTGTTGTGGTATATCGAATGAATTCTGAAATGAATAATGGCACAGTATTTAGGTAGGCTCTTAAAACTTAATTTTCTTTACTTACATCTGCCAAACTGAAAGAACTTGTTGATATTTCTGGAAATTTAACATTTAACATCCAATCAGATACTTTAGTGCCGACAGAAATTGTTGTACCGTCGATATTAAACTGCAAACGTTATTCAAAATGATTTATACAGATTACTATTCAGGTTATTCTAGTGGTATCAGTGAATACCTACCTTTTCTTTCTTGTTTCTCCCATATAAAAAGCCTTTCCCTAAATTCAGCCCTAGGGCCAACTGTTGGGATAAGATCCTTAATATCTTCTGTAGAAAGAAATTTTAGTCGCTCTAGCGTAACTTCGCTTAAAAAATTTTAAAATGAATGAACTGAAGTTTGATATTGATATCAGATGCTGCTGGTTCCTAGATATTCAAGAAAAAAACACAAAGAAAACAAAAAAATTATATAACAAATTGTAAGATAAACAAACAAATTTAATACGTTCAACATAATTGTAAGAACTTGTACTTACCATGGAGAAGAGGAAACAACGAAATTAAGTTCCACTCCTCAAGTTAATCCCTCAATCCTTTTTAGTCTGGATGCACAGAATCTGGTTCAATTACAAACACAGTATTTAAACACTCTGCGTCCAATGTATAGGAATTGATTATTTCCCCATTTGACTTTTTTTTGTTAGCACCTCCGAAAATCACCTTATAAATATCACTTGAAATCAACTTTGACAGAATAATCACTTAGATTTAACTTGGCGGAAAAAAGACCTACGCGCACGACAATCCTTATTCATTTGACTTTTTCAATGGTAACGCCAAGCAGCTTCAGACAAATACAGTTATATATTATATTTTTACTTCGTTTGAGTTCAATTCAAATAGATTCGAGTTCGAACATAACATTTTCTATACAATTTTTTTCTATTGTAAATATTTTGACTTCGTTCATATTTGAGCCAAACTCGTTCACGTTTGTGTTATGTTTAATTATATATGTTCTTAAGCTAAGTGTACACGATTGCCTGATCTGCAAATATTGCCAGATCTGTCAGTGAAAAATTTGTCTCGAATGGCTGACAATCGTGTACACACCAAATGAATTTGCAGAAAAACTATTTAGCTGCTAATTTGTAGACAAATATCTGCTAATTAATTTGCAGATATCTGGCAATCGTGTACACGCAAGCTGACAACCGTGTACACACCAAATTTTTTTGCAGAAAAATTTGCTCATCAATCATTTTGAAGACAAATTAATTAGCAAATGTGGAAATCGTGTGTACACAAATTTTGTTCATTTTCTGACGCTTCTGCAAATGTCTGGCAATAAATAAATTTGCAGACCCAGTTTCAGAAACATTTTCAAATTTATTCATTGGCAGACAAATCTGAGAAGGATTACAGGAAAAAAAAACACTTGGATTATCTCTACAATTACATTGTCAACTACAAAACTCATCGAAAATTTAAAGGTGATTTTTGTTTTTATAGAAAATGTGTTAATTACGTGAACATTTTTTTAGTTATGGATGCTAACTGATATAAAAAAGTGGAGATAACCAGTGAAATGGATGACATGCATAACATCATTTTATTCCTTTCTGTATGTCACTTATGATCTTTCTGCAGAACGACCATTTCCACATGAATCTAGTGTGATTATTCCAGATGGCGGAAACAACTAAACCTAATCAGGATACGAAGCCGTTTGTTGAGGATTAATACCCAAACGTCTTGTTCATAAAAAACCGAGCCAAGCGGATAGATTTCCTGGACACAGAGAAACAAATGCAACACAAAATGCTGCCAACCAAACCAAAAAAGCAGAAACCAAAGTCAAAATATTCATTGGTGAAACAGATGAACAAAAGAAGTTCATCGAATGTTTCCGACTCAGAGAAGATTGTTAACTCTTTTTTGATACCAGAAGTCACTGGTAAGTGAATTTATTTTCGGTATTGAATCAATATTCATACCAATGTTTTCTAGACGAAGCTGCAAGTAGTTTTCATTCAGATTTGCAATCTGTAGCAGAAGATCTCAGACGAAGAGTATTTATGACACCTCGTAATCAAATTTATAATGCTCCAGCAGGTGAGCTCACAGAGGCGAAAAAGTCTTGCTATGAATTCAGACTGCGGTGCATCAAAAAAATTGCTAAATTTGTATGTAATCCGCTGGCCGGTTAACGTAAAATCGAAATAAAACAAAGGGATATATTTTGTTGTACTAGTATTTGTATTCTATTCTCGGAAATCTAATCTTAACGCTAGCTTTCCATTCGGACCGAATGAAAACTTATTTTTTCTGTAGATCTTTGAAAACTTCATGAAAACGACATAAGAAAAAACCTTGGAGTAGTTCTCAAATAATGTTGCTTTCCATTGCATATTCGTATCTTTTTTTGTATATGTGGAGCCACCAAAGCTAAAAGGTGATCAAATTGCTTGTAATCCATTCGTAAAAAATTTCGGTAGAGCTCTGGTTCCTCTGCTCGTAATTCCACTATCAATTTTGCGTAGAATCCCTCCTGCTCACGACGGGCCACCCAATCCTTCGTCCATACCTTACGACACGTCTTTTTCGGCTGTTTGGCTCTTTCATCATCACTGCTTTCTAACAAATACGCCGTCAAAATAGTTGCGATTGCAACGTTTTTATCCATTTATATTATTTTTTGATATTTCACTTTAAGTTGAATATTAAACGATTGAAAACGAAATCTATGTTGTTTTCACTTTTAGCTTTAAAATTTTTTTGACAGATGCGATGAGACAATGAACTGAAAATGAATTTGCAGATCCACAAATGGAATTTGTGTGTACACGGCTTGCAGAAATTTACAAATATCTGCAAATCTATTTCCAGCTATTTGTCCAAATTAGTGTGTCGACATTGTCAGTCAAATAGCTGGCAATAAACTTACAGATACTTGTAGATTTTTGCAAACCGTGTACACACAAATTCCATTTTCACCCTCATTGTCAGCTCATTTGTTCACATTGTCAGACGTTTGCAGATCTGACAATGATTGTCAGACCTACCAATCGTGTACACTTAGCTTTACTCCGTTTGAGTTCAACTCAAATAGATTCAAGTTTGAATGTAACTTTGCTTAGTTTGTTTCTTTTGTAAATATTTCAACTTCGTTTATGTTTGAATCAAACTAGTTCATGTTTGTTTTAAATTAAATTTTGGGTGTCCCCTCTTTGTTTGAGTTCAATGCAAATAGATTTAGATTTGAGTAATAATATTGCTTATTTTTTTCTCTTGTGTTAATATTTAAACTGCGTTCATGTTGAAAACAAACTCGTTCATATTTAAATACTTTTAAATAAGTAAAATAAATAACAGGCTTTTCAAAAATCAAACTGGGATTATTTTGATTTAAGCCGACTTTACTTTAAAAAATAGTTTTTTCGGATCTAAATAGATTTCAATTCGGTTTTAACAGAATTCTATTTGTACTGATTTAAACATATAGTTAAACATGCTTCTATTTGAAAAAATCATGGTTGAATTTTCTCAGTGTACTGATCTAGAAGAAGCAGGTTTAAAGGTTGTTGCCTACGCGGATGATGTTGCAATTGCTGTCTCCGACAAACACCCTCAGACTCTAGCAGAGCTTATGCAAACGACTATAAATAAACTCAATCATTGGGCTAAAGTTTGAGGACTGAATATCAACCTACTTAAAACGGAGCTTGTTCTCTTCACAAGAAAATACAAAAACCAGGAATCCAGATCTCTTGCCATTAAAGCTGTAAGTCTCGCCCTAGTGAATCTGACTAAGTATCTTGGTGTAATTTTTGATCAAAAAAACTTACAGGGAAAACCAATATAGAGGAAAGAGTAAATAAAGCTACCATTGCGGGCTTTTCCCAAAATATTGCTCGATGGATATACATATCGGTCATAAGACCCATACTAACCTATGGGGTAGTCATATGGTGAACCGCACTGGGCAAACAGGCAAACTATACAAAGCTTGTCAAAGTTCACAGAACATCAGCAAGTATGTGCTTCAGCGATGCGCTAAGGACAACTTCTTCGAATGCCCTAGACATACTACTGAACCTTACACCAATAGACATTTTTTGCAAACACTCAGCAGCGAACTCAGCTACTCGACTAAAAGCAAACTCTCAGTGGACCAATAATTTAATTGGCCACAGAAATATTTTAAACACACTTAAGATTCATCCCGACTCGATTAGACTACACCACCCCTTAGTTGGTGTTTGATTATAATTTTCAAATAACCATACCCTTAAGAGAAGCTAGGGAGAATGGTACTCTCTTGGATAATGAAGCCTCACACTTTTACACCAAAACCTGTGAAGTGGAATTTTCTCGAAAGTCTGAATTTAAGTCTTTTCTTCCGCCTACCTGACTACTGTTGTGTGTTCCAAGCGTAGATTCTGGCGATAATAGAAGTCCTCTCCTGGCTCAGAGAAAACGTATCCTCCACGGATCTTCTCAACCTCATTCCTGTCATGGCATCTCTCCATTTCCTCAAACGACCGCTTCTCATTCTGTTTTTTTAGAGAATTCGGTGTTCTTCCCTTCTTTTCTCCTTGTAAAACTCGTTATACTGGTCGAAAGCAGATCTGAACCAGCAGGCTAAGCAATCGCTACATGCAAACCCATGCTAAAGCATGATGCCATGGATAAAACAAACGAGAAACACCACTACTTGTGAAGGTACAAAATAGATATGGCCAAAATTAGATCTAGAACCCACAAGCACTTGCTATCCATAAGCATATTGCGCATTGGCTTCGTAATCGGTGTCGTTTGCCGGACATTGGCCTCGGCGTTTCATCAAACGACTTCTGTAGAATCTATTTCGACGAGGAGGAGTAGGAGACAATCCCACATCTCCTCGATTCCTGACCTGCATCTCGGGTGAACACAGATACTCTTCTCTTCTATTGTTTTATTAAAAGCTCCAAATGGACTGTCACGTTTGCCCGACAGCCATTTAAACCTAACCAAACCGAAGTCTTGTACTAAAAACCACAGAGTAAAAGAAAAAATGCCATTTATTTTTATTAATTTGACACGGAAATAACTGCATAGCTGCCATTACGTCCTGTCATATGTACTCAACTGAAGAACTTCGTAATCGACACCTATTTAGTATTGAAATGGTTGGGTATTTAGTAATAGTGCCCATTTATAATTCACTGAGCTATGAATGTTTAAATTAAACATTCGATGCAATCAGAATAACTTAACATTGACATCAATTGTTGTAACTCTAGAATCATCAGCTAGACAAATCATCTGATTGATGCTCAAGGATATTCGATTTCAATAACAGAAATCAATTAAATTATTACTTTTCCAAACACGTCTCACTGATCATCATGAGGAAAATCATCATATTCCGTTGCACGTCATAAATGAATAGGAAATAAAAAAAGAACACTACACACAGATCACCGGAAGTGAAACATAAATCTCATTAATACACAATTACTACAGCCATAAATCCAAATTAAATAACAATCGCTTAATTTGTATTTTCCATTTATAATTCAGATTCGGGGATAACTATACGAACAAAAACCACTAAATAATAAAAACGTGCATCACTGCCACATATACACCCAATCGTTACTCGCACGTCACAAGTCATAGATAGAACATTTGTAGGCTTAATTTGTCACAGAAGTTATCTGAATAATAAACAGTATTTTTTAACAGGACTTAGTTTTGTTCGCAGTAATATATTTTCCATATACAATCAATATTCAACATTCATATATGCCCATGAGCAAAATAATCCCGAAATCGTGGCCCAGACCTTCGCTATATTGGGATCCCTGAATTTCGCTGCCAAGCCCACACGCCACACGCCACACTTCACCTTCCACGAGTTGACAGCGATATGCTGGGTTCATAAATAAAATCAAAATGTAATGTTGAATGACCGAGTTCGTAAGATGAGACACAATCAATGGAGGTGGTGCGTGGTGGGGTCTTTGATCCAATTCCTTTTTTTTGTTTTGTTTGGTTTTTTGTTGCCTTGTTATTTGGAATTGTTTTCCAAACCATCTACGAGCCTCCTTGATTGAGCTTGATGTGCTATATTTAGGGTGTGCGCAAGCATCCACCCATAGTCACACACACACAAAGTTATAACGACCCAGACCTAAATCGAGTGTAAATCGAATCAGCAAGAACGGTACATATACTCCGACTCGTGTATCCATCACATTGGCTTCTGTCCTGAAATAAGCGATTTTGTGTCTGAACTTTAAATTTGCATACCATTGATTTTTCGATTTACATTTTTATACGTTCGTGGGATGGTTGCCATTGCGATTGCGATTGACGGTTTTAGTTCATCGGGAATGACTCAATGGGAGCAACGGCTTTTAGAGTACATATTGACATCTCGAAAACAACAGTTTAAATTATTGACACCTCGAATTGAGTTCGAGTTTGATTACTACCATCGTCATCGTCATTGAAAATAATGTGAAAAGACACCAAGTGCAGTAAGTGCTACGATGTTTGTGTTTGTTCGTCTAAAAAGGATTGACAGACACCATTCTGCTCTTTTGACAGGATGTGTTTAGGCTTTAAACAGGCAGTAACGTTTTTGTCAATATTAAAATTAGATTAACTGCTAACAAGTGAGACTACAATAGTTTGACATGATTGTTATGCATTATCCGCTGTATTTACCCTTTTATCAAGCCATCACTAGAAGTTCGAAAGAAGTTTTATTTGGTTAGCTACTAATCGAAAGAGAACTATTTTGTCAGTTTCGTTGGAGGTGTCGCATATCGAAACAACTTCGACTTCTAAAGATCTAGAGAAAACAAAAATCCTGGCAAATGATACACTTCTATAAGATGTTGTAAAGCTTATGCGAGATTCCTTAGTACGCTATTTGTTACTGCCGCTTCCATCAATAATAATTTGGTGGCTTCAAAGCTAGCGTCTTTTCAATTTTTTCAAAGGGATTGTTACTAAGCAGAATCATACGTACTTGTAAAGGAACTAACTTTTGAACGTACAAACTGATATTTGATATTTTCAAGTGAAGCTTCTTATAAATCGTGATTTGAAACTGTATTAATTAATTAGATTAATTAGATTAGAAGTATTTTCTACAATACTAGAGGTACACATTTTCATTTTCCAAATTTGTTTACATATGTGGCGAAAAAACATATTTTTGCAAAAAACAGTGCGAGGATAAGGGAAAAAAATGTGAATTGAGAAAGCAACACCAATGTACATTCACTATAAGTCTTTGAAAGAGCAAGGGGAAACAAAATCCAGCAAAGCACTCTGCATGGAGGTTGTGCGGCTGCAAATGCAAATCTCTTTACTTGACTATGCGTCCGAACTTGAAAAAAAAACTTATGTTTAGTTACGGTTAGATGGCTGTCAGGAAAACAACTGACACTCATATAGACCAATATTAGGTTCGTTTTGACAACAAACGAAGTGTTTGAAGGAGCACCTTCAATTAAAAAAACCTTTGGGAGCTTTTATTAAAGCGATAGAAGTGAAGGTTATCAGTGTTTATCAGATCACTTGGATCATCGAGGAAGTATTCACTTGCAATTTTCTTTTGAGGGAGAGTGCAGGAAAGAAGAGTTGTGGAATTGTCTCCTCCTTCGCCTTGTCTAAACAGCTTCTGCAAAAGTCGTTTGATGGAACGCCGAGTTCTGTGGCGTGTGTTTCTATGAGACAATGTCGGGTAATGACACCGAATACGGAGCCAATGTGCAATCTGCATATGGTTGGCAAGTGTCTTGTACAATTTAGATTTAGTTTTGGCCATATCTGTTTTGTGTTGTTTCTCGAGCTGTTGTTTGTTTACCAATGGTATTTCTGTCGAATCTGTTTTTCAAGTTTCCTAGAATATCTCTGTTCCCCGGAAATCGAAAAAGGTAAATGTTGAACTGTTCAGTCATCTCCACAAAAGATAGTGGACAATTGAAGGTGGTTACTGAGTTTGTGGAAACTGAGCCGAGTGTTTTGGGCGCTGCTTGGCTGTCTGAAAAGATGCGGTTATTTACTTAGGATCACATGTTTTCATTTAGCCACGATAGGACCTTTTTTAATTCCTATTAACTTAACCTTAAGCTTAAACTTAAACCTAAGGATGCAAGTTCTTATATGTTTAACCATTTAAAGAAACTAAAGCATCTTCGATGCCTTCAAATATGAGGTCTTCCCAAAAAAGATCATCATTTACACAAATATCAAGTGCTGACATATTTTAAGTTTTGTTGAGGTAAGTGTCATTTGCAGATAGACAGGGCTTTTGAAGTGATGAAATCTACTGAGGTTCTATTATTCAATATAACATTGAGTTTAAGGCCAGGATGGGATTAGCTAAGCATACTCATCTGCTTCAGTTAAACATCTAACAAACAGCAACGTGAATTTGGAAGCGAATATAAGGAACTATTTGGTCTCTGAACATCAAAACTTGTTGAAGAAAAGTTTGCTCTCAATCTCTGGAAGCCACCACACAATGTCATAACCTAAAGATCACTAAGAGAAAAAAAATCAGTGTAATCAGTTAGAGCAGGGGTTCCACACGGATTAAAACTAGGGCCACTTCTGTAAAACTAAGACGAAGCTTCGTACTTCATTAATTGCAGGCTGTTCTTCAGTTCTTCAACTATCGCATCGATAACATGGATCGAGAAATTTGAACAATTTCGAAGCTTCCAACGTTTATCGTTTAATCAAAGCGATAGCTTCAGAACATAGCAGTTTCCATAATCTTTTGCTTATATCTTGCTTCGTTAGTAAAATGTATCGTTGCAGTACTAAGTTCATAAATTAAAAACGACGTGCTAACTATCTTCGTTTGATCTAAAACAATTCAACTATGAAAAAATTCCTCTTGTTTTGGAATTGACTCAAGAACTAAAGTCTCTTGACCATTTCAAGCGTCGTAAATGGTTAGAATGGTGGCAAAAAATGGCAACAGTGGATGATCAATTTTCGAAGAGAATCATCTTAAGTGATGAGGCAAATTTTTACTTCAGTGGATTTGTCAATAAGCAGAATTGTCGCATTAGAGCGAATGATAATCCAAGAGCTTAACATTACCCCATTGCCATTATCCATGAATGGTACTTGCATCGAAGAAACCGAAAAGCTGTCAGTACTTGGTATGTGTGTAAACGATGATCTTCGTTGGAACGACCACATATTTGAAGTCGTCAAAAACGCTGCTAAATGCTTAGGTTTCTTGAGACGATGCAGGAAGTTCTTCAGCCCTTCTGATCTGGCTACAATTTATAAGGCCTTAATCCGCCCAAAACTGGAGTATAACTCCCATATCTGGTCAGGTGCTCCTCAAACATCTTTGCGCCTACTTGATAGGGTACAAAACAGAAGGTTCAAATTGATAGGTGATAGTTCAATTGTAGAATCGATTGATTCTCTTGAACATCGTCGAAACGTTACCTATCTCTGTGTCTTTTATCGCTTTTTCTACAAACAGTGCTTTAGTGAAATAGCCATCTGCATTCCTCCCCTGAAACAATTTAGCCGCAACACACGACTCGCTAGGAATGCTCATCAGTTTTACCTTGAGCCCAACTTCAAGTATAGAGATTCTTATTTAAGTCGCACCACCCGTATGTGGAATGTTTTACCTGGCTCTGTGTTTCCCCTGCATTACGATTCACAAAAATTCAAAAGCAACGTGCATCGGTGTCTCCTTTCAAATCCTCTCCTATTTTCCTAAATGCTCGCACTGTGTTTTTATAACATTATAAGGGTAGTCATAGCCCCTTGAAGTGCGCGTTAATTATAAAAAAAAAAGAGTGATTGTCGAAAAACCAATGCATCCACAAATAGTGACGGTGCGGTTTATGGGCTGGCGGTATCATCGGGCCGCATTTTTCCAAAATGCCGCCGGTCAGGCAGTTACTGCAAATGGTGCTCGCTATCGTGAAATGATAATGAACTCTTTATGGCTCGAATTGGAAGACATGGATGTGGACGACAAGTGGTCTCAACCGGACGGGCCACTTGCCACACAGCTATCGGAACAATGGCACTTCTGCGCGACAAATTCAATGGCCGTGTTATCTCACGTGGTGGCGATGTCAATTGGCCTTCCAGATCATGTGATTTGCCACCCTTGGACTTCTTTCTTTGAGGTTATTTGAAAGAAAAGGAGTACGTCGATAAGCCAGGAACAACTCAACAGCTAAGGAATGAGATATGTAATTCGGCACATTAACGGCATACAACCTCAATTATGCTTCAGCGTCATCGAAAATTTGGATCATCGGATATACTTTTAACTGCCGCATGCCAATGAAACCTTCATAAGAGAGTAACCAACACCCAACTTAGCAACTTAGAAGTGAGCATACGTAAAAACCAAATTAAGCACTCGATACTCATTGAAATAACTCAGGTTTCACAATATCTGCTTGTTGTTTCTCAAAAAGCTGACACGCGCATGCCACCATGAATCTAGCATCCTTGAACTACAGCACAAAAAAAATGTATTTTTCCACGTCAATCGTTGCTCACCGATACGCCATGTAATTTATTATATAAATCATTTTTTAATAACACACAAACACGCCCTCAAAACCAGCGAAAAAATAATCAAAAATCTTCAAAATCTCAACGTAAACAATTTTTGTTTTCCTTTTTTTTGCATTACACAACCAACGAATCCATCGCTATCATCTGTCATGCCAACACACACATGCAATAATTAATTACTTTCATTACCAATCTTAACTTGATCAACAATGCATGACATGATTCAATTGAATTTAAACACACATGTGGATTTTTTTTCTTCTTTTGATACCCAATCCCTTGATGATAGACATCTCTCTGATGTCATTTCGCTTAATTTTTTCTGTATTTTTTTTAACATTAAAAAAGATTGTATTTATTTTAAACTAAAGGTACCAACTGTACCAGGCACATGTTAATGTTAACTAAAACCGCGCATAGCCATCATGTGATATATTGGCAATACGACCATCTTGTTTTGTTTCACAGAAATCTGCAACAACAACGCAAAAAAGTCTATTAAAATACGCAAATTTGTGATTTATTCAGAATATGCCCGGTGGGTTATTCCGGCGGCATTCCACGCGTTGACGTTCCTTTTAATTTGTTAAAGGCTGTGGACTCGGATTTTAGAAAATAAGTTTGTAATTAGTTAGAATCACTGACACCGCTGACTGCTGTTGGCTAATGATGATGATGACGATGATGGAGCTAATGTTCTATTGGTGATGGGACAATGAAATTTGCATCAATAAAACGCTATTGAGTTTGGCCGTTTATGCAATTTCGTGGAACTTGTCAAACATGAACAAGAACAACACGTCGCTTTGAACAAAATTGTTAAATGTTTTATAATTTGAATAGTCATTATAAATTTCAATAGAATCTCTAACGAGACTTGTTGGGTGGAGTACGAGTACCTACCTACCTTAATTTAAAGGTCGACAGCGTAGGTGAAACCACCAAAAAGATTCAGAATAGTTGTACAGGGGTTGAGGAGTGGTGTCGTTCGCTACCGCAAAAAAACAAGTCAATATTGCATGTCTATCGAGGTGGACAATTATAGCAACTGACACTGGAATATTGACAACAATAAAACTGACAGTTCATTATGTTTGAATGGATTAACAGTGTGCAATCGGCTTTTCTAGAAATGAATGCCTATTTAATCGCGGTCAGATGTTAATCAAATTTGTTGAACAAATTCTAGGGCCACTGAATTGGGTGAATTTGGGTGGTTTAATCACCTTTCCGGTTATCAGGAAAAATTGATTCAAAAGAGTGATTTATGACTGAACTGAAAATTGTTTAACAAGCATTTCAAATTTGCGTCGAAAGTGTATATGAAGCTGACCAATTTTTGGTAAAGCAAAGAAAAAAACAAGTACTGTTGAAAAATGCAATTATAAGAAAATAAAGCTACGACCGTTGGAAATAGCCAGTGCCTTTTCCAATCTAGTGTCCTCCCAACTATCCTTGCATCTCATGCTAGCATTGGAGACCTTTGGCAGCAATGCCAACCAGCCATTAGAACCAGAGTCTCTGAAGTTTTGGGTCTCACTAGGCCTAAAAAAAAATCGACGGAGAATGCAGGTAGGCAGATGCAGCCATAAACTGATGCGAAAGAAAACAAGGGAAGAACACCAAATTCTCAAAAATAAAGTGAAGCAGCTTGAGAAGCGCTCGTTTGAAGAAATTAAGAGATACCATGATAGGAATGAGGTTCGGAAGTTTCACCAAAAGGTAAAAAGATCATTCCATATTGGCAAGCGCAGAACTCAAGCCTGAAGAGACCAGCAATAGAAGTTTGGTTAGGTTAGATAGAATGGGCTGACTGTTGATCTAATTTCCGCAACACTTAGATCAATGTAGATCCATTGTGATACCCGGAGTGTTGTAACTTCCTAAAACCTATGAGTTTATGGTTGATCTGTCTTTAATCATTTTGTGGTTTTAATGAAGTTCAACAGGCAGTTGCCTGAAGTTTCTGAGAAAAACGGAATTTCTATTCCAGCTTAGCAGACCTCGACTCTCTCTGTTGCTTGGCACTCTCAAGGGCCACAACTCGTTGGGTATCCACATGATGAGAATGAACATTACCACATCCGATTTATGTAGAGGATGCCAAGACGATTAGGCAGAGGAAGGATCATTCTACTTCCTCTGTGAGTGTCCTATCTTAGCCCACACTATGAAAAAAAAAAACAATGGAAAATACTTCTTCGACGAACTGTGTGATATCTCTAACCTCCAATTGAGCAACGTGCTGAAATTTACTCAGGGCTCCAAGTGGTTCAATGGGGGCTCCCTACCCCAATAGCCCCCCACCAGCCCAACCCTCTACCTCTCCCACTCCTCATCCTCTGTTTTCCCGTGGAGCACAATGGATCCTTGAGATCCGAGTGAGGTGCTGCCACTTGTGGTTGCACACCCCATTCAACCTAACCTAACTTAAAATTTTGTCTGTTAAAATCTTAGGCATACAAGCCTCTATAAAGTTTGTATTTCGAAGTGCATTTGCATTATTTGCACAGGAGTTCTTGCAGAGCTTTTTTAAAAATAAAAAAAATGGTTCCCTTTGGCCTTTGCACCCCGATACACTATTTCAGAATGAAGTTGTAATATTTTACCAGTTTTGCTATCCAAATAACAAAATTCTCGGTTCTTGAAACAACAGTCCTTCTAGGAAAAGTGAGTCTATCCAGTGAGATGTTGTTTGGTGGAAAAGCGAAGGTAGGTTCTATCTACTTTCATACCCGCCCATTGTCCTTTCTTCATAATTACGATTGCCTAATTATTCCCATCATAATTATTAAAAGGTCCCGGTTAATTCAAGACCACCCACCTGAGTAATGATTTCTAAAAAAAAAGTTTTCATCTAAAAGTGAAAGTCTCTATCTCATGCATCGGTTTAGCAATAAATCTTACCACTTGTTTACCTTTTCCGCCAGCTAATGTACCCTTTAACCCTAATGATTTATAAATACTGCAATTATTTTTCGCATCCTTTACTCACCTTCCAGCTTTTGCCTAAAAATGTTCATTCATTTTATCCCTTAAAAGACCCGAAAGTATTCGACTTAGTCTCCTCATTGCCAGTTTGGTTTTTTTTTATCAGATTTTATACGAAAAGAAAATCCTTCCTAGTTTTTTTTTTCATGAATTTTTATAAGCCATGATAGATTCGACTTAAAAAAGCTTTCAATTTTACCCCAAAAGATTAACTATCACCACCGATGAATAATTGAAAATTGTTTGTGAAACGCAAATTAAAAATACGCACTCAAAAGGAAATGAGAGAGGGAGAGAGAAAAAGAGCATACGGTCAACGCAATTAAAGATTATCTCCTCTAATTATGGAAAAACCTCCTCAATTAAAAAAATATCCATCAATCAGAGAGTTGACATTCTTTCGGTTTGTTGCGCGCCTGATGCTCTGCTATTTGGCGATGCATCAAATGCGTGTACGATGTACGTGTACTCCAACCAACGCAACGCAACGGATGTTTTCATAGTGACCACGGTCAGCAACGACATTGGACCGAAGTGCACTACGTTGCAGTGAGCATTTTTTCGTGGGATATTTTTTTTTTAAGTATTTTCATATATTTTAAGGGATGTCCATAGGTTCAATTTGTGAGGAAGTATGTTTACATTGCACCTGAAGGTACAAAGCACAGTAAATATGAAAAAAAAACTACGTTTTTAAGTGCAGTGGCTTAATTAAATTTTAAACATGGAAAATGTTTTAAACTTAATTGCTTCTTAAATTACAGTAATCAAATATCTATAATATGGGTTTAATATTGAAAAATATAATTTAATTGCGATTGAATATCAGTGTTGCTCGTATGACTTTCAGCTTTTGCGTAGTAAAGTAACGATAATAATAATTGAAAATCCTTTTTGAAAAGACAGACTTACATTGAAACCATTCATTTGTTCATCGGGGTGTTATGTATACTTTTCCAAACACAAATCCAAAACAACCGCGCACTTGAATGGTTAAACTACAACTCGACTTATCGTGTCGTAGAACCGATTGCGAACTCCAAGTTCAACATTGGATAGCCGATGCGTTTGAAAACTCAGCACAATTTGATGACTAAAATGCATACACGTTTTGCCCAATACAAGGCATTGGGCAATCGATGTGCAACGAGTCAACTCAAATTGCATTGAGTTCAACGCACGACGACTTCCTCTGAAGGTGTGGGAAATCAAAGCACAACAGGGGAAACTCATTTCGTGACATGAATAAAATGGATGTTATATTTAAATAAGCTTTAAGGATTTCAGTCCTCACAAAAGAAAGTTAAGTTCAAATAGCTGAGATCTACGATCAAGTTTTGAGCAACTTGTGCTACAATATCAGTCGTCAATTAAGAGGGTATTCTAGTGTCTAGTCTAGAGACATGAATTTTAAGTTATTTTTAAAGTGTCGTAAAAATAGACAGCCAGTATTTTTACTATCAATTTTTTTGTCAGTTATTTATTAATGTTAAAAGAGTACATAAAAAATAAAAATAAAAAAGTTAAAAATTTTGAATTCTAGCAGGTGATGAAGTGGGGGATCTCAAAAAACTGACACATGACCATACCCATGATTTCAACACCCTTAGGCTAAGGCCACGCAGTCAGCGATAAGCGAGCGAGCGATTGAACGATCAGCGATTAAGCGACAAAGTCGAGCGACGAGTGGCCTTTTCGTGAGCGGCATTTCTTTAGCGATTAGTTGTTAAAATGCCGTTGTCAAGAGCACTACGTTTATATTTGATGTCCACCAACCATCTGTTGCTCTTGACGCTAAGCGATAAACTAAAAATTAGAACAAGTTTGGTGCAGAGGGACGTCGCGTCGTTCAGTCGCTTAAAAAAATCGCTCATCGCTCGCTCAATGCATGGCCAGTTCAATGCAATTTCATTTGTTTTAATTTTTTCATGTCGTTCACTCGCTCGCTCGCTCGCTTATCGCTGGCTGCGTGGCCTCGGCCTTAGTCATCCGATGAGCGATGATGTCGCTATCGCATAAACCATCGATAAGTAAAAAAAATTTGTTCTCACAAATTTGTGATGTGTTTTTTTTACCTTTTGTGAGTTTGGGGCCGTCCATAAAATACGTTCACATGCAGGGAGGGGGGGGGGGGGGGGGGGGGTGTCTCGCTGAGTGTGACAAGACAAAAAAAAAACATAATTTAGTGTGACGTATTTTATGGACGGACCATTTTTTGAATTTTTTTAAAAATTGTAAAAATTTAAACTTGGTAATGAGGTTTTTTCATGCTCGAGAGAGGGCCGTAAAGAAGATTCTCTGAAAATTTTAAGTGAATCCAGCCCAGTAGAACTCGAGAAATCGTGGGTGTCATATTGAAAAGTATGTTTTTAGAAAAACGCATATAGTAAAGTTTTTCGCTGTCAAAATATCGGGGTTTTCAATAAAAGCGCTACAAAAGTTTTTTTTAAATAAAACGAAAACGGTTTGGAAATGAATAAAATTCTTTATTTCTGTGAAAGTACGTTTAATGCCATTTGGCATTCAATTTCTTTTGCATGGCCACCACGGGCATGCTTGCAGAAATCCAGACGCTGTACCCAATTTTCGACAGTCTTAAAGCATAAATCGGCCGATACTCCTGCAATTTCACGTTCAATATTCGTACGAAGTTCATCAATCGTCGCTGGCTTGTTGACATAGACCATAGACTTGACGTAGCCCCACAGGAAAAAGTCTAACGGCGTCAAATCGCACGACCGAGGCGGCCAAGGCGACTGGACCATTTCGTTTGATAACACGTTCTCCAAACTTGGTTTCCAATAAATTGGACGTAGCGCTCTTAACGTTGAGGCCACTGACTCCGACTTTCAGGAGTAGATTCGTATATCTTTCCATCATGAAATAGCAATTGGCAAACCTTACTGAAGAGAAAGGTCAAAAGAGCGGCAAGAAATATGGCGTCGTTTGCTGTCCCTGTTGCTCTTTTTTTTTGTAGCGTCCCTGTTAAAAACCCTTTATATCAAATGATATGTCATACTAACTTTTATTCAATCTGCCAGTCCTGCTTCAAACATCGAAACTTCTTCTACTCAAAAAAAAAAACTATTTTCTGCGTTTCTCTCTTCTAATCGAGCAGTTCTGGCCTCCTTTGAAGCGTTGGATGTACGTATTTCGAACGTATTTTTTGAAATTCTAATCAGTTTCCATGACAACAGACGGCTATAACTTCGGAAATAATTTGAATTTTGAAAAATACTTTTCGGGAGATATTTTTGAATATCTAAACCATCGAATTATGGAAAAAATTACATCGATTTTTTTAAATTTCTAAACTGGAATATCCACTTACGTAGGGTAAATGAAGTGGCGAGCACGCACTCCGCTATCTTGACTGGAAAATTGCAATATCGCCTAGGGATAGACTCAATGATGCGGTCAGAGTCATGATCTTACAAATACTGGACAATTTTGGACAATGTACAAAGCTGGGATAAAAAGGTACAACAGACAGCATGAGTAGCAATCGAATTTAATCAAACTAGAAGTAACGTGACGTTTTTTTTTGCTTTCCAGCCGTCGGATAAGCTAAGGTTTTACTAAAGAGGACGATACTTCAGTAGACGAGATCTTCAGTACCTTAAACTTTTTATTAAATCGAAAAGAAAAACCTTTAAAAGTATAAACTTAAAACTAAACTACGATAACGTACAGTCCATATGGTAGGTCCTCAATAGAGCTCTATCCAGTCGTTTACGGTCTGAATCCTTGGTGTTTATAACACGAGAAATACCTTAATCAGAAACAAATAGAGGAGTACTGGTTTATTTATGGCCTTTGATGGCACAAAAAACACCAGGCTATAGATCTAGTATGTAGTATACCAGCAGGATGGCCTCTGGTGGCACGTAGGGCTCAAGAAAGCTGCGATCTGAGGCTTTCACTATATGGAAAGCCTAACGAAACATCGTAAGCAATATTCGAACGATTCATTCGGAAACTGACACTTTGATGTCTTAAAAACAACATCTAACCAATCTCTATCCCTGGTATCTGGACCTAGCCTGTGCTGGTGACCGCTAATTTATTGATACCTTATAGTTCCTGGGTAGGCACATAGGCGACCTAACCATATACACTGTCTTAACGTTGAATATTATAGAATATTATATAATTTACATGTTAAAAAATACTAAATAAGAAATCGGTTGACTTTGTCGTCTTCTCAGGTGGTTCATTCCCGGTTATCGGTGGCGGTTTTATGGTTGTGAAGTAGGGGTTGACGATTAGCCACGGTTGTGAACTGAACTGAATTGTGTCAGAGTAGAACGCGATAGGTCCCTCGTTGCCCTTGATAATGTCGTCGTCTAAAGGTGCGTCCACATACTATGCCGACCAGCATACGGATCCATTTCGTTCGGTTTGAATTCGGTTCGGCTTTCGGTACGGAGTAAAGCCGTTCGGGACGTCCACACTGATAGCGTTTTTCATTGAAATCCGAAAGATTTACTCTCAAATCGAGAACTACTCCTTTCAATGAAACTGATGTTCACATATAGAAATTCATATTTTCAAATTTTGTAATTTGTTTTCTTCAGTAATTTACTGAATTCTAACTTATTTACTCGTGTTCTCATAATTTATACCCATTTTTTCAACCCCAACGCTGGCATCACAAATTGAAAATAAACAAATTATTTTCCATTTAAAGTTTGACAGAATAAATGTTTTTGTATGTGTGTTTGAATTCAGAGTTGATCTCCCAACCAAATGGGAGTAGATCTTTGGCATTTAGAGTTACTCCGGATCGACTCTTTTTTTCAATGAAACATGGAAAATGGAAAAGGAGTAGATCTTTTCACAAAAGGAGTAACTCTTTTCGTCAATGAAAAACGATATAAGTCGGTATTGCCGATCGGCATGTGCCGATTGACGCCACTCGGCATAGTGTGGACGCACCTTAACGTTTCCATCACACTGAAGTACCTCGGTTCGGAATGACGTTGCTCTGTGGTCATCATTCTCATTAGCTGATTCTGGTGTTTGCTGACGTTTTGCACTAGCTTTATAGTGAAGAGCACTAGGTATCTGTCCAGAACTGTAATATTGACTTCTGTGTATAGTTCCTCGTTCCTGTAGTGCTTTTGTCGCCTTCGGTCAAAGTGGAGGCCGGTGCGGATCCTGAGCATCTTTCTTTCATATAGCTGGAGCTCTTTCACGGCTGTCTTTGAAAAAGTGAACCAGACTGGAGTAAATAATGACAGGTCGTAGAAGTTGCTTGTAGACCAGTAGCTTTGTGGGTTGGCTTGGTCCAGTTTTTCTTTTCAGCAGAGAGTGCACCAGGTTGAAGGCCCAACTGGCTTTTTCGAGGACTTTCCTGCTGTGTGGGTTGAATTTCATCAGCTCATTGAAATGGATACCCAGGCATTTGACGGTGATGTATTGAACATTCGTATTTAAGTTCTGCCGATTCCAGATGTACATTGTGTTATAAAAAGTACAAAATACCAAAAGTAATATTCAGCATGAACGCTTCGTTACAGTACTAGGATCTGTCTGTCTTCACGTCAAATCATCCAACAGAAAATAAAGTATTGTCCTCCTCGAAGATGAGATCTTGGGAAACACTTGAAATATGCAAAACTCTGCCGCATTACGACACTATCGTGAACATAGAAAAAGAAAGGCAGACCAAAACAGTCCTCGAATAGCCAAATACAAAAACATTAACATTTGGTGTGCCTCAGACATAGGTAGGTACTGTACTTTTGAAACACTTAACTCGATAAAATTTTTTGTGTTAATGGCATATTCCGTGGTACCCGTGGTGTGATGGATGTAGCATGTCCGCCAGTTAATCCAGAGGTTCGAGTTCGAATCCCAATAGAGGCAAAAAGCGAGGAATTGGCAAGTCATCCGTTAGTATTCATTGCCATGAAAAGCGCTTTCTCGATTAGCCATTCGGAACAGGCAGAAAATTGTAGGTCCCCTCCATTCCCTCACAAGGCATGGTTGTGAGAAATGCGCTAGGCCCAGGGGCTTCTCGCTCTGTTGCGCCACCCTATTTATTTATTTTATTTTAATGGCATATTTACATATTTTTAAGTACTGTACAATCATAGCAGACTACGATTCCTTCTGAAAATCCCTCAAAATATAAAAATTTCAACTGCAGAGAGCTAAAAAACCTGTTGGTGAAAATTGTAGACACACGATCGACCAAAAGTGGGCACATATTTGGGGTCTTAACTTCATCATATTAAACCGACTTAAGAAAGCCGCTTTTCAAAATTTCTTAAGATCGTCTATTCTGTGAAAAAATTCTTGTAGACTTTTCCCTGGAGGCTTCTGTGGTTTTTTTTCCTTACAACCTTATACTCGTATTCTCATACGGAAAACATTTACCGAAAAAAGTTAGAACTCCAACCTACTTGGCCTACAAATGGAAACTTTAAAATGCAACACAATGTTCGTACGATGAGAAAACAATTTTTGGAACATTAACGCCTTCTTGACATTTCTACCGACTTCTTAAGACGAGACGGCAGCTTACAGTCAATCTCATGCGTCAACACATCAACCCCAGACGAACGCAGTTATTCCATCTACAGTTTTTTTTTCATCTAAGAACCTCATGCTAATGATTTATTAACAAGATTCACTTCTAACCACATTTCATCTAACGCTCAGCTACTACCTAAGCGTCTCCCACACTAAAACGCCAATAAAATTATACAATTGAATGCATTATATGCACCGGTACAACAACAGCAACCCACGCATAGTTTCACTTGTCATTATAATGCCGTTTAATTACCATTAGACATCGAGTATATGCACTAACTACACTCGAACATCCATACTAATTGCATAGTCTACTAACTGAGAGTCTATTGATTTTATTCCTTAGCTTCTCTACACACACTTTATTCGTTTATTAATTTGCATTCTACAATTGAGTGGTGCGGAGGTCATTAAAATTTACTGCAAATCATTTGTACAGTTTTGACTTGATAATAATAATTATTAGATGGAAAACATGAGATTTATTATCGGGAATATACTCTTCTCTATAAAGTACCACAACAAGTCGAAGCTTATAATTTTCATTGAATGAGTGGGTACTTAATGGGGTGCAGGATTACCGAAGCAATTAGAAATATTATAACTGGCAATTCAGCTGAGTGGTGAGCCCTATTAAAGAAGAAGATGTGCCTTTTATTTTCTATTTTGTGTTTTGTTTTCTGAGAGGTTAGAGGTTGGCAGTTACTCTTTTTAATTACCATTCAAGTAAATTTATTAATGACATAACAACTTACGTGATTGATCTGTGTTAGATTAGATAGAAGAGAATTCTAATAACTAGTTAAGCATCTTCACAAACGAGAACTTAGTACAGTTGACATTTCACCCCTTAAACCCTATTGCATGCGCTAAAGCTGTGTAAGCCAGATATTGGCGACTGACTATCAATGTCGGGTTCTTCAATTTCGTAGCTGTTAGTCTGGGACAACCACCAAAACTCATTTGCCATTAATACAAGATCACGAAGTTTGCGGTCTGATACCGCTGCGCTGTACTGAACAGTAGGAGCTCTCCAACGGTCTCACCTACTGCGGTGACGTCTCGGTTACAAAGGAGCCGTTTCTACACGGACTTACGGCAAACGTGGTAGATCAGAGGGACAGCCGATCTGTCCTGTATCAACCCACCCATATCGAAGTAGAGAAAAGCTAGTGGGACATATCCACTGAAACGCATTTTCTCCATATATTCCATGTTCAGATAGTAGATCCAAAATATCAGGCCATTTATTGGTTGAGGTCATCACTCTTGCTGTGTGACCTCGAGCCATAGTCTTATAATCAAGTTATTGCTTCTGTTTATTTAGGCCTAGAGCCTTGTTATACAGGATCCCATTGGGATAGTCATGTTCGTACGCCGACTCTGGCGTTCTGTGTAATCCAAAACAGGTCCGCTTACACCTTTCAAACTTCCGAATCTTCTCGATTTGAGACGCTGCGCTGTAACGATGAAGCACACAGGACATCACCCATTTTCTGTTGGAGGCTTTCAACAAACTGGCTGGAGCGCTCTGAACTATCATTGACTTTATGAGGGCCATGTAGCAAATCACTTTCATCCTGCTATTCATTTATCTGCAGTAAAACAATCGCCTTGTCGGAGCGATAGTTTGTCTAGCCCTGGCCAGAAACGCATCCATATGTTTGTTAACCCATAGATACTGATCTAGCCACACAACGAGGTACTTGACTTAATTTTGCTTGGCAGTGGTTGGTCATGTAGATAAAAAATTGTCAGCTTTTGCCAATTCTTTCATAAATATAACCCTTAAAGCCTGAGCCAACGAGGTTTTAAGCACAATTTTTTACGATTTCGTTGATTTGTTTCTTGATTCATTCAGCCATAGCAGAATTTGCAGACTCTTATCGAAGTCACGCTGCAAGAGAATGCTGATGACTTAACGATCGTGGGGCCTGTTCTGTGTGCAAAAAGGTCGTCAGCGTACGCTTTAGTACGTGAAGGGAATCAATTAGACCGCCATCGCCAGTGAAAATCCTAAATAAAATAGGAGAATTCACCGCTCCATGTTGCAAAACGTTCTTAATCTTGAAAGTTCTGGAAGCAGTTAAATTGCCGTTTGAGACAACAAACCATCTTTCATGCAATATCCGATCAACTTCAAGAAAAGGCTGTGTTCTCCAAGTCAACCTAACATGCATCCATACACTGTTTTTTTTTTTTAATCTTAACAGTCGTTAATCAGCAGGGAAAAGAAAACGTGGCACATTCTTATTCAAAAAGACAATTTTTGGAAGCACTCGATTATGGATGTTGAAAAACTGTACCAAAAGCGGGGAGCCTTTAAAAGGTCAGAAACCAAAAATTAAAGCTTGCAAACACCTGCTAGAAATCGTAATTCAACAAGTTGTAGCGTAGTAGTTCTCAATGTCGAATATGAAGTGAACGCGACTGCCAAACGAATGACGTGGTTCTACGTAGACCCTAACAAATTCGGCTCGAACTCATGGAACAAGTTTTTCTTTTAAAGTAAAATTTTAGAAGAGTCTTAAACGCAGATGGTCTTGCTCACGAGCTGTTCGAGGCATATAAAGATAATCTGAAAAGACTCTTCCATGAGTAGAAGGAGTTTTTTCAAATTCAAAACCATTTGTCTTGTGAATTTAGAATATGAAAGGATCATGAGGCCATATAGCCTGTGCCATTAACACCATGCCTCCATAAAATTTGGTAGTACCTGCGGTAATATCCCTTCATCGGTGAAGAATGGGCACATATTTACTAAGCGTTATACGGCCATGAAAAGTGTTTTCTCCCCTAGCCGTTTGAAATTGGTAGAAAATTATAGGTTGTGACGAAGCGTCACAATTTCTTCCTCCGACCCAAAAGGCCACACCAAAGCAATACACTATTTATTTTACTAACATATGACCAAACGTTGTTTACCTTCCAGGCGTGTACATTTCTTTATGGAGATATGCAATGACAATCTCCATCTCTCTTTTATCAAAACAAAGTAAACACACACTCCAAGGCCAAACTGTGTTTACCTTTCCACGGCGGGCGTATCTCTTCATGTGCATTTTCTTATGAAGAAATTCATTGGCAATCGCCATCAAATTTTTATATGGAAATTTATCATTGCATTATAATTCACATTTTGTTTTTGTAGCAAAATCTATGAATAGGGGTGAATTAATCACCAAAAATCAGAAAGAGTTTTATCAAGTTCCATTTATCCTGGCTATCCGAGCTGAATAAAAGGAATTTTACAAAATCGCTTCCTCCCGTTCCGCCGTAAGAAATTCCACTTGCCCTGGCTATCCAAGCTGAGCATTTGGTATCGTCTTTAATATCCAACTTTTAGACTTTTAACAGTCTCCTTGCAAAGAAACTCCACTTGCCCTGGCTATCCGAACTGAGCATTTGGTGTCGTCTTTAAAATTCAACTTTTAATAGTCTCCGTGCAACGAGACTCCACTTGCCCTGGCTATCGGAGCTGAGCATTTGGTGTAGAGCTGTGTCAATCGCGATTGATTCGGTCTTTTTGACCCGTTCACTGGAAATGATTGATGACTGCAATCATACAAAACTAAAACAATCAATCACCATTTCAATCATTTCCATAGAACGCTACTGAAAGGAACTCAGTATTTTTTTTTACTATTATATGCTGTATTTGTATGAGATTTGTGAAGACGTCCGAAACCGAAACCAATGATTTGATAGAAACGAACGACCGAAACCGAAACCAATCATTTGTACGAGCCGAACGTCTGAAAATGAAACCAATCATTTGAACGTTAAACCTTGAACGATAGGCGAACGACCGAAATTGAAACCAATCGTTTGAACGAAATGAACGACCGAGACTGAAACCAATCACCAATCACTTGAACCAAACGACCGACTGAGATTGAAACCAATCGTTTGAACGAAACGAACGAACGAGACTGAAACCAATCACCAATCACTTGAACCAAACGAACGACCGAAACTGAAACCAATCGTTTGAACGAGACCCGAAACGATTGACCGAAACTCAAACCAATCAAACAAGTACTACAGTACTCTGTCTACTTTGATGCTCATAGAATGGTGCTATTGCTGAGTAGGTGGGCGATGTTTTTCATTTCAGATGAAGCACATATACACACTTAAGTTTGTTTCATATTTTCAGCTTTTAGAATTTCATAGACTTAGAACTTTTCTGGTCCTTGTTTTAAAGCGATATGGAAAGATTTCTACTTCAAATTTTTTAAGGCGATTCTCACTGAAAATGTAAAATGAATGTAATGTGTGTATGTATATGCACATCTAAAAAAGAAAACCATCCCCCATCTACAACTGAGTACCATACTATTGGTTTTTGCCTACGTTTCTGTTTCGATGTTGACTCGACTGCACCTATGTAGATATGTATGTAGACACGAAGCGCAAACAGAGAGTAATACAAATTAAAAAATACAACGCTGCACTGCAAATGATTGGTTTCAATTTCGTTCGTTCCTCGTTCTCGTGGGTCTATTGGTTTCAGTTTCGGTCGATCGCCTCGGCCAGTTCAAGTGATTGAATGATTGATTGAAATGTCCGAATCTTTCCATTGAACGATTGATGATTGATTCGTTCACTAGAAATGAACGATTTACACAGCATTAATTTGGTGTCGTCTTTAATTTTCGACCGTTTGACTTTCAACAGACCCCGTGAAGGAAATTCAAATTGCTCGGGCTAACTGAGCTGAGCGTTTGAATCCCCCTTGGTATCCCACCGCAGCCCTTTACCACGAAGTCCGCCGCTGCCGACAGAGTGCTGTGCCTCCAAGCCGACGCCAGCACTTTCTACGAAGTCCTCAGCCGCCGATAGATTGCCCTGCCGTGCTACGCAAAGCAGGCGCTTCCTACGCAGTCCGTCACCGCCGATTAATTGTTCTGCAATTGTTCTAAACGCAGACCTTTTCCACGAAATCCGCTGCGGCCGATAGAGCGCCCTGCCTAAACGCAGACCCAGTCAAAAAGTTACCGCCGCCGCACCGAGGAAATAGCAGCCGTATCCGAGAGAAATCATCGCTTTTACTCGAGTGAGGAT
Organism: Melanostoma scalare; assembly: GCA_949752695.1. NCBI lineage: Eukaryota > Metazoa > Arthropoda > Insecta > Diptera > Syrphidae > Melanostoma > Melanostoma scalare. Next base: position 67,967,952 of record OX456985.1, read on the forward strand.
CTATACCAGCCGCCCCTGGATTAACATCATAATTGTACTTAGTTCAAGAAATTATTGACCTTATTAAATTTTGTAAAAATTGTAAAAAACAAAATAATTGTAAACTCTATCCTGAAGAGACTTTTAGTAATAAATTTAGAGTTATAATTTAAAACCGACCGTTTCCGCGTCTTCATTTTGAGAAGTTGGACCCGGCGTCTTACGACGCTTCCTTGGGTAGACCCTGGACACCCTGAGTCATACCCCAGCCTAGCAAAAGAAGCATCACAAGGTTCCTTTCGTTCTACACTATAGGCACTAGTACCTGTTGTGAAGTGCTTTTTTCTAAAGAGCTTCGTTAAGTTGGTCATTTGTATTTAATGACTCCAATGCTGACGATTCGCTACTCCACAGTCAAACGCTGGCGAATAATACGTCAAGTATAGGCTTCAACAGCTCAATCGCTAACAAATGAACAGTCAAAGACTATCATGGAAATACCTAAAAGGGTTTCATGGGCATCTAGTAGAAGGATTTATGCCTCGTACTCGAAGGAGACTTGGCTCAAAACTGGAAATCATTGGGTGCACTACGTACCCCTGGTTTTCCTACGGTGGGAGTATACTGTACACTGAATTGATGCTTTTTCAACTCAAATTGACTCACTAACTGTTTAACTATTTTTATTGAACAGGTATATATACAATTGGTTCTTAATTCTGAGATAACATTACATTTAGATTTATTTTTTTGTTTTGTTGGCACAGAAGGGGCCTAACTTTAAATAATGTGTTGTTTGCTAAAATAATGATAATTATTGCCTATGATAAGAAAAAATAAATATTCATATTGTTATTAAAAAAATCTCGGGTTGTTCAGATCCGGTTGTCTTTTCAAATTGACTCACCTTCTTCCTACTTTCAAGTGTACCTCATAGCGAGACACACTGGAAAAAAAATCTGCATTTAGTGCGTGTGAGCTATATGACAATGAATGAAAATTTCATATGGCATTATCTATCATACATAATAGATAGGGGCAGCGAATTGTTGTTGATGTGGAATGCTATTACTCGGTTAGTGTCTGGTGTGGGACTTATAACTTCCTTACAATGTTGTTAATTCATCCAAACTATTTACATTTAACCATAAATTTGCACTCCCTCGCTAATTCCCTTTATAACTTTTTAACAAGGAAACTGAGATAAGAAATCAAATATAAATAAAAATATCTTCAATCATCAAAGGCTCTGTTAGCAACTGAACTTGGTGCTTGCGACTAGCGACAAAAATTAGTTCCATCACCACGTTCAAGTTAATTTTGCTCGTCTAAGTTTATTTTTACTATTTTTAAAATTTTTTATTAGCAAGCTAATGACGGTGTTTTTTTTTCTTTCTTTCAGGTAATAATGAACAACGATTTATGAAAGCATTTACACCAATACATAATCTAACAAGTGTTGAAGCCCATCCACCTTGGAGTGGTCTCCTTAATGAAGGTAACAATTATCGGAAATCTGAGTAAACGACTATCTTTTTAAACATTATTCATTTTCATATTCTCCATGAATTCGCAGCTGATGTCCTCTTTCTTTTCAAATCCACAAAATTCAGTGTTATAGTTATCCTTAGGATTTTTCAAACATAACGCGTTTTTAATGCTGCTGTCGTCTTAAGTAGACGAAGTTGTGTACTATCTCGAAGTTATGTCTGTCAATAGTGACGTTTTGTCCAATTCGTCGATGTTCGGTGTCCTTGTTTGATGACAACATACACTTCGTTTTGAAGGACGGCATTCTTAATCATCGTAAAAATCAAATGGGTCATTATGATAGTGGAATTTGTGTGTTCGTCGCCGTTAAGATGTCTGCAGAAGTGGTCTCTCCAGATCCTCAGCAGCGACTGCAATTCCATCACCATGTTTCATTGCTAGTCTTTACCCGACAAGAAATGACTTGGGAATTACCAAGCTTATACATCTGGGCCTGATTGGGTTCTGAAAGGGAACGCGCATAGGAAAATACAAATTGGTCCCTAATCAGGAAACCCTTTTTGTCAATTTTTCCCAGTTGGGATTAGAGTGGCAAGCCCAAATCATTGAAATATAACTATTGTGTGGATTTTTTTTGTGTCTTACTTATAACTTTTGTAGTACAAATATTTGAAATACTCCACGACGTGTTTGGTTAGAGCAGAGATAGTTGAGTTAAACTGGGATCGCTCAATTGGGGCCCGGATGTGATCGTCCGATTTGGGCCGAAGGGTGCTTTGCTTGACATCCCTTTTGTGGTCCCTATAGAGGAATAGATTGGAGGCCTAATAGGGGCTCAATATGTCTCAGATTAAAATTTCTAGTAAGGTGCAGGCTCGAATGGGCAGTACTGCGTTCTTTTTTTCTTGGATGTTACGCGATGTAACATCGGGTAACAGTATGTCGTTCTTAAATGCAAAATAGTTACGATATGTAACATCGTGTAGTTCCTAAATGCAATGTTGAACTGTCAGAATGTTACGTTTCGTAACTTTTTCCAACTCATCTCTGGGACTTGAGTTTCGATGTTGATCTGTCAAACCCCTTTAAAATATTTGTTTTTCAGAATTGTTTTGGTTTTTTTTTTCATTAATCTTCCAAATTCTGTGAACAGTTATTGATTTTTAATCTTGTTCATTTCAGAATTCATTTTTCTTCATCAATAACGAGTTTCCTTTAGCTGGGTTCGTATTTTAAGAAATGCTTTATTCATATTTTTGACAGAACAGCAAAGTGTAACATCGAGTCGTTCCTAAATGCAATCATGATTTTGTAACAAAATCAAACATACACAACAACAACGATGATTTTGACACTACAGCATCGCGTAACATCGAAGGATAAAAAGAACGCCCTACAGGGTGGCAGATGCTTGATCCTTTTACCTTTTGGTAAAACTTTCGATTTTTATTCTTGTCATGGCATCCCTCAATTTCCTCAATCTTGCGCTTCTTATATTGCTTCTTTTTCTTTCTGAGAATTCGGTGTTTGGTCGGAAGCAGCACTTGTCCTCTTTTGCGTCATCATTTGTCGTGGTTTTTGTTTGGTCGTATTTGCCCGTCTGCGTTCTTCATCAAACCGTGGATTTCTTTTTGGTGGCCGAATGAAATCCAGAACTTCATAGGCTGCGGCATAGTTGCCATTGATCTTCAATGTTTAATGTTTGAGGCATAGGATCCAAGGATAATTGAAGGGACACTTGATTGGAAAAGGCACTGGTAATCTCTTGCGATTGTAGTTTTCCGACATCATATCGCTTCACAGCGTTAGTTCGTGCGAGTCGTGAACATTACATCCACATTCGTACCTTGGCTACAACAATTTATTGGTATGGCACATCTTTAACATATAAATTTGGTTGACGGTTGATTGATCTGCGAATCGCTGTGTACCTTTATGAATTTTAAGATACGCCAAGTGTGTGCGACTAACAGCACCACGGCCACATTTGTTCAAAACCATAAAACCATCGATATCGTTCGGAAATGTAGTGCCAGTTGCTTAACTCGAAGTTGACTCTTAACTAGGGAATTTTTTTAAAATCAATTTCTCTCTTTTTACACGAATTTCAGTGTCAATGTTCCAACAAAAGAAGTGAAAATCTGTCAGTTTAATAAAGTTCCTAGTCCCCCAACTTCCTTTGCAATGGCGACTAAACATTTAACATAAACGTTTTTCAAAACACTTTCATGCAACCAATGCGCTTAAGCAGACGATTCAGCTGCTGAGTGAATTAAATAGTCCCTGTTAAGTCCTCTGGATAATTTTATTTTTTTCAGAAACCACTTCGTTCCAACAGAAAAGATTGAAGACACATTTTTGCCTTGAGTTGTAGTAACCTTCCATTTCAAAACTTCTGAGAAGGGAAAAATCAAAAAACTTACTAAAAAAGGGGAATGCAAAAGTTTCTATTTTCAAGCCCTTCAATCAAGTTTAATTTTTGTACCGACTCCATTTGGTTGATGTAAGTTGAAAATGACAAAACTTTTACATATTTATATTTTAGGATTTTAAGGAAAAGGATCCTTCTGTTTTTCTATGTTTTTTTTTCGCCAACAGCAAATTCCAAATGAACTCTTTCAGGCCACTGCTTAAGTGCCTCGTAAGTTTCAACACACAAAGTGATAACTGTTTCCCGTTGACACAATAGAGGGTCTAAAATATATCCCCCCTCACCGTTCCACTAAAAGGATACTACTTCCTGTGCTGTACCTTTTCATCGCAGCTGGATTAAGCTGTCACGTATCATATGTAATTTGTGTTCACATTTCAACACAACCTGCTGTTACTCACTCCCACTCTCTCTCTCCCTCTGTCTTTCTCTCCTATTTTGTTGAAGAAAAACACGATTACTGCTCAACGCTCAGCGCTCAACACAACCACCTCCAACGCGACATCTATTGTCCACTACACAGCTCCTACTCCTTCCTCTAAGGGAAGAGTGATGTCACTTTGAATGTTCCACTAGCTGGATAAATTAATTGATGTTGTCTATGCGCTGTATGTACTTCGGATTACGCCATTGCCATCCAGAGCCACCCCCAACCGTGCATTAGATTGTTCGACGAGTATTTCACACAAAAACTAGAAGAAAAAATAAATAAAATGTCCGCTTAATGCATTTTATGTTTGTACTTCAACTTTTTTTATTTTACTTTTTTTTGGTCAGTGTTCTTTTTATAAAAACCTAATCTCTGTTCAGCTACAGCCAATTAAATCGGATGAAAACTGAAATGGGATTGTGTTGGGTTGTGTGCCCCATGATGGGGCATGGCTGGCAGTCTATTTATTATGGAAACAACAAAATAATTTAATAACATTTTATGCGGTCACATGGGTCGAGGGTCATTGTTTGTTTGTTGGATGCAGTTTATTTCAGTGTCCTCCATCTACCATCTCTGTAGATACACTTAGATACTGCGAGTGTATATTTATTTTGTGTGATGTCCCGCATCCGCGTGTGTTTTGGCTTTGGCTCTGTACAAGTGTACACTCCTCTGCTGTATACACGCCTGTCATACTCGTATATCACGCAGGCAATTACGTTTAAATGAAATTATGCCAATGGACATCGACGGTCACTAATTTACAATGAATGATGATGATGATGACGATGTCAACGCGATAACAATGACCGACTGTCACCCGTCGGAACCATCTCCGACACTATTAGGCTCTATACCAACTAACTACACAATCCCAGTAGCTGTGATGGCACAGCAATTGAGTAAAACGAATTATTTTGCTGATTTCCCTACACGGGCATGTGTAGGTTAAGTGAATTTTTTTTTATTTTTTGAATATTTTTGTATAATGATGTTGTAACAGCGACACTGTAACTGTAATGTGTAACTCAATTAGATTTGTTTATAATTCAAATTGAAAGTGAGGTACACGCAGCGATATGAGTGTGGCTGTGGAAATTGTGGTTAGAGAGTAGTCAGTCGAGTGAAATATGCATGAGTTGGTTGCATGGTTTGGTACAGGAATACGTACAACAATCAGCTTTATAAGTTTATAAGTGGAACCGTTTAAGGACCTTCTTCTTATTCCGAGAGTGTGCATTGAAGGTGCTTCGAAAGCGACCAAATATCATGTTGGAGTGGAAGGATTGGCCAACGAAGTTCTGATGAAATTTTAAATCAAAAACAAGCATCGTATTTTGTGACAAACAACGTGTTGCCGAAAGCTGTAGCTACTCTGCCTCTATTTCTATTTTTGATCTCACAAGGGCATGTAACACTAGCTAAAAGTACTTGCAAAACAAGTGAATGGTGATAATTTTATTAAATTTCTGTGACACAAAGCTTCAAGTTTGCTTGGTCTTCTACAAGCGTAATGTACATAATCATGCAAGTGGCTTTTGACAGGTCACGGTGCTATCAATTTAGAGCCTTGTATGTACATATTCAGTTTTTCAAATCCTTTCTCCATCTTCACTCGAATTATTATCAATTGAAAACTTATAAATTTATGAAGCGACTATATTTTTTGAATTGTATTGAATGACATCAGCTTTTGAAAAATGGAAATTATCCCAGAGGTGATGTCGAATGAGGCTTAGCAAAGAAGTGAGCCATTCCGGTCTTAGAAACGTTTTTAGTTTAACGCATCAGTTTTTGTATATTTACTTGAGCGGCTTGCTCCTTTTAATATGTTCTGAAAACAGCATCTCAAGTTACTCGCGTTAATATCCGCATGCACGAGGAAGCTTACACCGAATTCAACTTCTAACTCTTCCCACTTTCATCATCATCATTTTTGATTTTTACAGGTTAACTGATAGATTCCAAAGGTCGCAGTAGTTTTCAAGTCGGTTAATCATTCGTTGCATGCCCTCTATAGATTCTGCTAAAAATACAATGTCATCAGCGAATACGAGACAAGGTACCCGCGTTCTTCCAAAGTCAATTCCACCTCCAACTGCTTTAACAATATCATTAATAAATAAAATAAATAGTAGGGTACTCAAGACGCAACCTTGCTTAACACCCACTTCTATTGCGAAGTCTTCTGAGATGTTTTCACCATCCCAAACATACGTTAAGTTGTTTCATACATCATACATCGCTTTCAGTATATTTATGGTTTTGCTTGAGATTCCATACTTAAATAACTTAAAAAAAGGGCTTCACGTGCAACGGAATCAAAGGCTGCGCGAAAATCAACAAAGAAAGCATAGAGCTTTTTCTTGCTTCTTTTATAACTTTCTGCAATATTGATCAACGAGAATAATTGGTCTGTATAGTTGAGCGGTTCCTCCTAAAACCAGCTTGAAACTCGTTCAGTATTCTTTTATTTTCGATCCACGCTGTCAATCTTTTGAATATCAGGGTGCTTAAAATCTTCAATGAACTACTCAAAAATGAGATACCCCGGTAATTCTCTGGATTGTCTAGAGATCCTTTTTTATGTAGAGGATATATTATAGCTCTTTTAAAATCAAGGGGAACGCTTGCAGTCTCGAATATCCTATCAAACTCTTTCGTCAGAACTGACAAAAACTCACTGGTACAGTTTTTGTTGAATTCTATTGGAATTCAGTCATCACCTGGTGCCTTTCCCGCCTTCGCCATCTCAATAACATTAGCTACTTCCAATGATGTAAAAGGTAAATCAAGAAGCTTATCTTTGAAGAACGGTGCTGCACACTGTGGTAGCGGAGAGAATCGCAGTATGTTGAGTAGATGTTCAAAATAACTCCTTAACTCAGCTGCTTGCAGAGAGGATCCTATCCTGTTAGTTCCACCGTTTATAATTTTAGCTGCTTTCCAAAAGTCTGCGGAAGTTGTAACTCGTATTGCCTCTTTTTCGAAAAAACAGAGCTGTTTGAAATCCTTATTTGCAATTACATACATATTCTTGAAAACATCAGAGTTGTATTTTCTTAAAAGCCTTAAGAATGTAAAAGACTTTTTTCTTGTTTTATAACATTCTGCATCAAACCATATTTGCCTAGATTTGTCCTTATGTCTCGCTGCACTGCTTACAGGAACTGAATCCTTAATAATTTCAATAAGATTTTCCATGTGAAGTGGATTGTTTCCTGCTATTCTCTTCCCAAGTTCCTCATTCAAATTCTTTTGGTACACGGATTGAAAACTATTTTTCCACAGTAACCTAGGGAGAAGTGACAGGCATTTTGAATGAGAAGACTCTTCAGGCGCAGATATTGTACAGATAATCTCTATGAAAGAATATTCCTCTGGTGTTGACGTTTGAGTTTTGTACAATCTCTTAAAGTGTGATGTTTTAAAGAAACCACATGACAGTTTGTCGCCTTGCCTAAAGTCTTTTTCGACATCAAAGGTCTCGGTGAGTTCTCTACCGAATCTTGACGGACCATCGTGGATTCTCCAAAGACATCCTTTATAGTCGAACGAGTTTTGTAGGGATTCCGCAAATAGACATGGCTCTGTACAGCTCGTCTTTGTAAATACTGTCATACGCGGCCTTGAAATCGATAAAAGGATGGTGTATATCGACATTATATTCTCTCTCCTAGATCTGCCGTAATGTGAAAATTTGGTCTATGGTGGGCTTCTTTGGCCTAAGACCACATTGAAAAGGACATATCAAGTTATTGACGTGGGGTTTCAGACGTTCACATATTACAGTAGACAAGACCTTATAAGCGACGACGTTAAAGAGGCTTATCCCTCTATAATTGCCGCCATAGTGAAGGTCTCCCTTCACTAGGATTGGGCATATGATACTGAGCATATTCTCTTCCGAAATTATCATGCAAATAAGCTTTAGCATGTTCCTTTCCTACTGATCTCCTGCTGCCTTGAAAAGTTCGACATCAAGGCCATCTGCACCTGCAGTTTTATTTGATTTAAGTTTCCATATGGCAAGCTGAATTTCTTCTAGGTCGGGAGGACGGCATTCCTAATCATTTTCATTCATTCTGCAGAAGTGCTCTTTGCATATCCTCAACAGTCTCTTGGGGACACCTCAGTACAAAAAAAAAAAAAAAAACACCCTTAAGTTAACTTATGAATCGGGTAGAAAAGGCATCAAAATAGAAAAACACAACACAAAGGTAAAAATGATACTAAGAAAAACAAAAACCTGGCGTTCAGTTTGAAGGCTTCGATGATGCTCTTAGCGCAAAATCGCTTTTACGTGCGACACACTCGTGCATTTTATTTATTTTTGTTTTTTTTTTGCTGGAATAAAGTCGATATTTGTTTACCATTCTAACAAATTTTAACGTTTACTGAGTTCAAAAAATAAAACTTTAGTTTCAAGTCTTTTCTGTGCTTTAATTTCATGTACGTCAATTAATAACCACACTTTGATATATTTTTATCCAGATGTTGAACCTGCCTTCGCCTCTTTATATAGAAAACATACTACGTTTTTGAACTTTTTAGATAATACGAGAACTATCAAGAAAATTTCGAGCAGATTGTGTTGTATAGTAATAATTATATGAAGAAGCAACCCCTATTCGCATTACATTATACAAACAGAAGGAGTTATATTTCTGTGCGCTCACACACAGACTCAAAAGCAGTCCCTTTTTGTGGAATTTTCATTGTTCATTGGATTTTTACTTTAATATGGTGCTCTGCTCATCAACTGAAATTCGAACAGTCAGTGAAAGCATATTTGTTCAAACAGAACTTGAGGACAGTTTCTGTAACAGAAATGGAATTTTATTAAGACTATTCAAGCTCAGTAAAAGCTCTTCTCAAATCAACGATGTGATTCTCAGTCTCAGTTATGTCAATGTCAAAGTAGCTTTTCTGCCACTGAGACCTGTACTCAATGTGCATGTTTGAAAGTCCATATTCGCAGCAAAGGGCATCAAATAAAATAATCTTGTTTTTTTAAATTCTACGAAACCAAACAACAAACTTTTCCCCTAATAGTAGGTATGGTAGCTTCAAACACAAGCTTAAAAGCGGCTCAGCATTATGAGAGGAACGAGATATTTAAATTTCTTTTTATCTCAACAGGCCCTTCTCAAGCGTTTTAATAACCTCAAGAAAAACTAACAAACTTGGGATGTGTCCTGTTGTCTTTGTTTATTGTTTATTTATTTTTATTTTCTTATCAGAAAAGGGTTATTTGCAGAATCAAAAACTTGAAAACGACCCTCATTAAATAAATAATCGTAAGCAGTTTCATTTTTTTCGCTTCCCTGGAATTCAGCTCAGTGTAATACTTAACGGTTGAAAAAAAAACCTGTTGAGTTGCTAAATTAAATATTTATTTTTGGAAATACTTTTATTCAATCGCATATTCGGTGACTGGGTCATCGAAATTATGAGACACAAGTATTTCCGGTATTTGGTATTTTCTTGTACTAATAAACAACAGTCTTGACTTTAGCAACTGGTTTTGTTTTTTTTTTCTTTGGGGGACATTAAAAAGTTCATCATTACTTGGGGGAATTTGAAGAAAGAAAAAATTACCTATCCAATTGTAAGTTGGTCCTAAAAGGAAGAGAGTGAATGAATAAATCGTGTTTGGTTTTACCAAACTTAAAGATATGTAGGTTGACAAATGAGCTTCACAATCTTTTGACGATTTTACACGGCTTTGTGAGGAATCGGTTTTCATGGCAGTGTAAATACTCTTACAGAATTTGCAAATTCTCCGCAAAAGACACCCGTGTCAAAACAGTTTTGTATTCTAGTATCGAACTCTTAGTCTCTTAGAGATTTGGTTTTTAAATTGGCAACACTGTTTCCAGACATTGTAAATTTGACAATTGGCGGCATATTTCTGGTCAGCGCATTTTGCCATTTTACAATGAGTAGACTTCCTTCAGAACAACGCTTGCAAATTGTTATTACCGATATACGATTTCAGTTGCTCGAAAAAGTAGTCAAAAATTTAACTTTCCGATTAGGTTAAGAGTCTATGGTTTTTCACCGCTATTTGTTAAACGGGTAAAATCATATTTGGAACATCAATTTATGTGGTACTATTTCGTTGCTCTGCATTGAGTCCTATTGATGCCACATCCGGTGTTCCTCATGACACCCATCTTGGCCCACTCTTGTTTGTCGTTGCCATGAATGATGTTAAGAAAATTAAGAAATTTATAGCGATACCTTTCGGTCCTTCCTTCCTTCTACTGGACTTAAATTCTTTTCTAACTTGAAATCAACATAATTTCTTGTAGCTCAATGCTACCAAATGCTAATTGCTGACTTTTTACGCATACGCCTTCCTTCGCTCTCTCGAACTTATGACTTTGTGATAGTAGTGTCTTCTACTCGTGATTTTGGCATTTATTGTAATAAAGAACTCAATTTCCGATTCCACTTTGACCAAATAAATGCTAAAGCGAACTCTACCTTGAAGTGCTCCTATCCTTAAGTTACCGAACCACTGTACATTACTTTCGTTAGGCCTATCCTTGAGTACGCTTCTTAGGTTTGGTTTTCCTACAGATTTACATATTCTCAAGGAATTGATCCATTTTATTTGGAATAACCCCCATCTCTTACTATACTTCGACAGTTAACAGTTAATTAATTCAAAGTGTTGTGTAGTTGCCGACATACTCTTTGTTTACGAAATAATCACTGGTGGTCATCGACACTTCTCCACTTCTCCGGCAATATACTCCTTAACAGCATTTCCGTAATCTTAGACCCATCTTTGACAATAATCTTCTTATTTGCAGCACACTTTCTGTTGCCAACTTTTTAGCTTCCTGCAAATGATGATACTTGTTTTGAGTATTTGCCAAATTTATCGTTTGTTTCATTTCTTCCCCGGGTATTGAACCGTCTCTAATTGAGAAGAAGAAAAATGAACTTAATAATGATTTCATCCCTGGTCCTGATCATATCTCCGCCACACTCCTACAGGAATGTTCTTCTTTCTATACCCCTTTCAAAATTCTTCACTTTATCCCTTTCTCAAGGAGAACTGACCCAAGTATGGGAAACCTCTTTTACAACCCCTATTAACAAAAACGGCACAAAATGCGATGTTGAAAATTAATCCGCCCTATCATGAATTCCATAGTGGAACTTCCCCGAATAGATTATTCCACGAAGAACCTCGGAAAAATGCAATCACAAAATCCGAAGGGAATCGAAAAAAGCATTGCCTCATAAAAAAAATATTGTGAATTTTGAAATTAGCTGTCATCATTGACACCAATGTTTGGAAACTTTTAAAACGAAAATCCCTTCAACTTTTCAATAATTCCCTTTTGTTCCCATTTAATTTCCTTGGCCAAAAGGCAAATAATACTATATAATAATATAGTAATAAATTTTTCAATTCTTCTATAAATTCTTTCTGTACTGAGTACGTGTCCTTGTAGTAGTTCAAGGTGTAGCTGAAGAAGATTTGTCGTGTCTGAATCTTTTCGAGAACTTGGTTGGAGACATGGCCGAGTTTCACGGTTCGAAGACATGGACACTTCTAGAGATTTAGCAGATACAGAAAATGAGCTTTTTCATTTTCAACCTGTGTTGTTATTCTGTATTGCTCTGCAACTTCATAACCAAATGAAAATGTGTTACGAATTCTTGCTGTATAGTTTTGGACTATACCGGGGTTTTCACTCACGAGCTCAAATAGTCGTTCATATTGGTTTTTGTTTCTTGTTCTCGGCGTTTTTTTATTCAATTTTAATATTCAAAACTGAAGCAACTTTTTTTATAATGAAATCTAATTTTCACTTCACTACGAAAAGAATAAACTGTCGTAAAAATTGACGTCATATTTCCGTTTTATTCGGAATTAGTGATACCAAATTCCCCGAATTTCGAAACTCGTAGTAGATTTTGCACTACGAACGGATTTTGCAATAGCTTTTTCGTGATTCGTAGCAAATTTTCGATTACGATAGAATTCGTGATAGGGCTTAATGTCTGATAGCAAAACTTTCTCATATACCCGAAATCTTCGAAAGCTTTTTGTATGAAATCTTAAGTTTCATAGCAAGTCTCTCTTTTCTACTAACAAAACATGGCTTTCTCAAAGGCAGGTCAACTACCACTAATCTTTGTGTATTCGTCTCATTTACTCTTCCTATCTTTGGAAAAAGGAAAAGAAGTCGATGTTATTTCAACAGATTTTAGTAAAACGTTTGAATAAATTTCAAGTAGACTAATTCTTTTTAAGGGTAGAGAGTCCTCGTCTTCGAACCCATCTTATTGAAATGGATTTCCCCACATTTGGCAAACCGTAGTAAATGTATTCGTTTTAGATCATCACTATCAAGTCCTCTTTTGGCTACGTCTGGCGTCCCCCATTGTGGTGATTTAGATCCTCTTTATTTCAGTCTTTCTATTAATGACCTTGAAATTGATCATTCACCATTGCTTTATATCACTCTACGCAGATGATACGAAGTCTTACAAGATCATCACTTCTCCTACCGATTCATTTCATTTTCAACAGGATTCCCACAAATTTCTCAAAAAATTGTGGCAATCCACTGTATTCTCTCAGTAGCGCTTCAAATCTCGTCTCTGTTGCTATCTTCTTCACAACCAAACAGTCTCACCAGTTCAGACTATTCGTGATCTCAGAATCATTTGTGACAATGAAATCAATTTCATCTCACATATGTAATGATGATATTATACTAAAAGCCAATTCAGTACTTGGCCTCACTAAGCGATGGTCAAGAGAATTCTCCGAACTATACGTAACCCGATCTTGGATCTTCACCTTTGCTCGCCTTCTCCTCGAATACGCCTGCCAAGTGTGGTGTCGTTACCAACAAACTCACATTTCTAGATTTGAAAACATTCAGCGCCAGTTAAATTCAGTTTACTGGTCTCTTCAAAACAATTCGCTTTCCCCCATCAGAGGCAAGGGGCAAATGAGCTACAACTATCGCAATATACAAAGTTACTAAGAACCTTTTAAATCGAATACAAAACAGTATTGAAAATCAGCTTGGATTAAACTTAATAAACTGGGGTTTTGCCCCCACCAAAATTAAAACCAAGCCATAATATCAAAAAGTAAGTACGCTTCATTTGAACCAGTCGTGTGGCTCGTTTTCCCTAATTGTTTCCAAGCACTAATACGGCATAAGAATATCTTTCATTTGAAAGCAATGCCATTCTAATGAGACTTATTTTAAGGTGTCCTTTTTTCATTTTGAATTTGTATAGCTCTTAAAAAAAAAACACTTTTTAACAGGCAGAAATCCTAACCAAAACGCCAATTAGATGCATTTCTTTCACTAAAGTAAATTACCTGTCCAAGCAGAAAATAAATAAAACAATTTCCCCGCAGTATACAAGCAATCGCATCAGAGCATAGGTTTGCCAGTTCAACGTGCTCCTCGAATCAGTTGTTCAGTCATAATAAAAGCCATCACTTAAGCCCTAAGCAGTTCATTAGTTCCAAGTCACTTCACTTTCCACACAAAACAATTTCAAAATTTCAACCACTCAGTTTAATTAATGGAAACAAACAACTTAAAGTACCTTGCTACTTCGTTATTTCCTTAATACCATTCCAGGGGCCAATATCCAATTATTGTTTATTCATGATTAATGATATCTCAACCTAAACCAGTGTCAGCTACTAACAAATTTCACCCATAAACATAATCTCATACTGCTAGCGAAGCTCCATAATCTGTTAATTAATTCGTTTGCTCTCAGGACGATCCTTTGAGAAATTGTTTTCAATTGGCTTCTCAAAATTTTAATTAATTTCGATAAGCTTCAGAGGAATCTATGTTACTGTAGTTGTGTTCTGTGGTTCTTGAAGGCACGTTGAAGACACCAATGCACTTAGCAACACCACTTGCCCTAAAAGCACTCGAAATACTCTAAACCACTACCTACAATTACTGATTCCTAAAAGCCAACGATGTTTTTAGATATTTTTTTTTTTTGCAGTTTTTTCTTTATGTTGTGATTATTTTTATTTTTATTTTTTCTACTGAAACTTTGTGTCCCTTTTGTTGTGAGTTTTCTGTGTAGACTTAACCATTTTCACACAATCACGCCAGAGAGATAAGATTTTCTATTGTTGAAAGCCAAGCTGTAGAAGAACAAAAATGCAATCATTTTATTTTGTATGGGTTACAGAGATTTTACCACGAGGCACAAGGACACTCTGTTTAAACAGCCAACTCAGCCACACAGAAGGAGCGAGAGTGCAACCGAGTTGGTTGTTAAAAGAAGGGAATTAAGAGTGCTCGAATGCAATGCTTGTACACGCTAACTGAGCTGGAACTAAGCAATTTATTAAAAAGGGACACTTTTAATTAAATCTACTCGTTGACGTTTATACTATTTTAATTGTTTGAAAATAAATGTTAAAGAATGACAAAGTGTTTGTAGAGATTTGCGCTCCACTCTGACTGGCTGGCTGATTCGTCTTAATGAGACGAATGGCTGTGAGATAAAAGTGCAGAACAATGCACAAAGTGAAATGGCAAAAAAAAAAATGGTTGTAAAGTTAAGTTAAAACAATGTGTTTTGTAGTGGAACTGTGGCGTTGGTTTTCTTTCACTTTGCATTGTGGATTTTGAAGTCCTTTGTTGTACGAGTTCTTTCTTTGCCTGTCGTTATCTTTCTTTAAACTTACAGGTCACTGCTTTGAGGATTTCGCTAGTTTTTATGTGGTGGTGGTTCTTTTTTGACCAAAGAATTATCGAATCAACGATATGAGAACACAGGAGGGTATCTCTTACAGCTTTCCAAAAAATCGTAACAAAAAATACGACTGGAAAGAGTTACGGAATAAAAAAAGAAAGAATAAAATCTTTCAATCGCTAAATAAAAAAGTAAAACGAATGAAAACTCACCCCAAGGCGGATCGACATGGACATGTGCTGGGCCCCGTTGGTCTCAGCAAAATTTAAGAAATCTAACTGTTATGTGTTTTTTAAGATTCAACAGCTAAATTTATATATTTTTGTTCAATAAACAGTTAAACAGCGATGAAAAAAACTATTAAGGACCTTTTAGACAATCAGTTGGCAGTTCAGTTATCAGTTCACTTGTTACGTCAGTTAAACAAGACAGTGTCGTGACGTCAAATCGGTGTTCAGTGGAGCTCTCATTTTACTTCTGAGCCGCCGAAAGTCAGTTTAACTAATAACTGAATTGAAAACTAATGGCATTTCAATAAGTTTCGGTTTCAGCTTCAGTTAAATATTCCATTTTTTTGCATTAAGACATCAATATGAGTGAAAACTCAACTGAAACTGTAACGGAAATAATCCCCTAAAATGCCCTTTAATCTTGAGCATCGGAGTAGGTATTTGACTTTTAAATTTATTGTACGGGCAGGTACAACTTTTTCATTTGCAAAAAAAGCGCAACCTTTTCTCTTTCAGAACAGTTTCGACGTTTTGTGATCAACTTAAGGCAATTTAAAGCCCCTTTTAGATAATCAGTTGAGAGAAGGGTCAAGTGCTGATCCTTTCCTCGCTAGCGGACGAACTAGCGAGGAAAGGATCAGCACTTGACCCTTCTCTCATTGATAAATCAATCAGGATCCCACCCTGTGAAATGAAACAGATCATTGGTAACAAAATAATGCGAAAATCCAATGAAAGATGGGAATGCCTAGATTCCTGTGTTACTTCCAGGAAACTATGGCCGAAATATGATAAGAAAGAATCTGAAAAGCTGCTATCATTGAATAGACCTTCATTGCGAATGCTTATCAGTATCATAACTGGACATAACCTACTTGGTTATCACAAAAAGAAAATGGGTCTTTGCACCGATGACCTATGCAGAGGATGCAATGACGAAGATGAACATGAGGACACTAGTCACTTCCTTTGTCAATGCCCAGCACTCTGTCATACTAGGAAAAAATTTCTAGGAAATTACTTTTTAAATGAACTAGAAGAATTATCAGACGCTCCAAAAAGCAGCCTGTTAAACTTCACTAAGGCCACAAAATGGTTAAATACTGAACAGACATAAAATCATAGGTTTCTAGGACGTTACAATACGCCAGGGTATCACAATGTATCTACATTGATCTAAGTGTGATGGTAATAAGATCAACCGTCAGCCCATTTTACCTAACCTAACCTAGATAATCAGTTGTCAGTTCTGTTATCAGTTCAGTTGTTAGTTCAGTTAACGAAGAATGTGTATCCGGTGTTCAGTTGAGCTTTTATTTTGCTTGTGATCTTGTGATCAGCCGAAAGTCAGTTTAACAAATAGCTGAACTGACAACTTGTTTGAATTCTACAAGTTTTGTTTTCAGTTTCAGTTAAACGCTTCAATTTTTGCATTTAATCTTCAATTTAAAGGCCCTTTTAGACGATCAGTTGTCAGTTCAGCTATCAGTTCAGTTGTCATTTCAGTTAAAAAGGACAATGTTGTGAGGATGTTTTTCTGTCAAAGGCTGAGGTAGGCTCAGCGGATCCAAGGTCCTCTAAAGAAGCAGCAAAACTTCAGTTTATTGAAGTTAGTTTTATTTTCGATTTTCAAAAATAGTTTTCTTTAGATTTAATTCAGGTTCATAATTTTAAAGTATTCCAATGTATTAGCTAATTAGTAAGGCTTCTTCCGATGAGGAAAGTTCCGCTCTGAGGACTACCTGGGATGCGGAGGAGATCGGTTTTCACGACTTGGTTCTCGAATGATGTCCAGTTTGGATCTCAGGTCTTGGGTTTCAGACTCAAATGGTGAAGATGGTTCTTTGTTCTGGGTCTTGAGTTCTTGGACTCGGACTTGTGATAACACTGGGTCTCGGTAGTCCTCTCCTGGTGTGGTGAAGATTGTTCTTAGTTCTGTGTCTTTGGTTCTTGGACTTGGAATAACGCTGGGTTTCGGTAGTTCTCTCCTGGTATAGTGATTCCTGAAATGATACTAGAACATGTTAGGGTTTGCCCTGAGATAGCAAGAGCCACTAAATTCACATCGAGATATCACTAAGTGTTACTGATAGCTTAACTAAAACTGGAACTGAAATGATCGTCTATAGAACCTTTTATAGCCCTTTTAGACAGACAGTTCTCAGTTGAACTTTCAGTTCATTTAAAAATAGTCTGTGTTAGTGAGCGTTAGATCGATGTTCAGTTGAGCTTTTATTTTATTTGTGAAAAATCAAAATCAGAAAGAAAACTGAGAACTGAACAGAAAACTAATTAGAATCTCATCAATTGTCAGTTCAGTTTTCAGTTCAGTTATCAGTTCATTTTTAATAAGGCATAAGTTTAACTGCGAAAGCTTAACTGATACCTCAACTAAAGCTGAAATAATCGTCTAAATAAGTAAATAAATTAACAGGGTGGCGCTACAGAGCGAGGAGCCCCTGGGCCTAGCGCATTTCTCACAACCATGCCTTGTGAGGGAATGGAGGGGACCTTCAATTGTCTACCGATTCCGAACGGCTAATTGAGAAAGCGCTTTTCATGGCAATGAATTTATCAATCGAGGACCTGCCGATTCCTCGCGAAAGGCGATACCTGTGGAAAAACATTTTTGCCTCTGGTGGGATTCGAACCTCGAACCTCTGGGTTAACAGGTGAGCATGCTAACCACTACGCCACCGGTACCACGGATCGTCTAAAAGGGCCTTTAGTTGTCAGTTCAGTTACTAATTAAATTGGTTTTCGGCTGCTCATTAGAAAAATGAAAGCTAAACTGAACTAAAGACAATATTTTTTTTAACTGAACTGACAACTGAACGTTGAAAAAGGCTATAAAAGAGCATTAAGAAATTTACCACAGCCGCTGTCTTATACTCGTCGACAGGCAGCGATTGTGGTGAATTTTGTGTTCACACAAAGCTGATCAGCGGCAGACAGAAGCGGCTACTTGACTCGACGCTTAGCAGCGATAATTTGGCTTTGATTTTAATTTGCAGGAAGCAGTCTTTAGTTTAGAGACTGAAACCCTATGCAGTTATCAGGGGTATTCAGTTTTAAGCTTATGAGTTTCCGTTTCATATTTTAATCCGTAGCCACTTATGGAAAACTAAGGCATTTTTCTGTCTTGAGTATAAAAACCGAAACACACTCAAGTCTTTTGGTAATTTCTTACTTTGTCTCATAGAAACGTCGCAGAGCACCAACAGAACTATTATTGTCAATTACATTGTCTTTTTTTAAAAAGGTGTTTTACGGTTAATTAAAGAAAATACATTTCTTGTCCATTAATAAGTTAAATTCCTATCCTTGATTTCCCTAAACGATGTAAAAAAAAAATTAATCTCACTTCATCGGACAAAGCATCTCTCTGGTTATGGTTTTTCCTAACGAGGTTTGCATAATTTATGTACGTAATGAACACTTAACACTCTTAATTGAAAGGACTCTTCAAAAGACGTCATCTTTGATCAGAATAAATTATCTTGGTGTGAACGGTGTGATGCCTCATTGAACTAAAACTTGGAGGCTAGCATCTTTTTATAGACATACAGCTGTCTGCTTTGTGTGTACTTTGGTCACGTCTTTTGACTCGAAGCTCAACCATTGCAGCTAACTTGAATTAAATGAAGCCTTAAATACTTTTTTTTCATTTTGACAATTTGTGGTTATGGAAATTTCTTGTCAATTTCGACTAAAAACTGGTTTTAACAAAACCAAAGTCTTGGTTTTATTCTTCAAGACTTGAAAAGAAGTTGCAAACTACAATTAGATTCCCTGACAAAGGCTTGCACCTTACTGAGCTCGTATTCCGATTCTTCTTGTCTTTACAAAACTTCATAGTTGGAAGTACTAGAAAAAAAAAAAAAAAAAAATGGCGCAACGGAGCGGGATGACCGGAGCCCAATGAATTTCTCTCAACCATTCATTGTGAGAGAATTTAAAAGATCTACAATGTTTTGCTGACTACGAACCGCTAATCGAGAAAGTGGTTTTCATGGCAGCAAAATTATTATCGGACGGCTTGACAATTCCCGTAGAAAAACACTTGGATATGTTTTGGTGTTCGAACCTCAAACTCCCACGTAACAACCAGACATGCTAACAGTACGGGCACCACCACTAAAGCAGTACTAGGTTAAAGTGGCTGATAGCTCAGCTTACACACTTAGTACAGTAGTACTAAAACAATACTAAAAACATCTCTTTTCCATTACATCATTCTAATTCTCATAAAAAATGAAATTATACTTCAACACAAACCTGTTGAGACACTTCCATCAAACCAACCTCCAATTGCAATAAAAAAAAATCATCTCATTCGCATTGATCTACTCCGCACATCAACAGCACCGATACCGCAGCCAGCAAAATAAAGTAATACTCAAGGCGATCCAGCTTGCATGAGAGATCTGTAATAAGGCTAGTTCATTGTGCAAATGGATTTTGCCAATAAATTTCACTTTATGTCTTGTGGTCTTGCACAAAACATATCTACAGCTAATTGCCATGTGAGAGTATTTGTTGCATTGCATGAATTCAATGACTTCGACTGATTTTGCTAAAGCTATGCTTTTGAAAGATTGATGGCTTAATTTGGCATTAAGAAAAGTTTTAAGTTAGCAAAAAAGTCACGGTCGATGTTGGATAGATTCGTTCATTTTTTGTTTTTCTTTTTGAAATGTTGATTAAAGAAAAAAGAGTGATCTAGCTTGACGGTCATAATTATAGAATTGCTGATGGATATGAAGCAAAACGATGAGGGTCGATGGAACTTAGGAAAGATTGAGATGTTTCATCCAAAAAAAACTTCTTTATTGGGATCTGATGACCTTCTCATTTGTTTTTCAAATTTAGTTATGAAAACTTGACTGCGGGTAAGGCTTTTGCTGCAGATAGTAGATTTTCTTTCATAAAACTGTTAAAATATGTTTCCTAATCTAAAAAGATTCAGCTCAACTGAAAAGGAAAACATACTTAATAGAAGGAGTAACTCTCTGGTGGAAGAAATCTTACTTCTCCGTGTAGGACCATTTCTGTTTTTAATTTCATTAGGGATTCCATTCTCACCTAAAAGGATTAAAAATTATCTAGGAGCGGTCATAGGTACTGAAAATTTAACTTAATTTAGAGTTGCTGAACTGTTTCAATTCTATCTTTTTTTTTTTTTTTTTTTTTTTTTTTTTTTTTTTTTTTTTTTTTTTTTTTTTTAAATTCATTTTTATTAATTCTTTCTTAAAACTACTTATTTGCTACCAAAAATGTTTAAACTAGCTTATTTAATAACTAAATTAACTTACTGACCCTAGGCGGGTACTCTAAATTATACAATAACTTATTTCTAATGCCTTTCGGCCTAAAGATACCATACATCTATTTCAAACTAGAACTAATTAATAACTAAGAAAATTTAAAAAACTTAGTTTCATTGATCATTTTTTATGTTTTTCTTAAAATTACTTACAACTAATTAAAACTACTTAAAACTAATTAAAACTACTTAAAACTAGAGCAGCCATAGTAGCTTTTTATATGTATTTTTTTTTTTTGTTTTTTGTGTTTTATAATTTTTTTTGGGATTTTTATTTTTTCTATTTTTTTTGGATTTTGGGACGCACAGTGTTTTTACATTTTTTTTGATTTTAATTTTTTACAATTTTTTTTGATTTTCGGTATTTTATAATTTTTTTTTTTGGTTTTTATAATTTTTTTGGTTGCCACTATGTCTACCCCCTATAACCTAAGTCTTACACACTAAACCTGTGCAAGCCAGCCATTGGCGACTCGCTACCAATATCATTTTCTGTCTGTTGCTCAGACAACCACCAGAACTGTTCTGACGTTTTCACAACGTCCCGTCGATCGCGATCTGATACCGCCCTACTGAACCGGAGGAGCTCTTCAGCTTCTCCGCCTACTGCGGCAACGTCCCGGCCATAAAGGAGCCGTCGCTCCACGGACTTAAGGCAGACGTGGTAGATCAACGGAACCGCCGATCTGTCCTGTATCAAACCTATCATGTCAAAATAGAGGAAAGCCTCCGGTGGGACAAATCCACTGAAACGTGTTCTCTCCATATATTCTAAGTTGGGGTAGTAAGCCCCAAATATCAGGCCATTGTTCGAAGACATCGACCTTGCAGTGTGACCCCGAGTCAGTTTTATCATGAAGTTGTCGATTCTGTTTATTTGAGCCCCGTTGTAAAGGACCTCATTAGGATAATATTTTCTGTACTCCGACTCTGGTGTTCTGTGCAATCCAAGACAGGTACGCAGACACTGTCTCTCAAACACCCGAATCTTTTCTATTTGAGACGCTGTAACATTGAACCATACAGGGCACCCATAGACAATCATTGGCCTTATGAGGGCCATGTAGCAAATCACCTTCACTCTGCTATCAAGTTGACTGCTGTGAAACAGTCGCCTTGTCAGACCAAAAGCTCCTCTAGCCCTGGCCAGAGCTGCATCCATATGTTTGTTAAAATATAGATACTGATCTAGCCAGATGCCCAGGTATTTGACTACTACTTTGCTTGGCAGTGGGTGGCCATATAGATCAACGATCACCAGCTTTCGCCAGTTCTTTCTCGTATCCCATGAGGCCCGAGCCAACGGGGTTCTAAACACAATTATAAATCAAACGAACTTACCTGTAATGAAGTTCGATTGTAATTATACGAAAGTCTCGTTCGAGATGATTACAAATGTAGTACCGCTACTATCCACTAGATTTCTACCACACTATTCAGAGTAAACATTTTTACTTCCCGACCCGACGCCTACCGGTGAATCTTCATATAGTTTAAAGCTAACTCATAACCTACAAAAGTGTATTCAACTATTTGCATATATATACTTACACATGTCATGGTGAAGGGCGGGAATGCTCTTGACAATGAGCAGGGATGGGTTGTAATCATCTCGAACGAGACTTTCGTATAATTACAATCGAACTTCATTACAGGTAAGTTCGTTTGATTTATAATTATACTTCAAGTCTCGTTCTCGAGATTACAAATGTAGATGTTTAGAGTAACTTGTAGTCAATTTCAAAAGATTTTGTTTATTATGACATTTCTATGCAAAGAGTATAATACTATAAAATTAATTTTCTTCTTCTTTATTTAAAAACAGTGATGTTACAAAACTGCTCTCAATGGACTCAATAGGTCTTTTATAAAATTTTGCAAATGTCTTGGACTGTTCTGACCAGCCTGCAGTGCTCTTTATGATATTTATGTCTATGCCTTTGAGATCTGCTCCCGACGTAGCTGCGTGTCTAGTACTATGGGCAGTGAAAGAACTGCCTATACCTGCTGATACAAGACACAACTTAATCCATCTGCTGATTGATTGGGATGTTGCTTCACGATGTGGTTTCTTGAACGTGATAAACAACTTGTCATTTGTACCTCTTAGTTCATTTGTTTGTTTTATATAAAACTTTAGGACTCTGGCCACGCATACTGGTTTCCTACTGTTTAAGAATGGAAGAACAAACACGGGTTGTGAACCTCCAGGCTTTGATGTTTTGATGTGATCTGTTATTTTGATTCTTGCTCCACTTTCCCAAAAAATAATGTTACTGATTTTTATTAATGACAATGTTTGCACTCTGTGAGCTGTTGCTAAGGCAAGCAATGAAACCAGCTTAAGTGTTAGCGATTTTAAGTCAAGCGATTCCAAAGGCTCCAATGCCTCAGCCCACCTTAGCACGGTCTCACAGCTCCAGATAACATCATATTTTGGCTTAGCTGGACGCATCTTAAATACGCCTTTGAAAAATCGAGTTATCAAAGGGTCTTTTCCCAAGTCAACATTACTCAATAGGTTGATTGCCGATCTTTCTGCATTTAATGTTCCGTATGCCGCTCCTTGATTAAATCTGTCGGTTAAAAAGGACAGTACTGTGTTGATTGTTGGTTCCAGAGGTTCAGTCTTTGATTTGTAACAAAATTTCCACCAATTCCTTAACGCTGAGTTGTATTGCTGAAGAGTGGAACTAGTTAAAGAAGATATTATGATGTCTAGGGTTTCTTCTGGCAATCCTCTCCTTTGGTATGTTGTCCTGAGAGCTTCCCTGCAACCAGGGTAAGCTTCTTCGCCAAAGGATGTGTGAGAGATCTACAGGGAGATAGCAAAAGATTACAAGCTGGCGGGAATATCAATGGTTCGTCAATTAATAATTCTTTAAACAAAGGAAACCACGGTTGAGTTGGCCAAAGTGGCACAACTAAAACTCCCATTGCTTTATCTAATTTAATTTTCTGTAGAACTCTCGTAACGAGTGAAAAGGGAAGAAAGGCATAAAAGCAATAGTTTCCCCAATTTTTCGTGAAAGCATCAATAAATGCGGCGTCTGGATCTCTTTTCCACGAACAATAATTCATTACCTTAGCGTTAATCCTAGACGCAAAGAGATCAATATTTGGAAACCCCCATCTACCTACAATGCGATCGAAAAATATGTCGCCCAGCTCCCATTCAGTATCTATATTGATTCTTCTAGATTCTCGGTCTGCATCCGTGTTTTCTTTAGATGGGATGTAGGAAGCAAAAACCCAAATTCTCCTTTCTTCGCACCAATTCCAAATGTCTCTTGCTAGTTTATTTAAATTCGGAAACTGTACTCCTCCCATACGATTTATGTAAGCAATTGCCGTAGTATTGTCAATTCTTATTAAAATCTCACAATCTTTAAGATTTTTAGCAAAGCATTTGAGAGCCAAAAAGGCAGCAATAAGTTCTAGATGATTGATAGGAAGTTTCCTCTCTTTAACAGACCAAAAACCGCTTACGCTAGCCTGGTCACAATAAGCACCCCAGCCAGTAAGAGATGCATCAGAAAAAATTTCAGTTGTAAACTTAAACATTCTTACAGGGTTTTTAGTATAAGGGATCTTATTTAACCACCAGTTTAACTCAATAGGTAGACAAGGACTTAAAGCCATTTCGTGATCGAAGTTCTGATCACTAATTATAAGAGCCTTAAACTTTTCTCTCTCTAAAATCTTTGTATGCAACATTCCATACGGAACTGCTGGACAAGCTGCTACTAGTAAGCCGATCAATCGAGCCAGTTCCAGTATCTTACATACATTTTTTCCCAAAAAAACATTAATTGCCTGCAATATTTTCGTTCTTTTCTCTTCTGGCAGTGATAATGTCATGTCAACTGAGTTTATTACAAATCCCAAGTATTTACATGATTGTTTGGGGTTTTGTGAGCTTTTATCTTCATTAATAATAAAACCAAGCTTGTTCAAGACCTTTCGGGTTTCTTGAACATTTGTTTTGCAGTTCAATTCTGAGTTTCCAATGCATAATACATCATCAATGTATGCAGTTGATAATAAACCCTTTTCTCTAAGAAAATGAAGCACTGGTTTTAGTAACTTTGTGAAGATGAAAGGAGCTGTGCAAAGTCCAAAAGGTAAACACCTAAATTCATACAGCTGACCTTTAAATTTAAATCGTAAAAACTTTCTACTTGACTTCCTTACCGGTACTAAAAAATATGCATCTTTAATATCAAGACTGCACAAATAATCCTTTTGACCAATTAGTCGGAGTGCCGATCGCAAATCTTCCATTTTAAAATGGTGTGTTTCAATATACTGGTTAAGAATCTTAAGATTTAAAATAAATCTTTTTGAGCCATTCGGTTTTGGCACTAAGAAAAAATGAGATAAGAATTGGTTTTCTACCGACTTACACTTAACTATGGCCCCCATTGAAAGTAGTTTTTCTATTTCTAATTGGACATTCATCTCGTCACATTTAGAAAGTGAAATTCCTTAGGATAACTTAAAGCTGTTGGTGGGATTTTGGAAAAGGGAATTTCATACCCGTTTATGCAATTTAAAATAAATTTATCAGTCGTAATTTTTTCCCACTCATAATAATAACGACTAAGCCGCCCAGCAATTTGTCTCACCTCATTTGTTACTTCTTCTTGTCGCTCTGCGAAGGTCGATATCGCATAGGCGTTAGTTTTTGTATTGGCTTTTTTGCAGTAGACGAGGATGCTGCTGGTGAAGAGCTCTTTATTTCCTTACCTATTTTTTCCACCGATTTTGCTGTTTTTATTTTGTCGGTTAACTTCTCTCCGTACAGTAAAGCTCCTGGCTTTGTTTTTTGAAGAAGTTCCTTCATTTGCTTCGAGAGAACAGGCGCGATAAACGCTTTCCTGGCGGAAGAAACCTGAAAGTGCAACTGTGACATATGCTTTCCACAGTCTGACAACCTCTCTAGCAACGCGAGTTGATCAACTGGCTCTACTTCGTCCTGCAGAATCATAGTGATTGCCTCCCCTAGGGCTGACAAAGCTGAGCCTACCAGGTTCTGCTCAGCTACGAAGAGTTGGTCTCTTTTGAAGCCCGCCTCGTTCAATGAAGAAACAATTTCTTCGTTGAGTTCAGGTGCTTCCAAACGAATATTCCCATTTAAAGGATATTTGTTTAAAAGATTGTCCTTTATGTCAGTGGACAGTCCCTCTGCCAACCAAGTTGACCATCTAGGGACGAGAGATGGGTGAACGTTGACTAATTTTTTGTTGATGGCAGTAGGATCTTTGCCTAATACCGCTTCCACTTCCTCATCAAGTGCAATAAGCTCTATATCTTTTTCAATTATTGGTTTCTCCTGGTCATTTGCATCATCTTTTGATCCACAAGGTACCTCAAGATTTACTGGACATGTTTTCTCTGGTTGCGAGTCAGCTACGGATGATTGTTGAGCAATATCCAGAACCTCTTCATTCTGATCAGTACTCACAGTACCCTGCTCCTGTACTTTGTTGGCGACACTATCTTTGGACATTATCTGAACGTCATCTGTAAAAAACCAAGATGAACGTCAATGGCACTAGTGGTTATTGCCTCCTTCGTGCAAAATTTACTAGCCCTGTTCGCACGTCAATGTCTCATTCATACCGAGTACATATAACTTCGAAACAGATAGGTCTTCATAAAGCAACACTGAATGCATAGATATTTACCTCTTTCAGACACAGATTTCTGTGATTCTAAGAGGGATTCCATTAACTTTTCCAATCGGCGTAACCTTTTGTTTGTGTCGTCATTCTCCCGTTCGTGAGATCTGCTTCTTTTCTTACTTTTAGTCATTTTTTGCTGGAAGTTGATCTTATGTTTAGTTTGGAAAATATTTTTGTTTTAAATACCTGATTTTATAGTTTTTATTACGAATTTATTTTCTCTAATATTCTGAACGTGTGGCTTTGTCTAGCACAAAAAACGTTATGAAGATTCACCGGTAGGCGTCGGGTCGGGAAGTAAAAATGTTTACTCTGAATAGTGTGGTAGAAATCTAGTGGATAGTAGCGGTACTACATTTGTAATCTCGAGAACGAGACTTGAAGTATAATTGTTTCCGATTTCTGAAAGTTGATTTTCAACTTCCAGTCATCGCAATATTGCTGAATCTTATCGAAGTCACGCTGCAAGAGTGTTCTGATGACCTCGATCTTTGGACCTGTTCTGTACGCGATTAGGTCGTCGGCGTACGCTATAGCATGGTGAAGGGAACCAATTAGATCGCCGGTGAAAATGCTAAACAAAATAGGCGAATTCACCGCCCCCTGTTGTAGACCGTTCTGTATTTTAAAAGTTCTGGTAGAGGTTATATTGCAACTTTTCACAACAAACGTTCTACCATGAAGCATGTCATTCAGAATATATAGCAGTGGTTTACTCATGCCATACCTGATCAACTTATAGAAAAGACCGTCTAACCAAACGGTGTCGAAAGCCTTCTCCAAGTCAACCAGACATGCACCCGTACACTGCTTTTTAGCTTTGTTCCATTGAATATCAGATACTAGTTTAGACGCGGCATGTATGGTATCATGACCCGCCTTAAAACCGAACTGATTTTCGGGAATAATATTTTTGTCCTCAGCCCATGTGGACAGTGCTCTATTGAGAACTTTCTCGAATACTTTGCTGATACTCGGAAGAAGACTAATTGACCGGAGATTTGCTGGATTGGAACCATCCTTACCTTTTTTAAGGAGAGGATGGACCACTGCCGTCTTCCAACGCACTGGATAATATGCATTATTCAGCGCATTGTTGAACAACGTGGTGTATATGTCCACCGCTTCCGCAGGGAGGTTTCGCAGCACAACATTGGGTATGCCGTCGACTCCTGCTGACTTCTTTTTCTTTATTTTGTGAAAGACGCTCTCGAGGTCCATCTTAGAAACGAACAGGGTGTTATCCCCGTTTCGCTGGGCGATGACTGCATTTGCAAGTCGGTCGTCATTGAACCTAGTGAAACCAGGATTCTCGGATCGCCAATGCGAGATCTCGTCTCTAAGATAGAAGTGTCCAACGAAGGCTCTGTTCTCAAGGTCGTAATTCGGGCGAACGCACTCATTCACCTTATATACTCGCTCGAAAACAGCACCCACAGTCTCTACCTTCTCTTGAGCATCTTCCACCATAAAGTGGTCATCATCCAAAATGGCGTCATCTGGATCTATTCCTAATGTCAGAAGTAAGTCTTTGTTCTCTGTCGTCCTTTGGAGTTTAATACTCTGAAGGTCATTTCGATCTTTTCTCCTAAAGATTTTATTTATTTCCGGAAACATACTCGGGTTGTTGGACTGTACAGCCCGAATTTTGTTGTTCCAGAAAAGAGATATAGATATTCTGTAGTTTTCTTTAATTAACTGTTGGAGATTTTTGATCTGTGACTTCAGAGTTCTAATCTCCAAATCGTGTCGGTCAGTAAACCTCCTGTGCAAGAGTTTGAGTCTCGACAGGAGTCTACTTTTTTGTTTGTAGAGTGCGTCGATTGTCGCGTTTCTGTACATGTTCGTTGAGTCATGTTGCCTATATTTAGGAATTGTCCTGTCCATTGTAGTACGGATTGCATCCTCCATACTTTGCAGGTATCCATCGATCTCAACGTTCGACAGATTCCTGTTGCATGGTGGCGCAATACCGTTCGAACGAAGTTCCCTTGAGACGGCACCGGAAAAGCGCGGCCAACGTGTCTTACCGTAGTTGTAAGAGTGCGTCGGCACGTACTCCTCCAGTTCCACAAGGTCGTTCGGAAGCAGTATGACGGCGGCAAGTCCACAGTGGTCACTGTCGTACTCAACCGTCGTCAAACTATTTTTCGTCCGTCGAAGAATGTCGTCGGTCAGTTTAAGTCTTGAGTCTAAAAGCAATAGATCCAAATAAGAGCCACTTCGAGGATATGAAGGCCTGTCAGTAGCCAGCAGATCGACTTTAGACTCAATGCTGTGGAGCCCCAGCCAATTGAATAGCTGGGTCCCCCTTGGATTGGCTAAATGATTTCCCCAATCTTGGTGTTTAGCATTGTAATCACCGGCCAAAAGGAAATAGTTTTCATCCGAATTCAGTTTCAGACATCGAAAAAGTGATTCGAGCTCTGTTATAAAACATGAATTTTGAGAAGCCTCCGGCGCATAGATCGCGACCACATACAACCGCCTCCCCTGTTGGAGAGGAATGCATACGATACACGCTTCAAGCACCTGGAATCGGCGTTCTTCACCACTATATATTACCTTATGAGCAATGCCCTTACGTATGAAGATCGCAACCCCACCCGCGAAAGTCGAGTTGGGTCGGTCCCTCCTTACGATAATGTAATTATTATTCGTCAAATTGTGATGCTGGTTTAGCCTAGTTTCGCTAACCATACATACATCAGGACGTTGGTCTTTTAACAACTCAAAGAAGTTGGCTCGTCGTTCTACCCTCACTAGCGAATTCACATTCACGGCTAGGATCTTAAAAGGCCTCTCCGGCAGCGCGCCCGTTAACCTAAAAAGTGCGCAAGCGACGGCACTGCACGGTAGATCAAGTCCACCCTACGCGCCTGCTCACTTATTTGCCGTGATAGTTCACTCATTTGTGCCTGAATGACACGCAGAGCGACCATCACCTCTGACTCCCCAGCAGCAGCCTTTGACACAGATGGCTGTGCGGCCGCTTTCTGGGGAGGTTGTACCGTTTTCCCAGCTCCACCCGCCATTTGGGCGTAGGAAACTTGGGGAACGACGGCCCTTGGAATTGGTCTGGCTGTAAGCCTTCCCTCATCCTTGGTTACTGTTGGAGCAGCTTTTAATGATTTTTTTATTACTTGGTATCGAGGACATCCCCGATAGTTAGCAGGGTGTCCATCTCCACCACAGAGTACACATTTCAGTTGGGTCTTATCTTCGACCCTTTCCTCACCGAGCTTACACTCTTTTTCTTTGTGGTTCTCACCACACTTTACGCATCTCGACTGCATTTGGCAGTTGAATGCGGCGTGCCCGAACCTTTGGCAACGAAGACATTGTAAAATGTTCCCGCGCCTGTTTATTTTTTCCCATCTTACCATCTGGTAGTCTAGGACGGAGATTTTCCTCAGACTCTCCAGACGGCTACTGGGTGATAGGGTGACGAGGAACATCGGCAATAGCCGTCTCTCCCGTCTAGCCTTAGCCGTGGTGAACGACTTGACCCCGATAAACTCGAGATCGTCGCTCGCCAACATGCGGAGTTCCGCTAAGAGCTCCTCTGGGTCAGAGGTAGGCTCTACCCCTTTCAATAACATACTTTTTGGTTTCTCCTCTTTGGGAGTGTAACTATAAAATTCGGTGGTTGTCTTAGCAGGCAACTCCCGAACGATCTTATGGTCACCAATGTTTTCACATTGGATCGCATGTCGATCTTGTCCTAATCGTTTAATTACAAATTTATCGCCTATGGCGGACTTACACAGGCTTTTTGTCGCTTTTATTTCCATTTTGTGGGTGTTGATAGGGGGCACCCTGCTTTTAGCTGCTGACTTCTTTGGCTGCTGCTGTTGTTGTGTTGGCTGTTGTTGTTGTTGTTGTTGTTGTTGTCTCTGCTCCTGCTGCTGCTTTGGCTTCGATGGCGCGGCTTTTTTAGCCGCGGTCCCCCGTTGCTGCTCTTGGGTAGCAGTTTTCTTTCTTTCGATTTGCTCCCCAGCTATTTTATTAGCTGTTGTGCCTTTTTGCTGCACGGGAGCTGTTTTTGCGTTAGCATTTGTTGTTGTTGTTGGCTGTTGCTGTTTGGCAATTGTAGCATCACCCTTTGACAACAGTTGTTGTTTTCTTGCCTCGCTTTCCTTTAGTCTGCGAGCCACTTGCCTGGATTTAATCTCCTCTATTTGCTTGTATAGCTTCTCCACGGTACTTGTTAATAATTGGAGTTTTTTATCATCTTCGTTTACTTCCTCGACCACACCGTCCCCTTCGTCTGCTAGAGCAGCGAAAGAATTGCCACTGCCGGTGTAACGGCCCTCACCACCGTTGGATTCATATTCGTATGTCGAATTTAAACTTTCTATGCTCTCGCTGCTGCTGGTCGACATCTCGTCGTCGCCGACCTCCTTATCTGTTCCCTTTGTTTTTTGTTTACGGGCAACCAAATTCGGCTTGGCTTTTATGCGCCGCCTCTTTTTTGCAGTTGTTATTGCTGCTGTTGTTGCTGTTGCTGGCACCGCAATTTCCATTGCGGTTGTTGCCGCTACTTTGCTTGTTGTTGTTGTTGGTGTTGAATTCTCATCCAACACTTTTTTTGCTGTTGATGGACCGGAACGGTCCATCACAAACGACTCTGTCGCTTTGTTTTTGGTTTCTTTGCGGATTTTCTCCTTAATCAACGCTATTTGCTTTTAAGCAAGAATAAAAATTTGATGCCACGGCTGGGAATTGAACCCACGTTGCTCCACACTGGGTACCTGCTGCGCTACTCGCTCGGCTACTGTCTTATTGAAATTTCACTGAATTTAAACAATTAAGTCGCACTCCACTTGAAAATATACACAGCTAAAGTCGTCAACACGTCTACACTCGATAGCTGTTGCTGAACGACTGTGATTTCAATTCTATCTCTTGAGCAAATGATGAAAGCCTCCTTTTGAAGGTATGGTTTCAGTTATGGAAGCTCTTTCCAATTATTTAAGCTTATTTACAATTGTGAAAGATTGATTCCACTTGTAGAAGATCAATTCGACTTGATTAATTCCACTTGTGGATGCCTAGTTCCACTTGTGTAAGCCTATTTCCACCTGTGAATGCTTAGTCTCACTTGTGGAAGATTTTTTTGATAAAAAAGAGGGGGCTTATGCTAATCTCTGGTGCTCAGATCTTATTTCCGTTCACTGTCTACCAGGCTAGCAGTTTTCCCTTTTTTGTGGTACAGTGGATGGAAATAACGTGGTTGTAATTCCATTGCACCATGACCGACCCCTTTCGGAAACTTAGTTTCACTTATGGAGGCTTAATTCCACTTGTAGAAGTTTAGTTCGACTTGTGGTAGCTTAGTTCTTCTTGTGTAAGCTTTGTCCCAAATGCGGAAGCTTAGTTCCACTTGTGGAACCTTAGATCCACCTAGGAAGCTTATTCTCTCTTATTTCCAATTGTGAAAGCTTAGTTCATTTTGTGGAAGCTTAATTCCACTTGTGGAAATTGAAATGGAAATTTTGGTTTCATTTTTGGAAGTTTAGCTAATTTTATGGAAGCTCAAAACCGTTTGTGCGAGTTTGAGTCGACTGCAAGAGTTGAAATCTTTTTGCTTGTAAGCACCTAGCTTATGTTTTTCTCGCTTTTTTGCTAAGAACAAGACGAAACTCAATATTTTATAAATCTACTCGACTAGGGAGATAATTCTCTGAGTATCAGGAACCTATGCACATCACAGAAACTATTTCGCCCATCGATGAACTGCTGAGAATCCAATTCCTTTATGTGAGTGGTAATCAATTTCTGGTGCTTTAGTTCTTTCGGTACTGAATAGTTTTTCACCATTTAACGACTCATTGACTGATTCTGTAACGCTATCCAACAGTGTGGTTGCCATGAGCGATCCACTCCGTTTGATATGTTTGAAGAGTATTTGAAGGATTAAATGATCAAACCGTACACAGGGCTTGTTACTTCGACAATTTTAAAATGAATCTACAAAGAAAATTCTACGAATTCCACTCTCATCCTCTGTGTTTTATAAGTTGCCGCTGGTAGAAGTTAAAAAGTAAAGCGCGTCAAACTTGGCCATTAACTGCTAAAGATTCACCGGCTGAAAGAGAGTGTATTTATTGGTCTTCAGCTAACCAACACATGTGATTAGCGGTTGGCAGCGTGTTTTGTGTGAAGGTTGCAGTGGCGCAGTGGTAGAGTGATTAGTGGATTGGTCTGGTACGTTGCAACGCGTTGGCTCGAAACCGGCGCCGATCATTTACTTTTCTTTCTTCCTGTTTTGTTTGATCTGAACGCTGCCCTTCAGGTTATAAGTGATATTACAACCACCGCGATTCAATTCACTGCACAGAACTAAGGAACTACTCTGTTAGTAAAATAAACCGGTAATTAATCCGGCTATCTTACGAACAATGGCTAAATGGATAGAGGTATCTCTGTTTGCAGCGACAGCCAAGCTGTGCTTAAGGCCATTCTCAACCCTCTAACTACTTTGAAAGTGATCCAGGAATCCAAGAGCTCTCTGAATGCCGTCGGAAAACTAAATTCCTTTAGTCTCGTTTGGGTTTCAGGCCATCAGAGTATAACTGGAAATTATTTCGCCGATGAGCTTGCGAGGCAAGGATCTCAGACAGCTTTTTCAGGACCTGAACCAGTTGATAAGAAGACTGCAACATTTTTGCTAATCCGTAGCAGAAAAGAGTGTAGAAAGTTTATTGGCGTTTCCACGGGGCACTTCTCTTTTGCCAAACACTTAAACCTAGGCGTAAATGATACCACACTCTGTGAATCTTGTGGAGAATATGAGGACACCTCAGAGCACTTTCTCTGTGAATGTCCTTCTTTTTCTCGCACAAGGTTACAGATACTCGGCGCAGACATGGTGAGAGCTGGTAGCTTAGGCTGCTTATCATGGCAGCGCCTTTTGGCTTTTCCCCGAACATCTGGAAAGCTGTAATAAAAGGAGTTTGCTATCTGGTAGTACAAAGGACTGGCATTCAGGTCTGAGTGCTCCAGCTGGTACTTTAATAACCTCTTACAAAAAAAAGTTCGGCTTAGTATCAAGCCTCCTCCTTTTTATATATAAAAAAAACCCTGCTAAAAAAAGCTGGTACTTAAATTGCTTCTAGCATCACTAAGAGCCTAGATGTCTAAGAGCCTAGATATTCTCAACTTATCAAAAAAACCTCGATTAGGGAGACAATTCGCTGTGGAGATTATACTGCAAAGTAGTGGACTTCATCCATTCTTTTTTAAAATAGAATTGATTGCTCTCTGGATGCTTAGATCGTGTTTCGAGCGATTTGATTTCACCAACAATCTATGTCATCTATGTCATCAATGACTGACTAATGATTATGCGTATGATGACTCACTAATTGACTCCGTAACGCTGTTAGATGTCAGTTCTTACTTAAGCGGGTATCGTTCGACTTAAATTAATTTAGTAACATCAAGGAACTAGTGTGCCAGTTTCTGCTCCAGTAAAAGTAAAGTAAGTAAGATAGAAAACCCGCTTTGAAAAACACATCTCGATTCGAATGATAGGTTGAATGAACATCGAAAAAACTGTCAAGGAATGTTCATCATTCAAAGGGAGCCCCTACCTTCTATAATAAAAAAGTAACTACATAATTAAGTATTCAGATCTCGAAAAGGTTCTAACTCCTTCTTAGTGATTAGTTTTGGGCTCAGTCATATTTCATTTTGCCTTGAAAAGTACTGCCAAAATCTTCTAGCTGTGATCATGTTTCCATTCATGGTATTAGAGCGGCAAGATCCTATAATGTACTCTGCAAGGCTCAATGGCTATAATAAAAAGGAAATAAACTGCATTTAGATTTACGTGGTGCCCGTGGTTTGATGGTTAGCATGTCTGACTGTCAACCCAGAGGTTCCTGGTTCGAATTCAAACAGTGGCAAAAATGTTTTCCCACGGGTATCGCTTCTTGCGAGCAATTGGCAAGTTTTCCGTTAGTAAATTCATTGCCATGAAACACGTTTTCTCGATTAGCCGTTTGAAACCGCCAGAAAATTGTAGATCCTCTCCATTCCCTGACAAGGAATAGTTGTGAGAAATGCGCTGGGTCCTGGGGCCCCTCGCTCTGTTGCGTCATCCTATTTATTTTATTTATTTTAGATTTACATAATTCAACAAGGACGATGTAGTACAAATTTTGAAAAATAAGCACCTTTGGAGAGAAGTGAGTGACCTCAACCAATAGAAATCACTGCCTTATAAGGGATCCCTGTAGGAATTTAATTATTTCCACACTTTAAGAAGAATTTCCTAAACTGTTGCAAGCGAAAACACCTCGATGATGAAACCAAGTGCTAGTATTCAGCGTCTTTTCCTCGTATTTTATTATTTGAAGGAATTTCATAGAACGAACAGGCTAATAAACTTCAAGATGACAAAACTTGTAAGGATATTCTGTCACTCAACGGTGTGTCAGTCTATTCAGAATTCATCGTTTAAAATTTCTTCATAACTACGGCTGTAGGTGTATTCAAAGTGTGCTGTTGGGTGGTTTTTTCTTGAAGCTGCATCAAAGAGGGCTCTCATCAAATCATGAACACATTTCACTGATCAAACAACTTTTTTTCGAAGTGACGGGAGAAATACTTTTGATACCTACACAAAAATGTTTCACATACGCCACAGTGCACAAAAGTGATTATTATTGTTGAATTCCTTTAAGAATCATTTTGTCATGTATGTTTACCCCTTTAAGCATCCTACAACTTCTTTTTTTCGTATCCCCAAGAGATGATGTGAATCTCTCATGTGAGCTGCAATGACAGACAACTCGGCCTTGAACTCCGCCATGTGTATCAGGTGGTTGTTTATTCCCTCAGGCAACTCTTTTTTGTATGCCCCATTTCATTTAAATGCCGACAATTTCAGCACAAACACATTTTTTTTGTCATCATGTCTAAAGTATTGTTAACATTTTTCGCGTTTGTCATTAGAGAGAGAGAGAAGCGAGTAACAAAATGTCCCAGTTTTGTTTCCCTTTCTGTGACGAACAAAGAGATAGATGTTACAGACATAGACCGACACACGAAGGAGTTGGAATTGTGCAACGCAGACATTTTGTAAACAGTGGCAATTTATATGCAATGTACACCTTTTGTGGTTGAGGTTATAATGGGAATAGCATCATCAACATCATTGTTATCATCATCATCATGATCAGCACAGTACCGTAGTTACGTGTCGTAATCGTAAGGAAGCATTTGATTGTGGAAGATAAACAACGTATGAGTTAGTGTGCGAGGGTTGGTGGGTGGATGAGTATTTCAAAAGGATTTGCGGGCACTTGAACAAAACGAATGGCTGGGATTGTGTGTTTGATTTAATAAGCAGTGCCACAAGGTGTAATTGCTT
This sequence comes from Melanostoma scalare, assembly GCA_949752695.1. Lineage (NCBI taxonomy): Eukaryota > Metazoa > Arthropoda > Insecta > Diptera > Syrphidae > Melanostoma > Melanostoma scalare. The sequence goes on from OX456985.1 coordinate 68,003,636, forward strand.
AATGTACAGTTGCACAGTGGATGGTATAAGGAGTAAGTAAATGGTGTGTATGGTTAGCATTATTGTTGCGATGCTCAGCTGATGGGAACTGAGAAGAGGCTCAGGGGAAATCTACAACTTTTTTTTTCTCTCTCTTATTGTTCTTCAAACTAAAAGGCTCTGTTTAGACGTTCTTTGTGTGTTGAATACCCTCGGTAGTATGTTTGCTGGTTAGTAAAATGCAAAATAGAAGCCACTGTAATAAAAGGGAGAAGATATTGGGTCACTTTTTAGTCGTGAATTCAATTTCTTGAAATTTTTATGACTGAATAAAAAATAAACAAATTGGTAAAAGTTTCGGCATCACAATCTCGGAATAAGCAATAACGTACATTCCAAATATTCCTGTGAGCAATAAAGGAATCTACATCCTACAATTTTCTGCTATGTCCTTCCAAGGGACGGAACAAGACTAATTTCTCACTCTTTTTTTTTTGTAGCTACATTACTTAAGAAAGTTTAAAAATAGTTCACTGCATTCTTCTTTGTATTCTTTCCTCCTTTTTCTGGCAATACGAGCATCGAGATTTCGAAACCGCTCTCGCACTTGTGATCCACCCGTACATGTCCAAGGTCAGCTAAATGCAGATTTGGTTGCATTTCTCTGTACCAGGAGTGATTTTTCTCTTTTTTTTTTTTGTTTTTAATTTTTTGTGATCGTGCCTGAACGTTAATTATCCGTTGCATAACTCTGGGAAGTTTTTTTTTTATTACAGCGAATATCAACCGAACAATATTCGTTTTATATAAAGAAAAAGTTTTTTAAAAATTATAGAACCCAGTCATATTAGCAAGTGAATAAGTAAATGAAGTAGTCTTCAACTTACAAAGTGCTGAGTTATAGGTTATTAGATGGAATAGTCTGCTGAAGATTAAATTTAGTGCTTGTAAAGTGCTAAGCAATTTTTTTGGATAACTCTTAAAGAGCTGGTGTTTTGCTTGGGTGTGGTCTGAGAAGATGCGATCATATTTCGAATTTTAAGCCCTTGAATCTTGGTTGTGATCTTCGCTCTTAGTTTCTGTTATTAGTTGAAGTTGTTAAGTACTAATCTTCCAGATACTAGTATTATAGTCTTCCATTCGCCAAGTCACAAGGTACTTTAGATATAATTTCATGATCTCACCTAGAACAACCCTCCTTACTACCAGTCGTCTCTTTCTCTGTCACAAGTCACACCATTAAGATCTGCAACTCCCTACCGCATCAAAGTTAGGAATCATTTCAGCATAAAGACCATTTTATCCCAAAAAGTGACAGGCTTCTTAAAAGCAATCTACATAGACATCCCTAAATTTCTTTTTAATTTCAATTTAGTTTGAACTTTTTACTTTGTTTTTTTAATAGTTAACTTTATATTATACAAAAATTTCTGATCGTTTCCAATTGTTTCTTCATAAAACTTTGTCTTAGTACAATTGTAACCTTCACTCCTTAATAATCATAGTTATTACTGATATGTAAGACGTTTACTGTTAAAATCGACTTCTTTTCTCGCTTTGTGTTGCAATGGCTCTCAAGCATTGAGGAATTAATGAAAGTCTGGTGTATTGGATAAGTACACCGCTGAATAAATTTGTCTATCGTATTTGCCAATTTATGGCACAAGACAGACTGCTTGCAATTTGTTTTTTTTATTTAACAATACCGAAGTTTGCATTCTTGCTAGAATCTCCTGTCGCATAGTTAGTGAGATGACTAGTCGATTCCCGTTCATCAATAGTTGACCATGAATCGAAAGATACTGGCGATCGCTTAGACATAACCTAGCTTGTGACGATGTTTTCAACAGACCAGCTATCCATTTTAGCATTTTTTTTATTTTTTTTTTTTTTTTTTGTAAGAAAAAGAGGAGGCTCATGCTAATCTGGAGCACTCAGACCTAAAAACAGGTCCATTGTACTATTACATTGTTGCGGTGCAGTAGATTGAAATAAGGTGGATGTTATATGGTATATAACCTAACGGACAACGACGTCCAGATAAAACTGGGAGGCTGAAAGAAAAGTAGATGCCCAGACCTGGATTCGAACCCATGCGTCTGGCCAATCTACTGAACACTCTACCACTGCCCCACGGCCGCCCTTCCATTTTAGCATTACTCCATGAATTTTTGATAGCAATGGTTTCATCTAGCTGGGCCTTCCGGATAGAACTGAGTAAGTCGGTTAATGCTATCGTAGCTCCTCGATGGTGCTTTTCTGTTGATGAATGTATGAATTTTGTCATAATTTTCGTGTCCTGTTACAGGGCTAGAATATGGCTAGACCAAGGTTTGACCAAGTTACACCCTATCATGAAGGTGCAAAGATGTTTGAGGAGCACCTGACCAGATATGGGAGTTATACTCCAGTTTTGGGCGGATGAAGGCCTTATAAATTGTAGCCAGATTAGAAGGGGTGAAGAAGCCTAAGCATTTAGCAGCGTTTTTTGGCGACTTCAAATACGTGGTCATTTCAACGAAGATGATCGTTTACACACATACCAAATGCTGACAGCTTTTCGGTTTCTTGGATGCAGGTACCATTCATGGATAATGGAAATGGGGGAATGTTAAGCTTCAACGACAAGAGACATTATTGAGGCTGCTAGAAGATCCTTCCTAGGAGTATATGTAGTACATTATAATACTTCATTATAATGGTCAGCTCCATTTTTATACTTAGAACACCTCCGAAGCGGTACAAGTACCGAAGGCAACATTTGGAAGTATAAACCTCCCAAACTGCGCAGCTCGTCCTAAGGAAACTTTGCAGGGCACATTGCCTCAAGCGATAGCTTTTCCAGCTGGAAAACATACTTTTTGTGTTACTTGGTAGAGTATTGAGAGCCTTCTGATTGCGTCATCAGATGTAATTGGTGCCTGCGGAGAAAAATATAGCATGTCTGTAAGTTACGTAGGAAATCGGGACTTGGCACATAAATGTTTTCCACGGGTATCGTCTTTCGAGAGAATTTGGCAAATAATTTGACATTTATTGAACTCCATTAAAGAGTACTTTCTCACTTAGACTTTCGGAATCAGGAAATAATTGTAGGCGTCCTCCATTCCTTGCAAGGTTTAGCCAAGAGATCTAGGAATCTCTCAGCTCTGCTGTGCCCCCTATTTATTTATTTGTTTAGTGGTCGTTGTACTTCTACGAGATGAACAAGTAGACGAATGTCACAATTGGGCTTGGTAACATTTACCATCGGAGCACACCAGTCTGCGAAATAATCTACGAAGTCATCTTAACGTCTAGCTGCAAGCAATTTCTGCATTTCGTAAAGTTTTTCCTTGAGCGTCCAATTACCTGAAAAAGAGGCGCGTCGTACGTAGTAGTGGTTACACAAGGCTTCGTGTTTAGTCGTAATTTAGTAACGTGCTCACTTTGAGTCAACCGAGTTGTTTGAATAATTTTTAATTGGTTTTTTGCGTCGATGTTCCTGGCGGTGTAGATTTTAAAATTCACCTGAATCAACAGAAACGTTAATCGGTTGTACAATTTTCAAATTTTTACACGATTTTAGCTCAAACGTGGCGATTTGAAGACATTAGCAATTTAAGCTTTGAGTTTTTTTTCTCAATATTTTGAACTCTATTCAATCACCCTCATAGCACCAGGGATCTGTAATACAAAACTACAAGTGCAAGTAGTGTAATATAATATGACAACTGGCAGAAATTTCTGTAACAGAAAGCAACAAGCTTGCTTGGCTCTTGCAGGCTTGTAGCTTTTTGTTGCAACCCCTGTAAATTATTTTTATAAAATTTCCCCCACTATCCATAGGTAGTTCAAGGTTTTGTTGACAGTCATCAATATTTTTACTCTTTGCTATCATTTCATACCAAGCTTCTATATATCTTTCTGCTATTCGAATAGTATTTTTAGTAAATTTTTTTAAGGCACGCTATATAGTAACCGTCTGCTACTCATGTCAAAACTGCAGAAATTTATCCAACAGAGTGTACACTCCTGTTTTCCTTTACCACCCCTTTTTTTTTTAATATTATAGCTAACCCAATTTCAATAGACAACTTGGTTTATTGTTTCGTAGAAAAGCAAACAAATTGATATCATCAAAACTCTGGCAAATATAATCCGAACTATCCTTTGTCATCATTAACATGAAAAGAAGACTACACCCTTCCATGTAGCGAGCATGTAAAAGAAAACTATCTCTGTCAACACATGTTACACGATGATCCACTCATAAAAAATGACGATACATTTGCAACCCTTTTCCCAGCATGGTGTTCCACAAAAACATATTTATATACCATGACCCACTCTGAAGAATCCTTAAATGAATTACAAAGACAAATAATACAAAAATACACACCCTGTTCCAACTAAGTCGGATCAAAACTTTAAGAACATAAATCATCAAGAGATGAACGAACTCAGTATTGATAGCACGCACTGTCCGGTCCAGAGTGCCAGAGGTTTGATAAAGTTTCTTTCAATCCCATTCCTATGGCCCACAGCCCACACATAATATGTATAGTCTTGATCCTTTAATGGCTCAACATTTATTTAGCCATCCCTTATCAATCTTTATAAAGTCATCACCCAAGTGGGGACGCTTTCGGCTAACTCTTGACCGCTGCTTCCTGATTCTATCTATCAACAGCAATTCCTTTAGAATGAAAAAAAAAACGACAACAACGAGCAAACAGCAAATTGAATTAGGGAGAGTAAATAACGTCATAAGTCTTACCCTCTTCATTTTCAAAAGTGATTCCCTTTCAATAAACGAAAGGTGGGATTTGAGAGACCATTTTTTTTTTTTGGATAAAAAAAAAGGTAAATCATTCAGATCCGTTACACATTAGACAAATTTCTTTCGGAAATGATGTGTTATGAGAAATTCATGGCTCCTCTCCCGCTGGACGTCCATATAGTGGATGACAGGGACTACCTTTTCTTTTTTTTTATTTAGTTCAATGAAATCAGTCCATTTTGTGGATTGATGTAGGATTATCCAATCGAATTCTGCTGATGTTCAGTTGTATGGTTGTTGCTTTATATCCTTCGAAGTAAGCCCTTCGATCAAGTGGAGAGAACCCTTCGCAAGCTTTTATTAATATACCCACGGCCTTATCTCGATTGAAATATTGACTTACAAAAACTTAACTCGACTTGTTCATCCCCATACTCTAAGGACAACAGTAATACCTCTTCTCCCAACCAAACCAGATCGATTAAGGACGCTTGAGGAAAGACACTTGAAAAATTAATCTACTATCGTTGCAATACAAATAAATAAATAAATAAATAATTCACATCCCTCTTGAGCTGTCAAAATACAGACTTGTATACCGCTTTAATTAGTAAAAATGCCTCACAGTGGCTGCAAACTGGCTTTTCCAAAACAGAGAGAAAAAAATGAAACGGGCTAAATGGGAAATCGATTTATGATGATGACGACGACGTTGATTGTTGTTCGGGTTCGATGAAGAAATTCAATTTTCCTATTATTTATGTGATGAAAAGATTTATCTTTTTTTTTTTTGATAAACATAAACAACATGGCTTTTCATCAATATAATGAGATGACTTTGTTGTCTGGGATAAAGGAAGGATGCTCAAAAAGTAAAAAAAAGGGATCTGAAGAGATTGATAAATGAATTTTGATTGAATTACTTGGGCTCAATATAGGAGAAATTTTGTTCCTTAAAATTGAATATCTTACATGCCTTGCCGATGAAACAATTTTGTAATTTTATTAACAGGGTGTTTTCGATATCAGTATGGCAATATTTTATTTAAGAAAAGGCTTTTGCCTTACATAAGCGGTAGTTTAGGACACTTGCAATTTCACGCACACACGAAATATGTGGGTATAAAGATACTTGGATTTTGTTTGAGTCAAACGGAAGTGAGGTATTTTATCTTTGAAAATTGTTTCCACCTCTAAGTTCTTGGCTTAGCTTCAGGGGAAATTTGCAGAGAATATTTCGCTCATTACGAAATTGAGAACTTAAATCGACGAAAGCAACCAACAGACGACCAGCTAAGCAATCGAATAAACAATTTTGACAGAATTAAAACAATTTTGGAAATTGATTTGTTGGCGGATGTTTCCTTTGAATGTTAAGTGAAGCCCCTAGGCGACCCACAGACACCCGCGCCTGTCGAGATAATCGAATGAAAGGTTTTTTCAGAGTTAAAACAATTTGTTTTTGTCTTAGAATCTGATTTGTTCGTGGATTCTTCTGAATGTTTCCTTTGTTTTTTAAGTAAGTAGCTTAAGGTGCGTGCACTCCGAAGGAACATTGTTTAAGAACCATTCCGAAATCTTTTTGAAAACTTTTCAAAGGTGTGGAAATTTTAGAGTTCGTCTCTGCAATGTTTATGAAATGTTTTTTATTTTCCCTCTTATCTGTGGCGTTATGGTTAGCATGTCTGCCTGTTAACCGGTGGGTTTGTGGCTCGAATCCCAATAGGAGCAAAAGTGTTTTTCACTGGTATTGCGAAGAATTGGCAGGTCCTCCTACAGTAAACTCATTGCCATGAGAAGCGCTTTCTCGATTAGCCTTTTAGAATCAGCAAACAATTGTAGATCTCCTCCGTTCCCTCACAAAGGCAATGGTTGTGAGAAATGCGTTAGTCTATCGGGCTCTTCGCTCTGTTGCGCCACACTATTTTAATTTTTTTTTTATTTGTCAATCCCTTTTTTTAGCTGGCTTCTTTGTTCGAAATTTTTTTGGCAATATGAGTCCATTTTAGTTGTGTTATGTTGGATGAGGGTGTTGGTGTGGCAACAACATCGCACTCGGAGTACAAAGGATTCTTTGTTTTTCCTAGGATAACGGGAATAGGCTGTAAAGAAGGAGTAGAGGACTAAGAAGTGGTGATGAACGCTTGATAGTGAATTGGATTTTAGAATAAATTTAAGCCTACCTGATCCATCGGATCGCAATCTCTCTCTCACGATGTAGTTCAGTGATATATTTGAGATGTTGGCCAGTTCGTCGAAAAGTGTAATCTGAGGGCTGCTTTACTGGGGTTTGGGCCAAGCTTATTCACTCCAAGGTGGAGTGATATAACTCCTTACTCTTATTCTTGTTCTTCGTAGAATCTCCCAGTTAAATAAGACGTGCTCATAACTGGTTTTGTTAATGTAGTTTAAAATAATTTGGCAAGTGATTGACTCTTATATTCCCCTCCCAGATATAAGAGTTTTCTTAACTTCAAAAACTTTCTGCAAGCAATCTCAAAAAATATCTCAAAGCTAACATTAATTTTGCATTCTTAAAACTAGATATATAGACTTTTGGGAGGGTTTAGGAAGGGTAAGAAAATTGATGTACATAAAGAGCTTTTGAGGCTTTCTTTGCTTAGGTTTGACTATCACCTTATGTGAAACTATTGACAGGTTATGACTTCATTAATGCCAAAAATTATTCCTTCTTACTTACTTTGGTCAGTTTTGCATCCTATGTCGTTTGAGGTCTTCTTCCACTGAATTTTGCCACCTCAGACGAGGTTCTCCCCATCAGCGATTTCCCTACAATGTGCTTTCGAAAAACAGTAAAGCCGGAGCGTTGCTGTACATCTGCTCTACATGTCCCAACCATCGTAGTCTTGCGATACGTACTCTTCAAGCTATGTCCATTTCGCGGTACAGCTGATATAGCTCGTTGTTATATATCTTCTTCTCCACACATTGTTTTCGCATACAGGACCAAAGATGAGTCGGAGTAACTTTCTTTCGAAACGATAAAGGGCTTCCTTATCCGCTTTCGATAAAGTCCAAGCTTCTGCACCGTAAATCAGGACTGGGATGATCTTATAAAGGGCTACCTTTGTTTTTCTGGAAAGGGTTTTGTTTCTCAATTTAACTCAAAGAAGTAACGATTGGCAAGAGTTATTCTCTGTTTGATCTCCATACTAGTGGTTTGGCGTTTTCTATTGGGGAATGCTCAGATTGGTGTCAACTTTGCGGCGCGTGCCCAGATGTTGCCACTTATAGTATACACGTCAATTGCGCTTACTTAATCTCCACACCGTAACCACTGGGAAATGGAATGCTCCACCCAGAGAGGACTTGCTTTACGATAAGTGCGAGTGTTGACAAAGGGTTGAAGAAGAAAAAGATCAACACTGTAATGCTCTGCGAGTAATGACTGTCAGCCTGACGCTCAGTGGTTTACCAGAGCGGAATGTCTCAGCGGATGAATTCAACTTGCATAATCAATATTGGAACTCAGCAGTCAAAAAAGCAGAAACCTTTGAATAATCTACTCCGACATATTTGTTTTAAAGGTCTTTCAAGGTCTTTCAGTACTGCGACAGGGTGTTGAAGTAGAGATGGTGGTGGATGACCTCCTGGTGAATCAACGACAGCTCTCATACCCCTGCAGCAGGATATTGTTTTCGGATTATCCAGCCCTTTATGTCCAAGAGAATACCAAAAAGACCTAAAGGGTTGTGCGTGGGGTTAACTACCCAACCACTTAAAAACTACTTCCAAAACAACCAACAGCAAATTTGACGACCGAAGCAAACGAAAAATGGACAAAGACCTCCGGATCTGCACAGGAAACGTAAGATCCCTTAACAGATTTCTTACAGCTGGAGAATTATCGGCCGCCCTGGACTGCTACAGTGCAAACATAACCGCCATCAAAGAAGTGCGATGGAATGGGCCGGGCATAAAGGAGACGGAAAAGTGCGACATCTTTCTTAATAGCAACTGCTACTAAGAAACAAATCTTATTTGGGTGCGGATTTGTCGTTAGAGGTAGACTCAGGGATAAGGTTAGTAGTCGAAATCCAGTTAATGAGCGTATATAACCATCCGCATCAGGGCTAAATTCGCCAACATTAGCCTAATATGCTACTTTGCACGCCTCCACAGAAAGGAAAGGCGAGAAGTCCAAAGATTGTTTCTACGAGCTCCTCGAAAAAACATATGAGCAGTGCCCTAGATATATGTCGTGGAAATCCTTCTTGGAGATTTTAACGCAAAACTAGGAAAAGAGGACATTTTTGGAAATACAATCGGTAAGCATAACCTCCATGACCAAACCTCCGAAAACGGACTGAGGCTAATCGATTTTGCTGCGGGGCTAAATCTTGTTGTTAGTACTACGCGCTTCTCGCATCTCAAAATTCATAAAGGTACATGGCGATCGCCAGATCAATCAACCGTCAAGCAAATTGATCATGTGGCGATCGACGCAAGGCACTCTTCTAGTGTGTTAGATGTCCGAACTTTCCGAGGGGCCAACTCTGACTCCGACCACTACCTTGTTGTAGCCATGGTACGAATGAGGATATCTTGTTCTCGACCTGCACGAATTAACGCTGTGAAGAGTTACGACGTCGGAAAGCTACAATCGCAGGAGATTGCTAGTGCCTTTTCTAATCTAGTTTCCTTCTAACTATCCTTGAATCCTATGTCGCTAGCATTAAGCATTGAAGACAAGTGGCAGCAATGCCAAGAAGCCATCAGAACCGCTGCCTCTGAGCAGCTCGTCTTTGTAAATATGTACTGTCAAACGCGGCCTTGAAATCGATAAAAAATGGTGTATATCGATATTACATGCTCGGAATTTTCCCAAGATCTGCCGCAATTATGTTATAATTTGTGTAGACTGTTGACTCTTCTGGTCTAAAACGCATTGATAAGAACCTATCAAAAAGTTGACGTGGGGTTTCACATTCACATGCTACAGAAGAGAAGATCTAGCGGCGTTAAAGGAGGCTTATTCCTCTATAATTGGTGTAATTATGAGGATCTCTCTTTTTTAGGATCGGGATCACAACTGATCTCCAACTGATCTCCAGCTGCCTTGAAAAGTTCGGCATCAAGGCCATTTGCACCTGCAGTCTTATTTGATTTAAGTTTGCATATGGCAAGTTTAACTTCCTCTAGGTCGGGAGGACGGCATTCTTGATCATCGTCTAAGATGAATGGGGCATTCTAGCGGAATTAGTGTCTTCATCGCCGTTAAGCAGTTTGCAGAAGCGGTCTTTTTAGATCCTCAATAGTGACTGCGTCTTTATAACTATGTTTTTCTGCTGGTCTCTTCAGGCTTTAGTTCGGGAATTGCTACGTTGCAAGCATCTACTTACCTTTTGGTACATGATCTTCATTCCAATCATGGCTGCTTCTTTTTTTTCTGAGAACTCGTTGTTCTTCCCTTCTTTTCTCACTTTCTTTCTTTCAGATAATGCAGATAGTCTTTTAAAAATATATTTTGACGAAACTAGGCTTGAAATTTGTAAAATCAAAAGAAATTTCGTTGTTTCAGAAAAGAACACATTTTCATAACTTGGTCTGAATAGTTATGTATTTTCCATTTAGATAATAACTGAAATTTTTTATCTTATTTTGACTTGAATTAAAAATCCTAATAAATATTTTTCTTTTTCTTTCAGGTATGTTATTTTCTTTTCTTGCATAGCTTATAGAGCTTTCAAGTCAGTGGTGAGTTTATTTACGTTTATCTTAATTTAGGTCATAGGATGTTGGTTCATTTTTCGTGCGAATGAACTAAAATCTTTAAATCTTTGTTCAACGGTCTCAGGAGGTGATTTAAAAAAGTCAATAGTAGTGAGGATTGTTATGCTTACAGTGACCTCATTAACACCGGAGGATTAGCGATGTAAGCACATTTAAAAGAAATATTTAGCTGGTCATGTTGATATTTTTTTCCAATGGTCCTTGGTTTGAAGAATCAGTCGCTCTTAATCGTTGATTTTTACTCGTTAAGAGCGTCGAGCAAGAGCCATTGAGTCTTTCAATTATCGTTGGACATTATGCTCAAAGACTACAGCATTGTCTCTGCTTGACTAAGTCATTTCAACCCTACATTGATGAAATATACTTACTTACTTGGACTAGGGCCTCAACCAACATGCTTCTCCAGCCAGCTCGGTCCCTAGCTAGCTGCCTCCAGTTTTGCACGCCAAGTTGGTTAAGGTCCTCTCCTACTTGCGTGTGCCACCTGAATCGCGGTCTTCCTCTACTGCGCCGTCCCTCGGGATTGGATTCGAAGACTTTCCGGGCCGGAGCGTTGGTGTACATTCGCTCTACATGACCCAGCCATCTAAGCCGCTGGACCTTGACTCGTTTGACAAGGTCAGTGTCGCTGTACAGCCCGTACAATTCGTCGTTAAATCTTCTTCTCCACTCTCCAACTATGCAGACGGGACCAAAAATGACCCGAAGAATTTTTCTCTTGAAGCATCCTAAAGCGTTCTCGTCTGCCTTTGACAAGGTCCATGCCTCTGCGCCATATATAAGAACCGGGATGATAAGTGTCTTATACAGGGACACTTTAGTTGCTCGAGAGAGGACTTTACTACTCAATTGCCTTCTTAGTTCGAAGAAACAGCGATTGGCAAGAGTTATTCTTCATTTGATTTCAGCGCTGGTGTCGTTGTCTGAATTTATAGCGGCGCCTATAAGGTAGACAAAGTCCTTAACTACCTCAAAGTTATAGCTGTCAATCATGACGTTCTGTCCAAGACGTCGGTGTTGGGTGTCCTTTCTTGATGACAGCATATACTTGGTCTTGCCCTCATTTACCATACTAAACCCATTTTTTTTCGCTTCCGTCTCAATGCTCATAAACGCGCCATTGACATCACGCTGCGTTCTTCCAATTACGTCAATATCGTCGGCATATCCGAGCAATTGGACGGATCTTTGAAAGATTGTGCCTCTTGTGTTGACGTGGGAGTTTTGCACTATTCTTTCAAGAACGATGTTGAAGAAGTCGCATGACAGTGCATCGTCTTGCCTAAAACCTTTTTTGACATCGAATGTATCGGTGAGATCTTTTCCGACCCTGATGGAGCAGCGTGCGTTCTCCATCGTCATCCTACACAATCGGACAAGTTTGGTAGGGATGCCAAAACTAGACAACTCCTCTCTATAGATGCTGTCATACGCGGCCTTAAAATCGATGAAAAGGTGGTGGATATCGATTTGAAGCTCCTGGGTTTTTTCCAAGATCTGCCGTAGTGTGAAGATTTGGTCTATGGTGGACTTTCCTGGTCTAAAACCGCACTGATAAGGACCTATCAGGTTGTTGAAGAATGGCTTCAGACGCTCACACAATACGGCAGAGAGGATCTTATATGCGATGTTAAGAAGACTGATACCTCTGTAGTTGGCGCAGTTCAGAGGGTCTCCTTTCTTGAGGACCGGGGAAACAATACTGAGGTTCCATTCATCGGGCATGCTTTCTTGCGACCATATTTTGCAAATGAGCTGGTGCATACTCCTGACCAGGTCATCGACTGCCGATTTTGATTGATGAAATATAAGCTTGATAATTCGGTGAACGAAAAAAAATTTCTTTTTAAAGTAAAAATGTCTTCACAACAAGGAATCAGCTAGAGATTTATTTTTAAGAACTTAAAAAGCTTTTTTTTCAGCAATTTGAGATTTCCGCGAGAAACGAACCATTATTTTGGTATAAGTTTGCACGATGTGGAAACGTTGTTCCGGAGTAAGTCTATTCATTATAAAATGGCAAACCAAATCGAGTTTAAACCAAATGCCTCTGTGCGTTCCAAGAGCAACATAACATTGACATTGATAATTGCCCCCAAAACATTTTTACTTCAAAAGCCTTCACAACTGACTATGATTTAATAAGCCGTCTACTTCATACACCATGATGCATTATTCCGCATTAATCAATCAACATTGAAAACCCTCATCCATTAGCGTATATGCAATGTTGTGATCAAAGTATTCAATGGAAAACACACAGCCAGCCAAATGGAGTCCTAACCTAATCGGAACATTTGGCCATTTCCTCTATCATTTAATATTTTTAATTTTTTTCTTTTTCGATTTTTTTTTTGCTTTGATGCGAAACCTCAAAGACTTAACATCTGCATGATGCATGAGCTTAATGACATCATTCGCGTAAAATTATATTAAACCCTGATAATGAGATTGTGAGCCAACGCGCGCACTATAGTCACCTACACCAACCAATTCTATTCATCCTTTGGCTGACACTGACACTCATAACTGCTGCTAGTGTGAGCATGAGCAACCCCATAATGATAAGTCTTATTCAATTTAAAGTTTGCACACAAATTGAAAATTCTGAATGCCATCATAGTGATGCTGCAGTAGTGGTTCCTTTTTTTTTTTTGTACTCGTATAAAAAAGAGAACTCCTCGCTATCCTTTTAACTTATCCCATCATATGGCAAACTTAAAAGGCATACTTGGCGATGAGTTGAATGTGGAAAGGAGTGCCATTCGCCATTTCACGAGTTTAATGGGGAAGAGGGAAAAGGAGTGCATTGAAACAAACAAACTCAAAAAGAGAACGAAAAAAATAAAACTGAAGCTGCAAAAGATTTTAATAACTTTTCCGCGCGCGGAATATTTTCCAACTTCTCAGTTCTCCCAGTCACTGGAGGACTGTGAGAACTGAGAAGTTGGCTTTCAGCACAATATAGGTAGGGTCGTATAACACCACCACTTCGACACAGAGGGTGCCATAAAGAGGCGAAGCCAGTATACCTTACCTACCTTCATTCATGCGATGTGGCGTGCAGTGTGTGCGGAGGATCCCTGTGTTTCTGTTTCTGCATTTTGTGTGTGTACATATCTTTTTACTACTTATACAAAAGGCTCTGTACTGTACCTTAATTTATTTCAGATTACGAGTACGTATTTGCATTGAGCTGCTTTCATTTGTTTGCGTGGTGCACTTGCTCTGAATTTTATTTATCCATCACCTCACGTTCTCTCTCTGTCCGACTCGATGGGTGGTTGTATTTAATTAAATAAATTTGTATCTATTTTTGGGCTGCATATTATTTTTATTCTGAAAAACATGGTGTTTTAAGATCCTTGGAACTTAAGTAGTAAAGAGCTTTATTGAGAGCAAAGTGCATAAAGGGAGACGTTGCAAAATCGATGGTATAGAAAATATTTCATCAACTTGAAGTTACTGGAGCGTATTTTAATTCAACTTTTGCGCTGTGCACGCACCCAAAGATCTCATTTCACTGAGCAATTCAACTTCGAAGTGCACTTGCTATAAAATTTATCAGGTTTCACAAAGGATCTTGCGAAGGTACGGGAGAGAGTAGTTTTAAAGTTTTTCTTTTATTAAAATTTTAAAAGAAATTCCGCGGTTGTCTTCATCAGTTCCTCTTTGATAACCGCCCTATACTTATACTTTGTAGTTACATGCCATTGGCGCACGATGCAGGATTTAAGAACTTTGCATCGTTGAGTCAGAGAAAATCCAACGGCTTATCATTCATTGCACTACATTTTCCAATATTTTAGTGAATTCTATGTAAAATGAAATGCACACAATAGTATAATGTTATTCACTTAATAGATTGAACAGTGGGGGAAGTACTTGCTTGTTGGGTTTTGAGTACAAATCTAAGTTTGTAACAACATCTATTCCATTTTGATTTCAAAGTAGTTCCAATAATCACAGCGCCGCGCCGGCCGCACCACTCAACAGGGTTCCTTTAAAAAACGGCAGGGTTTGCTTTTGAGAGATAAAAAATTCATTCAATCCTTGCAACTTTTCCACTGATTTGAAATCGTTTATAAATAGATCGACTGTTGACATTTACTTCTCTGAACCGTTCACAAGACGTAGTTAACCAACTTTTCGTTGTTTATGCCTTGCGGTAATCGGATCCATTTCATTCGGTTCCGATTCAGGCAGGCGTTCGGTAAGTAGTGGAAAGGCCGATCGGGACGCCCACTCTTATTCGGTATATTGGCGATCTTCGCTTGCCCATTAGTGCCATTCGCCATATTATGGATGCACCTTTAGAAAACCTTTCAGTTTACCACTTAGGTAAATTTGACATCGACAAATAGATTGTTGATCCTATTTTCACCACGCAAACGTTAAGGGAAATGCACAAGGCTTCAGCTCTCTCCAAGATTGATGTGCTCACCCATTTACTAATATAATTTGCAGTTTTCAATAAGTTAAATAATTTACCCATAAACCAGTCGAAATATGCCAATTCAAAAATACTGTAGCTTTTGCATGGTAATCAGGCTACGGAATTCAGTTAATTAAAGTTATCAGTAGCTACAAGTAAGGGCCTTAGTGTGAAGAATGTGGAATGCCTTTCCGAAGCCAGTTTTTTCTCGCCATATTAGAGCCGTTCACACTGTACAATTAGTTGGACAGACTTTGGCTTGTCAATGTGAACCCTCAAACGACCGTTATACCAACTTGTTGGATGGTTTTCAAATATTTTTGAAAATCTAGAAGTTGGATTTAATGGAAGAGTTCGTGACATAAAGTTGGACGACAAGCTTGATAAATGTGAACCCAAACTACATCCGACCATCCAACTTCCATCAAACGAAGTCTGTCGAACTAATTGTACAGTGTGAACTCGGCTATTGTGATTTTCAGACTTTCTAAATCAGTTCATATCGTCGTCATCTTTCATCTTTTATTCAATCCTTTGTACTGTGTGAACATTTCTGTCCGCCACATATAAAAGAAAAATTAAAGCAAAAAAATTTAACTGATTAGCTGATCCGAAGAGCATTGCTCGGGTCTAACTTACCAAAAGCGTTGTTGACACAAAATTTCCAAAAACCGGAGAACTGCATGTTAATCTGATTGCTATACCAAAATGTCAAGGATCAAATGATTTTAACATCTAATTATTGAAAATTTCCGCCTGCGAAATACGCTTCGTTGACTTCATAAAACGGTGGCAAGACCTTCTAGTTTTGGATGCTTTTGTATCTGAGATAAATCAAATGCAGACGAAGCGACGTTGCAGTTGTATGTTGTATGTTGCTGGTGATTTTAACGCAAAACTAGGGAAGTAGGACATCTTTGGAAATACAATCGGTAAGTTAGTCTGCATGACACAATCACATAAACGGACTCAGGCTAATCGAGTTTGCTGCGGGACTAGATTTAGATTTAGATTTAGATTGACGGGTAGAGCTTGCTCAGCTCCGGGCACTGCAGTGTCTGAGTGAAACCTATTGTGCCAGCCCTATGTGAGGTTTCAGGACAGTTCCTCTGCTCCTGAATTGAACCAGAAGTTAGCAATCTTCTGTGGGTGAATGAGTTTGAGTTTATCTAGGGGGATAATCTCATAATCAAGTATTTGCTTTCTAAGGAGGAAAAGTGCTGGACATTCTGTAATGATGTGCAGAGAAGTTTGTTCATTTTCGAGGCATAGTCTACAGATAGGGTCCGCTACCAGCCTCATTTGGTGAAGATGTTTCTTTAAAGAACAGTGACCGGTTAGTAGTCCTGTGCAAATTTTTAGGGTTTTCCCATTGAGGTTCAGTAGGAATTTTGATGTTTTTTCAGTATATTCTGGCAAAAAGAGTTTTGAACATATTTGGCCAGATGAGTTACTCCAAGCTTTATTAGATTCCTCCAGTAGGATGTTCTTGGCAGTATTTTTGAAGGTGCTTTTATTTACACCGCAGAAGGGTTCAGGACCGACGAATGGTTTAGATGCGCCGTCTTTAGCTAAGATGTCTGCCTTCTCGTTACCATCATAGCCTTTGTGTGCTGGGATCCAATAGAGGATTACAGTGTTTTTCCTTACTAGTTCAGAGAGCGACATGACTGTCTCTTGGACTAGTTTGGATCTTATGACAGGTGAGCTTAACGCCTTTAGTGCAGCTTGGCTGTCTGAAAAAATTAATATTGTTTTGTTTTTCGTGTTCGATGAAAATATTATTGTCGAACATTCGTTAATGGCAAAGACTTCAGCTTGGAAAATGGACGAGTGACTGCCCAGACTTACTGAGAAATTCATTCTGGGACAGTCGCTGAAAATGCCGGAACCTGTACCAGTTTCCATTTTTGAGCCGTGCGTATACCAGACCATATTTTGCCTTGAAGGATGAGGTTTTGTGTTCTCCCAGTCTTCCCTAAGGGGCATGACAATGGAGAAGTTGAGTTTAAAGTTGTACATCGGAATAATAGCATCCAAGCACATACTAAGGGTATTAAGTTTTTCTAGACTTTCCATTATCGACAGATGTCCTTTTGGGTATGGATGTGATTTTATGTGTCCTTTATGGAAAAGTCGCCAGTCTTGCTTCCATTTTTATGAAAAGGTGAATTGGAGGTAGTCCTACAATGACGTTTAGAGCTTATGTTGGTGTTGTGCGCATGCATCCAGTAATGCATGTTGTTGCCAATCTTTGAATCTTTTCAAGTTTTTGGACTGCCGTTATTTCTTTTATTTTTGTCCACCATACAACAGCTGCGTAGCTGGGGGACTAAAACTTGTTGTTAGTAGTACGCGCTTCCTGAATCTTAAAATTCATAAAGGCACATGGCGCTCGACAGATCAATCTACCGTCAACCAAATTGACCATGTTGCGATCGACGCAAGACACTCTTCCAGTGTGTTAGATGTCCGAACATTTTGAGTGGCCAACTATAACTCGGACCACCACCTTAATGTATCTAAGAAACGAATGAGGATATCCTGTCCACGACTAACGCTAACCAACGCTTTGAAACGATATAACGTCGGAAAACTTCAATCGCTACAAGAGATTGCCTGATGTGACTTTTCCAATCAAGTGACCTTTCAACTATGCTTGAAATACCAACAAGCCATCAGAACAGCAGCCCCTGATGTTCTGTGTCTCATTCGAACCTTAAAATTGAAAATGCTGTCACCATCACCCAAAAGAACTTTGCCATAAGTTTGACGACTAAATTTTAGTCAATTTGGATTTCTATTCGCCCGCTGCTGTAAGTCTTATAGTGTGGGTCCTGTTTGATGAACATATGGTATTTAATACGATATGACCATTTGACTAGCACATCCTGAGGATGTTTTGACGGTGGTTTATGGTAATGTATCTCATACCTCAATGGCAGTCCTCATAATTCTTGTTTTACTTCCCAACATGTCCGTTTAAATCTCCGCCAACAAAAAAAAACTCCCCTTTTGGGATATCCTTTAGTAGATTGTGAAATCCTATCCAAAGTGCACCTTTTTTCAACGGATGATTTTGATACAAGGATGAAAAATAAACGAAAGCACACAATCAGCAAAGGCAACACATTGTTGATTATTGCTGGGCTTGAGTAACTGTGTCAACTGAATTTTTAAAGCCTTAATACTGATTCCAGGAAATCGAATATAAATCGATTGTAGTGCGTGCTTTTTGTAGTACCACCTTGTTGAAGTGGTTTCAAGCCTTGTTGAATGTTCAATGTTCATATCTTCGTCGAATTGGGACTGCGACTCATTATACGTCATGCAAAACGTAGATAACCAAGTTGGTTTTCTACAACATAAAGTAAATCGGCTTTTTGAACAGAAATCTCCTCTAGGACCCGTCATGGTTCTCTTCCTTGGCTGAATGGTGACATAACTGCTGCAGATTCACGTCGCGATGCCACTTACAAATAATGGAGGCAATATAAGTTGGAGGACTTCCACAACTCTTACCCTAGACTACGCAACCAATTCGTCATAAAGATCAGAAGCTTGCGGGAAATTGGTATAGGAAAACCATGTAAGAGGTTAGCTGATGATATTGATTGTGATGCACTCAATAAAAAATTCATAACCATATCTCAGCCCCTAAATGCAATTTCAAATATCGATTCTCTCATTGAAGAGGAATTAACTGGTATAAGCAGTTTTTTTTACTTCACCAGAATGCAAGAGGAAGATATTGTAGAAGCAATAATTGAAATCAAGTCAAATGCCACAGGCCTAGATCTAATGGAACCTAAATTCGTAAAACTTTTGCTACCATTTCTATTACGTTTTAACACTCATATATTTAACAGTATACTTACCATATCCACTTTTCCATCACTATGGAAAAGGGCTTAAGTTGTTCCTGTCCCTAAAAAGCAAACTAGTACTGCAACACAGGGGTACGACCCATTGCCATTCTCCCATTTCTTTGAAAAGTTTTCAAAAAACCATTTTAAAGCAGCTACAAAGTTAATTAACAACCAACAACAAATTAAATCTGGTTTTCGACCAAGTCGCATTTTCAAACCTCACTTTTAGTGACTGATGAAATAAGAATCGCAATGGAAAATGATCACATAACACTGCTAACGCTATTGGACTTCTCAAAGGCCTTTGACACTGTTCACTGTTTCGTCAAAAGCTGCGAAGTATAGTTTCCGTTTTTCCTCAGAATCTTCTATGTTAGGTCAATCGTACCTCAACGGAAGGAAACATTGTATGGTGGCAAATGAACGTTTTTCTACCTTCCTAGAAGTTTTAGCTAGAGTGCCTTAGGGTTCTATCCTGGACCAATCCTTTTCTCAATGTATGTAAATGAACTGCCACATGTTGTAAAAAACTGCATAATTCATTTATATGCTAAAGATGTTCAGGTTCTCATAAGTCGACCCTTTGCAGCAAGAAATGACGTAGCTTTAATGAATGAGGACCTGCATCTCATTCTACAATGGGAAAAATTATTTGACTTATCAGTCCTAAGCTCTTTAAAATTAGATGGTGAAATTATTGATTATGTCAACACAGCTAGAATTTTAGGAATAATTTTCAATCGTACCCTTACTTGGAATGACCACCTTACAAGTACCATTGGAAAAGTCTATGGTAGTCTTTGGACTCTTCAGGTCACTCGAAGTTCACCCCAACAAAAACTAAATTGTTTATTGCCGAAACCCTTTAGCCTTTTGATTTCGATATCCCTCTCTTTTTCCTATCTTTCCTACCTACTATTAATTTCCATTAACTACTACTGTCGTGGACTATCAAATGACTTACTCTAACAAACTTATATAGCTTTCCATCTTCTACACGCCATGCTGGAAAAAACAACGGTTTCTTTTCCACCTCCCATATCATTTTTTCCAATCCGAGGGTCAGTTGTTGGCTCGGAAATCCCAGAAACAACTGGCACACTCCTAGAGAGTATGTCCGGCACTACATGATCCATCCCCTTACGATGGATGATATCGAAGTCGAACTGCTGCATACGTTCAGCCCACCTCGCCAGCCTACCCACTGGATCCTTCAACTTGGTAAGCCAAATCAAGGAGTAGTGATCGGTAGTTACCGAAGACTTAACTCCCTCCAGACAAGGCCGCAACTTTTCTATCGCCCACAAAACTGCCAGGCACTCTTTCTATGTGGTCGAATAATTTCGCTCACACCTATTATCATCATTCACGTAATATCATCTTTACACTCATCATCATTCATACATCTCATTACACACACTACGTAAAGCAGGATATCACACACACAACACTATACACATTATTACACATATCACAGATGTGAACAATTGAAATGGCACGTGTGAACGCCATACTTCGTTATGAAACACACTGTGCAGCGTAGTGCTGCAAGTGTAAACACCCTAAATTTAACTTTTATTTTTGTAAAGCCGAATCATAAGACTGAAACGTCAATAGTTTCCCCCTGTTCTCCAAATCTGCGCAAGGATCCACCGAATAGGGTAAAGTAGTTCATTTTGGTTTTGGTACCTTTCCTCCCTTCTCCAATTTTGGAAAAGTTGTATCATAGAGAATTTTATCCTTCCCCTAACTCAGTAGAATATATAGTAGAGTAACTGGGAAAATGCCCAGAAGTATTATTTTCAACTTTCAAGAACTTTCATTTTTCTCGACATATTTTATGGGAGGGTTCTGATCTCGACTCAAGAACTGGATAAGTTTTGAAACAAACCCACAACAACTTTTTCAGTTCAGTGTGATTGGAAAATTGTGCGAGTAAAATGTCTCGCTGGAATTCGACAACGGAGGTGCTTGTCAGCCATAAGGCCTGCGATTTTTTTTTGATATGCCTGCGAAGTCTTTGGCAACTTGGACTCTGCCAATAGCCGCAAATTCAATGTAGCATATAATAACATTACCCGCTATACGTTTTTAATCTGCGACGGTATGGCCATGTATCTAATTTTATGCCACATATCTCAGGCTGTAGTCTCAACACTCAACCATTTATTTAACTTCCGATCCGTAAGTTATTTCCATGAAATCCTTCAAAATCAACAACCGCATTATCTACACTGCAAGCTGAACTTTCCTGGTTCAACAATGTCTTTTGTGCTCATACAACCCCTTTTTAAATGTATTGTTAATGAGCGTCAATTTTTTGTCCACGCTTAGAAACTCCCTACCCATAGCGATGAGAAATATTAGAAGCACGGAAAGGTTTAAAACTATTGTTTTCAATTATTCGCCAATCAATGATCAGGTAGATTCTCATTTTTCTTTCGTTTCTTTGTTCTACATTTTCATATTCATGCAAATGGAAGTGCTCTTTTTTCTTTTATTTCTTTTTTCTATTTTATCTTACTTACTTACTTAGGTGGGCATTACAGTTCGGGGTGAATCTGGGTCTCAACCAACATCCTTCTATAACGATTTCGATCTCGGGCGAGCTCTCTCCAGTTTCGCACTCCAAGTCGGTTGAGGTCTTCATCCACTTGATTGCGCCACCTAAGACGAGGTCTTCCCCTTCCGCGATTTCCCTGCAATATGCTTTCGAACACCCGACGAGCCGGAGCGTTTGGGTCCATCCGCTCTACATGGCCCAACCATCGTAGCCTCGCGATGCGTACTCTTCTGGCTATGCCCATGTCGCGGTACAGCTCATACAGCTCGTTGTTGTATCTTCTTCTCCACACATTGTCTTCGCATACGGGATCAAAGATCATTCGGAGAATTTTTCTTTCGAAACGACCAAGAGTTTCCTCATCCGCTTTCGATAAGGTCCATGCTTCCGCGCCGTACGGCAGGACTGGGATGATTAAGGTCTTATACAAGGTCACCTTGGTTTTTCTGGAGAGGGTTTTGTTTCTCAATTGCCTTCTTAACCCAAAGAAGCAACGGTTGGCAAGAGTTATTCTCCGTTTGATCTCCGAACTGATGTTGTTGTCCGTGTCTACAGCGGATCCTTGGTAGACGAAGTCCTGTACTACCTCGAAGTTATGTCTGTCAATTGTGACGTTTTGTCCAATTCGTCGATGTTCTGTGTTCTTGTTTGATGACAGCATATACTTCGTTTTACCCTCATTAACCATCAAACCCATTTTTGCCGCTTCTGTTTCAATACTCGCAAAAGCACCTATGACATCACGCTTTTTTCTTCCCATTATGTCAATATCGTCTGCATAGGCGAGTAATTGCACAGACTTTTGAAAGATTGTTCCTCTGGTGTTGACGTTTGAGTTTCTTACAATCTGTTCAAGTATGATGTTGAAGAAATCGCATGACAGTTTGTCGCCTTGCCTAAAGCCTTTTTCGACATCAAAGGTCTCGGTGAGTTCTTTTCCGACCTTGACGGAGCAGCGTGAATTCTCCAAAGTCATCCTGCATAGTCGTACGAGCTTTGCAGGGATGCTGAAACTAGACATGGCTCTGTACAGCTCGTCTCTGTAAATACTGTCATACGCGGCCTTGAAATCGATAAAGAGGTGGTGAATATCGATATTATGTTCTCGGGTTTTTTCCAAGATCTGCCGTAATGTGAAAATTTGGTATATTGTGGACTTCTCTGGTCTAATACCACATTGATAAGGACCTATCAAGTTGTTGACGTGGGGTTTCAGACGTTCACATATTACAGCAGACAGGATCTTATAAGCGACGTTAAGGAGGCTTATCCCTCTGTAATTGGCGCAATTGTGAGGGTCTCCCTTCTTTAGGATCGGGCATACGATACTGAGGTTCCATTCATCGGGCATGCTTTCTTTCGACCATATCATGCAGATCAGCTGGTGCATGCTCCTATCTATTTAAGTTTGCATATGGCAAGCTTAACCTCTTCTAGGTCGGGAGGACGGCATTCTTGATCATCGTCCAAGCTGAATGGGGCAATCTGCCTGACAGCGGAATTTGTGTCTTCATCGCCGTTAAGCAGTCTGCAGAAATGATCTTTCCAGATCCTCAGTAGCGACTGTGACTCTATAACTATGTTTCCCTGCTGGTCTTTACAGGCTTGAGTTCGGGGTTTGCCACCCTGGCAGGATCTTTTTACCTTTTGGTAAAACTTCCGAATCTCGTTCCTGTCATGGCACCTCTCTATTTCCTCAAACGAGCGCTTCTCATGCTGCTTCTTTTTCTTTTTGAGAAGTCGGTGTTCTTCCCTTCTTTTCTCCTTGTAGATCTCGTTATACTGATCGTAATCAGCCCTTGTTCGTTGTTGCATCAGCATTTGACGTGCTTTTTGTTTGGCTGTATTTGCCTGCCTGCATTCTTCATCAAACCATGGGTTTCATTTTGGTGGCCGAGTGAAACCCAGAACCTCAGAAGCAGCGGTTCTGATGGCTTCTTGGCATTGCTGCCACTGGTCTTCAATGCTTAATGCTGGCGGCATGGGATTCAAGGATAATTGAAGGGACACTCGATTGGAAAAGGCACTGGCAATCTCTTGCGATTGTAGCTTTCCGACGTCATATCTCTTCACAGCGTTAGTTCGTGCTGGTCGTGAACAAGATATCCTCATTCGTACCTTGGCTACAACAAGGTAGTGGTCCTAGTCAAAGTTGGCCCCTCGGAAAGTTCGGACATCTAGCACAGTGGAAGAGTGCCTTGCGTCGATCGCAACATGTTCAATTTGGTTGACGGTTAATTGATCTGGGGATCGCCATGTACCTTTATGAATTTTGAGATGCAGGAAGCGCGTACTACTTACAACAAGATTCAGCCCCGCAGCAAAATCGATTAGCCTCAGTCCGTTTTCGGAGGTTTTGTCATGGAGGCTATGCTTACCGATTGTGTTTCCAAAGATGTCCTCCTTCCTTAGTTTTGCGTTAAAATCGCCAAGAACGATTTTCACGTCGTGTCTAGGGCACTGCTCATACGTTTCTTCGAGGAGCTCGTAGAAACAGTCTTTGGAATCGTCGTCTTTCTCTTCTGTGGGGGCGTGGGCGCATATAAGGCTAATGTTGGCGAATTTAGCCCTGATGCGAATGGTCATTTTACGCTCATTAACTAGATTTTGGCTAATCAACTTATCCCTTAGTCTTCCTCTAACGGCAAATCCGCACCCAAATAAGCGCTGTTTCTATTGTCTGTAGCAGTCGCCATAGTAGATGTCACAGTTTTTCATCTTCTTTATGCCCGGTCCACTCCATAGCACTTCTTGGATGGCGGTTATGTCTGCTTTGCAGCAGTCCAGGGCGTCCGCTAATTCTCCAGTTGCACCTAGTCCGTTAAGAGACCTTACGTTCCACGTGCAGATCCGGAGGTCATTGTCCTTTTTTCGTTTGCTTGGGTCGTCAACTTTGAAATCATTAACGTTATCAAAGGCTGTTAGTTGTTTCGGAACAAACTTTTTTTAACGTGGTTGGGTAGTTAACCCTACGAACAACCCCCAACCTGGAGGGCCAGGTCCTTTTGGATCCCTTCGGACACAAAGGGCTGGAATATCCAGTGTCAGTACCCTGCTGCAGGGGTGTGAGTGCTGCCGTTGGCTCACCAGGAGCTCATCCGCCACCATCTCTACTTCAATACCCTGTCCTAGTATTGAAAGACCCCGAAAGACCTTTAAACCAAATATGTTGGAGTAGCTCCTTCAGGGGTTTCTGCTTTTATGGCTGCTGAAGTCCACCGTTGATTCTGTCCTTCGAATTCATCCGCTGGAACATTTACACGAAAGCTCTCGTAGACCACTGAGATACGTGCAGTCAGTCATTGTTCGCAGAGTAATTATAGTGTTGATCGATCACAATTCTTTTGTTCCGGATTCCCTTGTCAACACTCGCACTTACTAGTTTAGCAGGTCAGCTCTGGACGGAGCATCCCAGGTCCCAGTGGATACCGCTTGGAGGTATAGTAAGCACAATTGACGTGTACTATAAGTTACAGCATCTGGGCGCCGCCAAGTTGGCACCAGTCAGAGCCTACCCGAATAGTACAACGCCCATCCACCTATTTCTATTTTATCTACAATTAATTTAAAATCAAATCTCAAATCTAAAGGCTTACAAATATTTATAAGACTCATGTCCAACTTTGTAGCGTTTTTTGAACTAAAATACAAATACCTACTAGGGTAGGAATTGTGACCGACAATTGGACTACGACTACGAACTCCGGAAATCTTTTTCTGTGCTTCTATGTTCCTTTTCATGTGAGCACTGTCATCAATCATAGTCTCACGTGCTCAGCTTAAATTTAAATCAATAAATGAAATGCAATTCGGTAGGTACACAAAGCACTCTGCTCCAAGAATCTATGCAGCTTTTATGCAGTCATTCATTTCACAAATCAAATATTTACGAAAAACATGTAACACTAATGCAACAAAGTGTGTATAATAAAACAAGCCACTTGTGTATTCAAGTTATCACACGAATTTATCCTTAAATTAAAGCCGACATGATGTATTGCCAATCGCTTTAGGGTCCTAGCACCCAAATCAATGGACATACATAAATTATAAAACGATTCTATCACTTCAGCACAATTTTGATGAAGATTGCGCCAACATGACAACACATTAACAAGATCTACAATGTAATCCGATTACGTGTAGTCTCCTCGAAAAGCTTTTAAGAACCCGTGTTGGGATCCATGAGATTGCCTCGATTACTGCAAATAACATTGCACTTGGGAGCGCATTGTTCTCTCATCTTCATTCAGATAATTCAATTTTGAAATTTTTGTTTCTGAATAAAGACTAATCCTTTGTCTTAGACTGAGAAAAGTACCCTCCTTCTTCTGCCTAAGGACGAATATTGTGTAAGTAAAGATATCGGCCAATTATGTGCATCTATTTCAAGACTTCCATATACTAACTCATTCCCAATAAACCTAATCTGAATCTCATTTGAATAAAATGCTGCCAACCGAAGCCACATTCAAGGAGAATGACGACCGACAACCCAATTGAATCAACTTCAATAAACATATAAATAATAGTGGATATTGCTTCTGTAGTATCCATAACAAAAGCACCAACCAACGTAAAGCCATCAATATGAGCGAGAGTAAAGTATACCTTTCTATTGCACAGATTAAAGTCCGTCCACTCTTGCCCCCCTCCCCTGTGTTCCGATTCAGTTGAATGGTAAAGGATTATTGAAAATATCTTCGGGTCACAGACACTGAGAGAAATGATTTGAGAAGAGCTCTGCTGCTCTGATGAAACAAATGATGTCATTGTCAAACAGAAAAAGGATTTTTGAGATATGATTTACTGTTAAAGAAAACCCTGTGACATAAAAACCCACTCACATTTTGACAAAATATTCTTTCAGTGTTTGCACAATGGTTAGCTGTTAGTGGGGTTAAAGAGTTATCCTGATATGGAGACTTTAATAGGCCAAGCATAAATTGGATTCCTTCCCCTTTTGTGGTATTTCTTTAATAGTCGTTCATCCCTCAGATAAAGGGCTTCACTTTAATACAGAAAAACACACACACGCACATGCACACCCAATCTGGTTCTAGATTTTAACTCTCCCCAAATTGAATGACTCTGATATTTTGCGCTATGGGGAGGAACGAGGAACCCCATTTATTTTCCATTTTGGACGTAGGTACTCATAGTGCTTTGAAAAGAAAGGATACCGGTGCTAGAGTTATTCTACGGCTCACACATTGCCATTGCCGCCATCGCCTTCGTCAGTAGGCCTTGTCATCCTTTGTTTAAGTTGTTCTCGTTTGCCCTGCCTTTTCTTGGAAATTTCTTTGGCTAAATACGACCACCACCGCATATACACTCCCTCCTCATATATTTACGAAGTGTATTGTTCAAAAACCTAGACTGTTTTACTTGCACCTGCTAGTTATGAGCATAACGAGCCATCTTGTTTCCATGAGTAGGTCTAGGTAGTAGGTACGTTCGTTGAAGTGCGGTACTATAACACCCGCCGGTTGTAATTACAACTAAAAGGATCCATAAAAAGAGAACGAGTTTTGCTTAACCTCCTGCGGGACAATGAGATTTCATATTCTTTTGTTATACATGGTGCGGCATGAGTTTGAGTTGAGTAGGGACTTGGGTGTGTGTTGGTGTTTTGTAGGATACAGACTTTCTAGTGGTTGGAAATGTTTATACAACTTCTTGGAGAGATTTTAATTATGAAGTTATCGTTTCCACTTTTGCAATATACGAACTTTTGTGGTAGTGAACGGTTTTGGGCCCCCACAGAGCGTTGATGGATGGAATGAGTTTCATGATTGCAACTTTTCGATTCAATAATTCCAATCGAACGACTAGCGTATGTACTGTGGGAGAGAGGCGAGGCGACTTGTCGTTAACAAAAGCTGCCAATGAAATGGCAAGTCACTATTGTTGGGAAATTTCTTTTTCTATTCAATGACTGACTACTCTTCTACTTCCAGACAATGTGATGAAGGAAAAGTTTTAGGAGAGCAGGAGAAATTCAATTGAAGTTTCAGAAATTGGTTTGTCACAACTGTTTTTTGTGGGGGGAGACATTTTTTTTTTTTGACCAAGGAAGACTTTTTTAAACGTTTAGTGGAGAGCTGCTGTAAAAAATTTTGTGTTTAAAGATCTCAGATGGAATAGTTTATGTTTCATTTTGTCTGCTTGTAGCAATGGAAGCAAAGCTGATGGGTCAAGGCTAGGCTTTGGCTTAATTTTGGTGGGGGCAAAACCCCCATTTATTAGGCTTAATACAAGCTATTAACTTACAAACTAAGAGACTTAATAGCTAAGACTTACTAAATAGTTGGAGGGCTTAGTAGAGGCAGGGAGTATAAGCTATTAACTTACAAACTAAGAAACTTAATAGCTAAGACTTACTAAGTAGTTGGAGGGCTAAGGAGACGAAGTTTTAGGCAGGGAGTACTCATACAGAAGTCAAAACAAGAGGAGTGGGAGTTGACATTTCTCAGCATTCGGGAGATGGGTTCATTGGAGCCGTAAGAGGTTCGATGGGTGGGAAGATAGAAGAGACGGGGATTCCGGGTGTTACGAGGGTTAGTATTTAGAAAAATTTATTCGTTAAGGGCTGGACAGACAATGGTACCTGTGAGCATTCGGTGAATGAAGAGAACGTCAAATATTTCTCTTCGATCTTTCAGCGTATTTAGGTTTAGGAGTTTGATTCGGTCTTGATAAGGAGGTAATATCAGGGGATTACTCCAATTAAGACCTCGAAGAGCAAAACGGAGGAAACGGCGTTGTATGCTCTCAATTCTGGCAATGTGCACTTGTTGGAAAGGTGACCAGACTTGACAAGCGTATTCAAGAAGTGGACGAACAAATGAAATGTAAAGGGATCGGGTTACGTAAGGGTCTGCAAATTCTTTGGACCATCGCTTCACGAAGCCAAGTGCTGAATTTGCCTTAAGGATTATATCGTCGATATGTTTGAGGAAATTCAGCTCACGGTCGCAAATAATCCCAAGGTCCCGGATCACCTCAACGGTGGAAATGATTTGACCGTTTAGAAGATAGAGACGGGGAGTAGATTTGATGCGTTTACGTGAGAAGTTAATTGATTGGCACTTGGAAACATTTAGCTCCAGGCAGTTTTTGGAGCACCATATTGAAAAATTGTCGAGGTCAACTTGGAGGTGGGAAGAGTCTTCAGAAGTAGAAATGATCCGGTAAAACTTAGTATCGTCCGCATAGAGAGAGATAGAGGAGTGTTTGATGATCATTTCAATGTCGTTAATACTGAGAATGAAGAGGAGAGGTCCTAAATGGCTGCCTTGGGGAACACCGGATGTAGCTAGAAAGCGGCTGCATAAGGCGGATCTGAACCGAACGCTGTAAAAACGGTTTTCTAAATAAGACGAAATCCATCTCAACAGAATGGGTTCAAAACCGAGGGTGGAAAGTTTAAAAAGAATAAGTTTGTGAGAGATTTTATCGAAAGCTTTACTAAAGTCAGTTGAAATTACATCGACCTCCTTTCCATTCTCCAAGGCTGAGAGGGAAAATGAGACAAAGTCAACGAGGTTTGTTGTTGTTGACCTGCCTTTGAGGAACCCGTGTTGTCTAGGGGAGATGAGAGATTTGCAACGGAAACTTAAGTTTTCATACAATATGCTTTCGAAAATTTTGGGTATATGCGATAGTTTAGCGATGGGACGATAATTTTTCACGTCGCACTTAGGACCTTTTTTGTGTATAGGGGTTATAAACGCCGTTTTCCAAGCTTGGGGGAAAACACCAAGGGATATGGACAAGTTAAAGATTTTAGAGAGGGGAAGGGAAAGAGTTGAGGAGCACTTCTTAAGAAATATGGCAGGTATACCATCGGGGCCAGGAATAAACTCATCATTTAGATGATTTAACTTTTCTTCAATTAGGTCGGAGTCAAACAAACGTGGAAGGAATGGATCAAAAGAAAAATTCGGTAAAAACGAGAAATAATCTGAATCAGGAACAAAAGAATCGTCCGTGAAAGATTGTTTGAAGTAATTTGCGAAATAGTTTGCTACAGCGAGTGCATCGGATGAGGATTCATTATTGAAGGAAAGGGAGGAAGGGTACCCGTCAGATTTTCTTTTGTGGTTGACAAATTTATAAAAAGACTTAGGGTCATTAATAATGTTAGATTTCATTTCGATTAAATAGCGTTGGTAAAGGGTGTTGAAAAGCTCACAGAAATGTAAATAAGAGCCAAGGTAAGCTGAATAGTCAGTAGGAGATCGAGTACGAAGGAAGATTGTCCACAATTTGTTCCTTTTATTTCTTAGAGTACGGAGCCTATGGTTATACCACGGAGGGGAAGTAGAAGAAGTTTTAAGTCTAGAAAGAGGAACGAAGAGGGATATAGCTTTATGTATTTCTCTGTAGAACGCGGATGTTGCATCTTCCACGGTTAGATTATCAAAATTAAAGTGAGTTCTATTTAGATAATCATTAATTTTACGAAAGTTTGCTTTGTGGAAATCGAATGAAGCTGGAGGTACAGGCGGGTTAGATGGCTTTGAAGACTGGAGAAAAAAATGAGAGAAGGAGAGGGGGTGTAGGTTATCGATCGTTGAAAGAAGAAGGGGTGAAAGTGAGACTGAAGAATTAATGGGATCTGTTGTAAATACAAGGTCAAGTTGCCTACCCATGTAGTTTGAAATAAAACATTACATAAAACTCCTGAAAATAAATAGGCTCGTGGAGCACCGGGGCTTATCGCATTCCTCTCAACCATACCTTGTGAGAAATGGAGTGGGCCAACAAATGTTTGCGGACCTTGAAAGACTAAGTGACAGTATAATTATTCACAGAGAAATTGCCAATTCCTCGCTTAAAACGGTAAGACAATAATCCACGAACCCTATTATGATTTCATACTCACCTAAAAATGTCCTGAAATATTTTGAACTTAGAATGCTAAAAATCTATTCGTGTGTCAATTTTAAGAGGTCAAGGCATTGTTTCTTGTGTTGCTTATAGATTTTTGGTCTTATGAAACATTTTCATTTAGATAAACAGACTCCACTTCAAGGACAACCACTTTCATAGATACCGGTGAGACTCAATCGATCACCACTTTCAACGAGCAGAATAAACATTGAAGATGATCCCTTTTTCTAAATGAGTTGGAATTTCCGTGGCGACCTACTGTAATGAACCAGGTCTGCCTCAAAGTCAACCTCTATTAACGATACGGGTTGGTCTTCACGGACAACCACTTTCTATACTGAGGCATTAAATAGCACAGTCGTTATCTTTGAGCCTAGTGAATTGCAATGCCCTAAAACGTCTTTTAATGAGACAGCTTACAGGACGCCAGTGACTTTCTTATATGACAGAGATCGAAATTATCCAATGACAACCTCATTCAACGAAACAGATTAAACTCCACCCACCCACCACTTTCAAAGATCAATTTATACTCCAATCAAAAGCGCCCTGAAAAAATCTCGCAAACGAAAGCGTTTTGCACTCGCTGCAGCCGCAATTGCAGTTGTCAAAATTAAGTTATACAGGGACATATGAGAGTATTCACATCGACACGACGGAAAAACGCAGCGTTTTCATACATTCTTAGTGTCACGAAGGCTAACATGATGACAACAGCGTTTCTGTCTAAAGAGAAGGACAACACTTTAATTACGACTTATTTTTTTACTACTACGGGTTGCACTGATATTTTTACGGGTTGCACTGATATGCCCGCCCTTTTAAGCGAGACGAATACCGCAACAATTGCATTCTCTTATAACCAGACCTGCTGTACTCCAGCTAAAACATTGTTCAAAGAATCACACTATACTCAAATGACAACCCCATTTTATGAGAAGTATGAATCTCCTTTAAAAACTTATTAAAACGATACCGGTTCCATCCTAATGACAAAATTTTTATTGATGCAGATCACTCCGCACTTATTTCTTTGTTTTTATAAACAGCGTAGCTTGCGATGACAACCTCTTCTAGAGTATGACATCCGGTGACAATTTTTTTTTAAATAACACGGCAACAGCGTGCTTTTCGTTGTTTCTTATGTTGCACTCCCTAAATAGTTGATAATGTGTTTTATACTGAGACTTAGAAACACGCTCTTTAAATTCCACAGATAATCCTACAAGGACAACTTCTTTCCATAACACAGATAATTCTTTAATGACAACCTCTTTTAACGATATTTCTTAAGCTCTTACAACATATTCTTCTAAAAAGTACTATTACACTTCAATGAAAAGCTTTCTAAAAGACACAGATAAAACCTCGAGAGAGACCTCTTTTATGAGTATAAAATCTCACTCATATGACAACCGCTTTAAACGAGACTAGTGATTCCATTTTTACGAAACAGGTTTTACTCCAATGTATCTTTTTATGACAATTTACTGCTCCAAAGCTATGTTTTTCAAAAGACAGGTTAAAGTACAGAGACCTCCCGTTTAAACTTCTTTCCATTACAGATGTCACTTTAAAACAAAAATCTGCTTTCGATAAACACGTTGCATCGCCCCATGACAACCTATTTTAAAGAAACAGATTAAATTAAGCTCTAGTGACACCCACTTCCAAAGTGGAAGTCACTATCTATCTTAAGAAAAATTTCCAAACGATGTGCCCACCTCTCTAAACGAGAACCATATTCTATAAGAGAATATAGTCTTTAATGACAACTTCTTTAAGCTAAACAGGTTCCACCCAAATGACAACCTCTTCTAACGATGCAGATAACTCTCCTCTGATTAAATAAATAGGGTGGCGCAACAGAGCGAGGAGCCCCTGGGCCTAGCGCATTTCTCACAACCATGCATTGTGAAGGAATGGAGGGGACCTACAATTTTCTGCCGGTTCCGAACGGCTAATCGAGAAAGCGCTTTTTCATGGCAATGAATACTAACGGAGGACTTGCCAATTCCTCACGAAAGGCGACACCCGTGGAAAAAACATTTTTGCCTCTGTTGGGATTCGAACTCGAACCTCTGGATTAACAGGTGGACATGCTATCCATCACACCACGGGTACCACAACTCCACAACTCTCCACTGATTACCTTGTTTTTAATACAAAAAAAATAGCACTTTTCAGTGACAACCTGCTTTAGAGAGATAACGTGACAATAGTTTGCTTTTCTGGCGCAAATTCCACCGCTATTACAGCAAAAACTATTTTTGAAAGTCAGGTTTATTAAAATGCTCTTTGAATATGAATTGATGAAAGATAACTTGCAAAGACCACCTCTTTTGTTGAAACAGGTAACTTTTCAAAGACAACTTCTCTGAACGAAGCATTTTAAACTCCTACAACATCTTCTTGAAAGTACTGTTACCTACACTTCAATGAAAAACTTTTAAATCGACGTGACGCAGATTAAACTTTATTATAAACCGCTTTTATGATGCAGGTTGAACTCATATGACAACCGCTTTAAACGAGACTAGTAACAAAAAGTCGTAGCAAAGTGAGTAAGATACCTACTCAATTAAGACACCTACTGCAATAAAATGATATATAGATGGCTTGAAAACATCGGAAGGAACTTGAACTGAAAAATTTCAGTACCAATGAGAAGGATGTCAATCATATTCCAAGCAAAAGTCTATGCAATACGCTAATGCGCGGAAATAAACATTGACAGAAAATTTAAAAACAAACACATTGCAATAAAGGAGAACAGCTGCAATTAAGGCCATAAGATCCTACACAGTCTCTTCAAAACTTGTCAGTGAATTCATTGACAAATTGAACAAACTGGGCAGTAGCAACAAAGTTACAATGTACTGGGTACCAAGATGGGAATCAAAAGCAACGAACTGGCAAAGGCTGGAGCCGGATCACTTCCCAAGGGAGCGGAGTCTTTCTGTTGGGAGACACATTAAGAGTGGAATCAAAAAGTCGGAGGAAGACAACAGAGATAAACACTGGAATGACCTTCCCAAAATGCGTCAAGCCAAGCTTTTACTTGGCACTTTCAACTCAAAACGTTACAAAAACGCAATAAAACTAAGTAGAAACAATGTAAAAATGATAGTCGGGTTCCTAACCGGACACTAAAGACTTAGAAAACACCTAAAAGTACTAGGCAAAGAGAGTAATGACCAATGTAGATGCTGCAACGAACAGGAAAAATCTCCTGACCACCTCTTAGATGACTGCAAAGCTCATTACATCAAAGGACGAAGTGCCTAGGATCCTAATACGTAGAAGAGAAGTAACAAAACTTCTACGGGTACAATAGATCTACAAGGTCGAAGTACAATATAAAACCCCAAATCATTCATTCATTCATTCAACGAGACTAGTGTCTCATCAGTGACTAAAACTTTTATCGGAACGTGTAATACTCCAACTTCAACTTCTTTAAGAAGGAAAGCAACATTGCATTGAAAGCCTCTTTTTATGTCAAAAAATATAGTCCCATGACCACGTTTTTCACGGAGACGGGCTGTACAACAAAGGTATCCCTCTTCAACATCTTCTTCTAGATAAATTAGACTTTTCAAAGACAACCTCCTTTTTCTACACATGTTGCACCTCCTAATGACAACCTTTTTTAACGAAACAGGAACGATCGTGTAGATTTTGAAAAGATTATTTATCGACCAATCGTCTACAGAGCTCAGTAAGCCCCTTCGCTTAGCGGATTTTCCTCAACCAAACATTTTTGATGAATGGAGGGGACCTAAAAGTTTTTTTCCGAACTGCAAAGTGAGAAAACGCTTTTCAGGGCAGTGTAATTACTCTCAGAGGATTTAACAAACCTCGCGAAAGACAATACCTCAACCATACATAGGTGATGAATGAAGGGGACCTACAATTTTTTTTTCCGATCTGCAAAGTGAGAAAGCGCATTTCATGACGATGTAATTACTCTTGGAGGACTTGCCAAATCCTCGTAAAACGCAACACTGTCGAAAAACAATTGAATGCTTGTGAGATTTGACATTCGAACTCTCACGTAAGAGATAGACATGCTTACGATTACGTCACGGCTGTTGTTTATCTTTTCGTCAAGAGATTGTTTCATGTAACTTTTAGCCATTGAAGGATAACTTCTTTACCTATATCCCTCATAAATGTTGTTAGTTTTTTAAAGTTTTTAAACACGGTTTTTCGTACCTAGATTTTGAACAGTAATTGTCTGCAGAACTACGCAAAGAGCAGTCATTTAGCAGTCCCGTAACTAACTATTTGATTCAAACAGGTGACATTGCAAAAACAACCTCTTAAGACAAACTTTACACTGATAAAACCTCTTCTTAATTAGGAAGGCCAATTCAAATAAAAACTTATTTTTACGGGAAAAATTGCACTCCTGTAACAAACTTGCTAGATCTAGAATCTGATTGCACAGCAAAATTAGAACCGTCCCATGTCAGAAGTCCTCCGAGAGCAATCGAAGTTGCAGTGCAAAACGCTTTTCTATAGTTTCAGAGTTGGCACACAATTGTAGGTCCTTAAAACCCGAGATTTGCATAGCATAGTTCCACCTTTCTTCCCTTTATTGACTCTCAAAAGGTAAAAGACCTCACCTATTTCAAAAGATATTAAGGAATCGCGTAACTTCACCTCATTCCGTTCGTCCTGGAAACAAAACTCCTTTCACCGGAAGGACATGGTAGCTCACATAAGTATGTTTTCGCCGATGCCTTTCTACTCAAGTGCTTTATTCGAAGGCCTATTCTATCACAAGACAAAGTAAGGGATTTCAAAGTTAGGATAAATCCTATGTCATAAGTTTTCCTTCTTCTGCTACTTTTTTCTTCTTTTTTTTTTGATACAAATTGTTCCCTCTAATAATTCCATTTCCATTTTCGAATAACAAAACATTATCCTTAAGATGCTTTTCAAGAAGCTACGCAAAATATTATCCTTAATCTAAAAGTCTTCGAAGGATCGAGAGTATTTCTTTTATCCTTACCACTCAATGCCGGTAAGTGGGTTCTTGAAACTTATAATCAATCGGATTACTTAGATATAATTACGCCCCCTTGCACTGCACAGATGCCATAGTTTGTCCATAGAAAATGAAAAGAACCTTCTTGTTTCTATCTATACAGTCTCGAGTGGCCGAAAGACTTATAGGCATGAGAGATTTTTCGATTTACCCCCATCATAGGCCAGTTTTATTAAATGGAATCCTCCACTCGAGAGTCCTTTTTCTATTGAATAATATGCAAACGGATGCCAAGTTTCATATCACATATCAAAAGTAGAAGCGATAAAACTTCTTTTTCAGGATTTTTGATGAGTTCTCGTGTAACACACTTTGCTAACATCAAAACGAAGAACGTAAGGCAAGTTTGGCCTCCGAAAATATACATGGGAACCAATTGCTCTAGCAAAGTTGTACAATTCAAATACTTATATGTGCTAAAAAAGTCTATCCTTTCATGCTGTCCAACAATGTACAGGGGAGAAGGGGAGGGGGGACTTTCCACTCGAGTTGATTTTTAGGTTGTGTGTTGGATGTTGGTATTCCACCTTAAAGCGGATAACGTCCCTGCTCATAGATGCCATGTAATCGGAAATTCAAGGCACATAATGATTTGAATTTATATACCTACACATAGTGTTGTTACCTTTTTAGAAGAGAGATGACGATAAAGACGACGACGACACCGTCTGACGGTCGGTCAACCCACACACACTCGTTGTGGTAGTAAAATTGTAAAAGAAAATATTTGAATCGATTACAGTCATCTGCAGAGCACCAGAGGATGTCGTAGAGTAGACGATACCTTATACGACTTTCATCGAAGATGAGAAAAATGAAAAGAAACTTCAATAGGGGAGCTGCCAACATTTTTGTAAACTCCAAAGATTATATACCCGGTGGCGCATTGGAAAGGATTTTGTTTTTGCACTCTTATCCTCCCATAACGATTCACTGCGTCTTTGATCAGGACTCTTAAGACGTTGAATGGTTGTGTGTCTACCACGAAATTGCATCCTGAGTGCGGAAATATTCCATTGCACTTGAATGAATCTCTCATAAAGTGGTTTATCTATTGGACAGACAAAGAAGATACAACAATTGAAGTTGGAATCTTGTGTGTCTTTTCCTTTTCTTTGGATGAGGGCGGAACATTGGATGAAAACTTTAAAGTCTCGGTAGGTATAGTGTCAGAAGGAATGGAAATAGTTTTACAATTCGCAAAGTTTTCATTTTGTAAGCTTGTCGATTCTATTGACTTTCAAAAACTATTCCTGTTCGAAATGAAAGGATCGATGTAGTGCCTTACTCCTGCATCCATTTTATTCTTGAGACCATTTCTGTGCAACGTAATTCCATTTGGAGAGAAAGGAATATAGAATTGTTTTTATATGTCTATTCAAGTAGTTTTTGACATGTGGTATATGAGAATGTATACAGTCACAGGGAAGTCCTTTTGGCATCATAAGAAAGGAACACGTTCGATGTGCAACGTCATACAGTTTATGTCGGACGTTATTACTTTAGTAGAAGAGTTTCATATAAAATCAAGTTGTAAGCCCTTTTCAAATTATTGGACATCGAGTAGTTTCTCCTTATTCGAGTTGTAATCATATTACTTTGATGAGTTTATGGGTGAAGAGCTGTAACCAACCTTATTTCTTAATGGAAATTTAAATTTTCTTTGTCAGATTGTCTGAATTACGTTCCGAATTCCCTGAGGTCAGCCTATTTCTTAAAGTACCCCTGCGGTCTGTAGAAGTACATTTCTTGTTCTTAAACCAGTGGGGTAAATATTTGTTTTAAGTTAGAGCCATCATGAAAAACCATCAGAAAAATTTGAGACAAGTGGAAACAGGAATATTTTTTTTTATGATGAGCGTTCATAGCGAATAGGAAAAATATGTTGGCTGTCAGACTCTCAACTCTTTTCAGCCACAACTGTTCACCTTATGCAACGCACACGAAAGCTACTGAGTTAGTCAGTGGAGTAACTACATGGAAAATAGCAAATAAAATTCTATTCGCTACTTTTCATTGGTTTGTATGGCATTTGTGCCTCAATTCAAAAGAAACATTAATATTATGATCGGTATTGCTCGCCCATTTATTACTTATTTGTTGCTGGTTTACGAAATCATAGAGTAGAACCAAAGAAACAGCTCACACCGTCTCTATTTGACATACCCTCAAAATTTTTGAAGTGGTTTTGGCCGAGAAGCAAGGACATTAACTAGAACAGTTTTAGTTAAATTCCTCGTACAAAGGAGGTGGTGCATACTTGGGCCCAGGAGGGCGTACACCTATGAGACTAGTACCAAATGAAATCTTACATTCGGCCCAATCTATCTGCCAAATATTTTTGAGTTTGGTCTTGGTGATTTTGAGATAATTAGACTTGAGATTGAGCGCCGGAAATGGGAAAAATCTGACATTTCTGCAAATAATTACGTATATCTTGAAGAGTATAGCAGGCTCCATAGAAAAATGAGCCATTTTCTTTGAAATGGTATTTCTATCAAACGATGTTGGTGCCCGTGGCATATCTGCTATTACGTGGGAGGTTCGTGGTTCGAATCCCAACAGAAACCAAAAATGTTTTTCCAAGTTTTTTGTTTTTCCACCTTTCCCGAGGAACTCCGATTGTAAATTCATTGCCATAAAAAGTGTTTTCTCGATTTTCCATTTGGCACCAGCAGAAGTTTTACTGACGCATGACTACATATGATAAGACAATTTGAACACATACATGAAAAATATTCAATTCACATCAGTGAAAACGACCAGGGGGAGGAGAGTCAGCAATAACCGCTTTGGTAGACTGAATCTTATGACTTATAAGGAACCGTTTTAGAACGAAAACAAAGTCCGGAAGTTAAGTAACTTGTTTTTCGTTGTCATAATTTCATTTTCTTTCTGCTTTTCCACTAATTTGTCTGTTTGACACTAGTGTTCCATACAATGGATGAGTCTTCTACTACTGGCATTCCCCACCAGTGGTAAGATGGCAAAGCTGAATTTTACAGAAACTCGTTATGGTAATACAATGAAAATCGGAAGTTCAGCAACCTATTTTTCGTTGTCGAATTTCCATTTCTTTTTTTCTTTAACTTGTTTGCTTCTTACAAGTGATCCGCACCAGGAATAGGACGGCAAAGCCGAATTTGATAGGAATCGTTAATGAAGTTTGGAAGTCATGTAACTTGTTTTTTTTTTTTAGAAATATTTTCGTAGCACTTCTTTTTTTTTCATTAACTTGTCTGTTTCACACAAGTGATCCGCATCTTGCATGAGTCATCTAAAACTGCCATCCCCCACCAGTGGTAAGATGGTTAATTCAAATTGAGTAAGGAATAGTTTAACGATAATGAAGCTCGGAGGTAAAGTAACTTGTTTTTCACTGTCATCCTTACATTTTCTTTCTTCTTTTCCATTAACTTGTCTGCTTCACACTAGTGCTCTACATCATAGATGAGTCAGCTACTACTAGCATCTCCCACCAGTGGTAAAATGACCGAGCTGAATTTTAAAAGATATCGTTTATTTACTATAATGATGTTAGGAAGTCAAGCAACTTGCTTTTCCTTGTCGAATTTTCTTTTTTTTCTTTTTCGTTACCTTTTCTGTCATCTCCATTTCAGTGGTAAGACGACAAAGCCGGTTTTTTCGCTATCAGAATAGCTTATATCAAGCTTGTGAAACAATGTACCTTTCTTCAAGAGATTTTTCACCCTTCAACACTCAGAAATATGTGTCACTGTTATCATTTAGCGAGGTGTTAGTTGTAAGTAAGCACAAATAAGTCTAACACACTCTAAACAACAGAACTCAAAAGTATTACAAAACTATAGACACACATATACAAAAATAAGTTAGATAGTTACACAAAGTTAATTATTAGATATGACAATTATTAAGAAAGAAGAAACGAAAAACAAATACATAGTCGAGAGAGAGGAGCTCTGGCTCGAATCAAGGACTTTTACTAACATGAACGAGTAAAAGGCTCATTCGTGCCATAATTAGTTCTATGATGAGGACAGTTAAGTAACTCCAAGTTGCGCAGTTAGTATGAGCCTCCCCGGTAGTTAAAACCTATGCAGGAGAGCAAGTCAGGAGTATCAATTTGTCCTGTTATAAGATGGTGAAGAAAAACTATATCATTATTTATTCGCCGATGCGAGAGGAGTTGCATCTGCAAATGTTGAATATGGTGCTCATACAGTAAGGATCAATCCAAGGAAGTCCCTTGAGAGCAAATTTCAGCTCGCTGTAAACTTTCCATCCTTGAATTGTAAACTGAATAATAAGGAGACCATATTTGAAAAGCATTTTCAAGATGGGGTCGAACATGACAGTCATACAGCGAAAAAGTGACGTAGGGGCTAAGGCCCAACTTTTAATAAAACCTATCATTGAATTTCTTTTACTAACAATTAAGTTGATATGAGATGTAAAGCCTTAATTATAACTAAAGTAAATACCGAGATCCTGAACACCTCGCATAATATTTGATGAGAATTTGAGTCATTGTACAGAGCAGGTGTACATTTCTTTGTTACACTTCTCAATCCATTGCAGTAACACCATGTGACAAAATTTTCAGCATCAGATTGTAAAATAAGACGATCGGCTGCGCAGTCTATTTTCTTGAAAATTTTCAAATCATCGGCGAAGATCAAAACTCCATTTGAAGACAAGCTAAGTAACATCATTAATGGCTAGAATAAAAACGGTAGGGCCAAGTTGACTCTTGACTGTTGACTGCCATATCGTATACCTGAGTCTGATAGGGTCTTAAAGGAATCTGAAAGAATGCTTCGAAATTTTGCCACATATGATCTATCGGTGAGGTACGATATAATCCAATCGACAAAGGTCAATGAGGAATGAGAATCCATATGCTTTCAGTTAAACAATATAATATTATGAGACAGTTTATGAAAAGCCTTTAAAAAGTCTGTTATTGTTTTTGCTTTATAATGAAGTTCGGAAGTCAAGTAGCTTGTTGTTCGTAGTAAAATCTTCATTGTCCTTCTTCTTTTTCATTTACTTGTCTTCTTTCCTAAAGTGATCAGCTTTTTGATAAGTCATCTACTACTTTCACCCCCCATCAGTGGTAAGGCTGCAAAGCGGAGTTTAACAAGGAATCGTTTAAGTATAATAACGATGTTCGGAAGTTAAGTGACTTGTTTTTTGTAGTAATATTTTCAATGCCCTTCATCTTTTCATTAACTTGTCTGCTTCGTTTCTTAGGTGAGTTGTCTTCTACTGCCATCCCCCTATAGTGCAGTCAATGAAGCATTTTAGGTCCGAATTTTTTTTACTGTGAACTGATTTGCATGAAATTTTGGAATTAGGCTCATCTTACCCTTAACTTCAAAAGTGAAAATGATTTGAACACCGCCACCACCCTGGGGGTGGTTGCCACCCCTTTTCGAGGGCGAATTTTTTTTTTCAAAATAACCTCGGATATCGATAAAAGACCCAATTTTAAGCAAAAAATCAAATATAAAGTTTTTCATTAAGTGCAATACTTTTTGAGCTATTGACAATTGAAAATTCGCAATTTTTTCACGTTTTTCATCTATTTATTGCAAATATCTCCAAAACTATACGTTTTATCTAAGAACTAATAATTAAAAGATAACTCTAAGATTTTAATAATTATTTTTTACCAGGAGTGTTTTGGCCTGCCTTTTCTTTTTCGTCGCGAATTTGTTGAAACGTTGTACGATATTGCCTTTTGGACGAGGTTCTGCGGATCTCTCCTTTCAACATGACAATACCAACTGAGCCGGTCGTGCTGAATTTTGTCCAAGATGGTACTTTTGACATGAAGGCTTCCACGGATCTTAGTACTTCTAATTCGATCAAGCTTTGTTACTCCTGCTGTCATCCGAAGCATCTTCATTTCGGCTGCCGTCAATTTGCTCTCATGCTTTTTGTACATTGTCCAACATTGTGAACCGTATGTCAGAGCTGGACGGACAACTGCTGTGTAGAGTCTTCCCTTCAGCTTAGGGGGCATTTTTCGATCATAGAAGATAGCGGAGTTTTCTCGCCACTTCATCCACCCTACGCTTACTCGATGATTGATGTCGTCATCACAAGTTGCTTCACTATTGATCATATATCCCAGATATTTAAACTTTTCACACTTGGGAAGCACATTTCCATTCAAATAAATGTCTGGAATAGGCTTGTCTGGATCAGAAAAAAGGGCAGCACAGGTATTCAGTCTTTTTAGCGCTAATACGGTACCCATTTCCTTCCAGAACATCAATCCAAACGTCAAGTGCTCGTTGCAGGGATGTAGGATCCTCGCTTATGATGGTTCCATCGTCAGCAAAGAATAATTGTTGTACTTTATTGTCCGTTACTTTTCCTTCGAGCAAATAATCCAGAACAGCAATAAAGAGCAGTGGACTCAAGACACTTCCCTGATGTACACCTACTGTTATTTGGAATTCTTCGGTGACTCCAGCTGGGCATCTCACTTTTGTAACTGCTCCCTCGTACATGTCCATAATTATTCGCACATAGGCCTCAGAAACTCCTCGGTGTCTGAGGGCCACCCATATCAGATCTCGTGGTTGTCGATCGAATGCTTTTTCGAAGTCAACCAACACAATATGCAAATCCTCTAAGGCATCTCATTGTTTTTCCATAATGATCCTTATACTTTGGATTGCGTCTGTAGTTGACTTACCCGCGACAAACCCACATTGGTCATCAGACAGCCTTATTATTTTTCGCAGTCGGCTATCCAAAACCCGCTCAACGATCTTCATAGTGTGGGACATCAACTTGATCGAACGATAGTTGTCACAGCTTCTGGTATCTCCCTTTCCCTTGTACATTGGAAGAAGAAAACTTTCCCTCCATTGATTAGGCAAACTGTCACCTCTTATAAGTTTGGAGATGAGAATCGTGAGCCATCTCAACCCGATGTCTCCCATATTTTTCCAAAACTCATATGGTACCTCGTCTGGCCTAATCGCTTTGCCTTTTTTGGAGTTTTTATCTGCCTCCCTAACTTCTTCGACTGTAATGTCGGATACTTCCGTAAAGTTAGGTGCAGCTGTTGGAAAGTGGCGCCGAGGAAACTGTTCATTCAAAAGATTATCACAATACTGTCGCCACCTGTGAAGAATTTTGTCGTCATCCACAAGTAGCAGTCTTTGAGCATCATTTATGAACTTCGGCGAACGAATCTCCTGCGCATTTCTTCTTCTCTGAGCGGTTATTTTGAAAATGGTTGCTCCCTTATTCAAGTTACTTTGTCTTAGCTCTTGGATTGCCTGATTTGCTTCAGCAGCTGGGGCAGAAATCTCTTCCAGCTCTCGATACAGGCACTCCGTGCTTTTTGCTTGAAGTTGGGCGCACTTTTTCTTCGCTTCTTTTCTGCAGTTCTTGTATTCCATTTTGAGACGCGCTTTTTCATTTGTATTTCTTGAGGGGCACTTCGACCAAGCTTGGAAAGCTGCTTTCTTCTTTCTAATCACTGCTTTAGCTTCATCATCCCACCACCAGGTTTCTTTAGCTTGTTGGTGGTGTCCTTTTGAGACTCCTAACAGTGATTTGGCTCTCTCTAAGCAGGTTCGTTGTAGGCGATTCCACATATTTTGTGCCGTCATTGTATTTGAAACTGCGTCGATGGTATTACACAGCTGACTTTGCATATACGAAATGAACTGCTGTCCTTTGGTTTTCTCCAGATTGTACCACTTGATTCTCCTAGGAGCCTTTGTTTGTTTGACTTCCTTCACCGCATCCGTAAAAAATTCTGTTAAAAGAAGACGGTGTTGTTGAGCGGCAGCTTCTCCTAGTATCACTTTGCAGTCTTTCACCCGAGATTTCATGTAATTGGTTACCAAATGGTAAGCAATCTGGGTTTCATTTCCTCCACTGCTGTAAGTGATAAGGTGTCGGTCTTGTTTGATGAACATGGTATTTAGTACGATTAGACCGTATGACTTGCACATATTTAGAATATCTTCACCAGGAGTGTTCCTGGTGCCGAATCCCAAACCTCCATGGCAGTCTTCATAATCCTCGTTTGTCTTCCCGACATGTAAATTCAAATCTCCTCCAACAAACAAATACTCTTCTTTTGGGATGTTCTTAAGTAGGTTATGAAAATCAAGCCAGAATGCATCTTTTTCCTCCTGCTCACACCCTATTTGGGGAGCATATGCACTGATTATATTCCAGACCTTTCCTTCCATCACCAATTTAAGAGACATCAAACGGTCACTGGACTTCAAAATGGTCAACACGCTGTTACATAAACTTTGGTCAAGGATGATACCGACTCCGTTCCTACCTTGTTCTGTTCCATAGTAGAACATCTTGTAAGCCTTGGTCTTTGCATCTAAGAAACGGCCTTTGTTTGCTGTGTTTCGCCATTTCGTTTCCTGAACACACAAGATGTCCACTCGCCTCCTTCTCATCATCTCTTCGAGTTCGAGACTTTTACCAGTCATACTTCCAACGTTCCAACTCGCGACTCTAAATTTTCGTCCAACTCGTCGCATTACTTTGCTAGCCCCGGAATTCGTATAGCTCTGACCCGAACATTGCTGCTCGGTCCAGGATCAGCTCCATGCATAGCAATGGAACTGCCTGGCGGGGTAGTGCTTCTTATGTTTGCAAGTACTTCCATAATGCTCAAAATTTTTCAAAAATTTTCCTTTCATCCTTTTCGACACATGCATGCTCCATTTAATGAGTTTGATTTCCCTTTTACTACACCGGTAATCTCCAGTCGTGTATTTTTTTTTTTTTTTTTTTTTTTTTATCTTTTAAACCAAGAAAAATTTTAGTGTTCGGTTTTTTGCTTTTTAGTAAGAACTAATAAAAGCATTGAATATGGAAAGAAAAAATGGCCCTTAATGGGGCAAAATTATGTAAAAAAAAATTAGTTAAGAAAAAAATATTTTCTTTTTTCAAAATTTTGACTTTGAGGCTTGATATCTCTAAAACTTTTCATTAAGCGAACTTAAGTTAAAACTTTTATTAAAGAACAAAGCAATAGCTTTCAAAAACATTAAAGTATGAGAAATTGAATGGCTTAGTTGATTTTTAATAATTTTTTAAAAAATTGTGTAAATTTCATATAAAATTGCCCCTCGCGCCTTGATATAGACGCCCCTCCATACAACTTTTTTTGTCTTGACCAAACCTATTCGTCCTGAGCCTTTGGAAAACCGTATCTAAAACACCCTACATAAATAAAATAAAATTCTAAAAGTTAATAATTAATTATAAAAATAATTAAAAAATTGAGAGCGGTGAAATTTTTTTTTTAACTTTTTTCTATACGCCATTCAAAACTTATTTTCGAAAATTTCATGAAAATCCGTGAACTGGCCTTGGATTCCTAGGTAAAAAGCTTATGGTCCTCCACTATATGAGTTATGACCTTACTAACTTCACTCTTATCACTTTGAAGATTTTTAGTCCAAGATTTTGCGGACTCAAACACATCGGAAATGCTCCCCTGTTTCGTTTGAACACCCTGTTGACATTTTCTGGTCCTGGTGAAAAGAGACAGCACTGAGTGTGTTTCTTCAATGAAACTTACAATTGACTGAGTCTTCTGTCAT
The DNA here is from genome assembly GCA_949752695.1 of Melanostoma scalare. Lineage (NCBI taxonomy): Eukaryota > Metazoa > Arthropoda > Insecta > Diptera > Syrphidae > Melanostoma > Melanostoma scalare. Next base: position 68,048,542 of record OX456985.1, read on the forward strand.
CCACATTTGTACTTGATAGTTCTAAGAGTAAATCAATTCATCCTTTGACTTTTAAGTCTTCAAACACCAATCAAGACCAAGTTCGTATGTGATGTGATGATATTAACTAAAGCTGACATGATAGCTTACATCTCTTCAACTTAATTAAATCTATTCTGTACAAAATTACTCCTCGAAGTATTTTGATTTCCAATTTCTGTCTTGCCATCACTGCCACTTTTAAACATCATCCAATAAATTCCCGAGTGCTTAAATGGTTTGAGTTACCTTTGTTATCAAATACATCGCCCTATTAGTAGCCCATTCCCGTTCCTTCAACTCGTCTAAATTTCTTTCTCTCTTTTATTTGTCCATTTACTTTATCCATTTCCACTCAATTTTCCACCCAGACAAGACTGACACAAAGATTGATGGACACTTAATTACTAAACTTGTATACAACAGCATCTTTTCCAACAAACAGTTCGAAAGAGGTCAAAATCGAACGGTGGTAAATTCTTAATGAAACACATATACGACTACCCGTTACATTTATACATTTATTTTTAAGTCGATGCTGTTGGAAATTATTTCTCTAACTTCGTCTTATTCGGGGTCAATCGATCAAAGGAAAGCAAAACAAAAGCCAAAGAAGAAAAAAATGGTTGTATACGAAATGCAAGTTGTAGAAAAAATAAATATAAAAACTTCTAAGTAGGTATGTGGCCAATAGAGGAGAAGTTTGTCCTTTTCCGTTTTTTTTTTTGTCTTCGAAACGGAAGTAGTTTCTGGTAAGAGTAGTTGTTCTCTGTGTCTGTTATATAAAGTACGAGAAAGCAAAACTTTTGCACTGTGAAAATGTCATCTGCTTGATGGACTTTAGAAATCCTTCGTACAACTTAATTTTTTCCTCAGATGCAATGTGTTCTACTTTGCTTAATGTTTTCCGGAAATGTCGTCTTTTGAGAAGGTCTTATTTTTATTATAAAGACATATCCTTCGCCATTGGGGCAGCCGGCGAAATGGAAAAAAATAAAAACTTGAATTTGCTTGACGTCAGTTGGTTTGTTGTTTGATCATGATAACTTTGAAATGAGTCCATCTTTAGTGTCCTGATTGCATATTCGATTTCTTTCGAAGTGTTGTCCCTTGTTTTAGTTTGATGAATTCAAAATAGGGAGGAAACCTATGGTTCCTGGACGATAGATCGATTGTCATTCAAAGAAGTGAGAATGATTTCTTCGTTTGCTCTATGGGAACTTGTTTAAAAAATGTTTTTCTTCCCCTTCTACACACCCTGATGGAGTTCTTATGCGATTCTTAAAATTCTTGGAAGAACTTTACCCAGACAACTGTTTCGTGGTAAGATCACAAAGTCATGCTGCGCATCGGAACGTACAGCGCTTAACCCAGTTTTTTGATGACTAAAGTCAGTTGATATAGTGCTTGAGTTCTACTCATTCTGGTTTTCGTTTGAAAGGGAGTTTCAAAAACGCGCTTGTTGTTGATTAGATTCTCAAAGACGGGGATGCCAATTGTGCGACGTTCTTAACTTTGATGGATTTCTCAAAAGCATTTGACATGGTGGATCTGCTCTGTAAAAAAACTTTTGCATAGTTCTGGATCTTCTTCTCGTGCGGTCAAACTACTTTCTTCATTTTAACACGTGGCAGTGGGAAACCAACTGGTATTCCGCAGGGCTCCATTGTCGGGCCAATATTATCTTCCCTTTATGCCAACGACAAATAGTAAATCATTGTTCTGTCTGATGACTTTCAAATTTTCTTCTGTTGTCCGTTAGATATGATAAATAGTACCATCAAATTAGTTGATCAAGACCTAGAAGTCATTCAACAGTGGGCTCTTAAACTTAACCCAGCCAAGTCTAGGACAACATGCATCTATAAGCATTCTGTATACGCATCAACTTCACCAACTTTTAATAAAACTAGGATAGTCATCCGTAAACACACGTAAACGTGGCCAAAGCACATTACTTAAGAATCATCTGCAATGATTCCCGTAGGGCTCCATTCATGATCATCTTCAATGACTCCCTTACTTGGACAGATCATGTGGTAAGTGGTAACTGCTATTAGAAATGTTAACAAAGGTATCCGATTTTTGTAGTCTACTTAAAGTTCGTTGCATGTAAAAACTAAGATGCGATTAATCAACTCCCTCTTACTACCAGCTTTACCAAATGTTTGTGAATGCTTTGTCTGCTTTTGCTGAAAACAAGTTTAACGTCACTTACAACAATTTAGTAAGAAAAGCTTTTAACGAACGTTTTTTTAGCTTTTGCTTTTTCACGAAGAACTGCTATTATACTGCTGCCTATATTGTACTGTTTGCAGCTCGAGCGCTCATTCCTTGGCCATGTTGCGATATTATGGAACTCATTAGCCTTTACACTTAAGAGAATCACAAAACAAAAGATTTTGTTGGAGAGCGTTTATCTTGGCCTAACTATTTGATTTTGATTTTTAAAGCACATCGATGAAACTAAACGGGCTTTCACATGGCTATAAATTGTTTTTGAAACCTTCTCCAGATGTTCTCAAATTAATAACCAATTTCTCATTTGGTTTGAGTTGTCCGAACTAATTTTTCACACGCCATCGCCATCGACATAGAACATTTTGCGGTTGACATCCAGCTTCCAGCACACAAAAATGACTCCTCTGCAAGCAATGACGTTTGTGTTTCTTCTTAAACCGAAGACAGTATAAACCTTCCGTAAACTCACTATGTTACTAATGTCAACTGCAAACATCTACTGTCGACCTAACCAGAATTATTACATTTCATTTCCTTTAAATGGTAGTGGGGTAAAAGTGTTTAACAAATTTAAGTTCATGTCAAACCTCTTTGTCGAAAAAGTGTGTTAAAGAGCTTAAAATGAAGTCAGTTTGAAATTTGACCGAACAATTCGTAACTTCATAATGCTCCATTTGTGAAAAAAATAAATCAACTGAGCTTGAAACCAGTGCTGCCGTTTCTACTGTCATGACAGTAGACTACTGTTTTTTCACTCTAAAAAAGTACAATCTCCTGTCTCCTGTTACCAAGGCATTTTTTTCAAAATTCTACTGTTTTCTGACTTTTCTAACTATATTACATTGTAACTCATAACTATATTACATAAGTAACTCAGTAGTCAAACATTTTATTACTTCATTAAATTTGGCTTGAATTATTTCAATGAATTTAACGCATTGTTCCAATCTAAGAAAGTTTTAATACATCGGCTACAAACGGAATCTGAGAGAATTTTTTTTTTTAAATGGCTAATAATTTCATTTTGCCAGATAAATTAAATATTTCTGTTGGTATTTTAGATGCTGATAATTATAAAAACTTGTCTCACATTTATTTGGGGGCCGAATGTGAGGAATCTTTAAAAAAATCAGTTTTTTTTGATTGAAGATGTTGAAAATATTCGGGAAAATGCTTTAAATTTCTACATTAAAGGATGCAGTGAAATAAAAAAACGTTTTCCAATAGATAGTTTACTTTTTCAACAGTTTCAATTTGTAGATTCTTGTATAGCTCTTAATTTAAACAGAACACAAAACTTGAATTCTTTGCAAATACTTTGTGATAATTTTTCGAAATTGATAAATACAGTTGATCTTTTAAACGAGTGGCATAGTTTGCCTACGTACTTTAAAGAAGAAGAAAGACAAAAAGTAAAAGACGTAGGTATTGAAGAATTTTGGAACATGATTGCAGGTATCAAAGATTACAACGATGAACTAATTTTTAAAAATATCTTTAAATTGGCTGAGATTGTTTTAAGTTTGCCACACTCAAATGCAGAATGTGAGCAAATTTTCAGCATTGTTACCGATGCAAAAACGAAAAATCGAAACTGTTTAGGGAATAAGACTCTCAATGCTATTGCTGTCATAAGATCGCACTTAAAAGAAGATGATTTGAATTGTACGGCAATCCAAATTACGGAAACACATTTGAATTTAATGAAAAATCAATGAGAAAATATGTGATTATATTTTAAATAATAATTTCAACTAAAAGACTGATATATTGTCCTATTTTATTTTAGTTTTTAATTCTTTTTTGATTAGTAAGCCATACATTTAAAAATATGTAATTGTGAACATGAAATTTTTTTGTTTAGTTTTTGGATAATTTTATAAGTTATTTATTTTGTTTGCTTTGAATAATAATTAAGGTTTGTTTTAAGAAAAAAAATTAAAAAATAAATAAATGAATTTCCAGTTTAGTTTGGTGAGACCAAACAGAAACCTTAGAATTTTTTTCATTTTGTAAGGTTGATGTATCGAGTTTTCAACTCTCTGCATAGCATTCTTATACAATTTAGAAGAAACATTGCTAAATCTTTATTTGACTTAAGGTGATGCCAGCACGTTATTGATAAATACCGACGTAAGCGAGGTTCACTAACACATTCGAGTCCAGTTGGACGTTCTATTCGAAAAAAAATTAAATCTCCTGTTTTTTCAACCCGTTGAACAGGAAATCTCCTGTTTTTGTCAATTCATCGAACGGCAGCACTGCTTGAAACAAAGTCACAGAGAACGTGTCACACTAACCTAGTCCACTTGAGTACTCATTTTACTGCATACATAAATTTCATTGTTTTGGTTATGACGTTACCTTATGTTAGTGTTGAGGTGTTAATTTTTTTATGTTGCTTAAATCGTTGCTAGTTCATTCCGTTTGTGTGTTCGGCATTTGTTTTGTAAAAGTTAACAGAGAATAAAGAATTTGACGGTAGTGAAATAAGGGCACACAGCTTGATCGACGAAGAGAAATAAAATATTTGGCAGTTGGAAAATAATAAATCAATTTCCTTAAATGGTTTGAAATTATTGATAAAGTCAACATCATCGGTGATGTATATTCTTACAAAGAGTTCTTCCGCGCACATCAGCTAATATCTTTTCATCTGATACTCAAAACAGATAAATCTAACTACAATCTCATAGTTTAGAAACAAAAATAGAGGAAGCGATGGTTTTATTGAACCAAAGCATCCAATGATTGCTATTGGCCTTGCCGAGCTTACGAACAGACGCTGTCAGTTGCAAATCAGAGCTCACAGAGAGGATGCCAAAACTCAAATAAGCGTTCTTAGGGGCCCATGTGGGCCCGTTGTGTAATGGGTAGCCCAGAAACATCGAAATATTTGATCGGGTATCGTCTTTTGTAAGGAACTGGCAAGTCTTCCGATAACTATAAAATACAAATTTACATCATAAGCGCTTTCTAGCTTAGAAAGTCGGAATTGGTATAGAATTTAAGGTCTTGAAAGCGGTTGGGTCCCTAGGTTTCCATGGCATTGTTGCGCTACCCTATCTGTTTTATTTTTATTCGAAAATCGTTCGTTCTTATGGCTTACCCTGTATTAGAATGAAAAATATAGAGATAGACGTAAACTGTTTTGAATAAAACCTGGTCTCTTGACATTTGGACGTTATCACAGATACGGCCAGATGCGACAAATCGGAGAGGAAGATGATTATTGTAGTGGCGCTGTGCTGCTTAAGGCTGGACAGCTATATCCGGCTTTTGATGTCTGATCAGTGAACTTTATTTAGAAATTCCTGATTTCTGAATTCTGATGTTTGATCTTTTAACAAATAAAAAAGGCAAACTTTGGGGCCAAGTTTAATCATCTCTGTTCTCTAAGTCTTTAATATATTTGCTCTCTGAACTCTCTTCACTGATTTTTGATCACTGATCTTTGAGCACTGATCTCTTATTACTGATCTACGATCTTTGAACTCTGGTCTCTATATTCTGGGTTCTGATTTCTGCTCTCTGATTTCTGATCACTGATCTCTCTCTAATCACTGATCTTTCAAATCTGTGGTCTCTGATCTCTAGTCTCTGAACTTACATAGGTCTCTTAGCTTAGGTATCTGAACTTGATCTTTGGTCTTTGAGGTCTGGTCTCTACATTTTGGTTTTTGATCTTTGCGCTCTGATTTCTTATTCTCTGATCTCCAATTTTTGATATTCAGCCTCTGAATTCTGATCACTGATCTCAAATCACTGATTTTTCATCTATGGTCTCTGATCTTTGATCTATGGTTTTGATCTTCAGTCTCTGAACATTGGTCTCTGAACTTTGGTATCTGAACTTGATCTTCGATCTTTGAACTCTGGGTCTGTACATTCTGGTTTCTGATCTCTGCGCTCTGATTTCTTATTCTCTGATCTTCGATCTTCAATTTTTGATCTTTTGTCTCTGAATTCTGATCACTGATATTTGATCTGTGTTCTCTGATCTGTAATCACTGAATCTCTTTACTCTGGTTTCTGATCCTTACTCTCTGATTATTTGTTCTCTGATCTACAATTTTTGATCTAAAGTCTCTGAATTCCGGCCTCTGATCTCTTATCACTGATCTCTGTTAGTGATTATAATCTTTGATCAGTGATCTTTTAAATCTGCCCACTGATCACTGATCTCTGATTACTGATCTCTAATACTGATCTTTGATTTGTGGTCTCTGATCTCTAGTCTCTGAACTTTGGTCTCTGAACTCTAGTTTAATTCTAATCACTGATCTTCAATCTATGAACTCTGGTCCCAAAACTCTGCTTCTGAACTCTGCTCTCTGATTTCTTGTTCTCTGATCTCGCATTTTTGGTCATTAGTCTCTGAATTCTGAACTCTAATCACTAACCCCTCTAATCACCTAACATTGTTCACTGGTCTTTGATGACTGATCTTTGATCTCTGGCTTCTGATCACTGATGATTTATCTCTGATCTTTGATCTTTAATCACTGATCTCTGGTAACTGAACTGTGATCAGTGATCTTTGATTTCTTATACTCTAATATTAAAAAATTATCTCTGTTCTCTGATCTCTAACCACTAAACTTTGATCTCTGATCTCTTATCTTGTACTGTAATTCTATTTAAGGATGCTTCTTTATAAAAAGATCAGTAACGTTGAAGTTTTATTACTCTCTTTATGCCGCATTGATAGAGCTCCAAATACTTAAGTTAAGCCAAGTTGTGATGTCGTATTTTTGACAAACAGTTTTCTGAAGGAAGACATTACTAACTGGCTTTTAGCAGCGGTCATCAGATTGATACTCACCTACGTGTTGACAGTATTCTAGGCTGCATAATATACAATGACTCTTTGCTACAATCTAAAAAGTCCAGAGTGCCCAACTCTATGTATGTATATCACTTCAGGTCATCGTTCAAAACCTTCAGCTGACGTAGACATGTTTCTCAAACGAACACCGCTTGATATGTCCCGCTAACAAAAGAAAATTCCCTAAAGGTCTACATGGGACGAAAAGGAACTTTTGGCATATTTAATGATTAAGTTTTACACACTCTATGTTTATAGTTTCTCCATCTTGAACGCCATCATATTCGGTTTTTTTTTTTTTTTTGAAAACCACGATGGAAGGTTCCTCAGAGCACAATAAACTTGAAGCGGTTATAAATTAAGAAGAAGAAAATACACAAACCTTTTTGCCAAACGATTAGAGCTCACCTTCTATTCCAATTCCCGGCTGATTTCTAAACTTTTCTCAAGATCTCAATGTTCCCTTTGAAAGTTTTTAATTATTACTCCCATCAAACACTCTACAAAAGTAATAAATCCCAAAAGTTTGTTTTCCAATGCGCTTGTTTAGTGCATAAGCATATATCTTCAGTATTCGCTTCAATAGCTGGAGTGATTTTTGTTGTTTCCTCAAGGAAAGCACAAAACTTTTTCCCATTCACTTTTAATTGAAGAATTTTCGTGTTTCCACCTGACAAGCATAAGACTTCTTTGATTTTTTCTTTTACTTTTTTAGTCAAGGAGCAGAAATAAAGGCATTAGGCACCATTGAAACTTCCACAAGCAGCAACCAGCATGATGCCAGTTAGCTTAGCAACTACTGCAACGTAACCCATTAGCTCTTAATTTCTCTTTTGGCAATAGGAACCAACTGTTCAAAAATTCCTTGCAAAATGGATACCTATGTATTCTTAGTTTTGAAGTTTTGAAGTAGGGAATAGAACTTCACTCCGTTTCCTGCATAACTACAGCGTTTGTTCGCTTCTTATTTGATTATCTTGTTTTCAAACAAATATACGACTGATGCTCTTCGTGGAACTAGGAACGACTGACGTGGTATTCAACTAATCTTTTTTGAGTTCTTCTACTAGAGAAGGAGTAATTTCCTCTTTCACAAGAATCCTTGCTTAAATTTTGAGAAGGTTTCGTTTCAACTTTTCTTCTTTGATTTCATCTTTATGAACAAAGTGTGAATGATTGGCGGGTTTCCTCCTCTATGTCTTTGATTCCTATGCAAATTTGGGAAATTGATATTTCCAAAACAACCTTCGCAGCTCTGACGAAAGAAAAAAAAAACGATTACACCTCTTGCCTGGGAATTCCACCTTACGACGACCCAACCATGTATAACAATAGAAAAAAAAATAGAAAAACCAGTAGCCTTATCCATTAGCCAAGCCTATCTTCTTCGCTCCAAGTAAGAATACCTAACCACAGAGGTCACATGATAAGTAATTAGTTTGTGTGCGGCTGCTGAACTGATGGCGCAACATCAAATTTGCCATCCAAGCATCGGCATCGGCATCCTCATCGCGGCCGTTGTCGGTAGCTTGGTTTGTGTTTTTGAATTAATTTTGCCGCAGAACTACAAAACGTGGTTGTCATTTTTAGAAGCATCCAGCTCACACAAAAGGCCTTACAGGAACTCATGAATGATAACAGCATGTAAAAGCCTTCATTGCGTAAATTTTCTGCCATCCATCGCATCGCCACGATGCAGCAGCGATGCCCGTAAAGCCAACCAACCAACGGACAAATACGCTCTTATAATACCCGCGCTAAAGATGCATCCATGCATCCATTCATTTGAAAATGTGTTTTGCAACGTTGTCATTTGAAGTCTTTTTTTTTGCTTCTTTCGTTTTTTTGTATAAACAGATGACTGCCTCTGGCACAGACTATACCAGTCAAAGCAGGTGGTTTCAAAAAATAATGATGTCTGCAATTACATGGATGAGTTTGTGATTTTGTTTGTGTACATGGGTCGCATATATGCGGATTACAATTTAATTTAATAAAAAAAATGATATGGAAGAATGGAAAAAATGTTAAAAATTTCAAACTTGGCTTAAAACTTTTTGCTCTCATTGAAATGCCACATAAATGTACACTACACTTCTGTGAATGCGAAGTTCGTTCTTTTTGATTCTCATTGTTTTGGGTCACCGGCTGAATTGGTATGTGACTGATTCCTGGCATTTTTACATTTTATTTTGATGTAAGCCAACAAATTGTAAGCCGTATTTTATTGCTTTTTTTTCCGAACTTTGCCTTTAACATTTTCGAGTCCTGTTCTCATATCAGAGTCCTGTTCTCCCACAGAGTGCTCGGTTGGGTTCCTTAACTTTGGATAATATTACATCAAATTACAAAAAAAAAAGAAAAAACAATAGAACTCCCTTGTTTCTCTCTGAAGTAATTAAGTACTTTATTTTCACTCTCTTTGGTATTTTTACACGATTTAAATATGCCATGCCCTACTCCTCATTTCACATTCCCTCGGTGCTTCGTTGTGTTGGTTTCAAAAACTACAAGGTTCATTGTTTTGTTTGAATTCTGAAAATAAAATTCGCTCCAACAGGTGAATTGAATTCAGGGTATAATGTTTTGCATTAAATCTGATAATGTTTTCAAACTTCTCTAACACACAATCTAAAGTATGCCTGGGATCATCGGAATATTTTCTCTTGAAAAACTCCAACTCCGAACTCAGTACCGTTGGCATGTAGCAGGAATTTTGATACAACCTGTATAAGTTTTGTTGGGATTTTTTCTAATCCTTGTGTTGAAATTCATATAGCGAATGAAGAATTCCACGATTATATCGCATAATTAAAAGGCTCTACTTTTGTTCTCTCTGTGTGCACTCTAGGCATTAGGTGGAAGAAGATGTTTTGAATTTACTTTTCTGTAATTGGAATAATAACATAAGGTTCTTATGTTTTTTGTTATTGAACCTTAAACCAAAAGTAAGCGAAAATATTTCAGTTGTAATGCAATGCCCGTGGCGTGATGGTCTGACTGTTACGTGGAAGTTCGAGGATCGAATTAAAAGAATATCTAATTATAATTCTACCGGTATACTCTTTCATTGAGGAATTTTCAAGTCCTGAGAGAGAATCACAATGCAATGAAAAGAGCCTTCTCACTTAGCTATTCCTAGTCTACAGAAATGTGTATAGGTCCGCTCCATATTTCACAAAGGAATGGTTAAAAATGCGCGCTTAGCCTGAGAGCAATTCAAACTCTGTCGTATAACTCAATTGCTTTATTTATTTATTTATTGAGGAGTTGTATCACGTTTTTTAAATTCGATCAATTCGATAAAAATCAATTTAAATTTGTATTACCATAACCTTGAACGTTTGATCAATTTAATGACTTAAAGCATTTAACAAATGGTTGCAGTATAGGACCCCAAATTCTAAACCACCATAACTTAATTTTCATAAACTTCTCACTTGGACATAAAAATAAATATTATGTCACCACTATGCTTTGGATACCTCGGGCCTTACGCATTCTTCAAAGACCTTTTATTTTATGCAGAGAGTTAGGAAGCGCTTTTCATGACATTGGAGCTGCCAACCACCCGCAAAAGACAATGTAAAAAAAATAATTTTCTGATGTTTCTGGAATTCGAAACACGTAACAGCCACGGACAACACATTCATTAAATAAAACTTCACTCAAAATTAATATGGAAGGATACACTTTTGGCTTTCGAAAAAGATTTGAAATAATTTTGTTAGTGTTGCAGTTGATTTTTTTATATTTATTTTTGTATTTTAAACCAATTTCTTCTTAATGCTTCACCTTCTCAGCAGTGGAAGCGGAGGACACATTCCCAATTCACTTTTGATTTTTACATTTACTCAACATTAACGTTTAGTACTACTGTTGCATATCAGAGGAATCACACTTTATACAAAATCTGTGTAAAAAAAACAAAATGCTTTATTGAATATTGGGTCCTTTCCTTATACAATTCCAATGTTTGAAATATGATGGCCCTGAGCGCCGTAAATTCTTAAAATATTGATAAGGAACTGTTTCGTGGGAAAAATGATTCTTTAGAATTTATTGCTACGTCCTGCGATGTTAGTGATTTTACTTTATCAGCAGCCCTGAACAAATTGAAATAAATAAGTAAATAGCGTGGCGCAACAGAGGGGAGAGCTCCGGGGTCTATCACTTTTCTCTGAACTATACCTTGGCAGGGAGTGGAAGGGACCTTCAATTTTACCGGTTCGAGATTGACAAAGCGATAAAGTGCTTTTCATGGCTGTTAGGGCGCTTTTGAATAGTCCCCTTTTCCTTATAGACTTTGCGAATCTTGTGTGGATACTCACACACCTTTTGTTAAAGAACCGAGCGACTAAAGAAAAAGATCCGATCACCTTGGAGGTTAGTAAAAGAAGGGTTTTATTTCAACACTATCAGAGGCGAACCTATAAAAATGGAGGGACTTCCCCCATCAAGGCGACCTCTTACATAAAATATACGTAACTTAAATCTAGTACAATTCGGGATTTATTGCTTAAGCTGAATGCACATGAACAATGGCAATAAAATTACTATTAGATGAGTTGCCAATTTGTTGCAAGCAAAGCGATGACCGTGTAAAGCAATTGGATGTTTCCACACAGCACACTGAACAACATATCAACAACTTGCAACTACCCGAACTTTTGTAGAGCTCCTTCGGGCTCTATTTCCTCACATCAAACAGCCAGTCATCTTCGGTAAAAGATGGAGGGTCGATCATTAAAGATGCTCAAAGTTAGATACTTTTGATTGACGCCAAAACCTAACCCAAAAGTGGGTTATTGCGTTGGACATTTCAACTAATAGTTTCTTCAGCATTAGCTTCCACCAGCTGAACCTAACTTAACGCGAGTATCTGATATCAGAGGAAAAGAAGTAGATGAACTGGTTGAAAATTTAAAAATATTGCAAATGTCCTGAACCAGACTAGATGCTATATGAGCTTAGGTAAAGGATAGGAGATATTGAGTTTATTTTAGACGTGTGGTTTTTAATCTGGCAATACTTTTTTCAATGATTTATGCTCAAATTGATAAGCCATTTCATTGTGGAAGAATTGAAGATGCGCAACCACTGGCCACTGCGTACAATCAGTAAATTGTCTGGAAACGAAATCGCTGTTGACAGGCGCGCTGATTATTGCATACTTTCGAGCCATAGCAGGCCTGTGAGTTACCTCCCAGACTGTGCGATCTAACACCACTGGTCTACTTTTTGTGAGATAATGGGGAATCGTTTGTCAACGCAGACAAGCTCGAGACGATTGACGCCTTGGAAGAAAATATTCGGCACGCTTTTACTGGCATACTGCTCCTAAAGCTGCAAAATGTTTTCGAAAAATGAACAACTCGGTTCAAATTTATTCGTACCAAGAAGCGGCGGCAACTTGTCGTAAATTTTTAAAACGTAATGGCAATTCCTTATCTTTATAAAAGGGCTGGATTCCATAACAATAATCTACATGCCATTTTGATCTCGTCCTTCGTTTCCCGTAGTTTTTATGTGAGCAAAAGTAACATTCAGGAAAAATGCCATAACTCGAAAACGGGTCGACTGAATTCAGATATTTTTTATAAAGCCTATCTACCAACATCTCCGAAGCTACCACAAATTTTGTTTAATGCGGTCGAGCCATTCTCAAGTGATGCGATTACAACCAACCGTACACTTCTTTTTATATGTATATTAAGATATCGTAGTTCCTTAGAGGACTCCAATGTTCTCAAGCTGGCTTCAGAAAGGGAATAATCAAAGATATGCACGCGTGGGAACTGCGATAAAGATAATATGCCAAGCGGGAGTTATTCCAAGTCACTGCATGAGTACACTTCTTCATCTGCTTTTCTTCCAGCTTTTGAATTTCATCTGGACGCCGCCCATTAGCTTATATGTGAAATAACAACCACCTTAATTCCATCTAGTGCACAGCAAAAAAGGGGGGCTGTTTCGCTGGCACTACAAAGGACCAGTAGTTTGGTCTGAATGTTCAACATTAGCTTAGGCCTTCTGTTTTTTTTTTTTTTTTTAGAGAAAACCTTTGCCAGAAGGTAAGGCTAGAGGGGAACAAAGTTCATCAAATAATATTTTTTGACGATGAGCCATTATGAGCTAGAATCCTGAGTTTTTGTGCTGTTCGCTTTCTGTTCCAGATATTTATTTGAATTAAAAAGAGCTTCCCAAGAGTGAACAGTTTAAAAATCTAGACGTGTCTCTATATGCACCCAACACGAGCTAGCAATAGTCATTTGAGGGCTAAATAAGAGTCTTACTTTTCTTCTTCGTTAGTTCAACCATTTTTTTTTTTAGTAATTTGATGAAAAAAAAACAAATCATGTAGATTCGTTTAAAACGAATCCACTCAATCATTTCTGATGAAAAAGGTAATTGCGATTCCAATTAGTTATTCATAAACGTGCTTATTATAGTCGTTTGAGTTGAAAACCTCACGGTTTTGGTCCGTGTTTGTTCGTTTAAAACGAAATCACTCAATCATTTGTCATGAAAAAGGTTTCTAATGGGTCAATCTAAAATGAACTCATTGCAGTTGTTTGAGATGAAAATGGCATATTGTTGCCGAGTTCACACAAATCTAAAACTGTTATTAGTTTTGTCATTGAAAGGCACATTTAAAATAAATTTACATTTTAATTGCATAACTTGCAGTTGGAAAAATAACGAAAATTTCGTTTTAAGCGAATCAACAAGATCTACACGATGGGTATTTTCCCCTCATTTGATTTTATTGAGGTCGTTTTACACAACTTTAGAAAGGACGTGAGGGACACAAATTAAAGAGAGTGAACAGGTTAACTGGCATCTAAATAAAATAAAAAGTGGAAGTTGCTGAAAGGAGCTAGTTTCAACTTCTACTGATCATGTAAGATGCTCATACTTTCTTGTTACATTTAGTGAACTGTTAACCTCACGAGCATGTGCTTAAAATTAATTTTGATATTGGAACCCCAAATAATTTCTGTATTCTGTTTGACGCAACGGATCACTGCACTACCTTTCATCACCACCAGACTGCGTTCTGCCCTTGGGACTAGTGCTTAGTGCCAAAGACTCTATCAAACAGAACGTACTCTGGCGGTGACAGCAAAATGCGTATTCCGGGCACCTCACCAGAATGTAACAAAGTACAGTGCACTTCTCACAACCATGCCTTGTGAGGGAATATAGGGGACTTACGTTCCGTCGATTTTGAACGGCTAATCTAGACAGTGCTTATCATGGCATTGAATTTACTATCGGAGTACTTTCCTCGCGAAAGGCGATACCCGTGGAAAAATATTTTCAACTTTTATGTTGGGATTCACGTATCAGTCAAACATGCTTACCATTTCGCCACGGGCACCACAACACACATAAATGATCCATTAAAGTTCGCTTTAGTTGCCCGAGAACTTCAGTTGTCTATTTGATCATTAGCAAGCTTTCTGGTACACCCTTTTTTACCTGTGCCGTGACGTTCTTTGTAAAAATCTACGCCTTCAATTTCCCTTCGCTTAATTTACCGTTCCGCTCACTTAAACGGTTTTCATTTTGAAAAGTGCTATACAGTGCCGAACAACACAGACAGCGAAACTCGCCGAACTTTTGCAAGCACGTTCGGGCCGTGCCTTTAATCATCTAAACAAAACTGCGTGTATTAACTTTAAAGTTTCGAACTGCAACGCTATCTGAGACATACAAGCTGATAGGAGGCCAAACAATTTAACTGCGCTTTCATAGAGAAAAATTCATAAAAAATTCAACTAAGTCAAGACACTTAATCCTACCAGTTTCCTACATTGTTGTCAAGAAAACATCTAATTTAAGTTTCTATGCTCCATCACTGCGATGTAAGAATCTAGGTAAGTTCATACTCAAGCAACTGGAACTACAATTATTTTCAATGTTAGAACTTGTGTGGAACACAACTTTGCAACACAAGTTCTTACCACAGTTTTACACAAACTTTCATAAAAAAAACCATCCTATCACAGTCTTCATGCTCAAAAACTTGTTCAGAACTTTTATGTCTACAAAAACTTTTGCTAATCCTATTAATCTGGTTGGTCGCGTTGTTTAGGTTTATATATATGCATCACATGTCGCAACTCCAGCCATTCAAAGTTATCAGTGTAGCTGTGCTCAAGCATGCGGTAAAACCAAGAAACATATTTCTTTTGGTGGTTAGTTTGCAAAGTGTCGGTAAGTTCCTAATAGCCTTGCACTCTTCACCCATAATAATTATTCCTACCAAGTCTTGCGTATACTATATTTGCAAACAACAGCATCCTTTTCTTGACAATAAACGTATTCCGGAGATAATTACAAAATAACTATAATCATCGTCCCAGCTCCCAATTGTGTGTTGATAAACTCCAACCTCATCGCCAACAAAATGGCAAACTTGTCGAGTATAATCGTAAACACAGCCATGCATATCAGCCACACAATATCATTACAAATTACTCATTTCCTATGCCCTCCTAGAAGTCGTTTGCTTTACTATGTATTCCAATTTCGCTTGATGCACCATGATCAACTTTTTCTCATCATCATTATTCTATTCGCAAGAACGGGTACTTGGATGGATGGTTGAACGGGTGGAGATTTAGTTTTGGAAGTCGAATAAGTAGGTTTGTCAGATTTTTTGGCAATTTGTGTCAGATGTGAAGCCATAGGAGCTATCCAATACTGGATCTAGACGAAGGTAGACAAAATGGACGAATGTTATTAATGCACTTCAACTTGATTACGAGAAAGCGAAGTGAGTCTATTCGACGACATAAGCTCTGATGGAATTGGCAAACTTCCAAATTGATATTTGCATGCGACGAGTTTTTGCGCTTCTTTTGCGGCTAAATGGCAAATAATAATGATTTCTTTTTTGTTGTTGTGGCTGTGTTGATGCTGGCCCATAGATGGGTATCTAGTTTGGTAGAAGGAAACTTTCCAATTTTGCATTCCCACGGTCTATGGTTTTTGGCCTACAGAATGATGATGTGCTTGTAATCCCATCGACAGTCGGATGGACAAAACTGTTCCCACTCCAGATGGTTTTTACTCAAGACTTGCATTTGTAAGGATTCGCCTTTAAACAAGCTTCGGTTTGCTTAAAAGTACATAGATCTTTCCTGACTCCAATATTGGCAAACAGCAACTCTCAGGTGTGGGCAAGCTTTCAACCCTGACTGTGCATCGATGACAGTTAATATATACATGGAAATGGAAGATAGGAGACATGCAACGTTAACATTAATACGAGAGGTTTTCCAATCCAATCCAATTCAGATTGGTGGGCTTGTTTCTAAGCCGCTTTAAGCACAAACACACGTACACCGACTTCTGCATACCCAAGTACGAGTATGCCTACGACGGAACGACGAAGTGAAATAGTTGCATGCAGCAACGTCATTATCATTACAATTTACTTTATTAATGAAATGCCGGTTGCCAATGGCATGCACTACACGTTGCACCACGTAGTGTCTAGGAACATACTCCTTGCACATATATGTGCACTCGCATACGTGCTGGCAGTTAACTTGTGATATTCTGAGGTGAACGTCACCGTCGCACTACAGCACAACACAGCACCGCACCACACCGCACCACACCTATTTGTAGCCTTAGCGTCATCATTGATTTGCATAGGTGAAATTAATTGTTTCTGTTACACCAACAGGGTATTCTGGCGTAGAATTGGTTTAGCTATTATTTATTATTGATGTTATTGTTATTGGAATGGATATGTAGGTATCCATGCATGCAGATGCACAATGCACATTCCGAGAGCAATTTGGGATTAAGAGATGCACCGAGACGTGAAATTAGTTTGAAGTGTAAGGAATGTAGTCTGCTGCTATGTATTTGGCAAAATTAGCTTCACATTAAATTATTGAAATTGAATGTTAGGGTTTGGCTATGTTTCAAAGTGCTGTCTTGACTTGTTTGTTAGGTTTTGAATTAATTTGATTCGAGGTTCAACAATAAATGTGCTGATTTCTTACAAGTAAAAAGATGTCCCTTGAAGGAAAAAGCATGAGACAGCTTATAAGTAAGTTTTCGGGACATTCTTACTAACTTAGGTGGGTATTACAGTACGGGGTGAACATGGGTCTCAACCAACATCCTTCAAAAATGACTTCAGTTTCGGGCGAGCTCTCTTCAGTTTCGCACTCTAAGTCGGTTGAGGTTTTCTTTCACTTGTTTGTGCCACCTAAGATGATGTATTTGTTTGAGCTGTGAGAAACGACGGGTTTCTCAGCCGAAGCGTTAACGTCAATCCGATCCACATGTACCAGCCATCGTAGTCTCGCGATGCGTTCTCTTCTAGCTAAGCCCATTACGCGGTACAGCTCGTTGTTATATCTTCTTCTCCACAAATTGTCTTCGCATACAAAGCCAAAGATCATTCGGAGAATTTTTCTTTCGAAGCGACCAAGGGTTTCCTCATCTGCTTTCGACAAGGTCCATGCTTCCGAGCCGTAAAGCAAGACTGAGATGATTAAAGTCCCATAAAGGGTTGCCTTTCTCAATTGTCTTCTTAACCCAAAGAAGCAAAGGTTGGCAAGAGTTATTCTAAATTTGATCTCCGCAATGATGTTGTTTTCGTGTCTATAGCGGATCCTAGGTAGACGAAGTCCTGTTATGTCTGTCTATTGTGACGTTTTGTCCAATTCGTCGATTTGTATTCTGTGTCGTTGTTTGATGACAACATATACCTCGTTTCACCCTCATTAACCATCATACCCGTTTTGCCCGCTTCTGTTTCAATGCTTAGTGCTTACCTATGACATTACGCTTCTTTCTTCCCATGACGCCAATATCTCTGCGTTAGCGAGTAATTGTACAGACTTTTGAAAAATACTTCCACTGGTGGTGACGTATTAGTTTTGTACAATCTTTTCAAGTAGGATGTTGAAGAAATCGCATGACAGTTTGTCGCCTTGCCTAATGCCTTTTTCGACATCAAAGGTCTTGGTGAGTTCTCTACCGACCTTGACGGAGCTGCGTGAACTCTTCAAAGTCATCCTGCACGGTTGTACGAGGTTTGCAGGGATACCAATACTAGACATGGCTCTATACAGCTCGTCTCTGTAAATATTGCCGTACGAGTCTTTGAGACCGATTGAAAGATGGTGTATGTTAATATCGTATTCTTAGGTTTTTTCCAAGATCTGGCGTAATGTGAGAATTAGATCGATTGTGGACTTTTCTGATCTAAAACCACATTTATAACGACCTTTCAAGTTGTTGGCGTGGTGTTTCAGACTTTCACATGTTATAGCAGACAAGATCTTATAAGCGGCGCTAAGGAGGCTTATCCCTCTATAATTCGCGCAATTGTTAGGGTCTCCCTTTCTTAGGATCGGACATACGATACTGAGGCTCGACCATACTCTCTTCCAAACATATACAGATCGTCTGGTGCGTGCTGCCTTCCAACTAATCTCCAGCTGCCTTAAAAGTTCGGCATTAAATCCATCTGCTCCTGCACTCTTTGTTGATTTAAGTTTGCATATGATAAGCTCAACTTCGATTTGGTCGGGGGACCACCATGAAGTTAAGTTGATCTTCGTCCATGTTGAATGGGAATTTTAAATGACAGCAGAATTAAAGTCTTCATCGGTGTTAAACAGTCTGCCGAATAGGTCTTTCCTGATTCTGAGTAGCGACTACGATTCTATAACTATGTTTCCCTACTGGTCTTTACAGGTTTGAGTTCGGGCCTTGCTACCCTGGCATGATCTTTTTACCTCTTGGCAAAACTTCCGAATGTCATTACTGTCATGGCAGCTTCCTTAGTTTTGGTGTTCTTTTTTTTTCGAAAAAATGACTTAAGTGTATCATCTCTTCTACAAATAATCCTTTCAATTCTTGTCCAGGGTATGCCAACCACCATTGGATCTTGAATGTGTTTACGTAGCATCAAACATTTAAGCAAAAAGAATCCTCTGCAACCCAAAAGTGAGTTCCAAGAGACTATGACTTTTTTTGTGTTTCAGGAGAATAAAATAAAACTTTCAAAAAATTGTACAAACAGTACATTTTCAAAAAGTTGTTTCTTCCTCCGTTTCGTCGTCATGATCTCGAAAAGATCACAGCTCTTCTATTTGATTGCTTCACTCTAGTAAGTTCACGTAAAGTACGCCGCGTTGACCTCAGATAGCATTGGCAAGCCTCCCAGTTTTGGATCGTTCCATGTCTGAATCGAACCAAGTGCATATGTCGTTCCATGTGTCTATACCAGGAGTTTTTTGATCTGCCTTTCTCTTCATTGTAAGCAAATAAGTTTTGTTTTATTTATTTATGTGTTAAGTTTTGAATTTGATCATTCATTTCTAAAGCATTATTTACTTATTTATTTTTTCTATTTTCAATTTCTTATTCAATTTTTTTTCTCATTTCAGGTAATTCAATCGAACTGATTTCTCCAAAGCTTGTGAGTTGAAAGTGTTGAGACACGAAAAATTAGTTTAAATATAAATTTTAAGTCAAAATTCTAAAATTAATATTCAAAATGTGAAAGTCTGTCTGTCCGTCTTTCTATGTTTATGTTACCGTCTCCCGCCCAAACTACTGACCCGACTTAAATAAAATGTTGTTCAGAGATAATCTAGAGCCTGAGGAAGGACATGGGCTGTATATGTTATCCCTTTATTCCTACGGAAACGCCAACGTAAACGGTAACCCAAAAACTACTGGACCGATTTCAAAAGTTCCTTTACCGTGATGATTTCTGTTAAATTTTCGATAACGCAGTTGAACTGAGAAGAAATATCTATCTTGATTTTAAAATAAATATTGGCAATTGAGAGTCATTTCCATATAAACTAATAAATTATGCTTGACGTGGTGGGGGATGTTTTTGAAAGTCTATCAGCAGACAATATTGTTGGACACTGGGCAACTCACATCTACTCAATTCCTTAGAATTATCAGGAGTAACTTCCAATAAGTTGAGGCTCCAAGTTGGTGTTCCACTGCCAAAAATGAGATATTTAGAATTGTACACAGCTACAAATTACACATCTGGTATGGGTATGCGGCACTAAAAAAGTTTTAATAATGACTGGAAGAGCCAAAAGAAGTAGAAAACGTTTTGATTCTCCGTATTCCTTTATTTCCCACTGATTTGTCATTTTAGTTTAAAAGAGTGCAGTATCCTCTGACACCAGTATTTGATGTTAATATAAATAAAGGTCATACGCTAACAGTTGCTGGTGTTCGTTAAGAAAAAGTCCCATGTCAACTCTATGTGGCACGCTCACGTGTATCAAACCTGCAAAACCTTTTTATTTGACAGAAAATGGAAGAAGTAAGAACATCGTTTGCAAAAATGTACTTAAGTAAAATAATATAGCAATAGGTTACTAAAATGCATGAATGTGTTTTATTTTCAAAATACTCGTAGTTGGCCTAAAAAATTTAAAATGCTGCTGAAAGGAACTATTCCATGCTAAGGAAGTCGCGGGCACAGCTAGTGTGACATAAAATAGAGAAAGTGAATTCTCATAATGAAACTACGAAACTAGTAGAACAACTAGTACAGGGACTACACAAGGAGGAGTACTCTTTTTTTCGAACTTGGTCGTCAACGAACTACTAAATTATCAAGAAGAAACAGTTTTCAAAGTTGTTGCCTAAGCGGATGATGTGAGAATTGCTGTCTCAGGCAAACACCCACAAAATGTACCAGAGCTGCTGCAAACGGCTCTCAATAAACTCAATCACTAGGTTGAAGTTTGAGGACTCAATATCAACCCCCTTAAAACGGAGCATGTTTTTTTTACGACAAAATACAAAATCCCGGACTTCAGATAAGAAAAACTAACCTGGAAAATTAATATAGAGGAAAGAGTGAATAAAGCTAACATTGGATTTTCTCTTGTAAGAGAGCTATTGATGGCAAATGGGGTTTCTCCCCCAATACTGTTTGATGGCTATACATATCGGTCATAAGACCCATACCTACTAACCAACCTGGCTTTTGTAGTGTATTCCATGCGGTAAATTTGGCGATCAAAGAAGTCCTCTCCTGTGGCTCAGAGAAAACGTTGTATCCTCCACGGATATTCGTACCTTTTCAAACAGTTAGGCTTGCTCTCAAAACTCTTGCCTTTGTCTACAAATTCTACTACCGTCCGAAACTGTCGTAATACGTCTCTAAAGGAGATGTCAGAACAGTCCAACATTCACCTTTCATGTGTTGCGGGTCACAGGGACATACCATACAACTGCATGGCAGACGAACTCGCCAAAAAACGACTTCTCATCTTCGAACTGAATGGAACAACATAGGTATACCTATCGCTACAGGTAAACTTTTGCTAAAGCAGAACGCTTCTGAAAAGATGAGCACTAGATGGACGCAGAGTAATACGTGCCTCATGACTTAAAAAATTTGGCCATGTGTGTGTGGACTCGAAACGTTCTAAGAGCTTTTTGAATCTAAATCGTCTGCATATTAGCTCCACCATAGGTGTCTTCACAGGACACTGCCTAATAGGTAGAAAAGCCAAAAGACTGGGTGTCTACTGAAATGACTTTTGTAGAAGCTGTCTATACAGCGATTGAGCTAACAATGACCCTAAAAGTCTCTCCCTTTTCGTACGAAGTTCTTTATGGTTTAACTAATGATTAATTCGTTAGTCCAGGTTTAAATAGAAGGTATTTCGACTTTCTGATCCCCTTGATAGAGACTGGAGGGTGATCAACCTTTTGGCCTCAGTGGTATTACAATGAACCTTTTGTGGTCCAGGAGTGTCGGTCCCCGTATAATGACAGCCACATCTAACCTAACCTAACCTAACGATATCAAAACTTCCTTGTAGTCCTATAATCGCAAGTAATAAATGGTATTGAGTCTCGTTATAATAATGCGAATGCCACTTTATCTACTAAATGCAGATAACGATTTTTTGAATCATTTACAAAAAAACTAAGAAACAAGTACTAAATTGATTTAGTGCTACCCGAGCAGTTGGTCTTTTGGCTGATACGCTTATCTCAAATTTGCCTCTGCGGTCTCAATTATCTTTTTATTCGAATTATCAGATTTGAATATTTATCATCGAGTATTAAGTTCACTGAACCTTAAGCTTCAATTTGGCAAAGTAAAGTTAAAGGTCCAAAAACTAACAAACTTCTTTTCACAATCGTTTAACATCTTGTGACGCCGTTTGAACTTCATGTTAAGTTTCTTTCTGTCCACATCTGTGTGTGCACACACAAGTATACATAAATTAAGGCAGTGTTACTAATTTTTCGAAAGTCATTTCAAATACCGGTTGCTCAAGAGCTCTAAAAAGATTGTTATTGGCCTCTTGGGCAAAAGATTTATATTTCTATTGGAATGGAAGTATGTACATAGAAAAGATCTTCAATACCGGTCTCCCGCACATTTCTATGTTGTCCCGCACAAGTTTTACTGGAGTGCAACAGCAGCGGTGGCTATATGATCACTTGGTCATGAATGAAATTCAATGCACCACACCGTTGATTGAAGTGCTCTCCGAAACGGGTTTTGTCGGTTTTTATAATAAATGCAGCTTCACTTGGCCAGAGGAAACTGGGTCACACACAAGTTCCAACGATTCACATCGACGACGATGACATTTGGAGTTTTTTTTTTGTTAGGAATTTAGGTTCGAAGCCCGCCGAAGAGTCTCAATGAAGAAACATAGTAGATAGAGCTTGCGGGCGAAAAACTGTAAAAATCGTTTGCATAGTCGTGTTGTTAGTTTTAATTGAAAAAAGATACTTTACCGACAGTTAAGCTACTTTTCTATAAAAGTGTTAACATTACGTAGTGATGGTGATGGTGGTGACACTAATATGCTAATTGCCTCTTAGCATAACGAGATGGTGGAGAGATATTTTATGCAGACTTTTTTTTTCCTGTGGCGGCGAGAGTTACTGTTCGGTCACTACCAGAAAGCAGAAAGAGTTTCTCTTATTTTTATTTTTTTTATTTTTTTTTAACGAAGGGTTAGGAGAGTTTTAGAACTTAATGATTTTTAATTTTTTTTTTTAAACAGTTTCATGTAAAATTTGTTGACATGAGGCACTTTTGATATCACAGAAGCTTCTTTTGCTTCTTAGACTTTTTTTAAGCAGAAGACAGCCTTTGCAACGATGAGACTTTTCGGCTATGGCCCCAGGGTCCAATTTCTTGAAGATATTCGAGATTTATCAAATTTTCGATTAAAAAAAGAAAAATTGTATTGCATTAAAAGAAAATTGTATTTGGCATACCCTTTATATCTGAATATTGTTATATTTTGTAGTGGATCATGTTTTCTGATAGAAATACGAATGTAAATTTAGCACATCTTCGCTAATGCGAGGCAGCTTTTCGCTATAAAGGGACGAGCAAAATGTAAAAAAATAACAGTCTGTTGAATAAAGTGCCTTGTTGTCATATAACGACAACGTTACTTTGGAGAAATAAACTTCTTTTACTTATACAAACAACAATTTGCTTTATTCCCATCATCGTTTTCGCAGCTCTTTAAGTGGTACTTGTAGAATGATGCTTTGCATGTCTGCCTCTTAACCCAGAGGTTCGTGGTCTAAATCCTATCAGAGGCCAACGGGTATCGCCTTTCGCAAAAAGTTGGCAAATACTCCGACAGTAAATTCAATGAAATGAAAAGCGCTTTTTCGGTTATCCGTTTGGAATCGGCAGAAAATTGTAGGTCCACTCCATTCCCTCGAAAGGCATGGCTGTGAGAAATGCGCTAGGCTCTTGGGCTCACTGCTCTGTTGCACCATCCTATCTATTTGTTTTATTTATTGATACCCCCATAAAAGTCGACAAAAATTAATTTTCGTATGCAACTGCTCTCAAGTCAATTTTAATGGTATACTTGTCAACAGAGACAAGATCTTACAGTAATTATCATCTCTTCATGATGATTTTTCTCAGGGTCCGGATGGTATACCGCCAACTATCGTCTTATACAAAAAATATTATTTGCAATTAACAGGCTGAGGCTTTATCCAAAGAAAATCTACGGTTACCAACTTGATATCTTATTATCTGTGTTTATAGATTACATATGTTTCATATTGAAGCGTTTATGGAGGAATTTTTTTGTCTGTTAGATAATGAGAAGTCAAAAAATGTCATTGTACTGGGTGATTTAAATATCAATATTTTAGATAATTGTGAAATAGTCTCAAACTATTTGGCTGTTTTAGCGTCTTATGGCTTCGAAAGTTTGGTAAATGAACCTACTAGACCTGTCTCTAGCACATGTTTAGACCATATATACGTTCGTCTTAGGAATAGTTTAAACGAAAACTGTGAGAAATGTGTTTTGGACTTGCAAATAACAGATCACTGTATGACTGGACTATTGTTTGCCATCCCTATTATGAAGAATACTCATAGCACAATATCTTCAATTCAAAGAACGGAGATTGATTATAGGCAGCTTAAACATATTCTCTCTTACGAATTTTGGGAAGATGTGTATAACAGCACCGATGCGTGTACTGCTTTTTCAAAGTTTCACGATACACTTATGAAGCATATAGCAACTTGTAGTCTTGCTATAAATTTTAAAAGTTCTAATAAAAGGCTCAAGCCTTGGATTTCCAAGTCCATACTAAAAAAAGTTAATAAGAAAAATAAGTTGAGAATTAAATGTCGTAAAAATCCTTTAAATCTGTCCTTAAAAACTAAGTATAATAAATTGTGTAAGGAACTTAAGAAAGATATCCCAATTTGTCGAGATAACTATTACCGTTCTAAATTCACATCTGCTAGGGGTAATTCAAAGGACGAATGGAAAACAGTCAATAGTATTCTAAACAAATCATCTGTTGTTAAAAAACCAACCAGCATTCGTGTAAATAACTACGTTGTTTCAGATAAACAGGTTATTAGTAATGAGTTTAATAACTACTTTACTAACATTGCTACCAATCTTCAATCATGTCCTATGCCATATCTGTGTCCCAGCTGTTTGACAACAATGTCTTTTGATGAGCCGACAGTTTGTAGCAGTTTTGTGTTTAAACCTTTTTCTGCGTTTGAAGTCCTGAAAACTATTGGCTCTCTTAAAAATACACAGTCATGTGAAATAGATGGTATTTCTAGCAAATGTCTAAAGGAAGTAGTTTGCTTTTTGGTTGACATAATGTCATATACTTTTAATCGTTGCGTCTTTGAAGGAGTATTTCCTGAAGTCTTGAAATGCGCGGATGTTGTTCCTTTATTCAAAAAAGGTTCAACTACAGAAATCTCCAATTACAGACCAATCTCCCTTCTTCCTGTAATAAGCAAGATTTTCGAAAAGCTTGTTAAAAATAGAGTATTGGGTTATCTAATGAGAAATGAATTTTTTCATCCCTCTCAGTTTGGTTTCCAAAGTGGTAAATCTACTGAAGATGCACTTTTAAAGTTTTGTGGTGAAGTAATGTTTAACCTTGATAATAAAAAGTGTACTGCTGGATTGTTCATTGACATTACTAAAGCATTTGACATGGTTAACCATATCATCCTTCTGAAAAAACTTGAAAAGGCAGGGTTCCGTGGTTTTATGCTGGAATGGTTTAGATCCTTTTTGTCAAACAGGTCTCAAAAAGTAAAATTGGATGAAATCAGGAGTGATAAAATGATACTAAACTTAGGGGTACCTCAAGGCTCTGTGCTTGGTCCAATTCTGTTTCTCATTTATATAAATTCCTTGTTTGAACTTAATTTCAAAGGTACACCTACTGCTTTCGCTGATGACGTAGGTTTCTCATATGGTTCAGATAGTCGTCTTGATTTGATAGCTAACATAAATTGGGATCTTAATCTTTTGCGGATCTGGTTCTTAGTTCATAACTTAGTTATGAGCCCAAAGACTAAAGTAATGTATTTTAGTTTGTCCCCTAGACTGGATCTGGATGTCAATATTCATTTCCATAGTCCTAAATGCGAAAGGTTCAAATTGTGTACATGTTTTTGCTCATCAGTTACATCATCTAACACATTTGATTGTGATGAAATCTGTGATGATAAATGTTTCTTAATCGAGAAAGTTAAAGAATTTAAGTACCTAGGTCTTACTATAGACTCAAGAATGAATTTTGGGTCTCATATAGAAACTTTAAGAAAATATTTACGTTGCACACTGAGACATTTTTATTTCCTAAGTAATGTTTGTTCTTCTACGTTACTTAAAGCTATTTATTACGGGATCTTTCATTCAAAATTACAATATGGCATTACTTGCTGGGGAGGCACGTATAAGAACAAAATGCAACCGTTGTTAGTTCTACAGAAAAATATTATACGGAAAATATGTGGCAAACGTGGCAGACATCCTAGTTACTCATTGTTTAGTGACTTAAAAATTCTTCCTGTTCGTCATTTATATTGTTTTAAAGTGCTCAAAAACTTTTTTATGAAGTCTGGAAATCGCAACTTTCGCTTGATTTCAAATTATAATTTGCGTGGAAACTATTCTTACTCTGTATCTATTCCAATCTTCCATACTTCTACTTATCGTAACTTTTATAATGTTTCTTCACATCGTCTATTTAATAAACTTCCTTTATCCTTGAAGATGATCACTATACCTGGAATGTTTCTTAAGTTGGTTAAAAATTGGCTTTTCAATTTCAATTTCGTCTCTATTGAACGGTTGTTTTCTGGCTTTTTGGCTTAAAAATTGTTTACTTTATAAAAAATTTATCTTTTGCTTTAAGATGTTTTCAAAATGTTAATGTTAATTTTTACGAACTTCTGAATTATATTTCTGGGTCACCCCACCCAATTTAAAATACTTATATTAGAATTATATAATCTATAGTGTGGCATTCAATACTTTTTTTATTATTATCTCATAATACGAAAATCGAATGTCATTTAAATTTCTAGATATAATAGTTATACAAAAATGTTGTCTAAGACCTGTGCTACATTACTGAAATTTATAAATAAAAAATTTATCTATCTATCTATCTATCTATCACAAATGTTCCAATGTCTTGAAAATTTTTATGAGCGCGATGGTATTTACACAGACTTTTCAAATCATTCAACCTCTCACGACGTTATATTATATAAACTTAAGGTAGGTTTTCTCATCGAACTTGCCATATGGATTTGTTCCTAGCTGAAGATTAGAAGTTACCAAGTTAAGTCTCGTAGCAGCTATTTGAATCCCTTCATTGCTCTGTCGGGTATGCCACAACGCAGTAAATTGGACCTTTGCTTTTAGCTGTCGCATTCAATGATGTCGTCTAATGAATTTCTTGTAGTAAAATTTTTATTTTCGCAGGCGATATGAAAATTTTTAAGTCCATTAAGAATGTTACTGATCGCTCAAAAAGTTTTTAATAGCTTTGTAATATGATGCAGTAAGAATGGCTTTAGTCTCAACCCCTCCAAATGGCAAATTAGGACCTTTTCGAAATAATCTAAACCTAGTAAAGCTGTGTATTAGATGTCTGGTAATTTGTTATGCAAAAAAAATCCAATGGGGTCAAATCGCAGCTCCGCCACGAAAAAGTTCGATGGTGACATGGGCTGTGTGGCTTGGCACACCATCATACATGAACCAGACGTCTTCGAATTTCAACTTCCAGAATCATCTGTAATCGTTCACCGTTGATCAAAGGGTTGCACCCTTCCTCGTTCGTTGATTAAGTCTCACAATTTCGACTACAGCAACCACATTCTTGTGTGCCCGCACCGTACTAAGACAAGAACCATGAGTGTTATCCACTAGCATGATAGTCTCAGGAACTTTATGCACAAACATCAGGTGTGATGGGTGTTTAATTTTGACCAAAAATTCTTTTCCAAAAACGCTCTATTTTTGGCTAAAGACCACTCATTTCAGATATATGTTTTGAATAGTTCCAAGCTTTTGTTCAATCGCAAAGCGATACATTTCCAGCCCGATTCTGTTAAAAATCACTGATGCCTCACAAGTCACAACATTCCACTCAACACTCAAATTGTGATGCGGTTTCCAGCAGGTCACAACGACTTGTGACTTTTGGGCAGAATCGAGCTACTAGTTTCAAGGAGGTGTGCTATTGACTTTGTGTTAAGATTTCGAGCGAAAAACAGCTGTCAGTATCAATTTAGTCTATGATTTGAATTGAAACCGCTAGATTGCTCACACTTTAGAGCTCTGTTACCCTAGGCGACCACTACATTTTACTATAACATGAAATTTCGGGGCTCAAATCGCAATGAGACCCAAATTACTTTAGTGAATAATTATCACCAACCGCGAGGAACTCCCACGTATAAGAATAATGCCTCTCTGTAAAGTGCTTTCTAGCCTTTCAGAACCGATTTATAGGTCCCATACGTTACTTCCACAAATGGTTGAGAGAAAGTCACTAGAGCTCGACCTATAACTAATTTATGATAATGATAAATAGAATTTCGATAGAAATGAAAGAAAATTATTTTTTGTTAGTATAAAATGATTAATAAATCACTGCAGTCACAACATTTACAATTCATTTTTATCTTAGCTAAGCGTTACGGAATTTTTTTCCATCTTCGGGCTATATTCACATTAAGTTTACTTTTAGCCAATTGAGTTGTCCTCCAATCTTATTCCAATATGTTTCGTTCTATACTTCTTTTGATTTATTTTTGCAGAGCGATTCTTCGCTTTTAAATCAATCTATACATCTATCTATATCTATATCTATACATATAATAAAAACGTAACAGTTTGTTTGTTTGTGCACGCTTATCTCAGAAACGGCTTATCCTATCTAGATGGGGTTTTCAGTAATATATTGTGGTAAGCTTAACTTAACATTTAGTTTTTATTTCATGTCAATCGGTTGCTAAACAAAAAAGTTATGCCAATTCTTGCGGACGAAGTCGCTGGCACACCTAGTTCGTTATAAGTTTAAACATTAAGAATTTGTTCCCTTAAATTAGGGCCTTGTGGAACATCTACACATAAGTTTCTAACAAGATTTTTACGAGTATGATCCAGGTCCTGATGGCATTCCTGCCATTTTACTTAAAAAAATGTGGCTCCAGTTTAGCACTTCCCATCACTAACCTGTTCAAACTATCTCTTTCAAGTGGAGTTTTTCCAGACTTATGAAAGTATCCGTTATTTCACCTTTCCACAAGAAAGGTTCCAAAAACCATATTTCTAACTATAAACCCATTGCTAAACCCTCTCATATCCCTAAGCTTTTCGAAAGCTTTCTATATGAAATACTTTCTTTGCAGTGCCAATCAATGATATCCTCCAAGCAGCATGAATTTTGTAAGGGAAAGTCTACCACGACTAATCTAGTTGAGTTTGTTTTCTTCTCACTCTCTATAATGGAAAAAGGAAACGAAGTAAACGTCAACACCACATATTTCAGCACGGCTTTCGGCAAAATCTTTCACACTTTGATCCTCCTTAAATTTTATTTGCGCTTATTCAGTCCTATCCTACTCAAATGGATCTCTTCATATTTAGACAACCGCCAGTATAGAGTTCGTCTACTCTTTCAGTTCCTTTTGTGGTAACGTCCGGGGTACCCCAAGGTAGCCATCATGGACCGCTCTTTTTCATCTTTGCCATAAATGATGTCGAAAAAATCATCCAATATTCTTCTCTCTCACTTAATGCTGTTGATGCCCAATTTTTTAAAGTCATCTCCTCTGATCGGGATTATCTCCAGCTACAAAAACACCTCGATTCATTCGTCACTTAATGTTAAAAAAAATTTTTTTTAAGGATTGCCAAAATGTGGTCCAATAACTTTTTCTAGAAAAAGTAAAGATTCTCACCCAGATCCTCTCATCTTCAGAACCTTCCCATAAATCGTTTGCAACTCATACCTGATTTAGGTGCTCTCTGTGACGGCGAATTGAATTTTCGCTCTCATATTGACGAAATGATATCAAGAGGTCATTCTGCCCTTGGTTTTATCAAGAGATGGTTCAAAGAGTTATTCTTAACCCCCTTGTCACCAAATCCCTATATATTGCCTATGAGCGCCCTCTCCTTGTATCGCAGGTGTGGGCTCCATATCAAGCGGTTCACATCTCAAGGATCGTTCAACGTCGTTTTCTGCTCTTTTCATCATCATCTTCGACCCTAGAAACTTTATCACCCTGCCTTCCTACCGCGACCGTCTCTCAGTTATTAATTCTTACTTCCTAGAAATTTGAAGGAATGTCTTTGACATCATCTTCATTCACCGCCTTCTTACTGGTAACTCTGACTGGTCTCCACTTTTAGACCTTATCTCCTTCAGCACTAATCCCCATTATGTAAGATCACCCTGCCTTTTTTCTTTCCTGTTCATTGTGCTTCCTAGGGTCTCAACGAACTCTCTCCTATGGTAACGGTGATCAGAAACTCAAAACTGTATTACAGCAGAATTAATACTTCCTTACACAGTATAAATAGAAGCAACAGTGTTCCTCACTTGCAGGGCTGGCGAATAAAAAAATAAAAATTTGAGCACAAATCATTCGGGATGGGAAGCAAAGTAAATTTTTTGCGAAGAGTGTTTTGGTGCCTGTGGCGTAATGGTTATCATGTCTGCCTTCCGCAAGGAATTGGGAAGTTCCATTGGTATGAAAAGCGATTCTTCGATTAATCGTACGGATCAGATAGCGTTTGATATATTCAAGTTCCTATTCCCTCACAAGGCATGTTTGTTAGAAATGTGCTATACCTCGGTTCTCCCCGCTTTGTTGCGCCACCCTATGAACGACTTTTTGTTTTTCTGTGTTTGCTGTGTTGTTAACGAGTGTCGGCCGAATAAACAAAAAGTCACCTTCTTGATCTGCTCCTAACATCTTTTTCTATCAAAACACTCAAAATACTCAAATTGTTTAAACGAGGAATATCTTTAACTACAAATCAGAGTCCTTATGTCTCATTTGAACCGTGCACTCCCGAAGCACCGGCTTGTCGTAGGGTTCGACTTATCTTCGCTTGTTACAAAACACTTCCATTTCCATAAAGACTGCGAGACATAGTCTTTGGATTGAATTCTGGCAAAATCCATCAGCTTGCCCACTTCAACTGCTGATAACCTTTCGAGTTCCGACAAAAGGATGATAATTTTCCAATTGGATGGTTAAATTAGTTTTAAAATTTTCCTTCTTTCAAAATATTTTACCAAACAGATCCTGAGTAGCACTTAACTTTTCTTCAGCGACGTGTATCCATTAACTTTTTTCGTTTATTCATGTTGCGTCTATAATCTCTTTACCGTAGCACCTTGCTTCTTCGTGAAAGGCTTTTCCTCTGTGGGTATAAAAATTTACATTAATTGCACTTGTTAACTCAAGAAAGCCTTTAATGGCTTTTAAACATCAAAAAGTTTACGTTTTATCAACAAACTTCTCCTCCTGCCCCCTCACATCACCCACCGTTACACAAAAGCCAAGTCAAACAAAAGACAAAGCTAATAAAAAAGTTTATAAATATTTTCTTTTCTTCTTCTATTTTTTAATATCGTTTTCCCAACTCGTGCATAAGAATAAAAAAAAAAATACAAAAGCAAAACAAAATAAAAAATATGAAAAACTCTTAACCACTCTTCAATATCACAACCACCACAACTAGAAAACGCGTCAGACTCAGAGCGGCAGTAGTAATCCCAAGTGACTCATGTACAAGAAGCGTGGTGTGCCAGTAGCAGCTTTGAAGCTAACTATAAACTAACCGCAGAAAAGATATAGATATTGTGTATGTAAAAAAAAAGAAACAGAAAAAATAGCAAAGAGGAATAATAATAAAACCGTCCATCGACCATGAAAAATCGTATCTAGTTGTCTGAGAGTTCACTGAACCACAGAAGCAAACCAAAGAATTTTGAATACCAGGCACACTGCATCCCGGCTGTTCATTTCATCTCGTATTTCGCATCCTTCTCCTACTACCACTAGTTCCGCATAGATAAAATATGTCACTGGAAACATAGTTTTGCCAACTCAACTTGGTGGGTGGAGTGCCACAATAAATTTCACTGTGAATAACGAATTTATCATAGAGTCGTCGTAGTTTTGCAGGAAAAGGAAAGCGAAGTGGATAGGGTTTTTCATTGCAATTATTTTCACTATTGTTGTGCACTTAAATCTTTGCAAAAATGGATACACAAATATTTTTACACAAATACTCGCTTTTTGTTTATAAAATAAATAAACACAATCTAGGCGCAAGGATTACGAAAGGAACAATGCGACAATAGAAGAATGGAAATACACTGCAGTAACTGCTGTCACAGTATGACGCACAAAAGTGAACAGAATGTTTGAGTTTTTATTTCAATTTGTTTAAAATGGCCTTTCAAGTGATGTCCTTTAAAAATCATTATTTTCGTTTCGAACTCACGGCCCACATCAAGTCTTGAATACGTCAGTCAGCCTTGACGTTGCTTAACGAAGGTCTTTGGTTTTTGATATCGCCTCATTAGCAAAGCATTTCTATTGATTTTGTGGCTTAAAAATAAACATAAATAGGGTGGCGCAACAGAACAGGGTATTTCGGGACCTAGCGCATTTCGCACAACCACACCCTGAGCAGGAGGAGGGAACCTACAGTTTTCTGCCGATTCCGAACGGCTAATCGAGAAAGCGCTGTTCATGACAATGAATTAAGTATCGAAGGACTTGCAAATTCATCGCGAAGGGCGAAACCTGTTGAAAAAACACTATTGAATTTTGTTGAGATTCGAACCACGAACCTCCCGCGTAACAGTCAAGTATGCTAACCATCACGCCACGGGTATCACAATTTTCGTAGCTTATTCTATAATAACGCTTTGAAAGAACACATTTGTGGAGAAAATTATCAATGAAAAGTTTTAGGGACGAAGGGATAAAAGTTGTAGTAGCCATGCAACGTACCGTAACGTGATTGCAACGCAACGCAATCATGCGGTTTTATTCAGCCTACATAAGAGATAATTGTAGTCTTAATAATAAGCCACCCACAGATGTTAGGGTCGTCTAATTAATTAGTGTGAGGTGTGAGGGTCAATTACTGGGTTACAGTGATCATGTGACGTAACGCTATTGTAACGTCACATAACCAAATCATACTATTTAGGAAAGATTGTATGGAAATAGGACTTGTAGACCTAACAATTTGAGAATCCACAACGGTAATGTCCACACGAAGTAATCCATCACGAAGTATTCAATCCGAAGTAATCCAATCATTTTTTGTCCCATTCAAAGTACATAAATTGGGAGTCATCTCACAGAAAAGTTTATGAGCTGAGGATCAGGTGACGTTATGTAATGGTGTCGTAGAGTTCTTATGTGAGCTTACAGTAATAGAGCTTCATTGCCCATAAAAATGCGATCCGGCGACAGTTTCAAGTTCTGAAGGTCGATGACAAGGCCACATAACGTTAGCATGACATAATGGTGTACTAGAGTCTATAAACTTTAGCTTAATCCTGCGAGAATAAATTCGTCTAGACTTATTCAGTAAGCTTTTGATCTGAAGCAGCGCCAAATAAGCTTCCATCATATGACAATTAGTAATTTTGATGTAAGCTAATAACGTAACCTTACGTTACTTTGGGTTCGATCTCATTACCATTTTAATGAACGTTTTGAGTTCTGGAGGTCAATAACAAGGAGACATAACGTAACCATGACGTAATGGTGACTGTGAGTAACTTTAGGCTTATCAAACAAGCATAGTTTCGGCAAGTCTTATTTCGAAAGCTTTAGATTTGGGACGTAAAAGAAGCTTTCATTTTATGACGTAACGTAATCTTGATGTAGGCTGGTAACGTAACCTTAAGTAAGTTTGGGTTCGATTTCATTTCCATTTCAATGCAATCTCATTACCATTTTAAGTTCTGAAAGTCAATAAAGAAGAGATGCAACGTAATCATGAGGTGACTGGAAGTAACTTTATTCATGTAACCTTACGTTACGAACAATGGCTGGACGAGGAGAAGTATTTGTGTCTGCAATGACAGCCCCGCTGTTCTGACGGTCCTTCTCCCTCTAACCACTTTGAAAGTGAATGCCAGGAATGCAGGAGCTTTCTGAATGCGGTCCAAAGACCTAATTCTTTGAGTCTTGTTTGGGTTCCGCGCAATCACGGCATAACTGGAAACTGCAGGGCAAGGATCTCAGACAACTTTCTCAGAACCTGAACCAATGCTTGGTCTACCTAGCTCTTCAGTGAGGGCTTCAATCAATGATTCGATCAGTCAAGAGGGCAATCGTAGATTGCATGCCTCCAGCGGATGCAGACAGACCCAAAGTTGACATATGCAGACTGCAATATTTTTGCTATTTCGTAGCTGAGAAGACTGTAGAATGTTTATAGGCGTTGACACGGAGAACTTCTCTTTTGTCAAGCATTTAAACGTGTTTGGCTTAAGTGATACCACACTCTATGAATCAAGTAGAGAGAATTACGACACAGTGAAGCACTTCCTCCGTGAATGTCCTGCATTTTCTCATTCCAGCGTCTTTTGGCTTCACCCCGAATATCTGTAAAGCTATAACAAAAGAAGGTTGCTATTTGGTACTACAATGGACAGGTATTTAGGTGTGAGTGTTCCAGTTAGTATTTTAAAACCCTCCCACAAAAAAATGTGACGTTACGTACCTGTGATGCAAGCTAATAATGTTACCTTACGTAAGTTTGTGGTCAGTCAAATAGTTTAAGATCTGAGGGCCAATAACAATTTTCAATATGTAACGTAACGTTATGAAGCCACCTTATGATAGACTTAAGCCCTTTTGCCTTTTTATCTGATACCAGAAATAGCAACTCAAAACACTTGTTTTCCAAGTCATCTTTCCGCTAGTTGCTATAAGTCTTTGCAACCCTTAAAAATGTGCACCTTCTCTTGCAACACCCATTGTATTACATGACTAACTATGTGGGTTTGATTGTGTTGCAAAGTATATTTTTCCAACGTTATGTATGCAGTTTTGTGACACATAAAACTCAATAAAACCTCAAGCAATATGCTTTGACACTTTACGATCATTATACTCTAAAACCACAGCCCCCATGCAGTAGCAGTAAGCCCAGCAACTGTAGCTGTAAAGAGAAATCATTGTGTAACCATCAAAATTCCTACCTCAGAATATTCATTGTTCTTTATCCTACCCAGTCTTCTCTGCTTTTGAAATTGCAGACTATAAAGTGAGATGCATAATGCAGCCTTAAGGATATCCTTGCTAAAGGCAAAAGACAGGAGGAAATGAAAAACAGGCAAGAGATGATGTGGAGATTGCATTTGTGGTCAAGTAACTACAAACGTTTGGGGATGGTTGGTTGAATGGTAGCTATGGTTGTTTATAGAAATTATTAATTTCATAGACCCAAAAGATGCGATTGTGTGTGTGTGTGTGGAAAATACCTTTGCTATTGTGTTGCATTATGTTGGTGTTGACTGAAGGCGTTGACATGATTATTATTTTATTTTATTTTATTTTTTGTAATAGCAAGCCTTTGATGGATGGCTTGCAAATTAAAGGACTGTAAGTTGTTATGTCAACACAAACACTGTAGGCACGCAACAGCCCGAAGAAAAACAACAAGTCGTCTGAGAATATTAAAAGAGAACAAGTTGGTTTTGTCATGCTTTTTTTAACAGTACTAAGCTGGTTTGAAAACGCATCAAGGTAGTAAATTTGCCGAACAAAGCTTATTTTAAGATTAGTGTTGCGGTGCTTTAAAGAACTCTTCAAAAAGTTTTATAAGGCGTGACTTGAGCTTTGCCCCCATGGTACCAAGTTTCGATCGAACCCATACGGCCAAGCTGAAACTATTTTGCTTAAAAGACTTGTTCTTGGTAGCTTCATTGTGAAATAAAACTTGAGTCTCAAATCTTCGGCCTTTTCCATTGTATATAAAACCTATAGTGACACCATAAACACTTTCGATGGTATAGCCGTCTACCTTCGCGATTAAAATACTTTGCGAATTAGTTGGAATTTATTTTGGTTGTGTTGTCTTTTAAGGAACTTAAATTTTAAGGAACTTAAAAAAATACTAGATCCAATTTGATATGAAGGTGCTTCAATTCAGTACATGAGACTAGCTTATCGAGGCCTTACCGAAACCCCGAATAGAGGACACTGTCCTGGATCTGGTAGGTATGTTGACTTATCGAGCCGCAAAGCATTAAAAAGACTGTGTGGTGTAGCAATCAAAATGAATATAGTTAAGGAAGCTTTACCGAAATTAGAAGAAATCACTTGGACGTTAGGAAGGAAATAAAATCTTTTGATGATTGTGTTAATCCACGATTTCCAACACAGAGTTGATGGTAAAGACTGTCAGTTTTGTGCAAATGACCAATTTCCTGCTATAATGTGATGGTTCAATCGAACTCTCCTTGAACTCGTAATTAACTTCAAAAGGTTAACCCTGTTGGTTGCCATGTCTGTCTTTTATGCGGAAGGTTCGTGGTTCAAATCTTAACCCTCTACTGCACGCACTATGATCCAATGAGAAAAAAATTATTTGTCTTCGTTTTTGTTTTCCTTTTGGCTCAATTAAGAGAATGAAACAAAAAAAAAATTGTATAAACAAATTTTATCAAAAGTTAATAACTTTCGCCATATATGGCTGCTTGTGCAGTTACACATTTTTCACCAAAAAAAAAAATACTGAATTCAGTTCTTTGATTTAGCACCAATACAGATTTCTTTAATAATATGCTTAACAAATAAGTTATTAAAAACAAAAGCTTTACTTCATTTTAATAAATCATTTTTTCACTTCATTAATTAGAATGCAACGATGCAAAACAATTTCTTTCCTTGTTCAGGCACATTTTAAGGCTACACTTTTTACATATTATGAAAGACCAGTTCTTGCAATCGTTTTGGCATTGTTGTCTAATGTTTTGCCATTCAGGAAGGTGGTGTACATTATCCAAGCGAACAGAATTAAGCGAAAACTCTTGACGTCTTCCAATTTTCTTCGAAGAACATGGTGAGTCAGCAGGAGTTGAAGGATTTGTGTTGCGATGCGATTGATTTGTAGCCGTTTTGGAGTATTTGAAGTGGTTGAATTTGAAGCAGGTCTCCCTCTTTTCAAAGACTTTTTTTTTTTTTCTTTTTTGCTCTGCATAGGTGTTCTGCTACAGCCAGCTTAAAATCAAAAAGTGTTAAATATGTATCGCTTTTCTGTCGCCACAAAATCCATGCGTTTACAACACACAAGTCCAAAAAGTAGACAAACATTTTGATGTACCACTTTTTAGACCGCATGCCAATTCTACAAAGACCGAGTATTGAATCTACGAGGTCAACCCCACCCATATACTTATTATACTCGTCAATTATTTTTGGGCAGTCAACCTCTATGTATGCTTTCTCTTTCCTCGAGTATATATAGTAAAGCATATTGACAACTTTATTGTCAAACCAAGACACAAAAGAAACGTCGAGACCTTCAACGGTTGCCATCTTTTCTATCATATTTCCTCGTCCTCTTTTCTTCATTTCATTTTCTGCTGGCACATTAATGTTGGGAACCCTGTTCAGCCTTACGGTTCCCAAGATCCGATTTTTTTAAATATGCTCGAAGTATTGGACTGTTGAACCAATTGTCGAAGTATATTTTGTGGTTCACATGTCTTGGCACAGTTGATACCAACCTGAACACAACGTTTCCAGTGGCACCCAAATCTGGAAAATTGTCTTTAATGATATTGCTCTGCTCCCCCGCGAATATGTCGAAATCATAACTGAATGCCGATACTCCACTTAAAACGAGGTTCTTGAAACCCCATTTATGAGGTTTTTTGGAATTATATTGCTTGAGGTGATGACGACACTTGGTGGGAATTGTTTGTTCATCCACTGCAAGGTGTTCTTCTTTTGGTATAAGAAGAAGTCGCTCCCTGATTTTACTGACTTGAATAGTTTGTCGTGTCCGGGTTGGCCAAATCTCACAAATTTATCATTGTCAGCGAAATGGAGACATTTTTTTATTTCCTCAAACCGCCGACATGGCATGGTCTCATAAACAAAAGCTTGTCCTAGTTGAGGATTCCAATACCGTCTAGAGGAAGGTCGTTTGATCAGGGATGTGAGTAAACAAATTCCCAGTTCGAGTTGAGTAATGTTGGCTGGCTTATTTACGTTGTCTTGTAATGCTTTTCTATTAGACTCCTCAACGATTATATCAAATAGTTCTCCGGTAAAAAGAAAAGAAAAGAAGTCAGCCGGAGTCTCTAAAGATGACATTTCTTCTGGAAACTCTTTCGTCCCTAGAAAAGGAAATTCACTTTCTTTGAATTGTTCACGAGACTTGTTTTTCCATAATATTTTTCGCATATTTTTCTTCTTCTTATGTTTCAATGTTGATAGTGGTTTTTCATCCACAGAGCCATATTCGCTCTCATCGGTTTCAGCCACCTCTATATGTTCTGTAAATTCCATCTCCTGTTCATCTTTCGAGTCGAGGATTTCATCCTCACTCTGTCCATCAAGGGAACAACACAACTTTCTTTTCCATAAAAAGAATTTGACGAGATCATTTTTTCTTCACAAAAAACCAAAAGCTCGATTATATATGCTTTTTGAATGCACAAAAGCAACCATACATATATGGCGTCCACAAAAGTAGTCCCAAATGGATAAGGAGCCATATATGGACGTTGTCAAAAACGCGTCGCATCTTGAAATTGACGAACATAATTGAAAATTGTACACTTGTATTCGACTTACCAATGTTGAAGCACTGTAAAAAAAAGTATAACAACGTTATAGGTGTTTTGTAAGCAATAATAATTTATAATTTATTTTGGTATTTTCGCACTACACTTTAACTACGCGCACTGTACAACTGGACTGCGGTTTTTGGCGATTGCGCAAAGAAAGAGAAAACCAAATGCACATTTATATATAAAGAAATACCTATTCTAAGCTACAATATCGGTACTTTTTCAGTTGCTGCTGTGTAATCGCTGTAATCAACAATTAAAGTTCAAAAGTCATATATGGCTGCTTGTGCAGTAGAGGGTTAATAGAGAATAGACAGTGTTTTTCTACGCGAGGAAGTGGCAAGTCCTCCGATAGTAAATTCTATGCCATGAAAAGCGCTTTCTTTTTCTTTGAAAAGCTTTTTTCTTTTGGAATCGACAGAAAATTGTAGATCTCCTTCATTTTCTCATAAGGCATGGTTGTCGAGGAATGAGCTCGGCCAACCCCAACACGACTACCATTATCTGTCTTGACTACAACGTTGGTGCACCTCCTTTAACTTACCTGTAAACATTACAGCGCTGCTTTCTACTGCTCGCATCGAACTCATTCGAAAGGAATATTCACACAAAACTGCCAAAAAAACAAAAATTTTGTCAGGTACACCCACTGGGCTATGCTGAAGGTGACAAAAGCTTTAAAATCGGTCGAGTAATTTTTGAACTTGCGGTTCCACTTCCGTTTGAATATGGGGATGAGAAGCAGACTATGTTGCTGAGGGATAACATTGCATTCAAACTGTAAAACCATTTTGAAATTGCTCAAGCAGTTTCTTATCTCCCTTAAATGATACCGTACCATCTTCCGTATGAATATGGGGATGAAATATACATATAAACTATCACTATCACTTCGATTACAAAAAATAAAACTGCATCAAAATCCTTTGCGTAGTTTTAAAGATCTAAGCATACATAGGGCCAGACAGTGGAAACTGACTTTGTTTCCAACTCTGTAAAGATAAGGATTCGCAGACAAAAATAGTTACAAATTGTCAATGTAAGTTGCGGTAATAGCGAACTATAGATCCACAAAAAACATTTTTTTCTATACTCATATACTCAATAAACAGAATCACCAATCACCTGAGTACTCTACTTTTCCAATTGTAACCTTCAAAGTCACTTTCCTCAATTGAAATAAATTTCATCAGTAAACACTCAATGATACAGAACAAGTTGACTCAGTTACTTAAATTATCTGGAAGTGGTTGTAGGTACCTTCAAAATTACATTTGAACTCGTACGTATTCATATTCCACTCAGCGGCTTCCTTCCCTTCCCGGAACTAATAACACTCGATTGCCTTTTCGCCAGATAAATTGAATTGAAACAACAAACTCTTCCACAAATCACAAGAAAAAAAAAAAGAAGAAAATGTCGTCTACACTATACGACAAGTTGGTGAACGACGATCATCCCTTCATCTTTGGCTCAACTACTTTGCAGGCTTAACACCTACCCACATACCGTGAAAATTAGATTTTCCATTTCCTCGGTTTCTTTTTTTTCTTCTTCAGTTTCCCTTAAGAAATACTATGTAATAAAAATAAATATAAAAGCCTTTTACTTGAGAATCTTATACGATACACAAATGGAAGCCTCTCTACGTAGTCACACAGGGGTTTCATGGATCAGAGGGGAAATTTGTTTGTTTTGACTTTTTGCCCGGTTCGGATGTAACATTCTGCGTGAAATAATGCAATTTAATTATATAAGGGTTATCTTTTTGTTTCTCTTCCTTTTTTCGTCCTTTGAATACCCAAGCCAATGTTAAAGGTCTTTCGCCTTCAAATGATGTCTGTTCTCTATTGCTACTTAAATTCGCATAAATGTTATTATTTTTATTTTAGTAGAGTGTTTGGTTTTTTTGTTTTGTATTTTGTTGCTGCTGCTGATTGTGCTATCCTGTGTTAAGGTGCCAAGCAGTCAGATTGAAACGACTTCTCTTGTTTCTGGTTGCTTGAGCATGTGTATATGCCCCAAGGACTCGCTGTATACTTTTGTGGTGTCTAATTTGTTTGTATTTATTTTCATGTAATAACTTGAAGGTAATGTTAAACGTGGTAATTTACATGACTTTTAGTAGAACATCAAGGGAGACATTAATTGTTGCTAATAAGGATTATGCATGTTGACTGCGTACAACTTTTTGTAATCTACGCTTGTTCTTATTTCGATTATTTGCTTTATAAAAGAGTTCCATTGATTTAAGGTCTTTCAAGTTTTGCGATGTAAAAATGAAACGTAAAAACTACATGTATGGCTTTTTAGACACCATTGCCACTTAAGTCAGCTAATAAATATCTAAGACAATATTACATTAGAGCCTTTTAAGAATCTGGAGCTTCAATTGAAATTAGGCTTGGGAGTATGGACACAAAAGCTCTTTATATAAATGGTCATCTCACTACTGGCTTAATGGATGAGTCCGCCCATCCCTGAAAGAATAAATTAAACCGAAAGATACTGAAATGGAAAGCAATGCAAAAGAATACAACATCTGGACATTTCCTCTTTCACCGCTCCTTCTGAAATATCATAACTGCTGTTGTCGGTGGAAAGTCTTTTCAAAGTCAAACCATGCACAACATGTTAATCCTCTCAAAAATCAGGATGTTTTTCCGTAGATATTTTTTGGTATTTTCTGCATCTGATCTAATTGCTCTTCAAAAAGCAGGAGTCTAAAAACACTTAACACGAACCACGCACACGATTAATTTGATGTATACAAGAGGATGATGCAGGTCGGGTGTTTATCCGTACAACACGACTTTTTGAGCATTACGATCAAAAAACAACTCACGTGTTGCTCGTGTTGGTTCGTTTGAAACGAAACCACTCAGTCATTTCTTGTTTAAAAAGTAATTGTGGTTCCTTATGGTTAATTAACCTTGGGCGACCCACACACGTCTGATCAGGAAGTCTAATTCTCTTTCGCATTCAACTAATCAACGAAACTTCAGCTTGATCATCGTGTATTTGAACTTGATCGTGTGTTCCAACTTCGTGTTAACATTGAAAAAATTGATCTTCCCTCCATTGGCAAGGCCACTTTGTCTTTTTTATTAAACTCATAAGATATCTTCGTTGGCATTAGTTTTTCACCTGTTTCAAGGTCTCTGTAAACAATGAAAGATGAAAGATGATTCAACTGGACTCGGTCTAATTACCATGTTCAAATGCTCCATGCGCCATGCTCCTTGCGCCATGCCCCTTGCTCTATACTATTTTTATCTATTTCTCTCTCTCTTACTTCATGACTCTTGTCCACCTGCTAACCCAGAGAGGCAAAAATGTTTTTCCACGGGTATCGGATTTCGCGAGGATTATGAAAGTCCTCCGATACTTAATTCATTGCCATGAAGAGCGCTTTGTCTATTAGCCGTTCGGAACCGGCAGAAATTTGTAGGTCGCCTTCATTCCCTCACAAGGCATGGTTGTGAGAAATGCGCTAGGCCCAGGGGCTCCTCGCTCTGTTCCGCTACCCTATTTATTTAATCATTTTATTTTTATTTCTCACACTGTTGTGTCTTACTTTTTCTTATCTTCTCATCACAAGTTTTCTTTTCCTTTCTTCCTCATTCTAAGCCTCTTTGATATTTTTACAATTATTCTTTTTATTCGGGTTAAAATGCCGAAATCAACTTATTTCGCTTTCAAGCCACAGTTAAATAAACAAAATGTCATAAATTCGAACTAATTCTCTTTAAATCCATTACATCTGACAACTTTAAAATCAAATTTTCCATGTGTCTTCCATCACATCGGCCCCTTTCGACATTTTATTATGATGCCATCAATTCCAAGAACATGATACGTCGGCCTTGTACGATTATTCGTTTTATTCGTTTCAAAATGCCGAAATCAGCTAATTTCCCTTTCAAACCACAGCCCACCCGACATATCCTCATATCCTGTCTAAAGCCCTTTGTCATTGTTAACAACCCTGCAATTGACATCTGTTCCATCCATCGCACTGTTCCACGTGGACAAATGTAATCAACTGCACCCAGCCATTTGGAAACAACCTTTTCCACATCAATCATCAAAGGGAACCTCCTCCGTCGGGACAAAAGAGATTATGATTCAGGTGCGTTTCCCTACAGCGATGAAAATTTTGTCTTTTGAATCTTATTTTTGAAATGCTGTCAACGTGGGATTTTAAAGGCATACATAGTACAGGCTCCCTACGGCCACCAAAAGGTTCACCACAATAATATTGGGTCACTCAAAGGACCAAGTTGTCCCAATATTCGCTCTGATCTTATGACATTATTCTGCTGAAAGCTTTTCCAACCCTCAAGTCCATCCACTTTCACTTCGCTATGCCTCGTTAATTTTAACAGAAAAGCAATTCTACTTTAAAAAAAAAAGAACAGCAATTGCCACAGCCACCACCATTGTTCCTGAAACTTATGTTCTCATCTGAAAAATTCAGATGTCCAGGTAACCAATTATTAAAAATTACTTTTTCAACGGAAATTCGTCCGCAGAGAAGATTTAATAAATAAACTTCAGAAAATATTATTTTAATAAATAAATCCTGTGTGAGGCCCGGAGCGCACTCCCAAAGTCCTCGCTCGATACCCTTTATCCTGTGGCCATGAATTAAATATAACGTCCAACTTATACAAATATTGAATGGATTTCATGCACAATAGCGAAAGCTCAGGCTGGATTGTGGGTATTACTTGCTACGTAGTGCATTGGAGATAGTTCCAATTGAATAATGATAACTCACAATTCAGCTCTATACCATGATTTTTCATTTGTCCTGCGTTGTCTCCGCTCGAGCGGAAGAATAACCCGCGCAACTGAACTGCTGCTGGTTCAGCGAATATAATCTGCCGATGGCTCTACAATGTGAAGTCCTTTTTTCTAGGTAAATGGGTTTTTTGTTTTTTGAATTTAATACAAGTCTACAGGCAAAAGCATAGTACACTACACACATATCGATTGCAATTAATTAATTCAGAATGCATCAATTTGAAGAGAAACCCATCGGGGTTCCTCGGCCAATGGTCGATGATTATGTGCGCCCCTCTCTACATTGAATACGAAAAGCAAACAGGGTAAGGGACTCAACGTCCATCGGTTTTTTTAAGCATAAATCAAGAGCCACACATCGTAGATAGATGGGCATGGAGAAGAGTTGTACGAATTTCAAATGAATTGTCGTGCTATATTCATGTTTTACCGTTGAGCGCGAGGGTGTTCATGGATAAAAAGCATCTCCTGCCCAATTTGCATGGATCAGAGAAATTCAATTGTTGTGTATGCGAAACACTACATGAATGTCAGTCGCGTTTTAAGCCAAAAAGCATAACACTGAATCGAGCTCCCATTTATCCAAAATGTGCTATTTTCCGTTCCAGTGATTGGATTTCGGACTTTGGCAGCACGGCGGGGATGTGTGGAATTCTATCCCCGTGTCATCTATTCACGATATGAATCTATTCGTTGTTTTGCTTTCTTCTCTCGCTGTTTTTTTTTTTTTTTGCTAAGTGTATATCGAAGCGAGAAAACATCGAAATCACCAACAAAGGCAACTAAAATACATTCGTTTTGGTTAAAATTCCACTTGCGAGCCTTGGTGAATTGCGGTGGCACAATATTTTAACGCACCACAGGCAAAACACGAGTGCGAGGAGTAAAAACAGAAGTGTGATTTTTTTTTTGTTCGAA
Organism: Melanostoma scalare; assembly: GCA_949752695.1. Taxonomy (NCBI): domain Eukaryota; kingdom Metazoa; phylum Arthropoda; class Insecta; order Diptera; family Syrphidae; genus Melanostoma; species Melanostoma scalare. The sequence goes on from OX456985.1 coordinate 68,093,042, forward strand.
TATGGCATCTCCCTCGAAGGAAGAAGAACGTTGAGGTGTCTAATTCCTTTCACATAGTGTATAGGATGTGGTTATGGCAGGCCAGACACTTAGCGGCAATAACAATTTGTTGGCAAAGGTGGATAGCGTGTCGTTTGGGTGGTTAGGTTATGTTCATCCCCCAAATAAAAGGAGTGAAAAATGATGTTTGTAGATGGAGAAAGGTTTTGGTGCTTCCACAGAAAATAAATCAAAGCTTAGGTGAAAAGGAAAGGTAATACATGATCCACACAACACACGTACATGTGCGAAGGGAATTCTTATCTGGTTTTCAGTCAACACGTCCTATGTTAAATACCTCGGTCATGCGTCACAGTTTTCTTCATAATTTCGAGTCTAGTCATTTATCTTCGTCCTTCCAAAAGGAATGCTCAGCCAAAATGGAATGGCATTCAGTTCTATCTCTATACGCTTTTATTCAATGGGGAGTTACATATTCCATTTATTGTTCCTACGTTTTGAGTGATGTGGAAAGCCAGACGCCAGGAGCTTCTCAAACTTGATTTTCTAATAAAATATGGAAGGTAAAGCGGTTCTACGTGTAATTCGAGAAAGCAAATCTGAATCAAGCTGGATTTTAAGCTAATGAATTGCCTGGCCTTCCTTAAAAAAAAGCGCAAGAGTTCGACGACGAGACATCGCCGGGACACTGTTTAATAGGAAGGTATGGAGAAGGCTTGGAATTCTTTGAAATTACTTGCAAAGCTGTTTAGTTGGGGAAGAGAAGGAAATCATATCTTATATTCTCTGTTCAGGCCATGCACGGAGTTGGGTTCTCATTTCTTCGATGGACCTAGTGATGATACTTACATGGACGTTTTCCACCTCTTGAGCTTTGAAATCCAAACACCATCCTGAGTTTTATCGAACTCAGAAAATTATTCTGCGAATCACTAGAGAAGAAGTTGGAATTTGGTTTCTAGTCCGGTAACAACCGTTGACACTCAAATTACGGTTTGACTTTCGTAGAGCTGCTTGAAATCAGTTGAGCAGTAACATAAAAACAGTGTTTGCCCCAAAACTGCGTCTTAGCTTTGGGGAACTCCGGCCCTACAGCATTTCTCTCGACCATATATTGATGAGTAATGGAGAGGACCTACACACTTTTTGCCAATTCCGAACAGCTTAGTGAGAACTCTTTTTCATGGCACTGAAACTAATTTCGGAGGACTTGCAAAAGTCAAAGAAAATATTTTTGGAAAAGCAATTGGATGTTTTTAAGATTTTAACCTTAAGCTCCTAGTAGTAGGCAGAAATGCTGGCCTTTACTCAATTTTTTTATTTTTTTGCTAAGCAGAGGCTAATAGGTACTACCTTGGGGCACTGACCTAACTTGCACTGAAAGGTGTCAACATCTCCTTTTCAAACGAAGTCAAACAACTTGGAGTTAAAAACTGCAAAGGAACTGTCAGCCTTCTGGCAACGTAAGCGAACCTTAACTTGGTGTCTGACACCGAAAAAGGTCCTTTGGCTAAATAAGGCTAATCATCTCCTTTGCGTCAGTTGTTTGGTGGAACAAGCTCTCACGTGAATGCGTAATTGCCTCGTTCGCCAAATTCCAAAGAACACTAAGTCTTATCTATAGTGGGGCCTTTGGCAGCACTCTGAGTGCCGCTCTCGACGAACTGCTGAATCTCCCTCCCCTTGAGGATGTATCCTCTAGGTTTAGATTATTTCCCGTTCGCAATTCGCGCTGCAGTTTTGAGGAACTAGCAAACAGTATATCTTTTAACTCAGGTCTAATGCTAAGGCTTCCGACGGTTCGGGACTGGTTCACTCTAGAATCTGAGCTAGGAAAATATTGTTATCGAAGCTTCAGAGATGGTTTCTAAACCGATGGTGGATGTAGCGCTGGTGTTTTATGAAGAGCGATGACATACGACTGCACGCCTCTTTAGGCTCATACGCATCCATCTTCCAAGCGGAGGCGTATGCTATCCAAATGGCTATAAGCTACGTTACGAACTGGATGAAGAGAAGTATTTGCGGTTGCAGCGACAGCCAAGCTATCTTTAAGGCATTACTCAACCCTTTATCTACTTCGAAATTGATCAAGGAATGCATGAAATCACTGACTGCGTTCAGAAGAATAAATTCGTTGTGTTTTGTTTAGGTTCGAGGACATCAAGGCATAATTTGAAACGAGACAAGTATTTCAGACAGCATTCTTGGAATCTGAACCTTTTTTTTTTAATATAAGTAGCGCACACATCAAGGGGTTATGACTACCCTTATAATGTTATAGAACTCAGTGCTAGAATTTAGGAAAATAGTAGAGGATTTGAAAGGAGACACCGATGCACGTTGCTCTTGAATTTCTGTGAATCGTAATGCAGGGGAAATACAGAGCCAGGTAAAGCATTCCACATTCGGGTAGTGCGACTGAAATACGAATCTCTATACTTGACTGTACGTCCGAAGTTGGGCTCAAGGTAAAAGTGATGAGCATTCCTAGCGAGTCGGGTGTTGCGGCTAAATTGTTTTAGGGGAGGAATGCAACTGGCTATTTCATTAGAGCACTGTTTGTGAAGAAAGCGATAAAAAAGAGAGAGACAGGTAACGTTTCGGCGATGTTCAAGAGAATCAATCGATTCTACGATTGAACTAACACCTATCAATTTTAACGCTCTAATTTGTACCCTATCAAGCAGGTGCAAAGATGTTTGAGGAGCACCTGACCAGATATGGGAGTTATACTCCAATTTTGGGCAGATGAAGGCCTTATAAATTGTAGCCAGATCAGAAGGGCTGAAGAACTTCCTGCATCGTCTCAAGAAGCGTAAGCATTTAGCAGCGTTTTTGGCGATTTCAAATATGTGGTCATTCCAACGAAGATCATCGTTTACATACTTACCAAGTACTGACAGCTTATCGGTTTCTTGGATGCAGGTACCATTCATGGATAATGGCAATGGGGGAATGTTAAGCTTCAACGACAAGGGAAAGCATTTGGGTTTCGAAGCATTGAATTCTACTCGGTTCTTATGACCATATGAAGCAATGCTTTCAAGGTCAGAATTCAATTAGCTTATCATACGTTCCAATTCCACACCCGAAGAGCAGGGACGTGAATTTGGAAACGAATATGAAAAACTGAGGGTCGAGTCGTCAGCAAAACAGTTAAGCAGGTCCGAAGTTTCAGACAAGAGATCATTTATGCAAATGAGGAAGAGAGTCAGAGACAAAACGGAGCCCTGGGGCACACCAGCATTTATGAAGTGGGTATTAGACTTGAAGCCTTCCAATACAACTTGTATTGAACGTTCGTATAGGTAGTTTCTAATCCAACGATGAAGAGACTCATCGATACCAAACGCACGCATTTTCGATAAAAGAGCCTGATGCCAAACTCTATCAAATGCTTTAGAAATATCAAGTGCAATAATCTTACTTTTTCCAAAAGAATGTAAAGATTGGTTCCACTTTTCGGTGAGATAAGCCATCAAATCACCAGTGGACTACGAAAGCCGTATACGAAAGCCGTATACGAAAGCCGTATACGAAAGCCGTACTGACGGTCATTAACCCTAGTTTACGTTTTGAAGTTTGAAAGCTTATAACTTTTTTCTTAATCATATTTTCGACCTGAATGAAAACTCAGTGAACGAATTTCATTTTTCTTTACGTTTATCATCGTATTTTTATCATAGCGATTTAAGATAATTTTCTGGAATTTTTTTCTGAAAAAATCCCACAAACCAAACTTGGGGTTCGTGCGAACCCCTCTATGGTTCCGGCTTGTTATGACAGCCTGAAATAGCCTTCGCAAGATTGTGTTGTGTTGGTAATAAAACGACCTGTTTACATATTTGGTTTTTGAACATAAGACACCAATGCCATTCTCTGCAAAAATCCAAAAATGAATGAAATGGACAGTACTGATCTGATCTGGTACGGTCATTTCAATTCGTTCAAAAGTATTTCAACAAGCTGGAGAGTGTTTGTCCTGGCTGATAATTGAGCTCAGCGACCAATTGAATCGTCGAAACGTAGGAAGATATTCAGATGTTCAAAACGTGTACAATTCATCACGGCTCGAAGAATTGATGCCCATTGATAGTATCCCAAATTAGATGTGAATACAAATTTTGGGGTTCGCGCGAACCCCAAGTTTGGTTATTGCATTATTCTTCGTGCCGTAAACTAGGGTTAAGAAACTTTCGTTCTTCAAGATATTTCATAAGTTGACGGTTTATCAACGTTTCCATGACCTTGGAAAGAAGGGACGTTAGTGCAATTGGACGGTAATTGGAAGGGGAGGAAGATTCGCCTTTTTTAGGGACCAGCTGGACAAATGAAGTTTCTCATCTGCTCGGAAAAATCTCAGCAGAATAAGAAAAATGGAAAAGTTTACGCAGTGGTTTTGCCAGCATAGAAGAACACCTCTTCAGAATAACAGCGGGGATACCATCTGGACCAGCGGATTTGTGTATATTGAGATCTTTGAGAACTCTCGCAATCGAGAGAGTTCGAAAAAATATCTGCTTCATCGTAGAATTTGCAGACTCGAGCTCAGGTGGAGCCAATATGCTATCATGAAGTGTTGAGTTAGCAGCAAACTGAGCTGCTAGCAAATTAGCTTTATCGATGGAGCTGACCTGCGCTTGCCGGTTTCGCTTCTCACGAAAGTTTTAGTTGATGGATCTTAAAATGAAGAATCAGAAATCTTGACAACAACTCAAAACTTCATGAGAAAGTGTTCTTGTATGTTGCAGACAACAGTGCAGGTCAGGCAAGGTTTAATGAGGAGTGACTGCTTTCTATCGGACTCCACTGTTTTCAGATCATTACTACAGCGAGGAGATAAAAACCCTTCTTTGTCAACACAATGTGAACGATCACTGAATTTAAATTCACACAGTTTACCCATGGTTCTTGAAGGATTCTTAAGTTAACCTACTGAGCTTCAAGTTTCAAGTTTGTAGAACTTTGATTTTCTCGTTTTGTTTTGTACATCTGTTTTGCTTTGTAAGTTTACAGGCTTCGTCTTGTTTAGGACAAATTTTTTTTTTCTTTTAGTCAACATCTGCTTTTTGGAGGCATAATTATAAACCCCTATGACAAGGCCCGACTTAACAATTTTGGACTAGGAATGGCAAAAAGAAAACATTTTATTTTAACTAGTTCTAAATACCTATTGTGGAACCCGTGGCGTGATGGTAAGCATGTCTGCCTGTTAACGGGGAGGTTCGTGGTTCGAATCCCAGAGAAGCAAAAATGTTTTTCCTTAGGTATCGCCTTTCGCGAGGAATTAACTGCCATGAAAAGCGTTTTCTCGATTAGCTACCCGGAACCGACTGAAAATTGTAGGTCCCCTCCATTCCCTTATAAGGAATGTTTGTGAGAAATGCGCTAGGCCTTGAGGCGACTTGCGCCACCCTATTTATTTGTTTCTTTATTTTGAATGCCTGTTGCAAAACATTCTATACGAAGATATTTTTGCAGATTAATTTTGGCTTGTGACGAGCCATTCAATGGCTGTAACGAGCCTAATGATAATTGTGCTAGTCTCAAAGTTAAACATTACTATGACCTGTGCTTGTAGGCTTTTTGTACTTTTCTGTCTGCGATAGGAAAACAGGGGTTGAGTTTTCAGAGGAAAAGCTTTGCCAGATGTTTTATTTATACGGACTTTTGGTCAGGTGGGGAGTTCATTTTTAAATGCAAACTTTCAACATTGCTCCTTTAATAAAAAAAAAATAATAAAAAAAAAAAAAAAAAAAATACGCCATTTTGGTTATCTTAGGCTTGTGCCAGTTCTGGGTAGACTCATCACATCATGTGAGAACTTTGAAACTCTTTAAATTCGAGATGAGTCTAAAGTCTGGCACAGCATCTATGGAAGTGAAAAGCTCATCAGTTATGCACTTGGTATATTCATCACGGCAAGTGAGAATTTTGAAACACTTTATTGTCTAAATGGGTCAAAAGACTGACGCAGCACCTGTGGACGTTAGTAGCTCGTCAGTCATGCACTCGAGTCTAGTCTCCCTCGCTTAGAAGTTTTTTTGAGCTCTCTCTCCATTGAAAATGGTAACCTGAAGGCTCTCTTTTATCAATTACGCGATACAATATCAACTTTGAGCCTGGTGCCTCGCCGTCTTCGGCTTCTTGTTTACGTACATTGAACGAAACATCGAATTTTAAAGTCTGGAACCCTTCTTTGGCCTCCTTTTTCATGTTTTTCAGGCCTACAGGGATCCAGTGGTGGGTGGAGGCTGTTTTAATCACCGCAGTCTTGCTCTTTTCAATTGTCTTACCTGTTGCAGTTTTGGTGACTTTCGCCTTATAAAGTAAACAGGAAATAGCCCTGGACTCCGCCAAGAGTAGGGTTTTTTGGAATGCATTTTAAGAATGAATCAACGGCCTCAGCTTTGGAGTTTTCAGTGACGGAAGCTGAGCTTTGACGACTCACCTTTGAAGTATTTTGGTACGGTTCTGAAATTTTTTAGCCTTTTCATGAAGGTCTCTACGGCTTTCAGTGTTCTTTTCTTTGAGATAAGCCTCTTTGCCTTAAACCTGCTCCGTGGAGCGTAGGCTTTTGGGTAGAGCGACATTCACACAGACTTTGGTCTTTTACTAGGTCGTTTTGGCTGTCTTTTGGGTTTTGGTTAGGAATTCACCTCTTGTTGATTCTATTCGCTTTGAGTCAGCTTTTTTGGCCACTGTGACGTCCGCGACTGGAGTGGCACATGATTGATAAATATAATCATTGCCTTGGGGGGTGTGATTTTTCTCCACCCAGGTTAACTCACTTCCGCCAACTTTTACAGCCCCGAATCGTCAAAGCCGGTGCGTGAATTCCTTAGACTACTCTTAGAAAGATTTGAGGCTTAAAAACTTAAATTCACTCATAGGGCATGTTCAAAATGAAGAAGATTTTATGAACTTTAAGATGGTTGTTTTCTCATGAAAATTTCCAGTTTCTTAGGTTCCAGACAAAAAGCAGTTCAACTGTGTAAACGGTAACCATTTACTGATTGAATTTAGTTTTTAATGAGCCTCTGTGTAAATGTCTGCAGTCAAAATTATACCTACTCACAACTCATTTCTTTAATGAAATGACAAACCACGTTGCGAAAAACACCTGCTCAACTGAGATTTAATCTTCAACCTGAGTGTCGAATACTTCGCCTTAAAAGGCTTATACAACATTACCATCGAACGTATTTTTAAAAAAATTCACTGTAATCATTAATGGAAAGCATACGCATTGGAAATTGTATGCTTCCATCACCTATTGTGTTGGTATAATGATTTTCGGCCAAAACAGAGAATTTTTGTCGAAAACCTTTCAATTTTATTTTATCCAATTTAATTAATATTGAAAAGCCCTAACTAAACTCACGTTCTTTATTTGTATTCAAAAGCACCTAACAAGCGAAAAGAAAACATACTGTGATGTAATCGCTTTCACACTTTTTCAAAAATATTGTTCCTGGAGACACATGCCTTTTCGGTGCTCTATAACTGTAAAGGTTTATTTAAAAATTGAAATCAGCATTCATGTACCTACCAAGCATTGCAAAATCAATTTAGTACGACATGTCTTTTCAATTATTAAATTTCCACAAGCGTCATGAATCCTGAAGTACTATCTCAATAACCCCGCAGCGCGTTTGATTATTTGAATGCAATCCACGTACATGCGAGTCGGTTCGTTCATTGCTCCTGAGTCTTGAGTACATTGGCATAAGTATAAATCACTGTCAATACGAAACTGCCATGTCACGAGTGCTTTCTGACTGAAAAGTGCACTTCTTACCCGAAGGTACATTTAAGTCACTGCCATTCATCGTCCAACAAGCCCCTCGCACAGCTTTCACATTAACCTTCCACAGTGTCGTATTAAAACGTCAAATTTATGCTCGAACAGCATTCTGCTTCGTAACAGCATCATCAGGAAGGACAACATAAAATGCAAAAAACCATACCAAGCCCCAGCTCGAAAAACCAAAAAAAAAAAAACAAAATTTAAAACAGAAAACAAAAATGTTGCAGTCAATCTCATCTGCATAAATTAAATGTCATGTCCTGTGTGTCAAATTATCCTGCATGTAATTGCTATTTGATGTACGAGAGTCAACCTGTGCATGGAAATAAATATAAAATAAAGTCTGTATAAATTCAAACCCCCCCCCCCCCCCCCCCCCTTACGGTTGCGATAAAGCTGCTTCTTCTTCCTCCTGGGACTGTGTTGTGTTTCCCAGTGTAAATGTTGATGGTCAACACAGCACGATGTGCAACGAAAAGTAAAACAAAATAAAATGAAATAAGAAAGTCCGAAATCTTCCACACGCACATGCTTTTGCTTCTTTTTTGGTGTCGGTGGTGGTGGTGGTGGTGGTGGGTGGGTGGAAATGTGTCTATATACTTAAGTGCGGTCGAGTTACCGCACATCATCCCTTTGAAGAGTGTCAATGAACGATAATGTACTTAAATTGTTGTTTACATTGGTTTTTTATGTTCTTTTTATTGCACCATCAACATTGCTCTTATGTCCAGTATTTTGGGTGTATTGTTGTCCCAAAAGAGCTTGAGGCGAATCGATGCATTAATGTGACATTTTGTTTGGAAATCACGAGTGTGCCACAAGTTGATGCAGTTTTTAATTAAACTTTACCTACTCTGGTTTGGTCAAGGTAATCATTCAAGCAGGGTAATGAGTTTAGTTAAAGCTTAACACACACTAGAGTGGGAGTATGAAAATAGGATGGGAGGATTGCTGTCGGTAGCAGGTCACGTCTGATGTGAAAGTAGTGATTAAAGGCTTTGGACTGGATTTTCTAATGAATGCAGCGTGTGCATTGTTCTTCGAAACTATTTTAGTCAAGCTCTCCAAACACATGGCGTATATGTCACAAAAATGGCACATATGTCTGCCACATGCTGGTTTCATGTAGATGCAGGTCGTAAAACATGAATGAAGCAATTGTATCCCCTATAAAAACCCTAGTAAAACTGACTGGGAAATTTGTAACCACAAACTGGCCCTAACAATCAGCCATTGCAAAACTACTCAGCCATAGAGCAGCAGGTAAATAAACTTACCTTAGGTATAATCAAAACCTATGAAAGTTCACGTCAGTTATCCAAAGTAAGTGGTAGATCTAACCCCATGTGGTGGACTAGCTAGCTAGCTACTAGGGAAGGAACTCAAGATTTGCTTTTCAATAGAGAAAAATTTAGCATCCTCCTGAAAATGAATGGAAAAAGGAGCAGCCTGGAATAATTTTTGCTCAGATTTCAAGTGCATTTTAATGACACCGCTAAGATAATCCATATCCATGGTCCGAAGTACCCCAAAAATTCTTAGAAGACCTCATAACATATCGACTAACTCATGATCTGAAACTCTAGAATACACTTTTTCCAGGGTGTTCTCAAATGATATCTTCAGGACACGGTAACCCTAACGCTAATGTTAACTGCAACATAGGAAATCAAAAAGTAGACAAATGGAAGGTTTTGTTGGCCGTGGGCTTATTTTCAGTATACACATTCGAAGGCCCAGACGACATCATTCCAATAATGCTCCGCAGCCCTAAAGACTTGATTGTGCCGATCGTAGTGAAAATATTCACTAGCTATCTCAACCTCATCTTTATTCCCACTAGTTGGAGAGAGGTTAGTCATATTCATTCCCAAAGCCCGATAAGCCCTCGCACACTGAACCTACAAATTTCAGGCCAATAAGCTTATCCTCCTTTCAGCTAAAGCTTTAGAAAGACTCGTGGAAAGGCACATCTGAACGAAACTGAACAACAATGTGATCTCTACAGCCCTACATGCATATGTGACGGACAAATAAGTTGAGGCTGCACTTCATGAAGTAGGCGGAACCATTGAACAGTCAATCCGATGCAAAAACTACACGCTGGCTGCTTTCCTCGATGTAGAGTGGGCCTTCAGCAACGATGAAAAGCGGTCGCGGTGCACTAAACTCCCTCAATATCGAGTCGACGCTGTTAAACAGAATCGACTCCATGCTTCAAGCAACAGTAAAAGCAGAGAAGTAGGTGTAAGCACGCTCAAAGTCAAAACTTGTAGAGGTACATCGCAAGGTTCAGTCTTATCACCGCTTCTAGTAGTTCACCAAATTTTGGTTTAGGGCCAGGTTACTCCAAACAATTTTGAAAGAATCGAATTTTTTTTTATAAATTGCTACTGTATACTCGTAGAAATAGTATAGACTTATTCCCGAAGGTCAGCTAGACCGGGAAGCAGGTATAAAAGAGTGGGGAACGCTGCGGTTAATCCAGCCGCTCGAACGCCTTCGGTAGCGGTAGCTGCTGCGTGCCTTCGGATCCGAACCAGGTTTTTTTTCGCATAGATGACACTCTCATTCCAAAACTATTGCACTTATCGATATGAACCAAACGGCTTTTTACTCTTAAGATGTCTGGCTATGGCCTCAAGCAGAACCAGAAATATTCATTATTATTTAAAATAGTTATAAATAATTAAAAGTGAAAAAATTAAAAAAAAAAAATTTAAAGGATTGTTTTTTTTTCATTCTGCTTGAGGCCATAGCCTACTATCAGATAATTTTTTCCCAAGAAATGATGTCATCCATCTACGAATCAGAATATCAGATGAGTTTCAGCAGCCATTTTCAGGTCCGCCATTTTGGAAAAAAAAAAATTCATATATGTGCTTTGATATGTAAAAAAATTGATTACACAACATGTTTTTTTCTATTAATAAAACGTATTGAAAAAAATACGTTTTTAGGAGTAACCTGGCCTTAACTAGAATAATAAATAAATAGACAGCCAGGCGGCCATTAAAGGTATCTCGTTCATTGTCACGAAATTCAAATTGGTAGAAAATTGTCGCAGTAATCTAAGACTTCTTAGCTTACCGAACACCATAACTTAAGTTTGGGTTCCAGAACATCGTGAAGTAACTGGTAACAAAATCGCGGATAAGTTGGCCAAAACCTGGTCAGCACTTTAATCAAAGGAAACGAACACCTCCGTGTTCAAGCCACTAGAGCAAGAGAACAAACAGAATCCAACGAGACTTTCTAAGACCTGCCCATGACTGGTGGTCATTTTTAGAGACATTTCGGGTTTCCAGAAACCTTTGGCCCGAAAAAAAACTTTATTTCTACTCCTGCTATTATACTATACTATTGACTTTCTAGCTTGTCACAACTTATTGGATACTTGATGATAGTGGGCATTAGTACATCCGATTCATGGAGAGGATGCCTATATGATGAGGCAGAGAAAGGGTCGCTACACTTCTTCTGTGAGAGCCCTATCTTGGTCAAGCTAGGTGAAAGGCCCTCGGAGAACACTTATTTTCTAAAGTTCATTCAGGGTTTCAAAAAGTTCAATGGTTGTTGCCAAACCCCAACAACTGAGTCACCAATCCAATCCTTCACTATTCATCACCTCTTACACCCTTCCCCCGTACCTTCTCATCACCTGCTTTCTCGAGGAGCACAATGGATCCTTGTGATCCGAGTGAGATGCTGCGCTTGCGACTGCACACCCCATCCAACCTTACTTTACCTATGTATCTAGTAAAACCTACTTGGTAAACATTTTTGTAAGCAACCATAGTATCAGACATGGCCACACGAACATGCGACATGTCGCATGGTTACCAACAAAAAAAAAAGCTTTGCATGTAATTTATATGGAACCACATACCTAAATGTGAATGCATATCTTTGAATAAATGATTTGATGGAAATCATTGGTTTTTTGCTTATTTTTGTACATTGAGATGTAATACTCAGTCCCTGGAAAACATTTAAACACGAGAGCATGTGTTTTTGCATGGCCTACATGCAAAACATGGGTAACTGCATATGTACATATGTGCTTCTACAACAGTTGTGTAGAACAGTGATTCCCAAAGTGGTCGATATCAACCCCTTAAGGTCGGTATCAGTTTCCAAGGGGTCGGCATTAACGAAATCTGATTTTGAAGGGCGACAAGTTCTGCAATTGACCTCCTTTAGACAAGTTCTTACTTAAAACTTGTAAGATAGTATTTCGTTACTTTTGCCATTTTATTGTAAGAATGATAAGTAGTATTTTTGCACTTTAAGAAAAACTCAACAAATTTCTTTTCGTAACTAAGTACTGTTTCGACGAACAGATATGTAGTTCGATTTTTATTTTCGATAGGTATATTCGATTTTCTAATCCTAGCCATTTTTATCTGTATACGTATGCTACTATTCTCGGAATATGTACTATCTTATGACCAGTTAGAAAGTACATGCATACGTTTTTGCTCGATACTTTCCATAAGACTTAATATGCTGCAGGTCCGCCAAAAGCGGTACAAATAAGTGGAGTCGAATGGGAATATTTGATAGTGTTCGACATTTTTGAAGAAGCCCAAAAGAAAGCTGGAAACCCCACATGCAGCAAAGAAATTTTTTTATTCGAAGTTCAATTCTGGCTTAATGATCAAACCAAAAGATTATACTGATAGCCCAGGAGGTTGCCTCGATAATAGTCAGCTACTTTTTTTTAAGTTATGTCAATTTTTATTAAATTGTCCCCTCTGCCTAAATGGAGGGAGATGGACTCTCTCTCTCCATTACGATTTATTTCTTAGAATATGACCAAAAATCATTTACCAGAGTATGTTACACGAATTACGGGACACCCTGTATGTAAGGAGAACGAAATCAACACTTCACCAGTACCAGAAGAATACAGCACTCTTCTTAAAAATCATGGTACATTCATTTTCGGAAAGGACTGGGCTGTCGTGAACTATAAGAAGACGATAAGAAGCTCATTGAGTAAAAGCTTCAACATAAGTCAGACATGGGTAATAAGCTACGAGAAACAAGAACAAAAAATTAACAAATCTGCGAAGAAAACCTTCAGCGTCCTCCCCACTATGGTTAAGCCATTTTAAAAAGAAGTTTTCAACTACATATTTGTGAAAATTACTTGACGAAGCTACATCATAAAACAAAGTGTCCCTTAAAAAGTTGGCTGATGTTAAGAAACTCATGAAGTTCTTTGCCGTTAAAAAAGATATCCAGGACTTTTATAACAAAGTATTGTCAGGAAAAGTCGAAGAATGTACTGAAAACTGAAGAGAGGGAGGATTTAAGAAGAACATCTGAAGAATTGAATGACCAATGTTTACTATCAGTAATTTAGTAAATATTTTTGGATTGATCAACAAAGTCAACTTGCAGCTGCAGAGTGATGATTTGAATTTGATCAAAACAAAATTATTTATATCGGTGTTTGTGGGAGAATTTATTCTTTATAAAGAAAATTTAAGTGGGAAAGATTACTTACGAGATGACACAGTATGACACCCATGGAAGAAGCCAATGTGATTATACATGGACAGTCGATCACCCTCAAAATTGACGAAGAGCTTAAGCAAAAGTTCAATGAAGAAGTCTATCAGAAGTTATGGTTGCAGTGCAGCATTGAAACTCGATATACTGCATTGAAGAAACATTGCTGAAAAAAATTCTCATTGCTTTTCCATCATCATATTTGGTTGAAAAATGCTTCAGTGTGGTTGCAAACATTTTGACGAAAAAAAAACCGTTTTTTTCTCAAATAAGAGCAAGTTTTTTAAAAAACTTTCAATTTTTATAAAGCTTACTCACTTAACTAACTGCAAATTTTTAAAGTTGGTTAGTTTTAAATATGTGTCAATAGAAAAAACTAATCCCTCATATTATCATATTGGTGAAGGGGTACCGCTATTTCAAAATCTAGAAATGCAATTCTAACACATCTGTAAATTTAAATTCGAAGAAAATCCGTCAAGTGATTCGGGATGTGCATCCATATACGGAGAGACAGATAGACAGACGGACAGAATTGGAGTCTCCTCTTTTTTCGTATTCCTTATCATCGTAATGTCATGTTTTATAGCTATGCCAAAATTTTCTTTCTACAGGACTGCAAAACGTTCCTTAACTAGTACATGTAAGAGCAAGTAAAAAAGTTGATACATGATTTTCATTGTAATTTGGCCATTGGGGCCTAGGGTATCAGTTCGTTTTGGAAAAAGGGTCTCTTGCTAATAATAGTTTGGGAACCCCTGGTGTAAAATGTGCCCACATGAACTTATTTGCTGCACTTGTTATAGCTGTGACAGTCATGCCTACATTGAGTGCAAAATTTTCTTCGAAACGCACACGAAAAACCTATTTGAAATAACCTTTTGAAGTTTCTTTTGTCAAGTCCTTGAGTCCTTGTTATTAAACTTAAATGAGCACATTTTTAGACCGCAGAATTTATTGTAAAACGAAAACAACATAATAGGTTACAAAATATCATTTTATTAAAAAAGCAAACGATAAAGTATTTGCTTAATTTTTTGAAATTAGTTATGTATTCTTGTGTTGAATATTTTCTAATTCCCTTTTTTTTTCCTTGCAGGTAATTACAAAACTTCCTTGAACAACTTTTTACTGGTAAGGATTTGTTTATATCTCAAAATACTTTTTACATGGAAAGACAATTCTTTAACACTTTAAATTATATCTAGGGCCTGTTACATAAAACTACTATAGTCTAAAAGTCAAGAGCCATTTATAGGATTACTTCCATAATATAAAATAAATATGGTAGCGCAACAGAACGAGGAGCCCCAGGGCGCATTTCTCACGACCATGCCTTTTAAGGAAATGGGGGGACCTACAATATTCTTCCGGTTCTGAATGGCTAATCAAGAAAGCGCTTCTCATGGCAATGAATTTACTAACGGGAGACTTGCTTATTCCTCGCGAAAGGCGGTACCCGTGGAAAAACTACCCTCGAACCTCTGGGTTAGCATGCGGACATGCTAACCATCACGCCTCGAGTACCACTGTTTGCAAGAACAGAAATGAAAAGCCAAATACAAAAAAGACTCAATTTAGAGTGAGCTAAAAGTTCGTCCCAGGCCTCTTTAAAAACATTTAACTTGAACATAAAGTCGATACAAATTTCACTGTGATTTCTTTGAAAAAATAATCAAATTTTTCGATGAAAAAAAATTTCAACAAAGGCCCAACCAGCCTAGGAAAGAATATCCATTCTATTACAATAGCACATGTTATACGCCAGGGAAATCAACCAGCCATAAGGTAAGATTACGCCACTAATCGACCGTCCAATTTATTTTTTAACAAAAAAAAAAACTCAAAAAAAAATTCTCCAAAATCGTTTCCTTCTGAAGGAAAAATTCTTGAATAAATGAAAGAAAGACAAATATCCCAATGGGATATCAATATAAACTCTATCCCTATACATGGCTTAAATAAAGCAAGGGAATCTGGGACTTTTATGTGTACCCCATAAATACATACAACGGCTCCAGTGTTTATCCACACCGTTTGAACTCGTCGTAACCCATCTGGAAGCATATTGAGTCTTTGCCATTCGGAAAAATGGAATGGAAATCCTTGCCACACAAAACGTGAACTTTCTCTGTGATGACGACGATGATGATGATGATGATGGGGATGGTAGTAGTGGTGGTGATGGAAAGGGATAGAAGGCAAATCGATGTATGCTCAATCAGTTTAACAGCCATAAGCTGAATAACAAAAAACTCCTTCGTTAAAATCACTTTTGCCTTGGGATGGAGGAGGGGTAGGTGGTTGTAGTGCTCAAATGGACTCCGCTTCCTCTTCCTTCTTAGCTACCGGGAAAGGAGTATAGAAAGGTGTAACGGAAAATGAAAATACTTGTGGTGAATTGCCATCAAGGACTTGAATCGGCATAGAAAATACATGAAGTTTGTTTGAACAATAAACGCCCTTCTGTTGCGAAAGTATTTAAACAGCAATTAACAAAAGGAAATGTTAGATTTTTAGCAAATGGTCTTGAGTTGGTTCCTAAATGAGTTGCATGTTTGCTTTAATTGGCGAACAAAGTTTCATTAGTTGAGTGGACAGACGATATTATGGGAATTTGAAGAGCAATGTAAACAATTTTGTTTTTCTTTGTCTTGAGGTATGATCCAATCATTTTACCTTAACATAAATCTTCACCCTGCCAATAATGAGCCGTCAAAGTTTCTGTCCCATTTGTATAAAAGCGAAGGGTGAAAATAAAGGTCTCCCAAGGCTCTGTGGTAGAAAGCTTGACCTTGCTTAGATGAGAAACAAGCTAAAATTTGTATAATTTGTTATCCCAGTTTTGCTTAATGTGCTTTCATATTTTTGTAAAGGTACCTGCTCAATTAAAATATCAGCCATTTTGAAAGCGTTTTTGTTGTTTTTTGGAGATTTTTTAAAAACACAAAACTGTCAAAAAAGAAATTTGAAAAGGGAAGTGCGATGGAGTGGAACATCAAAAACTTTGGTTGTTACTACAGCAAAATGTAGATGCGATGCGATTCACTTACTTTGAAGAGAAAGCTTTGGTTTTAACAGTGCAAAAGAATGTCCAGCCACTGTTGGAATTGAGATGGAACTAAAAACATCTGTATCAGCGGGGTAAATAGCTTTACTCCAGGCAAAGAAAAATTCTTTAATCTTTTCGTGGTGACGCATGTTGAGACTGTAGTTCGACGGCAATATTGTACCGTTTGCTATTATTTGGAAATTGGGCGGAGGGCGTTTTGGGTGCAAAACTGTAAACTACTCGACAGTATTTCTAGCAACAGAAGTACTCGATTCCAAACATTTTAAAATATCCAAAGTGACTCTGTGGTCTCTGGATCAACGAACCCTTAACCAAATTGATCACATTGCGATCAACTCCAGGCTCTAAAACTCTAGTAGTTTCTAGGCTTTCATAATATTTATGGCTTACATAATATGTATGGACTCGGATCGTTGAACACTGTCGTACAACAAAACTGTGGAGACCTCAGGGACTTGCTCATTTCAAGGACCTACAATTTTATGCTGATTTCGAACGCCTAATTAAAAGAGTACTTTTTATGGCAGTGTTAGTACTCTTTGAGGAATTGTTAGTTCGTAGCGAAAGACGATACCATACCATGGAACTTGAACATTGGGCCCTCCAAGTATCAGGCAGATATGCTAACCATTACGCCACGGGGAACCGCAGTGTGTTTAGGGGCAGTATTATGCTTTTCCAAATATCTTCAAAAATGGGTTCAAAGCCTATAAAACAAGAAATTTTGGAGATTCTAACAAAGCGATAGAGGTGAAGGGCATTTGTATTCATCAGATCGCTTGGATCATCGAGGAAAGTTTCTTTTAGATGCAGTTTTCTTTTGAGGGAGAGTGCAAAACTGATCATAGGAGGTGTGGGACTGTCTCTTTCTCTTCTTCATCCTCTTTTGACTGAGCAGCTCAGAAGCTGCTATAGAAGTTGTTTGATGAAACTTAAGAGGCAATATACGGTAATGGTACAGATTACGGAGCCAATGTGTAAACTTCTGATAAATAGCAAGTGTCTCGTGCGTTTTCGGTTTAGTTTAGGCCGTATCTGTTTTGTTGTCACATAAGCGGTGGTGTTGTATATTTGTTTTATCTACGCCATCTTGCTTTAGCATGAGGTTGCTTATAGCTATTGGTATGCCAATATTCTGCTCGCAAGCAGCATATCTTTTGACTCACGTCTAATGGATATGCCGTCTGACACAATGATCCCAAGGCTCAAACTGCGTCAAAATTACTCAGTCAACTTTCCTTCGGTTCAAGACTGGTTCACTCCAGAATCTGTGCCTGGAAAGAACTGTTATCGTATCTTCACAGATGGCTCCAAAACCTACGAGGGTTCTGGTGCTGGTGCCTTTGTTGAGAACGACGACATACGACTGCACTCATCTTTGGGATCATACGCATCCGTTTTCCAAGCGGAAGCTTATGCTATCCTAATGGCCTTGAGCCACAGCCTACGAACAATGGATGAACAGGGAGAAGTATCTTTGTTTGCAGCGACAGCCAAGCTGTGCTTAAGGCCCTTCTCAACCCTCTAACCACTTCGAAAGTGATCCAGGAATGCAAGTTCTCTGAATGCGGTCGGAAGATTAAATTCTTTGAGTCTCATTTGGGTTCCGGGCCATCACGGCATAACTGGAAATGTGACCACCGCGCCGATGAACTTGCTAGGGAGGGATCTCAGACAGCTTTCTCAGGACCTGAGCTGTCGCTAGGTCTGCCAGCGTCCTCAGTGAGGGCTTCAATCAACGATTGGATCTGTGAAGAGCACAACTGTAGATGGCATACCTTCATTGGATACAGACAAACCAAGCGTATGCTCCCCAACGTTAGTAAGAAGACTGCAACATTTTTGCTAGCTCGTAGCAGAAAAGACTGTAGAAAGCTTATTGGCGTTGCCAGCGGGCACTTCTTTTTTGCCACGGATTTAAACGTGTTAGGCTTAAGTGATAAAACACTCTGTGAATCTTGTGGAGAAGATGAGGACACCGCAGAGCACTTCCTCTGTGAATGTCCTGCTTTTTCTCGCATGAGGTTACAGATACTCGGCGCAGACATGGTGAGAGCTGGTAACCTAGGCTCCTTATCATAGCAGCGTCTTTTGGCTTTTTTTCGAACATCTGGAAAGCTATATCAAATAGAAGGTTGCTATCTGGTAGTACAATGGACCGGTATTTAGGTCTGAGTGCTCCAGCTGTTATTTTAAAAACCTCCAACAGAAAAAAAAAAGAAAAAAAATGCCAATATTCAGCCTTCTGGTTGAGTTCGGCTTTGCAGTTACCTAGGATATCTTTGTGCCCCCAGGCACTCAAAATAGGAGAATGTTGATCTGTTCAGCCATCTAAATGAGAGATAGTCGACCATTGAAGGTGGTTACTGAGTTCGTGGAAACAGCGACGAGTTATTTGTGAGCTTCTTGGCTGTCTGAGCAAATACGTAGCTATATTGACTGAAGATATCACGTTTTATTTAAGCCACGATAAGACGTTTTTGTTTCTCAGAATTTCCACTTGGAACTCACTACACTGATTTGAAAGGTGGAAAGAGAGACTATACTTTTATTCAGTCTGAGTACACCCTGCACTCAAAAACTTCTTCGGTCTTTGAACCAACTCTAAAAAATTCCTGGTCTTCCTTAATTTATCTCGGTGGAATGGAGACTTTTAACTCGTTTTCAAAGACCATGAGGGATGGTTTAGTTGGTGCGACTTGGGATTGATCCGAACAAATTCAGGATTGTGAAGTCATTTTCGCCCACGTTCATTTTTTATACTTATTTAGGAACGAGTCAGGAATAAAACTGAAGTTCTTATGCTCTTTGTTCTTGAAAAAAATCGACTTAAATGATTGTGGACAGAAAAAAATCATTGAACCAGGATTGCCGGTAGAATCACCCCATTGTGTGTGCACTTCTAAGCCGATTATTGAACTTTTTTGATTTTATGTGCAGCCCCTACGCATTTATTTGAAATGCTTGATCAAGTAAATGGAGGTTGAGTGGTTGAGTGGTCGGTAAGTTCGTAATTGCAGTCAATGGCTGTCAAAGCGATGCAACTTTGTTGAACATTTTGCTGCGCCAGAAGATTGGAGGAGGTGCAATGTGTTTTCAAAGGAAATTTAATATTTGCGCTTTGCTCTAATGATTCATGTTCGCTTTGTTAAAGGTACTTTTATGGTTTCAATATTCAATTTGTTAAAGGCAAATAATTGAGAATGTGTAGTAGCTGTTTGATTCTTTTGACTTTTTTAACTTTGAAAAACTGAAGATTTAGCTAAGGGTGCTGTGGTTCGTTTCGAGTTAAAGACAACAATGAACCTTCGGAAAAAAAATAGATTCATAATTTACAACATTCTGTGCTTTAAAATTAGCTTCCAAAGGATCCGTAAATCTGGGAGTTAATCAAGCTGCTGTCAAACGAAACTTCTAAATTTGTTTAATATTTTCTACTATCCTCTACTACTAGACACACGAAAGTGAAAATCGATCTCCTTTTCGGAATTGGCAACAATTTTAAGGTCTCCTCCTTTCGTTGACATCCGGCCCATTCGGGGCAAAGAATTCTGAATGCATCCTTATCTATTAGAGATTGGGTTTAAAGATATAAAGAAACTTATGCAACGATTTACATCGTTGTTAGTGGTCCATTGTGAGTTAGCTCTGATACGAATGGCTGTACTGGCGGCCATTTGTTTGCTGAAGATATATAATGGTGTGAGATTAAGGAGTATGTTTAGGGAAGCTGAGGGTGTTAATCTTAGGGCTTCACTTATACACAAACAGTGGGACCTTGCTTAGACTATCGCAGTAGGTCCTTTTATCAAGAGCGGTCCACCATTCCACTACTCCTTAAGTGAGTATCGGTCAAACGACCGCAGTATACAGCCAGTAGGTGATTTGGGTAGAAAATACCCATTTATTGGTAATGACTTTTTTATAGGGCAAAAACACTACGGTGGCTTTCTCGATTCTATCCAGTATATTAGACTTCCAGCTTAGCTTTTTGTAAAGGATAATACCTTTGCTTCGTCTGATAATAATTTAAGTGAGATTCCATTGGTTGTCAATCTTTGTATTTCTCGGTGATGAGATTAAGTTCAGTTTTCCCGGGACTAATCCCAAGATAACTTTATCTCTCCCATTTTACTAGTTTGTCATAGCAAAGAATTTAAGGGCTAGAAGGGCTTGCCAATTCTTCGCGAAAGGTGATACCCGTGGAAAAACATTTTTGCCTCTGTTGAAACCTCTGGGTTAACAGGCCACGGGTACCACCGGATACTACTGTTAAGTGAAATGAATAATCCATCGACATCTACGATCTTGAAAGAGGAAGGAATTATCAACGAATAGCACCTATCAGCACCATGCGCCAAATTCACAAGAAGGACATTGCTCTGAACTTCACCAACTACAGAGGCATGATTCACCTTGAAAAGGTTGGATCCCGTAACGATGGCATGAGCTGATGGGATAAAAAAAATATCATTTCGTTTTCTTTTGAAAATTGTGATCTCAATGTGATTACTGCTTTCCCACTTGTCTAAGTGACACTCTAGTGATCATACTGTGAAATACGCAGTGCTAACCCCAGTATGCGTTGACACCCTTCAGCTTTTGGATTATCTCTTCTTACTTTAAAAGCACATTTTTTTATATAACAAATGTCTTAAAGAGGCACGTCTCTAATTAGGCAATTGGTGTCTCCTTTCTTCTCATACATCCATTCGTCTGGTACTTGTTGCTGGATTCTCCCTTAATACGTCTTCAGCTTCTTTGGCAAAGTATAGTTGTTGTTCTCTGGAGTTCTGTACTTCTTCTTCCTGCTGGTAGTCAATGACTGTAATAAAGAGGAAGTCGCTTCCTTTTGATGTACATCTACTGTAACTTGAAATGCTTCGGTGACTCCAGCTAATCTTCGTCACTTCTTCTTCATACATGACCTCAATCAGTTGCACATACGCCTCTGTAAATCCTCGTTTGTCTGAAGGCCACCCATATAAGATCTCGTGGTTGTCGCTTTTCGAAGTCAACCAGCAAAACATGCAACTTCTCTAAGGAATCAGAATATTTTTCCATTAGGATTCTCATATTGTAGATTGCATATGTTGTTGACTTTTCCAGTTGTTGACTTGCGTACTCGTTATCAGATAGCTTTACTATTTTTGACAGTCGGCTACCCAATACACTACATGATTTTCAAAATGTAAGACATCAGGTTGATCGAAAGGTAGTTATCCCAGCTTCGTGTATCTCCCTTCTCGTTATGCATTTGTAAAAGATAACTTTTGTGACGTGCTTTTTGCTTTCCAGCCGAGGTTTTGCTCGTCGGATTAGCCAGGGTCTTTCTGAATAAAAACACGAAACTTCAGGATAAGGTCTTCACCTTAAATGTACCAACTTTTTATTACTAACACAACTAATTACTCTTAATGATCACAGTACAAATTATAAACTTAAAATTAAGTACAGTCCGTACGGATGGTCCTCAGTCGTAAGGACTAACGGTTAGATGCCTTTTTGTAGATAACGCCTTGACCTGAAACAAATAGAGAAAATCAGGTATATTTACGGCCCCTTGGTGGCACGGAGAAACAGCAGGCAATAGCTCTGGTGGATCGGCAGGTTT
Source organism: Melanostoma scalare (assembly GCA_949752695.1). Lineage (NCBI taxonomy): Eukaryota > Metazoa > Arthropoda > Insecta > Diptera > Syrphidae > Melanostoma > Melanostoma scalare. The sequence continues at coordinate 68,115,062 of OX456985.1, forward strand.
TTTTACGGCCCCTAGTGTAGTGGCACGGAAAACAGCAGGCAATAGCTCTGGTGGATCAGAAGGTTCATTTACGGCCCCTTGTGCCACGGCAAAACAGCAGGCAATAGCTCTGGTGGATCGGCAGGTTTATGTACGGCCCCTAGTGGCACGGAAAACAGCAGGTAATAGCTCTGGTGGATCAGAAGGTTTATTTACGGCCCCTAGTAGCATGGAAAACAGCAGGCAATAGCTCTGGTGGATCAGAAGGTTTATGTACGGCCCCTGGTGGGACAGAGGACGTTAAGTAGCTGCGAACTGAGGGTTTCCTTACGGAATTCCAATAGTACGCAATGGTCGGACGGTTTTCAGTCGGCAATAATAAATTATAATTAATAATAATTTCTTACCTAGTCTTATGGCTGCTTACTATGAATTGACGGCGGCGGGTTTCATGTTTTTTTCAAGAAATTCATGTTGCCTATATAAATATTTCGGAAGGAACCTTGTGTGAGTTATACTCTGCGAGTGAACACTCTAATGTCTCATGCATTAATATTATTGTTGTTTGGGTGGTATGGCGATGATACGTTGTACATTTGAGATTCAGTGCTGTCGACTCCGGTTGTATTATGATATCAAAAGTACTAGATAGCAGAAAGGTTTTAAAAGTATGAGGTAGCATGAACGCTTCGTTACACTTTCCCTCCATAAGCAGACTATTACCCTGGGGTGAGAATCGTAAGCCTTCTTAGTCCGATGCCTCCCATCTTTTACCAAACCTCATATAATATCTCGTATTGGCCCAACGAGTCTTCCTTGGAGTTCTCAACTGCTTCACCAGCTTCTTCGACTGTAATTTCGGATACTTTCGAAATTAGGTTCAGCGTCTGGATTTCTCAGTATTCCATCAAAATACTGTCACCACCGTTAGAGAATCGTCATCCACAAATGGCTGACCTTAAGCGTCGGCGACGTTGATAAACTCAGACCAAATATCTTGATCACTTTTTTCAATTTTTTTGTTATACAAATGCTACTAACCACTTTACTTCAGCTTCCACTTTTTCTGATATGCAAAGCCTTTCAAGTTAAATTGAAAACTTACTCTACTGGCAGCAGTGATCTTTCCTCATAGTGGCAGAAGATTTTACCAGACTTTCTCAGACCATAACCTTTCAGAATAGAACTTCAAGTATTTCCCCCTTATCAAAAGTATCTATGTACGTGTTAGAAGCTTTAAGGTCGTAAACTAATTGGTTAAGGAAAGGTGTTGCTTAAATTTGAACTTCCCGTTCGGACATCTTTTACACTGCACCGGCTTTACTGCTAAGAATTAATAAGTTCGAATTAAAATGTGTTCATTTGGTCTATGGTTTATGCAGTTTTGCCACCACCAGTTAATAATAAATTACTTACTTAAGCTGTGTTCATTTACATGAGTTATTTGAGTCTTTGGATACAAAATGTAATAAAATAAAAATGAATTGTTTTACTACTTGATTCACCCTCAAAATGGGATTACAGAGACCTTTTATGAAAAACAATTGTTGGGGAAAAGCTTACAACTTAACCTCTTTTCACTTTGTTTCACATCAGACAGTGATATATTGTCTCGGAATGGGAACACTCCAATCATTTTATTCTCCTCTCCAGTACTTATATCTTTTGTCCTAGGCTCACAAGAGCACGCTCTTAATTTGCCGACACTAAAACCAACCCTTTCCTTTCGCATTGTCATTGTTTTCTTTTATGCGGCAGTAAATCTGTAAACATAATGCCACATTTTATTTCCTTCGGATTCATAATTCCATTCATATAAATTGACGCTGTGTTATTGCATCCGACGACGATTTTTACGACCCAAAGATTCTCCATTTCGAAGCACATTCACAAAAAGAAGAAAAAATATGTTACGTATACGCCATACGCATTGCTTCCGTCAGCCATGCAATTTGTTCGCCATCACCGATTTTTATTATTTCCCATTCCATTTATGCTCACTCATTCAAAGAAGATCGAAAAGAAAATCACATCTTGTTTCCTTTTTGCTTTCCCGTCCCAAAAACTCCATTTAGCTTGTTTGAGTGGGGAAATTTTTGCGGAATCGTCCAAAATTAAAGACAAACCGCATCTTTTCGACCTTCCTCGTTGTTTTTCATTCTTTTTTATGTTTATCCGAGCGAAGCAAGTCAAATTAAATTATTCCCTTCACGTCCCTCTAAATGGCCGAAAAAGGGTTTTCATTCATTGCCTCTGGGCTTGGCTTGGCTTAGCTTGACTTGGTTTGGCTTAGGTGGTGTGGGAGTTTAAGTGGGAGTGGAATATCCACTTGCAAATCAATAAAAAAATACTTCAGCAAACACGAAGCGAAAAAATCAGTTTTCCACTAGAAAAGACACACAATACAATCAGTACACAGTGTACAAGCTTTAGCAATCTTTAAAAGAAACACACGACAAAAAAAATAGCTCACTAAGCCTATACACAATAGAGCCTCAGTTACAGAAGTGCTCAGTGCCATTTTAATTAAGCCATCAGTACACACGTTGACAACCTTAAAGGGACAGACGACTAAAGCTCTGTAAAGAATGTTTCTTAAAAAAAAAGTTTTAAAAAATCCAACCCGTCAGCTTTTCGCTGTCAGTGATTAAAATGTTTCGAGAAAAACCTTTCAGGGATTTACCATCACGCCTTGTCTGACTTTTTATTACGAGAAATTAAAGCCAAAGCCGTTGTCTGATGGTTGTATTGTTGTTGTTTTGTCTTTTTTTTTTTTTTTTTTTTTTTCAAATACTTGTCAATTTAATAATCTTTATTTTTACTCCAAGAGGTGGTATCATAGCCTTTTGTAAGCATGGCCCAGTTGGTGGCAATAAATCCAATTTTCAAAAACAGATATAATAGGAAGTGGATGGTTGGGTTTTTGGGGGGGAAGAATATTTTTATAGCTAACTGCAGACAAAAGAAAGTTATTCCAAGCAGAAGAAGAAGCTCAGACAATGCCCAGAGAAGTATTTTCATTTCTCCCAAAAGACGATGGAATGAAATTAAATACACATTCCCCTAAGCAGACAAAATAATAAGGGAAAAAAATGCTGTGAGTAAAAAATGGGCCAAGCGGGGCTGAAGTAAAGGTTCACCAGCAGTGCAGTGAGGAAGTCTTTCTTTTTTCACAAATCACTGCTCTCCTATAACTTTTTTTCACTTGATGAGGTTGAAGCGAATTTTATTTTATGTTTGAAAAGAAAAACGCTGAGCCAAAGAAACACCACTTTTAATTTGGGGAATTTTATAAAATAAAGTTGAGAGAAATATTGTGGTTTTTGAAATCGGGAAAAAAATCAAATATCTTTGGGAAACGAAACTCAAATTCAGATTTTTTTTCTGTTGGAGGTTTTAAAAATCCTGGGGCACTCAGGCCTAAATACCAGTCCATTGTATTACCTGACGGCAACCTTCTTTTCTTATAGCTTTCCAGATGTTCGTAGAAAAGTCAAAAGACGCTGCCATGATAAGGATCCTAAGTTACCACCTCTCGCCATGTCTGCGCCGAGCATCTGTAACCTGATACGAGAAAAAGCAGGACATTCACAGAGGAAGTGCTTCGCTTTGTCCTCATCTTCTCTACAAAATTCACAGAGTTTGGTATCACTCAAGCCTTTCATTGGTGCTTCCCGTAACTAAGCTTTGAGCGTTAGCATCACAGCACATGATAAGCCCCAACTTTCGGCTTTCACAGAACTCCTCCAACTCCGCAGCCCGTCTAGAGGGAGGAAGTAAAATGGAGATCCAAGGAAAGTAAGCTGACGCAACGACGAAAGTTTGCCACTCACCGTTTCGTAGTTTACCGTGGCCGCAACCAAACCTTCACCGCAAAATTTATAAAGTCGATGGAAAAGAGCTCGATATGATGCGATAGGTCCGGGGTTAGTCAGATCGTTCGTCATAGAGTATGTTATTAACACGTAGACATCCAGGACCAAGCAATCGACCTTTCCAGGCCCATGGCACCTGAATGGCTGCTATGTGTGATTTTGTACTCTGCACTGAAAGTTTGCTGCATAGGAGTGCAGTAGCAGCCTTAGAGTGCTGGAGGTTAACTCGTAAACAACTTTCGGAGGTTTTTTCCCTTCCGGTCAGTGTCCGTGGACCAGACTGACTAGCAGATCAAGTTTCATTCACCGACTTTCCGGTTCGACCTCCGGGCGTTTCGACCGTGATGATTTAATTTCGTCTGACCGGTGTCCGTGGACTGAATTTGCAAGCCTTTCGACTTATGGTTTCGGTTTCATTTACCAGTGTTTCGGTTGGACCACCAGGAACCTCGACAGAGCCTCCCAGAAAATTGGCAATATCGGCTACTAGAGAACGTCCTAAAGTGATGGGCTTCGGCCGCAGTTAGACTTGGTGCCTTTGGCCCCCCTAGTGAACTGAATCCAGAATTCATGTCCCTTCAGAAATTATGCCCCTGCCGTAATCGAGAAGACTACGGGTGGATGATCGCTTTGATGAATGCCACCTGGAGAGTTAAAATCTTTTAAGCTATCTTCCATACTTTTAGTTTTGATCACTTCTTAGTTTTCGTTTCATTTCCCCATCCTTCGAAATCTTTTTAGCATCAAGCTCGGTTCAAATAAACTGCTTAAGACCCCAAACCACTACAAGGTCGAAGAATTTTTTGATCTGTCATTGTGTTTTAGTCTTTTGGCAAAGATCCTTAAGACTCAAATTTTGAAATGCTTTCGACAATTGATTTATGTTTTAGGTATGTCCGTAGCTTTGCTAGACGGAAATTGATGAATAAAGCGAACTTATCACGGTCTGAGATAGCCTTATAGACTTACTTTTGAAATCCTTAAACCTTGGATAATTGTTGCCCTATGCGTAATTGTTAGCTTGTTTTGTCGGTTACGTGGCAATTCGAGTTCCAGAAATATTCAAATGCTTTCCCACCGCTATAGCCTTTCGTGAAGAACTGGAAAGTCCTTAGAGAATAATTACACTGCAATGAAAAGCACCTTCTTACTAAACTGAGGCTCTTCGAGATTTGTTGTCCCACCCTCTTCAGTGATTTATTTATTCCTAACTCCAATTGTTTTTCTTTTATTTATGATTTTTCTTTTACTAAAATTGCTGTAGGAATATTCGATTACCCACGAAGAAAATAATAAACTCGAAACAGGCTATTTTAACCGAGACAGATGGCTTATGTGTTGATGGTGAAGTGGATGTTGCTTAACCACACGGTAGTGGGCTGACCCAGTGTCCATGTAGAAGCTCACTCTTTCGTCGGTCGTTGATAAAATTACATTGTTTTTATCACGCTGTGGTATATTGATTCGGGATGACACTATTCTGTTATTATCCTTCTCGTTGTAAACGAAACGAAACATTACATACTGCAGCATTGGTTACAAAGACTTGATACATCTACAGGAGACACAACAGAACAATTAACAAATGACAACAGCACGCGGTTTTGCGTACAGATTGTCCTCCATCTAACCACTAACAGCGCTCAACTTGACTTAATTGGTGGTCTAAAGAAAACCGATGCTTTCGAGTGACAAGGCTTGTTCTCGTAACATGGTTTGGGGCTTAGACAGCTTCTCATATCTTTCTATACGGTAGAGGAAGATACTATGGTCCAACAGTGTTATCCTTCTTGATATCCTGCTGATGGTCAAAGCACGCATTCAGGATTTTTCTTCCCCACAACTGAAGTTCCTTCATGGCTACCTCTGAGATGGTGTCCCAGTGTAAAAAGCTGGTTTTAAGGATCGATGGTCTCAGGAGGTGCTTATAAATCAAGGGCTTTGTCGGCTAGCTAAATATTGTTCTTCTTCTCAGTAGGGAAAGCTGATGGAAGGTAAAGTTGGCTTTATGGAGGCGACATGCTATTCAACAGATTCTTGAATTTATTACCCAGGTACTTGGTGTTGTTCATGTTTGTGGGAGGGTCAAGAAAATGCTTCTACAGTTGCTGGCTGCCCATAACGAGCGGAATTTTGATACAGACTACCTCCATTTTGTCTTCGTTCGTCCGAGTAGCCTACTTGCAATGAAGCTTGCACTTTTCGGATAGCTTTTAATCTTGACCGATATGCAATATGCGAATAGCGAAACGCCAGAGTGCAGTAGGTTATCGCGTTCACTTGGGGTAGGCTGGTCGGACTTTGCGTGGTTTGATTGTACAGGAATTGTCCTAGTTTCAAACTTTAGGCTGATATCATACTAATTAGTACTTTGGAGCCCATGGCGTAGTCGTTAGTACTTACGTGGAAGGTTCGAGTTACAAATACCAGAAACATCAAAGAAAATACAGGTTTTCCCAAGGGTTTCGCCTTTCGCTAATCATTGGTATGTCCTCCGGGAAAGATTACACACTGCCATAAAAAATGCCTTCTAACTAAGCAGCTTTGAATCTGTCTAGCAATGAAATGCTTTCTTAACAGCCACAAAATATGCAACGGCGACTTAACGGCTGTTAGAGTATTGTCCTTTTTAAGCTTCATGAGCGGATGCAATGTGGAATGTTTTTCCCGGAAGTCAAACTACATAGTTGGGATGATGTTGATGGAAAATAAAAGGTCCCGAAAATAATAAAGACCACATACGTCATGAAATCGATTAGATGGACTCGATCTCAAAGGCTGCCGAAGTGATGGTTTGTTGGTAATGCTGCCACTAGTCTTCAATGCTTAAAGTTTGCTGCATAGGATAGTTTGAGGGACAGTCGATTGGAGAATGCACCAGTGATCTCTTGCGATTGTAGCCTTCTGACGTCATATCTCTTCGCACCGTTGGCGAGTCGTTCCTCATTTGTATCTTGGCTTCAATTTGTAAGGTAGTGGTCCGAATTGGCCCCTCGGAAAGTTCGGACATCTATTACACTGGAAGAGTGCCTTGCGTCGATCGCAACACGGACAATTTGGTTGACTGTTGATTGATCAGGGAGCCAGGTACCTTTATGAATTTCGAGATGAGGGAAGCGTGTACTACTCAACAGGATTTAGCCCCGCACCAAAATCGATTTCGGAGGTTTTGTCATGGATGCTATGCTTACCGATTGTATTTGCAAAGATTTCCTCCGTCCCTAGTTTTGCGATAAAATCGCTAAGAACGTTTTCAAAGTCATATCTAGGGCATTGCTCATATGTTTTTCGAGGAGCTCGTAGAAACAATCTTTGGAGTTCTCGTCTTTCTCTTTTGTGGGCGCATATTAGGCTAATGTTGGCGAACTGAGCTCTGATGCGGATGGTCATTATGTGCTCCCTGAGTCTTCTTCTAACGACAAATCCGCACCCAAATAAGCGCTGTTTCTGTTGTCTGTAGCAGTCGCCATAGTAGATTTCGCAGTTTTTCATCTTTTTTACACCCGGTCCAATCCATCGCATTTCTTGTATGGCGGTTATTTCCACATTGTAGCAGTTCAAGGCGTCTGCTTATTCTTCAGCTGCACGTATTCCGTTAAAGAGACTTACGTTCCACTTGTGAATTCGGAGGTCTTTGTTCTTTTTTCGTTTGCTTGGGTCGTCCACTTTGAAATAATTCGGATCCAGATGTTTTTTACGTGGTCGGGTAGTTAACTCCACGCACAACCCCCAACCTGGAGAGCCAGGTCCTTTTAGGATCCCTTCGGACATATAGGGCTGGATTATCCAATGTCAGTACCTTGCTGCAGGGGTGTGAGAGCTGCCGTTGGCTCACCAGGAGCTCATCAGCCACCATCCCTGCTTCAATACCCTGTCCCAGGATTTAAAGACCCTGAAAGACCTTTAAACCAAATATGTCGGAGCAGCTCTTTCAGGCGTTTCTGCTTTCTTGACTGTTGAAGTCCACTGTCGAATTATTCCGCTGTGGCATTCGCAATAAGCTCTGACAAATTACTGAGTCTCACACAAGATAGCGACACCGGAGCACTTCCCCTTTAAAAGTCCTTGATTTCCTCTAGTACATGATGAAAATCTGGGCTCCTTATCATGGCAATCTTCTGGCTTTTAAAAAGGATGTTTCCTATCTGGTAGTGCAATGGACTGGTATTTAGGGCTGATTGCTGCAGATAGTGTTTCTTAAAAGCTTCGACGGAGAAAGAAGTTTTATTGGATTAAAGCTTCCTGGCTTCATTCGAGAGACAAGTCTTTCTTTCGATTTACGTTCCTGTTTGCGTAAATGAACGACGCAAATGTCTGACAAAAAAGATCCAACTATGAGTTATTTAGATTCTGTAAAGCGACATCTGCTTATTTGAAACTCAAAATTGTGTCGAACGACTTAGAAAAGTGGACGAACTTATCGTTATCCCATAGGAAAAAGGCACCTGCGTATGCCTTAAGTGTGAAACTAAAAGCGATAAGCTGAAGATGAATCAATTCATAAAGCAACTTTATCATATATTTTTATATTTGAGTGCCGTTAACGTGAACGAAATGCATTTTTGAAAGTCTCCTCGCTTTTTTAACTCAATGCCTCACAAGAACCATGTCCTTGTCGAAGGAACTATGTGTATACTACCAGTATTACAGAAACAGCTGTGATCCTTAACTCCAACATTGAATCGATTTCAAACAAAATGAATGATAGCTTTAAAGAAACCAAAACCAAAACCGAATGCAACACTTGTCATGCGATCTCGAAAGGCACTACTTACTTCTCGGAACATTCCATGTAGCTTATCTCTTTTTGATAGGTGCTTCCTCTGGATATTATGTTCATCCTTGCGAGTTTCAAAATCCAATCGAACTGATTAACTGTGTCTTTCAAAATGGTTTTGTTCACCCTGGTTTTATGTTCCACAAATGACACAGTGTTCGTCCTGCTGAAGGGGATTCAATGTTCCAGAAAAAATATTCATCAAAGTAACATGTCCTACAGGGAGAGAAAGTTTGGTTCAAGGACTTGCTTCTGCTGTTTTGGTATGTGACTGTGTCTACGATTATTTAAGTTCATTATTTTTATTACAATCTTTATCTCTGATGTGTTTGCTATTTTATTTCTTTCTCTCTCTCTCTCATTCTGTCTCTAACTGTACAGATGTGTTATCGTTTATCTTTTGAAATAAAATGTCATCTCACATTTCTTAAGAATTGGAGATTAGAAAGTGTTATCCTTCGGATGAGTTAAAATGTAATTCAGAATCCATTTGGAAAATTGTCTTTCTTTTTGTGTGCTCGAGAATGAACATCGCCCAAAGGAAGCGAAAATATTCTGGGATGCGATGTGGAAGCGAGCGAAAAATATAAAAATGCTGTAGCTGCAGTTTAATTCTTCATTTCACGAGAGTGTAAGCGTGTATAGTCTTGTTAAGAAAAAGAGGTGGTATAGGTAGGTGTGACTAAGCCAAGGAAAACTTTCTAGAAGATAACCAAACATTTCATTTTTCTATGAGAAAACAGAAGCGGATTGAGTGAGATGGTCATAAGGCGCTAAGCTCTACTGTAACTGGCATTTATAGTATCATCTCATGCTCCTTCATATTTCTCTGAATAGCCATAGTAGATTTTGTGAGCATAAATTTTTTACTTTGCAGCACAAAAAGTTCTCTTTAATGAAAAAACAAACTTCAACGGATTTTTCCTAGCTGCGTTCATTCTTTGTAAATATTCACCGTGGAGCAAAAAGTCTCCCTTCTGTAAGCTAAGACTTTGAAGATATGATTCAATTCAATTCTATGAAGATGTTTTAAAGACCGAAGAAAGGTTTGGTTGCGGGGTGTACTCAGACAAACTGAACCTAAGTTACTCAATCCACCTTTCTGAAGCGTGTGTTTCAAGCCGAAGTTCTGGCGACCAAAGGGTTCCTAAAGCGGGTAAACGAAAATGTGATATCCTCAGTGAATATCCACATCTTTTTAGAAACCCAAGCAGTCTTCTAATCGTTCGGTGCTGTTTCCACGAACTCAGTAACCGCCCTCAATTGTGGACTGCCTCTCATGGAGATGGCTGATCAGTTCAACGTTCATCTTTTTTGGGTGCTGCCGGGGGTCACAAAGATATCCCAGGTAACTGCAAAGCCGATGAACTCAGAAATGGAACCGGTATACTGATCTGAAAAGAGCAAGCTAAGAATTGTTCAAACGCTACATGCAAACTCATACTAAAGCAAGATCCCATGTATAAAACAAACAGCAGATGGAGAGACACCACTACATATTGTCTAGCCACAAGCACATCTTACATTGACTCTGTAATTGATGTCATTGCCGGGTATTGTATCTCATAAGTAGACACGCCAATAGATTCGGCGTTCCAACGAACGACTTCTGCAGAAGCTGTTTAGACGAAGAGGAAAAACTGACATTCCTACAACTAATCTGTTCCTGACCTTCACTCTCCCTGAAAAAAAAAAATGGCGTACGCCCTACCCCTTATGTCCTACGCCTTACACATTGCGCCTTACGCCCTACACCCTGCGCTCCACCCTCTACCCTTTTTCTATTTACTTTTGGAAAAATACTTCGTATGGAAGTATCGATACTCCCCGTGTGCCGGCCTCTCCAAGGTGTACTAAGCTTGGCATACCGGCTAAGACTCCAAATGTTTCTCGCTTATCTCCCCCTCGGGACCACTCGCGCATTTCTTCGAGGGAGGATCCGTGTCTAGGTCTCAGGTTAAAGTTCCTCAACTATCTCTTCTTGCTTCTTTGTTTTCAGAATCTGCGTCAGTCGCCCCTTACTCTCCTAGTCTCTCACAATCTCCTGGATAATATTATTTGGGCTGAACTCTCCGAGAATTTTGTTTATTTCCTGACGGAGAGGTTCTGGTCTACTGCACTCGAACACTGTATGATAAACGTCGTCTGTCAGCGAATATCCGTAATGGCACGAAGGACTTATTGGCCACGTTCCTGGGAACTATCTTCGAAAATCTTAACTTAAGATTCTGTCACTTTTCCCTAGTAAAAAGTTCCAGATTTTCAGATGACAATTCAGATGACATTTAGATTTTCAGATTTTCGAACATAGATTTTCAGATGGAAAATCTTGGCTGAAAATCTGAACTTAAGATTTTACTTGTCAAAACAAGGAAAACAACTTACATGCCAATCGAACTTTACTCGGTGTTCTTGGGTTAGTTTTTTGTTCTACAAGTTTTTGCTTATTTGTTGAATTGAAATTGATAATTATTGGTGTTTGGATATTCTGTTTTGTAAATTAATTTCAATAGTGAGTTTATCAACAAAGAAAATACATTTTTGAAGGCACACGATTTTCATTCTTTTAACAAAATTAAGTAAAATGAATGTAATTTTAAAACTGCTCAACTTGGAAGTCAAATTGTTCAACTTTAGACTGAAAAATCTGTGTTTTTACAATTAATTTTACTACTAACTATGTAGAATCGAGAGGTGAATCACAGTACCACTTTAAGAAAAAAAAAAGTTCAGATAATGGTTCATGGACTGACAGATCTCTTCGAACTTTCGAAATTTGTCTTGAACCCGCCCATTCTACTTTTTCGAATCTTGTGCTGGAAAGCGTTGAAACACCCGTGTCCGGTGAGGAACTATGTGACGTAGTAGTTCACTTCACCGTGTTTTCAGTTACTCCATTCGATTAGGTCTCCGATCAGCCTAGCAGTCCAGCGTCCTCTGCTTTCCGACTCCAAGCGTTCTTGCCACCTCTGCTGTGTGATCTTTTTCGCCTTCGTGTTCGCCACTTCCACGCTGATTTCTGGTTTCTTTTTATGTATGTATCTTTTTTGTGTTGTGAGGAGGTTATTTGGAACTGCTGGCTCAGACACTGTGCGATTGGCGCTCGCTATTCCCAAGGCACCGCGCCTCTGTACCGATCTAGTTCTTTCCGGTACTTTTCCAGTGTTGGTGCTTCAGCTCGATTCTCGCTTACGTACAGCAGAAATGAGTGTGTTGTTGCCAGAAGGAGTTTCCGTTTGCTCGCATATGGTCCACCTACATTTTCCATCAGTCTAGATAAGTGGCTTGTAAACATGGATGCGCGTTCAGAACCCGTGCGTAACTTGTCACAAAAGCTCAGTTCGTAGTTCGCTCGTATCGAGCTTTATTCCCAGGTTTTTTTGTAAGTTTGGTTTCGATGTGGAAGTCCTTGGGAATTCGTATGTTTGTTTGAATACACTACTACTACTTCACACTTCTCGGCTTCTAGGGGCAGCCTATGTTCCTTCGTCCAGGAATTTGTCATTCGCTTCACTTGGTTCAACTTTCTCTGTGCGCTTTCAGTGTCCTTTGCAGTTATCACCGCAGCAACGTCATCAGCATATCCAACTAAGAAGAAGCCTTTCAGCATTTCCATACAGAGAATGTCATCGTAGGAGATGTTCCAGAGGGCTGGTCCAATGATAGATCCCTGTGCTGTTCTAGCTATGATATCTTTTCGTATCATTCCTTTAATGGTTCCGTAGATAGGTTCTCGTACTTTAAGATAATCTTTTGTCATCCGCAAGAGATATTCTGGAATTTGGAACCTTCTTTCAAGTGCATCTATCATATTTGACCATCGGGCTGAATTAAAAACGTTTCGGACATCAAGTGTTACCAGCAGCACGATTTTCTTGGTGTTTTGGCTCCCTTGTTGAGCATTTTCGACAGCACTTACTACTTCTTCAATTGCTATTAATGTAGAGCGCTCCTTCCTTAAGCCATATTGTCTTTCAGACTAGTCACTCTTTAAATCGCGGTGGTGGTTGCAATAGCTTTTCTTGGAGCTTGGTTGCTGTGTCCAACATACACAGAGGCCTGTATGAGGATGGAGAGTCCGGGTTTTCCTTATTTTTGTTGATGAGTACAAGTCGTTGCTTTTTCCAACAGTTAGGAAATATTCCTTCAGCTACACACGCCCTATGCCCTACGTCCTACGACCTACGCCCTAAGCTGTAACCCCTACGCTTCGGAAGTGAACGAAAGTTTATTGAGTTGGCATATGAAAATGTTATGGAGATTGTGTCTAATCGCTCAATAAGCAAATAAGCGGGCTCATGTCTATTTTAAATAAATAGGGTGGCGGAACAAGGCTAAGTTAACATCACAGCTTTAACACATTTCAAGGACTAAGTGAGAAAGCTCCTTTCTGAGTAGTGTTATTACTCTTCTAGGATTCGTCAATTTTTCACGAAAGGCGAAACCCATGAAAAAACAGTTTTATGTTTCTGATGAACCTCCACGTAGCCGACAGACATGCTAACCAATAAAACTCAGGTACCACACGCACATGATATTTAAGCTTTTGAGGACGTAGAATTGAATTTATTTTTAAGGGAATCAAATTGTGTCTAAGTCCCTAGCTACTCCGCTCGTGAACAACCAGCGTGAGCGTGAGGTTTTACTTCAACAAACCCCAGACAGCTACTTTTTAATTTATTCGTAGCCACATTTTGTGAACATTTAAGTTGGTTCCTATGAAAGTAGAAAATGCCCTCCACTCAGTTAGAACAGAGATATATATACATTTTTCTTTTCAATGCCTTTTTTCTTCTTTTCTCATAGAAGAATAAAGGGAAAGAAGCAGGCTACCCCCTCCTGAATGAAACAAATCCGAGGCAAAAATTTCGCCCTCTACGATTTGTGAATGTTTTAATCTCATATGAATTTATACACGCAAAATGCATAACTTGAGGGTGACTTATTTTATTCTTGGCTTTTTCTCTCCTCCTTGCTACGAATAAATTATGCGAAAAGCATAAAATAAAAACTGTTCAACAAATGGGTAAAAAAGTTTATTGGTTCCTTAACGAAGTTCTATGGTTAAACGTAGAGCTGGACTGAGGTCTACATTCAGAGAGCATAGGAAAGCATACTACGAGTATACCCAGTATAGAGGCAGACAGAATCATTTTAATTAAAGTGATTGGATTGGAATGTTTTTCAGTGTCATGGCGTAGGATTAATTTTTTTTTTTCTTTTGGGAGAGATCGGAATGAAGTTTTAATCAAAAGTCAGCATTGTGGTCAGATGAAAATTTATGATGAGGGGAATGGAGTTTTAATATCTGATTCCAAAAGTCTAGTTGTTCCGAATGTTGGAATCAAAAATTTATTGTGGTTGATTCCACAGATTCTTGTTTGCGTTTTGCTTGAGGAATTTTGTAAGGAAGAACTTTAAGGCTCATCTGTTTAACGTTCCTATGAATTTTTGGGGACCTGTTTAAGGGTGACTTTTTTTTGTATAGGGTGTTGATGTTGTATAGGAAGAGCAAGATAAAAAATCAAGTTGTCAGAAGTTGTAATTATCAGAAGCGTTTGAGGTTTTTTTTTGTGGATATCAATAGATGGATATATGTGAAACATTTTTGGCGAAAACTCAAGCAAAGGACGTGTCGGTATTTATTACAAGTTTCACGGGATTATCTCGTTTCCTTGGGGTAATACAGGGATCAAAATTATGGTTTGTTATGAAACCTGCTACAAAAATAGTACAATTAGTTGGACAGACTTTGGCGATCAATGCTTGATGGTGTGAACCCTCAGACGACTGCTTGTCCAACTTGTTGGATGGTTTTTCAAATATTTTTGAAAATCTAGAAGTTGTACGGAGTGGATGGGTAAAAAAAAAATAAATAGGGTGGCGCTACAGAGCGAGGAGCCCCTGGGCCTAGCGCATTTCTCACAACCATGCCTTGTGAGGGAATGGAGGGGACTTACAATTTTATGCCGGATCCGAACGGCTAATTGAGAAAGCGCTTTTCATGGCATGAATTTACTAACGGAGGACTTGCCAATTCCTCGCGAAAGGCGATACCCGGGAAAAAACATTTTTGCGCCTCTGCTGGGATTCGAACCTCGAACCTCTGGGTTAGCAGGTGGACATGCTAACCATCGCACCACGGGTACCACTGTGGATGGGTATGTGACATAAAGTTGGACGACAAGTTTGATAAGTGTGAACGCAAACTACATCCGACCATCCAACTTCCATCAAACGAAGTCTGTCCAACTAATTGTACAGTGTGAACTCGGCTTAATGTGCTCTAGTTAAAAACTATAATGGCTTTAGATAGAGCTTTTTATCTTGGGCAGAAATAAGCTCTTCAAAATCGTATACAGCAAAACCTGATCTGATATGATCTAACGTTAAGATGTTTCAATGTTTGTCCTAGCTTCGATCTCCTGCTCTGGTGCTTCTAGTTATTGATTGTCCGTTTAATGTCTGGACATAAAATCTGCAGTTATGAAAACTGAAAACTAATTTCCTTAGTGCATCTTTTGGGAGTATCTGGATAGAAAGTGAATGCAATTAAATGAACCATTTTCGTTTATGGGCCTCTTAAACTAAGAAGAGTTAGCTAGTGAATGCAGATGCAGCCAAAAAAAAGCTTTTTGAATATCTGAAATGTGGAACAGATCTTTTGAGACCTACATATTTGGAATGATGTTGTTGGTGTCGCAGAATGTCTTAAACCTCTGGCAAAAATTCATCCAAAGATGTTTTTGTTGTTGCTTATAGCAAAAATAGGGTGGTATCTAGAAAGTCCACTTCTATCACTTTTTTCTATGCACGATTTCCGCTGTCTTTCGTCCCATAGGTATTGACAGAGGAGGAGTTGAACAGAATCGCTATTAATAGCGTCAATACAAGGAGGGATTCGCTGGAGATTTTGTTGAAATTGGATGCTTTTTAAAGTCATCGTTCACTTTGAATCAATTCGGCTGCTTCGTATAGATCTGTTAACCATTCTGTCGATTCAGGATAACTTGGTTCATCATCGTTAAATGTTTTTATTCAACGTTGCTTCAAGCGGTAAAAAAAATCACCGAGTGTTGCGTGGCCTCAGTAAGAATATTTACTTAAATTCGTCAAATGCTTCAGTTTAATTCCTGGGCCCTGCCTTGGTAGTTTTGCAGTTCGGGGACGATGTCTAGAAAGTAGAAGGTTACCACGATAGAATCTAGCCAGTGCAGCGGTGTTTTGACGTAAACTGCTATATGTACTTAGGAATGTGTAGTCTCTGGAGAATTTATCAAGACTGTTCGCAAGAGTGCTTCCAACGTCGGTGATGTTATGTCGGACCATTGTAGGTATCGGTCATTCTCTACCATAGACTTCAAACATATGTTGGGCTGAGATGTTGCTGAAAATAGAGAGATCTTGGCTAATATCGCTTCTGTTGAACTGAATCTTGTGGTACTGAATTGTGGTACCCGTGGTGTGATGGATAGCATGTCCGCCTGTTAATCCAGAGGTTCGTGGTTCGAATCCCAACAGAGGCAAAAATGATTTTTCCCGGGTATCGCCTTTCGCGAGGAATTGGCAAGTCCTCCGTTAGTATTCATTGCCATGAAAAACGCTTTCTCGATTAGTCGTTCGGAACCGGCAAAAAATTGTAGGTCCCCTCCATTCCCTCAGAAGGCATGGTTGTGAGAAACGCGCTAGGCCCAGGGCCTCCTTGCTCTGTAGCGCCACCCAATTTATTTTATTTTTGAACTGAATCTGTTATACATGCTGAAGGCAGCAAGTGTTGTGTGAATTTCGAGCAACACCTGTTGCTTCAAAAGACTACCAGAGGCTCCTACGTCCTTCTTTAAGAAAAACATGTTGGCTTTTATGTATTTGATCTTGCCAATGATTCAAACAAACAAGATAACCCATTGCCCATATTGGTCTTGTAGTTGTCAACAAATGAGGGCCTCGCTGACGCAGAGTGAGAGAAATATGAAAAAGCGAAGGCGCTTTTTTATTTAGTTCCAATAACAGCTTGTCTTGATTTCTACTGACCATAATTTTGAGAAGAAGACGATGGGAATTCCAAAAGTATTAGAAAACCTTGTTCACCATTTTATGTGACAGTTGTTGCTTATGGACTTGCCAACATACACGATTGGACAATGGCCAAGTGTTGAAAAAGTAAATAGGGTGGTGCAACAGAGCGGAAAGTCACGGTGCCTAGCGTGTTTCTCTCAACCATACCTTGTCAGAAAATGGAAGTGATCTGAAATTTCTAGCGCTTTTCATGGCTGGAGAAAAACTGTCAGTTCTTTGCGAAAAAACAACCCGAAAAAACTTTTATTTCCACTTGATGTTTCTGGGGTTCGAACCTCAAACCTGCCACTGAGCAGATACGCTATCAACATTACACCACAAAACCAGCAGCGTATCCGTCAACAATATTAATACTTATCTTTTTGGATGTTGTGTTTGTTATCCGTGTAAAATTGTACTATTGAAGGTTTGGCCAAATGGCAGGATTATAGTAAAATGAAAGACAAGCTGCAGTGACACCGAAGATTGGTTTGGTAGTTGCTGCTTTATTGTGTCAGCTAAAATCAATTTTATTTTGTTGCAAATAAAGTTTTTTTACACTGAAAAAAAAAATAAAGTCATTGCTTAGCGTTTCAAAGTCGCTTAGCTTTTTATTTATTAAAAAAAAACGGCTATAAGTACCCAATTTGTTGCCTTTTTGTTATGATTCAAAGACTTTTTTTATGTGGTGGTGTTTTTCGACTCAGTGCATGAACTCCAAGTGATTTAATTCCCCCAGCGAATAATAAGCTTTTGCTTATTTTAAATTCTTATTTTATTCTACATTCACAAAATTTCACATCAATATTTTGTAAGCATTTATTTTAATTTCACTTTTTTTTCTTCTTTTTTTTCAGGTAAATACAACAGCGAAAAATAAATAAATTGAAGGTGTAATTGATACTCTTGCTAAAGTTACTTTGAGGTAAGACAATTTTACTTTATTTGATGAACTGGGAGCAGTTTGGGTATACCGAAATCTGAAATCGGAGCAGTTTTCAAATCGTAATAAGAATAGAACCCATACAACAATCAAACTCTGGATTCGGGTAAAGACTTCATTTTTGCAGCAATGTCTGTTCTGGAGTGTATTCAACATTAATGTTTATTTTAAAACAATTTTTTGATTGCATATCGAATATTTTGTAGATTTCCAGCTCTGTCTGAGGCCTGACATGTTTGTGCATTATGTGAAAGGTTAAGCCTTAACGGCAAAAGTAAGCATTGGGCTTTGGGAGCATGGCATTCTACTCGGTTTTTAATACCACATGTTACAATGTTGTCAAGACCAGAATTCAAAGAGCTTATCATACGCAACCGTTCCATTTCCACATCCGAAGATAGGGAACGTGAATTTGGAAACGAGTATGAAAAGCTGATCGTTAAATTGTCAGCACTCAACAGTTGAGAGGACTGGAAGTTTCAGACAAGAGATCGTTTATGAAAATAAGGAAGAGAGTAGGAGGCAAATCAGAGCCCTGAGGCACCCCAGCATTAATAAAATGGGCATCAGACTTAAAACCAGACTTAAACACAACTTTCATTGAAAGGTCGGAAATGTAGTTTCTCCACCGAAAAAGGGACTCATCGATAATAAAATCACGCATTTTAGATAAAAGAGCATGATGCCAAACTCTATCAAATGCTTCAGAAATATCCAGCGAAAAAACAAACCTTACTTTCTTCACAACAGTGTGAAGATTGGTTCCACTTTTCGGTGAGATAAGCCATCAAATGGCCAGTGGACTTTTTGAGACCAGAGCTACGAAAGCCGAACTGTCGGTCATTAACAAGCTTTCATTTTTCAAGATATTTTATTAGTCAAGGGTTTATCAACGTCATCAAATGATATGACCTTGAAAGGAAAGGACGTTAGTGCAGTCGGATGGTAATTGGAAGGGGAGAATTATTCTCCTTTTCTAGGAACAGGCTGGACAAATGCAGTTTTTCGTGTGCTCGTTAAGAGCCCAGAAGTATAGGGAAGATAGAAAATCTTACGCATTGGTTTTGCTAGCGTGGAAGATACCAGATACCATCTGGACCAACGGTTTTATGTATATTGAGATCTTTGAGGACTCTTGTAACCGAGCAAGTTCGAAAAACTATCTGCTTCATCACAGGATTCATATCTTCAGCTCAGGTGGAGCCAATGTGCTGTTAGGAAGTGTCGAGTTGACAGCAAATTTGTTACTTTTCGATGGATTTGACATGCTGAGGCGGAAAACTATTGTAGGCAAGTGTTGGGACCGATCAAGTTCTCAATGTTCTTTACAAAAGACCAAAAGTTGTTGCTGCCTTTTAGACAGCAACAATATTTTTTGCCAGGTCATGCAAAAAGTTGGCCTTGCGATTATGAGCATTACAGATATTTCTGCGGCCCATTTGAACAAATTTCGGTTTTCTATTGCTGAGCTAGTCTTAAATATATGAAAGCTTCCTTCTCTGTTCCCAATCGCTAATCGGGATAGTACTTTTTGTTCTGTGAGAAACAAAGGCTCTCATGTCGTTGAGAATTACGTTAGATATCGTATCAGCTGATGCGTTAACGTTTCGAGAAAGCACAAAGACTAATTAAAATTTCGATAGAAATTATCTAGGCCGTCTGAATTAGCTTTCTCATTTAGCACATAGTTCATTTCGGGACTTTACCTTTTTTTACGCGTGACGGAATACGTAATATTTAACCATGTGACATAATGGTCCGATTCGCCTAGAGGAGATGATACTAAAGCTCTGAATATTTTGATTTGAGGTGAAAAAAATAGGTGAAGAGTGTTGGCCGCATGGCCTTCTAAATCTGGAACCCGAGTGGGCTCATCTATTAGTTGAGTTGAATGATCTTACTCAGAGAAGATCGCAACACACTAGCCTTTGGTTATTGCCTGGCCAGGGTGTCGAAGCACACTAGAATTGTGTACCTAAAAATCAACCGTGATTGTGCTTTTAGTGTGAGGGTATTGGGAGCCAAATCTTAATATGGAGTCAGATAGCACATAAAACTCATTAGAATTTGAATTGCTATCCTAATTGAGGCTTCTGTAGATAAAACAATAGTGAATGACTAGCTTATGGACAGTGAATTTGGACATGAAATTGGACCTCAAATTAGAACAAAGACCGCGATGTAGTAGAAGCTGATAAGCAATATCATTAAGAACATACAAGGTGAGGTCATGGGAAGAAAAGAATAATTGGCACGCAACTATGCCCAGGCGGTAACGTTTGAACTGTGAATCACCCCTCCTGCGTTTCACTCATTGCCAAAGCAGCTGGTCTAAATTCTGCATTGTAAGCGTACACAGCCAAGAAATTCGATCGCAACCACCTAATGTTGTTAAAATCGACCCAAAATTTACTCGACACTACGAACACAATAACAGAAAAACAGAGTATTACGGCATCAGTGATCGAGAGGGTGAGAGTCATTGTTCTTTCAAAACTCGCCCTAAATACACAATATTAGTCGGCGGTCTATCTATCTAAACCAATTCCGTTCAATTTGCAATGAGAGTAATTGGAAGTCTAATGCCTAACTCAAATAATTCCGTCACGTACTTTCTACTCGTAAACGTATGCGGTAATTCGGCCACATATACTTGTCAAGTCTAACACTACGTTTGACTTTTCTGAGCAGATAACAAGCTTTTTCTCCGATTAAAAGGATTGTTCAGCTCATCTTTAGTGAAATCAGTTTGCTCTTGAGTCCAAAATTAATAAATTTTGTCCTACTCACAATCACGAAGGCTGCCCAACTTTTTAGAAACTAAGACGCAAGACCAGGGCCAGTGAGCACTCGAAATGAAACTTTCCTTTTCCTTAAAATTCCGTTAAAATGTTTCCATTTGCCACCATACTTGCTCGTCATTCAAATTACAACTCCTTCACAACTTGGATTTCCACAACCGCACAACAATTATAAATGCCCTTATTTAGGTGTTGTTCCTTTGTGTGTACGACTCTTACTGCAGATAACGACATTTGCCGTCTCCACCCAAACAAGCACTTGGCTAAAAGTTACGCAAAAGATATACCAACTTAAGCCACCAACAACCCACACATGTGCTGTGTACTAGGACGTCAAGTTGACCAGCTTAATTAGTGCCACCTGAAAATTTTCCCTTTGCCAAAGACATGGTATATACCTACGTACCTTCTGGGCCAATAGTTGGTGTGTTCATTTGTGCAACAGCAATTAATTACCAAATAATGTCGTGTTATACTCCATTTCCGGTTGGCCTCATACACATCAAGGGCTATTTAACTTTTTAGACACTGATGCCAAATCGAGTTGCTCTATTTCGACTCAATATCCAATAAGGGACTCTCATTTGGTCACACTTGTACGTTGTCATGGTTCATGCTAACCAAATCATGTTCAGCTGCATTGTTCGGTCGACGATACTCACATCAGTCCAATTTCCAACTCGCCTTGATGTCTGATTAACATAGACAGACCGACACCCAGCCCCAGCATGGAGCAAATTAAGCTTCTCTTTCTCTCTATGGGAAGCATTTAATTCGATAAGTGATAAATTTGTTGCCATTGTCGGGGAATCAAAACCCTGTTATGAGAAGAGCCGCTTCATTTCACACACAAAACACGCACATGCGGCCATATGCGGCCACATGAGTGATAATGTGGTTTTGTTTTTGTCTATCGATTATTCAGGCTTTATGGAAATAAAATATTTAAATAATGAAGTGCTAATAGTTTTTATTTTTGCAGAAGCGTTTTCCTCTTTACTAAGCTACCCAATTTCAATGCTCTAAAATCTTCTTTCTTTTTCATAGCCTAGAAGAATGGAATACAAAACGTCCTAAATTTTTACACAAAAATGTGCAAATTGCCTTCTGTAGTATGACTTAGGGGCTTATATGTGTATGGAAATAATGAGTGAGGGAATATAAGCAGAACACAATCATGGAACATCCTCGAGCTAATGCATTTGTGATGTTCAACAGGGGGGATGTTCATCATCCTCACCATAAACTACCCTGTTCGTCTTACAGCCAAGAGAGAATGTAGAATTTTGGATATATTTTTTGATTTGATGGTTAGGGCAAAGAGAATATGGTATTTGCATTTGAAAGGCTGTTGAAACTAACACATGGTGGATGTTAATCTCGACTGAAGGCCTTAAAATTGATGGGTGGACAGCTACTTACTTCCATTGGGATATGTGGTTGCAATGAAACTTGTAATGTGTGCGGGGGCCTAAAATCTTTTTGTGTGTATGTGTCTTCGCCTCTGATTGTGCTTTAAGTCTGTATACGTAAATGGACAGCTTAATGTTCAATGATTTGCCACTGAGTTGTACTCACTACAAGATCTTAGTTCAGAAAATGAAAAGCTTTTGCAATCTTTCGCGTAAGTTTTTTGTTTCATTCTCTTAAAACATTTGTTCAGCATAAGCATGAGCATCAGCATCAGCATCAGCACCAGCATCAGCATCAGCATCAGCATCAGCATCAGCATCAGCATCAGCATCAGCATCAGCATCAGCATCAGCATCAGCATCAGCATCAGCATCAGCATCAGCATCAGCATCAGCATCAGCATCAGCATCAGCATCAGCATCAGCATCAGCATCAGCATCAGCATCAGCATCAGCATCAGCATCAGCATCAGCATCAGCATCAGCATCAGCATCAGCATCAGCATCAGCATCAGCATCAGCATCAGCATCAGCATCAGCATCAGCATCAGCATCAGCATCAGCATCAGCATCAGCATCAGCATCAGCATCAGCATCAGCATCAGCATCAGCATCAGCATCAGCATCAGCATCAGCATCAGCATCAGCATCAGCATCAGCATCAGCATCAGCATCAGCATCAGCATCAGCATCAGCACCAGCATCAGCATCAGCATCAGCATCAGCATCAGCATCAGCATCAGCATCAGCATCAGCATCGGTGTTGGTATCGATATCGATATTAGTCTCCATCTACGAAATTGCCTTGAGGAAGGCAATCAAACGTCCACTCTTCGTATTTCGAAAAAGTATATTTTGTTAATCGAATCAATTTTCCCCAAATCGATTCAACTCTATGAAAACTATTTCCATGTACTCACTCAATTCAATTTCCATTTCCCATTGAAAACCATGTTTGTGGTTCTTGTGTGTGATAAGCGTGTTTTCAATAAGTCTTGTCGTTTTTTCACCACGACATCCTATGACTACACTAAGGGAAACCTCGTTGTTAAAGTCCTTTTTTCATTAGTGAAACCAATTGTGTCAGAGCGTATTATGTCTTGTCTAAGCCGTCTGCCTATTCCATATTATCCAACTGAAGGCATGATCAACGCAATTTCCAGCTTTGCATATATCTACGATGTACGTACGTACACAATTGTTGAAAATCCTTCGTTTCTACAGGGATATACGACTCCATCTATTTCCGTTTCTTCAGACAACAATTGTTGCTAAGGGTGAAAAAAACTTTTTCCCGATTCAATATTCGTACCTTCCGTCAATTTCGTTTAACTTAGAGCACTGATTCGACCTACTTTCGTTAAATTGTCTTATATGCCATTCGTTTCATGGGCAAATTAATTCATCAACTTGTTGGCACATTCACGCGCTCCTTATTGTTAGATACAAAAACAGCTTAAAGATGCTGATTTGCTATGCAAATTTTGCAGCAATCACCAACACAATATGAAACGAGGGCATTCATTGTTGGCTCCCATAGGACAGCAGCAGCCAAAGGGAGAAATTCAATTATTTGGAAATCTTTACCAAAAAATCTACACATATAAAGACCTAGATCCTACTCAAGAGCCAGGACATCTTTTTTGCGAAAACTTTTTATTTGTTCTTTTACTTTCGTTTCATGTTTGCTTTGGCATAACAATTGCAGCATCGTACAACGTTGTAGGTACTTTGTCATTTGCCTAATATTTGCTACCAAGGATGTCGGATGGTTGGCTGGGAACATCCATATATACCAAAAAGACCACACAGAGCGAAATAAAAAAAATAAAAGGATATTTGCTACGTTTTTCCTGCTAACTTAACAAAAATTGACTTGTAACAAATTCAATTTTTGCGATAATGCTTTCAATTGTCCCGTTTCGTTTACATAGACGTGAATTTGTGAGTGTTTATGTGTTGGTAGAAGCCATGCATGCATGGATGGTAACTCCTCGCAAATTCAATTGTACCTTTCTATAGTGTCGTATTTAAGACTCAAAACGAAACATGCTTTTATGGGATAAAAATAAGAAGAAGAAAATAAAATATTTAAGAAATAAAGCCATACTCGGCACTTGCTCTCTCTCTGGATTCGGAATGGCAAGAAGGTGGTTCTTGTACATACATTTTGAAGGAGACATGCTTTTAGCTTAGAACAACAGAGAAGGAAACGTGCGATAAGTTCCCCAGTGCTGGTGCAATTGAATGGCATTCGAATTTCAATTTCTCTATCCTTTGGAAGGGAAAAAAAGATTGTCTAAGAACTGTCAATAAATCAAGTACTGAAGCTGAATTCGATTTGCTCGTTTAACTTTGACCGAAAATGTGTTGCATGTTCTTTTTTTTTTTTGTATATACGAGCTGAGCTGGAAACGCTGAAGGTGGAGTTGCTGTTGCTTTTTATCCTTTTCAATTTTTGATAGAGATGCAGATGTACTGATATTGTTTCCATTTTATTTGTCTGAGGAACTGTTGTGGTAGTTTTTGTCACACCATTGTAGCAGCTGCTGTAAGTGAAATTGAGAATCAACTCTCAGAAACCAGAAACATGTTTTAAGGCACTGTGTTGGACGGGGACAGCAGAATCAATCGGCAAGTGTGGCATGTATCAATCCATTCACTTTCCTCAGTGGAAATTGGATTTTGATGTTGCAAGGTTTTCTGAAACAGTTCAATTCGATCGTTGTTAAGTTTCAACTAGAAGTAATCTTGGAAGTTCAATATCAGAAAGGCGATTTGTCTAAACTAAGAGCTGTCGAGCAGATATAAAAGATGGGTTTTCCTCCAAAGCCCGTGTAAGTCCCAGCCAGCAGCGCCCCGTGTATTATACTTTGAACTACACATATTAGTTCAAGACAGACACAATATGAAGCAGATAACAAAAATTACTTAAAACTAAATTAAAGCTGAAATTTTGCGTCGTTAGTATAAAAGGAGACAATAATAATGTTGGATGTTCTTCTCGTCATCATTTATGGCAAGGATAAAAAAGAGTGGTCCAAGGTGGCTGCCTTGGGGTAGCCTTAAAAGAAACTGAAAGAGCGGAATGAAAACAGACTCTATACAGGCGGTGGTCAAGATATGAAGAGTTCCATTTTAATTGGATGGGACTGAAGCCGAGGGAGCTTAAGGAAGATTAAAGTGTGAGAGGTTTTGTCATTTAGTTGAAAGATTCGCTAAACTCCATCGCACAGAGTGAGAAGGTGGGAAACCATTTTTTTTCTTTTTGTAGTTATTAAACCTATAAAACGATTTAGGCTCCGTGATTAGAATTGTTTGGGTGGTGAATGTAACGTCATTGTACTTTGTACAGTGCTTCATTAGGGTTGGAAATAAATTATGAAATACTCCATGCGGTAATCAGAGCAATTGATTTATTCCGAAGTTTATTTCACTTGTCCCACAGCTCGAGTAGTCTCTGATTGTACAAAGGAGAAGATGTCGAAAAAGACCTATCACGCGAGGGGGCGAACTTATGCAGTGCTGCATTTTCTAGTAAAACAGACAGATTGCTCGCTGTATTCGTTGAATGATTTTTAAAGTTGTACCTATATATGTGTGAGGTGTTTTTTTTTAAGTTAGCCTTGCGTGTTGTCAGAAGATTGCTTCATGTTACTTGGTTTTCAGCGATTAAAAGGCAACCATTTGAATAACGTCTTCTAATTTTGGTTGCTTTTTCTGGATTTTCAACAAGAGTACCTTGAAGTTAGATGAGGCTCGTCTGTGGAATTTGAGTTATGGAATCCAGGCTGATGAATGAGCCCCTGATGGTCATATTGTATCCAATGTGGCGGAATCGCGCGGTTTCAACGCTAATTAGGTTTGTCAAATAATCTCCGTTTTTCGGCTTCTGATTAGTCAACCGTCACGTGTCAAACTCAAACCGTTGAAACTGCGTACTATATTACTTCAAGACAGTTCGTGTAGGATTGAGAGTGACAGACCGACAGAAGTGAGATTCCAAAATTTGGACCGCGGTAATTGACGCAGGTTTATGATTGGCTTTTTTCTACGCAAATTTATGCTTCGTTTTAACAGTTTGTCAAAATTGTAAAGTAACTTCTTCGTTCTCTCTCCAATGACACTCCCATAAATTACAGGCTAAGGAATGTGAAGACGTTAAATATGTCATAAAAGCTATTGATTCTCCAGAATCGGAGAACTGTTCCTGATCCTCGAAAAGCATCTATTTTTACTTCAGTTACTAGATAAGGTATGTGCGGGTCTGCGAGTCTGTGTAGTAGTGGCAACCCTGGATTTACACTAGGTGCTCTCGGTGCTTTGGCACAGGGCGGCAAATTCTATGGGGGCGGCAAAATTTGAAATGAAAGTCAAAGATTCTTTCAGTCATAAAAGAATTTTTGGGGACAAAGGTGTTGCATACGCCTGAAACGCATCACATTATCACTGTAAATTTCCGAAATTCCGATTATCTTATTACATATTATTCATTAGCAGTTAATTATCTACATCTTCCCGAACTCAACTCGGTAATTGTCTAACAGTGGTTATTTATTAAAATTAAAACCACGCGCCTTAGCATACGAAGAATAAAACTCCCTGATACACTCGTCGTCAACGATACTCGTCTTCAAGTATCCTTGCAGCTGTTTCTTCGTGGTAGTAGCGACGAGTGTATGTATTTATGTTTTTCGTGTATTTATGGTGTTCGTGTAACTGAGCATGAAAACTCGAAAAGTCACAAGAAAGGTTTGTTAGCCCTGAAGGAAAGATCGAACATCAAAACAAGAATAGACAACGATTTGATCGATCAATTCGAAAAAGAAATTTCTTACTGGCAAAACATTTTGAAAAGAGTGGTTTCTGCTACGAAAGCTCTAGCGTCACGTGGTCTTCCATTTCGAGGAAGTAACTAGAAATTTAGGTCTCCAAATAATGGAAATTTTTTGATTGAATTTCTTGCATTATTTGATCCGTTTTTAGAAGAACACATCCGAAGATTTGGCAACAAAGGATCTGGGGGTACGAGCTATTTGTCAAAAACCATTTATGAAGACTTTATACAACTTTTGGCAGATAAATTATCATCGATCATCGTTCAGGAAGTCGAAGCAGCGAAGTATTACGCCATAATAGTGGATTCAACCCCTGATGTTTCGCACATCGATCAACTTTCATTCGTTCTGAGATACGTGCAAAAAGATCGTACACCTGTTGAAAGGTTTCTCATGTTCATTGAAAACAGTGGACACAAAGCAGAAGATTTGTTGATGGCTGTAATATCTGTTCTTGAATGCTTCGACCTTGATATTCAAAATTGTCGAAGTCAGTCGTACGATAACGCGAACAATGTGTCTGGCATTTATTCAGGTTTACAGGCAAGAGTCAAAGAAATCAACGATCTTGCAGAGCATGCTCCTTGTGCTGGTCATTCAATGAATTTGGTCGGGATTCACGCAGTCGAAAGTACCCCCGAAGCAGCATCTTATTTCAACACAGTCCAAGCATTGAACAACTTTTTTACTGCATCTACACATCGCTGGGAAATTCTACAAACTCATGCAGGAAAGAAGATTGCTTTGAAATCATTGTCAGCAACAAGATGGTCACCTCGTCACGAAGCAGTTAAAGTGCTCAACAAGTTCTATGGTGAGATAATTGAAACTCTAATAACCATTGAAGAAGATATCACTGAGAACGCGATCACGAGGCAAGAAGCAAAAGGACTTCGCATTCAACTTGAACGACTGGAAACAACATTCATGGAGATTCTTTGGCATTTTTTACTTTCAAGATTCGATGCTGTTAGCCAAAGGTTGCAAAAGGTTGATATCAGCATAACTGATGTGATTGATGACTATCGTGGACTGATCAAAGTAGTAGCTGATGCACGAATGGAATTCGAATTTTATGAACAGAAAGCGTTAGAAATCTCAGAGAGTCAAGAGTACCTGACAAGTGTTTCTAGAAGAAGAAGGAGAAAGTAGCAGGCTGATGAATCACGAGATGGAGATGTTCAATTGTCAGGAAGGGATAATTTTCGAGTCAACACTTTCAACGTAATTCTTGACAATCTTGATTCTGAATTGCGAAGAAGATGCCAAGCATATGAAGAAATTCATGGAAAGTTTTCAGTTATCACTGAATTTGGAGATTTGAATTCCTGCGAAATTCGTAAGAAGTGGGAACATCTAAGGACAATTTATACCTCGGACCTCGAACCTTCATTGGATGACGAATTGGTGCACTTCCCCTCATATTGCTCCGAGAAAAAATTAGAACGTGATTCACCATCCAAGCTATTAAAATTTTTGAAAACGAACGACTTATATACCGAGTTCTCAAACGTTGAAATAGCATACCGTATATTTATGACGTTAGCAGTTCAACTATGACGGGCAGTCGTCTAAATAGTCTAGCGATTCTGTGCATCGAGTCGGATTTGCTTGAACGCTTGAATTGTGAAGAACTAATAGATCAGTTCGCTGTAAAGAAAGTAAGGCGTGTTTGCATTTGAAAACGAAAACGATTATAAACATCCGTAATTATCTTGTGTGTCAACTTTGAGTTTTATTTTCTTATAAAAAAGCCTTTTTTGATTATTCTTTTATTATGAAACAATAAATGAATTCTTACATTTTTGAGTCATTTCATTCGTTAATTATACAGTTAATGATCTCACTAACATTTCAATTATTTATAAATCAGTAATAAAGGCGCCATTTTTTAAGGTGCACAGGGCGGCATTTTAATGAAATCTGGCCCTGAGTAGTGGCATAGGAAGCATCGTGTGTGCCAAAAAAAACCCTTATCACTTCGGAGAAGGAGGAGATAACAGGCTTGAATTTCAAATAAAACTCACAGTTTGCTTTTCAATACAAAATATTGAAAACGGAGCATTGCAACTAGCATGGGATCTAAAGTTGCTGCCAGGACTTCAGTATTGATGACTCTGCCATAATCATAAGGATCGAAATAGCCAAATTCTGACAAAAACTCACGTACCAAATCTGTTATCCGTTTTGAAATCGTTTTTGTTGATTTTAATTGACACTTCCATGGTTGGTTTTTGTTTTCTGTATCAGCCTTCAACACTCGCAAAACTGGTGTAGAATACTTTCCGAAAGTCTAATCTAGGCTTTTAGCAGCTGTGAAAGCACTGGTGCAAGAATGTTGCTGAAGAGCTTACGTAAGGCATATTAGGTTGTGATTTTGGGTTTCTAGTTCTCAGTTTGACTTAGGTCAGCAGCACTATTTGCTGTTGATTCATATACAGAGCTTTAAGTAAAGCTTCAATTTTCGGGATGGTAAAGTTTTTATCCGCTGCAATATTTGTATGACTTCGTCGTATTTTAAATGATTTAAGAAGATATTACCTCTGTCGGTGGTTGGCGCCGAACTACATCTCCATATTTAACCATCGGTCTATCAAATGCAAGGATTGTATACACAAGTGCAACATCATATTTTTTAGCTTTATACTAACACTTTATTGACGATACTATCGTATGATGCTTTTATGTTGACTTTGATGTAAGACTTCAGAAGGGGCCGGGATTAAGAAATGTGACCAAAATGTGTGACCAAAATGTAATGCAAATCTTTCTTCAACTTAAAAGAGCTAAGGTTATTAAAATATTTTTACTTACTTAGGTGACATTAGAGTTCGGGGTGAAAGTGAGCCTCAACCAACATCTTACGCCCCGTAGATGGCATGCCTCCATTGGATGCAGACAGACCAATCGTATGCTCCCCAACATTAATAAGAAGACTGCAACATTTTTGCCAGCTCATACCAGAATGACTGTAGAAAGGTTATTGGCTTTGCCAGCGGGCACTTCTCTTTTGCCAAGCATTTAAACGTGTTAGGCTTAAGTGATACCACACTCTGTGAATCTTGTGGAGAAGATGACACCGCAGAGCACTTCCTCTGTGAATGCCCTGCTTTTCCTCGCATGAGGTTACAGATACTCGGCGCAGACATGGTGAGAGCTGGTAACTTAGGCTCCTTATCATGGCAGCTTTTCTCCGAACATCTGGAAAGCTATAACAAAAGAAGGTTGCTTATTGGCAGTACAATGGACCGGTATTTAGGTCTGAGTGCTCTAGCTGATATTTTAAAAACAGAAAAAAAACATCTTACGCCAAAAATTTCGATTTCGGGAGAGCTCTCTCCAGTTTTGTACTCTTAGGCGGTTGAAGCCTTCTCCCATTTGATTGCGCCACCTAAGCCGAGATCTTCCCCTTCAACGATTTCTCTACAATGTGCTTTCGAAAACCCATCGAGCCGAGCGTTTTGGTCCATCCATTCTACATGGCTCAGCTATCACAGAATCGCGATGTGTACTCTTCTAGCTGTGCCTATGTCGCGGTACAGCTCATACAGCTCGTAGTTATATCTTATCCTTCACACATTGTTTTTCCATACAGGACCAAAGATCAGATAAGTAAATAAATAGGGTGGCACAATGGAGAACAGAGCGAGGTAAAGCGAGGTGATAAATGCGAGGGCCTAGCGCATTTATCACAATCATGCGTTGTGAGGGAATGGAGGGAGCCTATAATTTTCTCACGATTCCAAACAGCGAACCGAGAAAGCACTTTCCATGGCAATGAATTTTACTATCGGAGGACCTCTCTACTGGTAATAAATGGGATTTCTCCACTAAATCACCCACTGGCTCTACACTGCGGTCATCAGACGAATACTCACATACGGAGTAGTGATATGGTGAACCGCTCTAGATAAAAAGACCTACTGCGATAGTCTAAGCAAGGTCCAAGTTTCAACCAGTATAATGTTTATAAGTGGAGCATTTAGATTAACACCCTCAGCTGCCCTTAACATACTCCTTCATCTCACACCATTAGATATCTTCAGCAAACAAATGGCCACCAGTACAGCCATCTGTATCAGAGCTGTCTCCCAATGGACCAATAATTACATTGTTCAGTTCAATCCCTTGTCACTCCTAACTCCCAATTGGTTTTTCAAAAGAAGTTCCAAGTTTCAATCCCACCGAAAAACCAAAGAACGGCTGCGGGGTGTACTCAGACAGACTTAATGTAAGTCTCTCTTTCCGCCTTCCAAACCACTGTAGCGTGGTTCAATCGGAAATTCTGACGGTCAAAGAGGTCTTATCGTGGTTAAAAGAAAATGTGTTATCCTCAGTGAATATTCGGATCTTCTCAGACAGTCAAGCAGCGTTCAAATCGGTGTTGTTTCTACGAACCCAGTAACAGGCCTCAACTAGTCCTTATCTCTTAGGGAGATGGCCGAACAGTTCAATATTCACCTATTTTGGGCAAACCAATCTCTGCTCATGTCATGCACTCTCCCTCAAAAGAAAACTGTATCCTGGAAAATATTTTCTTGATGATCCAAATGATCTGGTGAGCACAGATACTCTTCACCTCTATCGCTAAATTAAAAGCTCCAATTGCCAACAATTTCAGTTTTTTACGTAAAGTAGGTTGAGACGATGTCTTTCCCTTCAGTGACTTCCCTGCGGTATGTTTTCGAAAGTCGTTGGTGTCCATTCACTCTCCATGTCCCTACCATCGTAGTCTCGCCATGATGTCCCTAGATTGGGTAACTTAATTTTTTTTCTCGATTCATGGCACTGTAATCCCTTATGAAGCAAGAAGATATAACTCTCTAGCCACCAACAATGCGCCTTTGTAACCCCGAAGAGAACTACTCACCCACATTCGATGGAAAACGACGTCAAAAACATTTCACTCTGAATCACTTGAAAGCTTTTGACAAAAGCAATCTCAGTTTTTACCACTGAAAACCATAAAAAATTTAAATATTTTTCAATTACAAAGTCGAAAACGAAATCCCCTTGAAGACTGATCAAATTAAAAACTGGAAATTCATTCTTTTAGTAGAGGGAGGTAAAAAAAAAAAAACTTTGGAAATCCATTTCGAGTAATTAAAATAATTAAAATACGTTCAACGCAAAATAATTTAAGAGTTCGTTTGTCCTGTCTTCTTTTTTGCGAAGCTCTCCGCCTCTACACTTTTAAAATCCAATATCAATTTTTCAGAACTAAATGAACAGGGCAAAAGAGAAAAGGAAGCAATAATAAAAATGAAAGCGTCGTCGTTCTAACCGGCTATTGACAAGTGCATGTGTCTGTCGTAGACACAATCGACGCAATCTCTATGTGTAGTCGGTGTAGGCTAAGTTTCTGAAAATGTCGACGAATAGATCCCCTGGCCAATCCTGAATTTCAACAACATCGTGACAACGTACATAACACACATCCTGAATTGTATAGTTCGTTATACTCAAATTGGGAACAATTTGATTAGGAGCCTTTTCAAAAATTCGATCATCGTCCTTACGCCTGCATATTATGCCATTGAATGTGTATAGTTTACACTAAGAGCTCTTGTTTGGGCCCGAACGGCATCCATACATATTTACACACACATGGTTATAAAGGATATCCCATCACAACCGGATGAAAACATCCGTTTAGATGTATGAATCTAGCACCGATTCCCTATAGCCGTACCGCTTATCGATAGGACGAAAATGTATAGGAGCTCATAGAGTCAGGATATGGAGTTGGGCCGGATAGCGGGCTGTTTTTGGAAAATTTGTTGCAGTTTTATGTTATTAATTTATAGCGCATTTATATAAGAACGGCAGGAAAGGACTATCCTTTCGAAGGCAACAGCAAGAGAATTGTACCTCACGGATCCGTTTGTTTGACAAAATCAAAGGATAACGATTTTGTGTGTGTGGAGTTTAGGTGATTAATCGATGCATGGGGTGTTGGTTAAGTGCCCACTAGTGCTGGATAATATTTTGAATGTAAATTAAATGGTGGACTTGCCGTAGTTAACTGTTCACATGGTGTTTGACATATTATCACAAATGTACTCGTAATTGCAGTATTCGTAGGGCTTAGAATTCGTTAGGATTTGATTTTCGTTAGGTTGCTGATTTACCGGTCCCGCTGGACGGAAATGAAAGAAAACAAATTCATTTTTAATGCTGTTGGTATTTAAGTGTGAATTTGCGTAATCCTCTGAAACTATAGAGGCATTGGGGAGTTTAAATTTAAATTTTAGTGTTGTGAGTATTTTTTAGTTCATTCACAGAGTTACTTCCCAGTAATCGTTAGCATTTTCGATAGTTAAGGTAAGGCAATGAACACGATTTTCAAATTGAACTACAACAAAACAGTCCGAAAGTAAAGAGAACCCATGAGTAGACCGTTCTAGTCCATGTAAAGGCATCTCTAAGAAGTCTTTCCGCAACTCTCTCTCGGTTCAATATTCTTGTCAATATGTTTAGCAAAAAACTCCATCGCAACCCCAAATACCTGTCGTTCCCCCTGAAGCTTTTACACGGACTAATTTCAACTCAAAACAACTGCCATCTTATAACAGTTCAATGTCACAACAGACAAAGATTTCATTTAAATCTTCATAAACAATGCTCTAATAAGATTTCTCTTTCGTTTAAGTTGAAGCAGCAGAGGTTAATTGAAATTTTGTACAATACTTACCCCTTTCGTGTTTTCATTTCAAGGATGATAGGATGTAATAATAGCCAGGCAAGAAATAACATGGCACACAAAACACAGCGCACAATAAATGTCTCATGGAATGCGATATCATATTTTATCCCAATCCCAGCACAATACAATACAATGTTTCTAATTAATGCCGCTGGTACCTGTGCCTTTGTCATCCGGGTAACAAAAGGAGGTCCTTACGAATCCTAACACACAATGTGTATGTGTTTATATTGCAAATAAAGGAATTTATTTGATACATTCATTTTCAAAACGGGTTTCTTGGCATTCAAGACAAGAAAAAAGAATGACTAAAATCTGAAACCTTAAATCTTATTTTCTACTGTTTAGTGATTGTTTGACAATCGAGTGAGAGTCGGAACAACTGTCGTTTGTTTGAGAGCGATCTTTTTGGCCAGCGAAAAAAAGACAACTCAATGCGAAGGCTAGCGTTAAGGGTTTATTTCCCTCATTTAAGTTAAAGTTATGACTTGTTGACTAGCAAATGTTTGGCTTAAATTTGAAACTATCAGTTGGTGTTTCCAGTTGGGCGCCCTTGAGAAGAACACCTTCATTTATCATTTACTCATTTATTTCAGGCCTACTTAGAAAGTAGAACATGAGTCCTATAAAGTTTTACAAATCCTTATATAATTATATTCATTCTAACCATCAAAGTGATTCATTTTGTCATCTGTGTGTTTTGAAAAGGTTTCGTTATCTGGCAGTTTAGTTAGGACTTTAACCAACGAATAAAGTTATTCTGTGGAATGCAGTTGAGGTACTTACGCACAAGGCGCAATTTAAGAAATCGTAATCTTTTCGAGGAAAACGAAAAAAAGGCCTTCAATATTCTGACAGTGAACTGACTGACAGAGAATTCTTCCTCAAAGAGAATGTTTGGTTCGATTCGAGCTGTAAAGAAGTGATGAGGGATCGAGAAAGAAGTTTTCGAATATTTAACAACCCTATTCGCTCTTCAGCATGTCCGCCTGTTAATTTAGAGGTTCGAACCCCAACAGAGGCAAAAATGTTTTTTCTGCGGGTATCGCCTTTCGCGAGGAATTGGCAAGTCCTCCTTTAGTATTCATTGCCATGAAAAGCGCTTTCTCGACTAGCCGTTCGGAACCGGCAGAAAATTGTAGGTGCTCTCCATTCCCTCACAAGGGATGGTTGTGAGAAATGCGCTAGGCCCAGTGGCTCCTCGCTCTGTCGCGCCACCCTATTTATTTATTCGCTCTTCAGAATATGTGTATCTGGTGGTGCATGGCTGCCAACTACACATTAATTATGAAACTTGAATTAAGTCAAATAAAATATTGAAAAAAATTAAATAAAAGATTGCAAATGCTCTTAGCGCTAAAAAGTTTTTTTTAAATCATTGCAGCAGTTTTCTCTTAACCCCGTTTTTTACTTTTCGATTTTTTTTAAATACAAGCTTTTTAAAAATCGAGGTTTTAGATAACAAAATATTTGAACAAAAGACTTGAAAAATCAAAGACATTGTTGTGAAATAGTCCGAAGAAATTAAACTTTTATCCAAAAATTGATTGAAGCCATTAATGAGAAAGTCGGTTTTCAAAAAAAATGGTACTATGTAAGGTACCGTTGTTTTCCAAAAAAAACTTCTATATCATAATAAAGACAACCAGAAACTAGTCTCTTAGTTGTTTGCGATTCGTGCTATGAATTTCAGTCAAAAACTGAATGCTTTAAGATATGTGTTTTAAAACTACTCGACTGTTAAACTTATACCCGTTGGGCCCTTTGTATCGGGTTTTTCAATAGCGGAATTCACACTGTACAATTAGTTGGACAGACTTTGTTGGACAGACTTTGGCTTGAACGACCAATTTTGGATAATGTGAACGCTCAGACGACGTGCCAAGCCATCTTGTTGCATGATTTCCAAATATTTTCGAAAATTTTGAAGTTGGATGGAGCGGAGGAGCACATGACATAAAGTTGGACGACAAGTTTGATAAGTCTGAACGCAAACTACATGCAACCATCCAAAATCCATCAAACCGAGTCTGTCCAACTAATTGTACAGTGTGAACTCGGCTAATAAGAAGGCTACAAAAGTTTTTTTAAATAAAACAAAAACGGATATAAATGTAATTCTTTATTCCTGTGAAAGTACGTTCGATGCCAGACGCTGAACCCGATTTTTGACGGTTTTCAAGCACAAATCGGACGATACTGCTGCAATTTCTCGTTCGATATTCGTACAAAATTCATCAGTCGTCGCTTGTTGGCATAGACCATAGACTAGACGTAGCCCCACAGGAAATAGTCTAACGGCGTCAAATCGCACCACCGAGGCGGCCAAGCGACTGGACCATTTCGTGAAATAACACGTTCTCCAAACTTGGTTTCTAATAAATTGATTGTGACATTCGTTGTGTGGCTTGTGACGCCGTCCTGTTGGAACCACATGTCCTTCAAGTCCATATCATCCAATTGGGGCTAAAAATGTTCGGTTATCATTGAACGGTAGCGATCCCCATTCACATACAGTAACATGCCGGCCTTGATCATCACGGAAGAAGTACGGCTCAATGACTCTGCCGGCCCATAAACCACACCAAACCGTTATTTTTTTCGAGATGCAATGATGACTAATGGAGTACGTGTGGATTGAAGATGATTTTTCGATTAAAATCCGAATCATTTTCAAGTTGTTGCTCAGCCCAATTCACGAACATACGACGCTTCTGGTGGTCAAGCAGCTTCAGTTCTAGCGTCAATTTAATCTTGTAAATATGTAGGCCAAGATCTTTTCGCAAAATTCGCCACAACGACGTCACAGAGATGCCCAACGCTTGAGAACAACGTGTGAAAGACACATTTGGGCTTTCTGTAACTGAAGCCTCAGCGGCAGCAATATTTTTGACACTACGGGCACTTCTTTGTCTCACTGCCACGGGAACATTTTGTTTTGTACTGTTTGTACTGTGCTTGTGGACTCAAACTTTTCCACTAGATGCTCAATTGTTGATCGGTTGATTGTACGTAGCGCTCTTAACGTTGAGGCCACTGACTACCGAATTTCGGTAGTAAATTTTAATAATTTCGACTCGTTGTTGGCTAGTTTCTCATTCCATCATGGAATGGCAAGCCTTACTGAAGAGAAATGTTAAAAAAGCGGCAAGAAATAGGGCGTCGTTTGCTGTCCTTGTCGCTCTACTTTTGTAGCGTCCCTGTTGAAGAACCCTAGAAGGGCTGGAATAGAGTTGAAGCAATTTGACGCTAAGGATTTGGTGGCCGCTTAACTGTCTGAGAAGACACATATGTATATTCATGTTGGATATCATGTATTCTCTGAACCAAGAAAGAGCTTCGCTGATTCCCATCACCTCCGCTTAGAACACGCTACAATGATCTGGAAGACGAAGCGAATAGACTGAATAGACACCACAACCTACTCCTGCATTTGTTTTTGAACCGTCCGGTAGGTATAAAATGGACGTGTTCGTTTTCCAAGAAAGATTGGTCTTCCAAATCTGTTCTGGATGGAATGGTCGCTCTGAAATTTGTACCGAATTCAAGTTTAGGTGTGGTGTAGTCTGTTTTTAGTTTGGGGATTCCGAATTTGTGCAGAATGTCAGCATGACCAATATTGTTGTTGGATCATTGTTCGATTTCTTGTAATCCAATAGCCTAACTCGCAGCTGCTTGTTTACTGTAGTTGGCAAGTGGGACTAGATGAAACAGGATGTCCAATGCCGCTGAAGAAGTGTTGCGTAAGGCACCGCTGATACATATGCACGCTGATACACAGCGTAAGTGAGGATAGGTCTCATGACCGAGATGTAAAGCCAATGTGTGAAGTGTGATGCGGGTTTGAAGAGCCCACTTGTTTCCTATGGTTTTTTTACATGAAAAGAGAGCTACTGTAACTTTTTTCACTCTTTCTTGTATATTTGGCTTCCAACTTAACTTTATATCTAAAATTAGACCCAAGAATTTAGCCTTATTGGAGAAAGTTAGTTGTGTGTTGTTAATGAAAGGATGGTCTATGAGCGGAACTTTGTATTTCTTAGATAGATATTAGATATTAGATAGATATTAAAAAGTTTATTCATTCATTTAAATCTTAAAACTAGTACAGCAATAAAGATGTTTAAGTGAATAAATAAAGGCTATCATTCTTTAACATAAAGTTAGTGTTGAATGATGCTTTCTTGAATTAATTGTATATTGATAATAACTGATGTGGGGTGACAATCAGGACATATTTAATTAAGAAACAATAAATAAGTTAAAAATTTTTAAAGGGTCTTACAATGATAAATCTACTAAGAGTAAAATGATAAATGTTTAATTGAAAATTGAGAAGAGAAAGAAAAATATAAAATACAGCAGAATGATAACTTGTTCTAGTTTACAGAATTAGGATTCATATATTAACAATAGATTTCGATAGAGATTAAGTCAACAGTGAATAACCAGTCTCTTACTTTTTTTAGAAATGAGCTTATATTTGGAGTTTTTCTGATAGGCAGAGGCAGTTTGTTAAATATTTTCGGTGCTGCGGCGGTGTAAAAGTGAGAGAAATGAGCTTTGTGAACTGAGGGTACATTGACAAGGTGCATATTATTTATTCTTAGGTTGTATAATTGCGAGGTTCTACTAGGAATATTACCACTTTGCTTGAAGAATTCTTTTAGTACTTTAAAAATATATAAATGTCTCATAGGTAGAATTCGTAATTCATTGTATAAAGGCCAACTGTGCGTGTATCGACTTTTGTTACAAATAATTCGAATAAGATGTTTTTGAGCAATTAGTAAAGGTCTAAAAGTATTTGCATAGGAACCACCCCAGCTAGATAAACCATATTGCAGTTTAGAGTGCGCAAGTCCATAATATATTGAAGTCAAAATCTTTTTCGAACAGAATGGTTTCAAAAGGTACATTTTTCTCGTAATTACCATCATATGATTTTTAATATTGTTGGTATGGTCTTTCCAATTAAGGTTTGAATCAATTGTAACACCGAGATACTTATAGCTCATTACAGAATCTATTTTAAAACAGGAACTTGAACAACGACCGTTGTGTTCGAAATTTGATTTACCACAATCATGAACTGGAAAGCTGAATTGTTTACAGCTGGAAGCATGGAAAAGCAAATTGTAGTTATAAGAACAATGACCAGATGTTTTAAAGGTCATAAATCTAGTTTTTTCACTAATAATTAACTTATGGTTTGAGAACCAAGTTCTTAAAAGTTCGAGGTCTTCTTCTATTAGAAGAACACAATTATGGTCAGAATTAGACTGATAAGTAAATGATATATCATCTGCAAAAGCAGTTGACATACCGTTCAAACGTAGTTTAAAAATAGAGTTTATATATACTAGGAAAAATAAGGGGCCGAGAACAGATCCCTGTGGTACCCCACTTTTTAAAAAACGAGTGCCACTGTGTGTACCATTTATATTAACTTTTTGCAATCTTGCCTTTAAATATGTCTTCAACCATTGAAAAATAACTCCTCTAAAACCTGAATTATACATTTTCATTAGTAATAAATCATGATCAACCATGTCAAAAGCTTTGGTCATGTCAATGAAAAGAGACATAGTCGATTTATTATTATTTAAGCTGCCATAGAGCTGACTACAAAGCCTGAGAATTGCATCTTCGGTTGACTTCCCAGAGCGGAATCCGAATTGGTTTTCGCTAAAAAATTTGCTTTTCGTGAGGAAGGAGTTAATTCTTTTGATCATGATTTTTTCAAAAACCTTTGAAAAAGTGGGTAGAATAGAAATCGGCCTGTAATTAGTCATGTTTTTTTTATCTCCCTTTTTGAAAATTGGGATTACTTCAGCACATTTAAATTGCTCAGGAAAACACCCTTTTTCGACACTTAAGTTAAATATATAACTCAGAATATCAGATACATAAAATGCAATTTTTTTAAGGAAGTTACTAGATATTCCATCTGAGGTGCACGAGTTTTTACTTTTGAGCGATAATATTACTTTATAAGTTTCGAACGAGGTGATGGGATTAAAGACAAAGCTGTTAGATTGTATAGTTTCCGCGTACTGTAAATTATCATTAAAGCAATTACAATCACCAACGGGATTCGTAGATGGTTTCAATGTTTCCGATATTTCAGTAAAATATTCATTGAACTTGTTCGATATAGAACTTAAATCGGTTAGGGGAACATCATTTACTACAATAGTTTCAATCATGTTAACCTTTTTTGTTTTCCCTAGAATGCAGTCAACTGCTCTCCATTCTTCTTTAACATTACCTCTCGCTTTTTCTACCAAATTTAAATAGTACTTTTCGCGAGTTAATTCAATTTTTGAGTTTACTGCCTTACAAAGTGAAAGGTAATACTTCTCTAGTTTTTTATTGTGTGGATGTTTTTTTAACTTTAAACTGACTTTGTTTTTATTTTGAATCTGCTTAAGGAGACGGTCATTCATCCATGGCTTTAGATGTTTTTTTAATTTGGAATTTCTTACGGACACAGAAGTACAAGACTGTATGTGGTTTTGCAAAATTGCGATAAAAATACCAAATGATGCAGAAGGATCTTCTTCCGAATAAACCTGATCCCAAAATTCATACTTCAAAATATTCTGCAATAAGACGTAGTCGGTGTTAAAATGCTCATTTGTTTGTGTTTTTGAATTTGAGTTCAAAGCAATATGTGGTTCTTTCACTAGAACAATCATTTTGTGATCAGTAATTTTCGTGTCAAGAACACTGCCATAAAAATTTGATTTATTACATACTTTAAAGCGGCTGAAAATGTGGTCTATGCAAGTACTAGAAGAACTTGTTACGCGGGTCGGCTCATTGACATTGCTCTTAAGGCCATTCGAAGCCATTAAGAACAAATAATTTTCAGTGTCTTTGTCAGATACGTCTAATATATCAATATTAATATCACCAATTAGAATTAAATTACAGATAAGAGTACCGGTTGAGTCTTGAAGGGATTTATTCCAAGTTCACAATTACTGGTCCATTTTAAAAGTTTGTTTAGATCATGTTGAAGCAGTTTTTTTAATGTGCCAAGATGCATTCCTGTGACTGCAATGGCAACATCGTCTGCATAAGCAATAACCCTGCAGCCATCCCTCTGCAGGTTTATCAGTAGTTTATTCAAAACCAAATTCCAGGGAAGAGGAGAGAGGGCTCCACCTTGCAGAGTGCCTCT
This sequence comes from Melanostoma scalare, assembly GCA_949752695.1. Classification (NCBI taxonomy): domain Eukaryota; kingdom Metazoa; phylum Arthropoda; class Insecta; order Diptera; family Syrphidae; genus Melanostoma; species Melanostoma scalare. The sequence continues at coordinate 68,155,637 of OX456985.1, forward strand.
ACTTACACCTCTTTTGATAGAAGCCTCTCCCAGTGTTGAGTTTATGGTTCGACTTTCAAGGGGTCTTTTCAATCAAATCACCGAGTGAGGTTTCCACCTTTATAGTTGTAAGTGCTCGGGAGATCTTTGTTAAGTGCGCCTTCTATGTATACGAAAGCTACTATAGTGAACTGCTTATGTTGCTGCGAGTATTCTTTTGGACGGACTAGCGTGTGTCATTTTTAAATTGCAAACCCTTATCCTTATTATAAAGCTAAATTCTTGACTGTAACATTAAGTGATATATGCGTTTAAACGTCTAGAACTGTCGTCTAAAAAACTGCTTTTATTGCTTGAGTTGATTTATAAGCCTCTTATTTTGCAAGTAAGTCGTTGTTGGACTATAATTGTCGATTTACATGGACACTTCATAAAACAAGCCTGTCGTTATTGAAACTTTATCTGTATAGCTGTAAAGTTATTCATTACTCGAATTACCGAAGACGGATTTTTTTTTTTTTTTGCAAGCAAGTCGACGAATTCTTCACTTGACTCTTTTATGACAGACCGAATTAAAGATTCAATTCAAAGACTTTACAAATTTTCTGTGGTCTTAACTTATGGCCAAAAGTAAGTCACTGACCCAATCCTAAACGTGCCCATCAACTTTATTCTATTCTGAACATTACTCAAAATTTTATATTCAAAAGACAAGAGATTCCTCTTTTAAAGCTGCTTGCCCACAATCGGCCATTAAAGATTTAAGCTCTCCTCGGCCCTATGCTTTCTCTCTTACAAATCAAACAATAAAACAACCAACCAACTATGTACCGTAAAAACACAATAATAAAACAAAGTATAATAATAATAATGAAGAATACAATTTGCACCCGCACAATTGTGTCACCAAAGAATGGAATTATTCTCACACAAAAGCACCCATACCACCATCACCAGTCGAGAGCACAATTCCAGCCAACAACTCTCAACAATGATGTAAAAGTTTAAAATGTCTTTTGATAAAACACAAAGACACTGTTGAAAAGGAAATGTTTAAAATTCCTCCAAAGGGAAATAAACTTTAACTTCAAGCAAACAAAACTGCAGCATAGAGTTTCAAAAAGGAAACGGCAAGGCGTCCGGGTCGTTTGGAATAGCACGTTTGACAAATGGTTTTTGATTGGCAATGAAAGCCTTAGGAAATCATAATCACCAACAATATTTTATTTTGATTTGTATCGTGTGTATCGTGTTGTTTTGGGGAAGAGGAAGAACCCTGGCTGCCTGTCTTGAATTACTCCCATTCAAAAGTATTTTTTACAAGTAGCGTGGTGTTACTGATGAGTGATGACTATCGCAACTTTCCGCACCACCAATACTTAGCCCTTAAGATAATAAAATGGAAATCTCAGCACAGAGACAAAGTGACAAATGAGTTTCGCTGGCATCTACCGTCGGTTATCCTGGATTATGATTTACACTGCAGAAATTATGACAAAATCATGGAGTTCAAGTTTTTTTTTTTACATGCAATTCTCTATCTCGTCCTTTCAAAGTCAAACGGGGAAAGGAAAATAGTCTTTTTGAAGATCACTGTGTAATTGTCAGAAGACACTTTTGGGTGTCCGAGAGCAATTTAGGAAGAAGAAGTTAGAAACTTTAAGTAAATGTTTGTTTTGTTTTCATGGCTTTGTTTAATGTGAGGGAATAAAAACAATTTCTCTATTAGAACTTCAAAGAGACTATCAAGTGTTTGAATAAATTGGTAGGAATGTGTTTTGCCTCAAGTGTTTATCGCAATTCATTTTCTTTTATTGAAGTGAAACTTCTTATGCGACTTGCAAACATCCAGCGTTACTTTTCCATGTTACATGCAGCGTTACACTTCCGTGTTAAACATATTCAGTCGTAAAATGAAAAAGTCGATCAGTGTTGAGTTTTACTCTTTTCTCCAATGAAACGATAGAAAATATCTAAAGTTGAAGTGAAACTTCTTATGCGACTTGCAAACATCCAGCGTTACACTTCCGTGTTACATGCAGCGTTACACTTCCGTGTTAAACATATTCAGTCGTAAAATGAAAAGTCGATCAGTGTTGAGTTTTACTCTTTTCTCCAATGAAACGATAGAAAATATCTAAAGCAGTTTCTTTTAATTTGTATAATATACATTAATGTATGTAAATATGTACATATATGTTGATAAGTGCTTACTAAATGTGTAAATCGATTGAGTTAAATTATTCTAACAAAAAAACCAATTGTTAAGTTTCTCCTCGAATGTGCTGACTGCGGAATTTTATTAGGAAGACAATATACATATGTATGTATGTATGTACAAATCAGAGCTTTTGGTGAGTGGTAACTGTAAGATTTTATTAGAATTTTGATATATGTAATAATGAGTATGTAGTAGTTAGCGGAGGCATAATCATGTATATATAAGCAATTTCCATTTAAGCCCGGCCCAAAAATGTTCGATCATGTCTAAACATGTTTGATCATGTCTAAACGTGCTTGATCATGTCTAAACATGTTTGATCATGTCTAAACATGTTTGATCATGTCTAAACATGTTTGATCATGTCTAAACATGTTTGATCATGTCTAAACATGTTTGATCATGTCTAAACATGTTTGATCATGTCTAAACATGTTTGATCATGTCTAAACATGTTTGATCATGTCTAAACATGTTTGATTTTCCAAGTCTCATAAAATGATCAAATTTGTGCAATTTATAAGTGGAATTGTTGAAAGTAGTATTTTTGCACCTCAAACTACTTAATTTTTTCGGTCTTAACACCCTCAACAGTGTTTTATAACATGTTCAACAAAATTGTTTTTTGCTGTATCAATGGTCACTTTAGCCATAGTTTAGACAACCAATTTCGGTGTCTAAAGTTAGACATTTCTTAGACAGCGATGAAAGTGTTTATAAATACGATTTGGACTTGGACACTGTTCTAATTCTTTTTCTTTTAAAGAAACAATACGAGTTCACTCAAAATAAATTTCTACCCCTTCCTATTTTCATTTTCATATTAGGAAGTTTCACTTCTTCCGCGCGGGGGGACTGCACGCACTATTTTTTTTGTTTAGAGAGTTGTAAACTGAAGCATGTATAGGCAGAAGTATTTGAGGAGATGTTATGGTTCTTTGTGATGATTGAAAAGTTTATTGAAGCAAAGAATTTTCTTCTTGTTGATTCTTGGAATTTGCAATGAGTGTTTTGATTCCTGGAGGAATTTTGTGCAGATTAAAGTTGTAAGCTTTGATTCTTATGATATTTCTTGGAACTAACCCCAGTAATTACCGAACTAGTAACTTTCTTATACCGCGATTGTTCTAGAAAATTGAATCAGCTTATCTTTTTTTACTGTGAGTGAGGCTGTATGAATGTGAGCTATGGAGGAAGCGTTTTTAAGTAAAGTGTAGTGAAAATTTTCAAGCTGCCGCGTGAAGAGCATCTTTTTTTTTTTTTGCTTTACTGGCTCTCTGCCAATACTCTTAACTTCGGTTCTGGTGCCTTTGATAATATAACGAAATTATCAATTCAAACCGCCGCAAATGCCAAAGGAATTGACACACCCACTATTAAATGGATTGATTCTATGTTAAACGGCAGAATCATCTCACTTGGTCAAACATCAATAACAGTTAATGGTGTTAAAAGTTGTTCCCAAGGAAGTGTTTTATCAGCCCTTCTCTGGTCAATTGTAGTAGATCAGCTCCTGTACGACATCAGTAAGTCTAGCCTTGACACACAAGGCTACGCTGATGACCTGGCCATCTCCATTCAAAGCAGTCAAGAAGTAATGGTCACAAACCGAATGCAACGTGCCCTGAACAAAGTCAATGACTGGTGCAGTAGCGATGGGCTACAGGTCAACCCCACCAAAACAGTCATCATTTCCTTAACTTGAAGATCTAAAATCGATTTTCAAACACTCTCCCTAAATAGCGTTCAAATAAATTTTTCCCAAGAGGTCAAATATCTAATGGTAACCCTGGATAGCACACTCAATTGGAAACCACATCTAGACACAACCATATAAAAAGCAACTAATACTTTTTGGGCTTGTTCTAGATTCTTGGGTAATGGGTACCTAGGCCAAAAATGATGCACTGGACAACCTCACTATTATCACACCCATCATAACCTATGCTTGACTGGTCGGGTGGCAAGAAACAGACCAAGTTTGTGCCCGCAAAGCTTTGCAAAAGCTACAAAGATTAGCCTGTGTAAATAGCACAGGTGGAATGCGCACCTGCCCAACCTTAGCTCTAGAAGGTTTATGAAATTTTCCTCCGCTACATCGAAGAGTAAAGAAGACTACCGCATTAAGCGGACTAAAGCTTCATCTCTCAAACAACTTAAGTGAAGAAACTTACACGGACATATGAGCGTTCTGCAGGTGGTCCCAACATTGGTATCGCCTGCTGCTCTCTCTCTTCAGATTTTATGCCTAGACGCATAATGTTACACCACCCCTTTCAAGTAAACGTTTCTATCCGCTAAGCATGGAAGAACCCTGTAATTCTTGCAAGTAACTTCCAATACGTTTGGTACACTAAAGGTTCAAAAACTAACAACCAATTCAGAGGCCCGGAACCCTACTGCGGTCTCCCAATCAGAAGCATTAATCATGAACTGGTTACTTGGGAACGGCTGAACATGATCCTCACCTGGAACAACTCTAACAGCCACCGCCAGTCAAAACAATTCATCGACTTATCTCAAAGACGTATGAATGAAATTCTTGACATGAGCAAACGTGTCGCAAAGTTACTTACGGACCTCGTCACTGGGCACTGCTCTCTCCAATATCACCTTAAAAACATGGGCATCGGCCAAGATGACACCTGCCGTCTCTGCCTCGAAGACATAGAAACAGCTGAACACATTTTATGTGAATGTCCTGCCACAGCCAGATCCAGGCTAAAACGTTTCCAAAAAGGATTCACTAGTCCCCTTGACATTAGAAATAGCTTTTCGAATATTCTTAGGTACTTACACGACCTCAACTTCGAACCTTACACTTTACATGCCAATTTAGCCGTCTGCCTGATATGACATATCAAGATGACTTAAACAAATTTTTGTGTAAGAAGTTTTAGGAATGTAAAATAACAATTTTAATTATTTGAAACATAAACAAGGCTTATTAATAATACAATTGTAAATTATAATTTGACTTTTTATCTTCGTAAAACATAAAATTAATTAAATTAAATTGTAATAACTGACTCGTTTAAAGAAAACTGTTGCGATAAGAGCGCTCTCTTATTGCAATACTGATAGAGACTAAGCCAACCTGCTGCTCCATTGAGTATCTCATATAGATGTTGTGTCATTTGTATGTGAAGAAAAAAACAAAAAAGATATATGTGCGGAGATGGGACTCCTTCCTAAACTGCAATGGAGAAATTCAATAGCCCCTAACTATAGACTACAATTGGATACACTGTTACTGGAGAGTGAAGATCAATGTAATTTAAATACTACCGAAACATGTATAAAAGGAGCCCACGGTCGATCGAGCAGTTACCCTGAACACAAAAAGCCTTTTAGAGAACCATGGTTTGATAAAGATTGTAAGCAAGCGAGAAAACTTTCATATGCTTGGCTAAATGAGTTTCGACGTTTTAATGAAAGCTTCGCAAGATACATGTACATTGATTATAATCAAAGATATAAAAAGCTTTGCAAAGAAAAAAAGAATAGCTATTATGAATGCCAAGCTCTCCAATTGGCAAAGTGTAATAACTCATCAGAATTTTGGAAGTTGGCCCGGAGACTAAACGGCACAAAATATGTCATCGGTAACGGACTTGATTCTAATAGGCTGCAAATCCATTTTAGGCAATTGCTCAACCCATCCCCTACAAGTTTACACATGCTACAATACGCACAACCTGGCTACCATGATTACATTCTGGACTCGCCTATAACCCAAAGAGAAGTTCTTCTCTCGGTAAATGAACTATCTGATGGAAAGGCAGCTGGATCGGATAGAATTCCAGGAGAATTCTATAAATATGGTACAGAAGAACTTAACAAAAACCTTGGAAGAATATTCAACCAAATTTTAGAATGTGGAATCATACCTGATCAGTTCAAGGAAGCCCTGATCTTTCCGATCCACAAAAAAGGAAATATTGAAGACCCGGCAAATTATAGAGGAATCTCCTTTTTAAATGCGTCCTATAAAATTTTTACATCCATCCTTCTTAAACGATTGAACGCATGTATACAAGCAAACCATCTACTAGGAGAATTTCAGGCTGGGTTCAGATCAGGGTACTCTACCGTGGACCACATCTTCTTACTAAGAAGCATCGCTGACTCGTTCCTTACAAGAAATAAAAAATTATATACTTTTTTTGTAGATTTTCGAGCCGCCTTTGATACAATCGACAGAAAAGCAATGATATACAAGTTATTTGGATTGGGAATGTCACGGAAATTTGGACGAGTACTGGAGATTTTGTACATGGATACAAGGGCAGCAGTTTGGAATGGTAAAAATATATCTGAGTGGTTTCAGACGACGACAGGAGTCAGGCAGGGTTGTGCGCTAAGCCCAAGTTTGTTTGCACTCTTCATCGAGGATATAACGAAGGCATTACCTGGAGGTGTAGATTACGTAGGTGTTATTATTAAAGCTCTGCTTTTTGCTGATGACATTTTGCTGTTTGCATACACTCCGGAATCGCTGCAACTTATGATAAACAAGCTGTCCGAATACTGCACGAGTTGGAATCTGATTGTAAACTTGAATAAGTCGAAGGTAATGATATTCAAAAAAGGTGGAGGCAGATCAGGCTCAAATGAACAGTGGTATTTTAATAACGAACGAATCGAAGTTGTAAAAGAATATAAATATCTAAGAGTTATTTTCACAAAAAATTTAAGCATGGATAAACATCTAAACGAAAAGTTGGTGAAGGCGAAAACTGCCATTAATATCGCTTGGAGAGAATGTTTTAATAACAAATACATTGCGCACAGCAGCAAATATAAAGTCTTTAAAGCAGTATCTGAGTCGGTTCTTTTTTATGCAGCTCAAGTGTGGGGAGGAAAGAAGTACGAGGCCGTAGAAAAATTGCTTAGGTTTTACATAAAACGTATTTTTCACCTACCTCTAAGCACCCCGAACTACATGATAATGCTGGAAACTGGAATATCTCCACTATTCATCAAAACACTAAAACTCCAAGTGGACTATATTTTGAAAGTGCTCGATATGTCAAATGATCGTCTTCCGAAAAAAGCAGCTCTACAAGCTATACAAAGTAAAACAGGATTTTTCAAAGACTGGATGGAACTGTCACAGGAAACTGGGGTTGAATTAGTAGCTAACGAAAGGAGAACCTGGAAGTCGACTCTGTACGAGCTAATAAAACGTTTGGATGAAAAATATAGAGAAATGTTCATGGATGAAGCATCAAGTTCTTTACATCGGGTGGTTTATAGCAGGCTTAATCACAACCTCAACCAAAACAACTATTTTCGGGATGAGTATACCATCGATCAAATCTCAAACATGTTCCGACTAAGAGGAGAGCTTCTTAACCTAAATTTTGTACCCCATCGCGAAGATTTACCGATACTATGCCAACTGTGTAATATCGCGGAACAAGAGAATATTTTTCATTTTGTTGGGAGGTGCCCGATTCTTAGGGAAACAAGAAGATACATATTGGGTCGTGACTTTCTCACGGAGGACGAAACAATACAACTACTCAATGAAATGGATGTGTCGAAGTTATTCAAATTTTGCAAAACTGCGTTAAAATATAGAAGCAGAATATTAAAAGAATGTTTTTAGTTTATAAAACTGTAACTCTTTTTATTTTAATTAGTTTAGTATTAGTATTCTTGTCAATCAGGCAGACGGCAATGCCATGCCTTATTGATTGTATATACATATATAATTGTTAAAAGAAACAAAAACCAAGGCAATAAACAATCTTATCTTATCTTATCTTATAGATGTTGTAACGTGAGAATATTTTGTTGAAAATAAAGTCGCCGAATCTCTTGCAAAATAGGGCATATCGCAATGAAGTGATAGACATTTTCCGGATCCCTTCCATTACATAAGTCGCAGATTTGTGGCAGGTCTCTGTGTGGCATGTAGTTCAGATTTAAAACTTCGACTCTCGCTCGGAAAACAACACTTATGATTTCGATGGAAAAATCTCTCCGAAGCAGTTTTCATCAGACCTCAACTGGTGACTTAAGTTCTTGTACACACTTCTGGATAAAGACGAAGATGCTCTATCCAAATGTTGCATTTACATTTTTTCATCCACTTTAGCGATCACATCTGCGAAATTATTCTGCCAAACATCCGTATTGGTTTTATTCAACGAAAGAACTGCATCATGCGACAACGCGAACTCATTCCAATCTTTGAATGGCGTAGCATTTGTATGAAGAAGTCGAATCAAAATAGTCTTGTGAAGACTCTCATTACCTCGGTTCATAACTTTAGAAACATAGTCTGCTTTTGCTTTGAGGTTTTGAATGTAAACAGGCGGTATTGCTGACTCGACATGTATCGCATAGCTCGGAGTTGAGTTCGGCAATCGAAATAAACGTTTGAAGAAAAGCCTTTGAATCGCCCCAAAAGCATCGAGAGGTGTATATCCGAACACCTGCGCCCCATAGCCCAAACATGTATTGACTGTTGCATTGAAAACACGTTACTTGGAGGCCAGATCAATATTTCGGTTGGTAAAGAATTTTGGCCACATCATATTTAAAGCAAGTTTGGCTTCGTTGCTCTTCATTTGGGCGTGCTTAATCATATTTAGGTTATGAGTAAGCAAAACACCTAGATATTTCAATTCTCGAACAACTTCAATACGGATTTTGTTTAAAAACCAGCTCTCTTCGGGTCGTCTGCTTCTCCGACGTGGTTCAAAATTAAGTATTTTTGTCTTTTGGCTGCTTATTTGTAGGCCCAAGTCTCGCAGAAAGTGTTAAGTTTATTAATTTGTATAATTGCAACGTGAAAGGGTTATCCGCCATCAGTACTGACCTGGTAGTTTGCATATAGTAAGACTTTTACTAAAACACTTCCAAATAGTACTCCACCAGGAAGGATGTTTCGGATTTCATTACTAAATAGTGCAAAGAGGATCGGGCTCAGGATACAACCTTGAGGCACACCACTTGCTGTTTCAAACCATTCTGAGAGCTCGCATCCATCCCAGACCGTTGCCGTAGACGATGAAAGAAAACTGAGGTACCTTAAAAAGAATATTCGGGATATTCCTAGGCAAGATAGTTTGTAAATAAGCGCCTGGCTGCTTACTTTGTCAAATGCAGCTTTGAAATCCACGAAGCAAACGTACAACTTCTTCTTTGTTCGATAAATTTCCTGGCTATGCTGGTTATCCCAAACACATGGTCCATTCTAGAAAATCCAGAACGAAAGCCTGCTTGTTCGTACAAAATTGAAGAAAAAATATTTCTTAAAGATTTTAGGATTGAAATTCCTCTATAATTTTCTGCGACATTTGCCTCGCCATTCTTGAAAATAGCGAAAATTACCGCTTATATATATTCCATATCCCAATACTTCTTTCTAAGTGGTGCACACCAGCTCCAGACGTACCTTTGTCGATTCAGGTATTGTTTTATATATATATAATTGTTTTATATATAATTTTCCTAAGCCCAATCATTCACTATAATCAAAAATTCAAAGCCATTCTAGACATACTTACCTACTTAGATGGTCATTTCGATTCGGGGTGGACCTGAGCCTCAACAAACATCTTTCTTTAACGACTTCCATTTCTGGCGAGCTCTCTCCAGTTTTACACTTTAAGTCAGTTAGCGTCTTCTTCCACTTGATTGGGCCACCTAAGACGAGGTTTTCCATTCCGCAATTTCCCTAAGATGTGTTGATGTGTTTCAATCCCCTCGAGCTGGAGCGTTTAGGTCCATTCGCTCTAAATGGCCCAGCCATCGATCGTAGCCTCGCGATGCGTACTTTTCTGGCTATGATGACGCGGTACAGCTCATGCAGCTCGTTATTGTATCCAGACCGGACGTAGACCAACTTTAGAACGTAGTGCTATCCTGAGGAACGACCAGAATAAAATTCTAAACATCGATTTAACTGAACTTTACGTTTCCGACATTATGCCTGCTGACATCAAGCCATTGTCAATCAGTTTGAAGAGCTTCAACCGTCACAAAAGAGTCCATTAAAGAGTTTTTCATTATTGCCGTTTCAAAATTAGATACACGAGATACAAAATTAGATATAGCGATTCCGAAGGCGGGTATATGCTTATTCTCCTTTATGGCAACCTCACTTAGTAATAAACCCTTCAACTTTGGCAATCATCATCTCCGACTGTTGACGTATGTAATTTACGACAAAGAATATCAAACTGTTCTCAACTATCACTCTTTGGAGAATGATATGTTCCACTACCCAGAGACCATAAAATTACACCCAAAGCCTTCTGTTTAAGACAAAAATCTGATCGTAAATGTTTAACTGCGTCGGGGTTCAATTAAACACATTCAACATTAAGCTCACATCACGTTCCCATAACAACCTCAAGTTTAAAGCCCCGAACACCAATTACGCTAAACGGCCGAAGGATACCAAATTCTTATCAGATCCATCCCAAACAGGGATAAGTCATAAAACGCCCCAAAACAAAACATCATAATCCTCAAACCACAAACACATCACTATACCAACAGCCATCATTAAAATATCATCTACTCAAAAATCAACAAACTGCTGTTGCTGCACCAGCGCCAGTGTATTACCCCCAACATCACACCAAAAAAAAAGGGGGTGAAATACCACCCACCATTAGTTATTCATGTGATGTTTTAGGAGGTACATACATGCTGTGCATTGCACCCAAAAGCACTCAATGAAAGAAATTCCAAGGATCACACACAATCTAATGTTTTCTGTGCATACCAATTCCTAATGCTTCGTCTGTATTCTGTCACAAGGCGCGCCATCTTTATCTTCTTCAGTGAATGATAGGTGGGTCATGGCTCATGGGTGGTATGGAAAGCCTGTCAAAATGATACTGTCCTCCCTCACATTTTAAAACAGAAACGATATCGAATTGTAGATGACTTTATTTGTTATTAGATTTGTCTGATGCGCTTTCGCTTTACTTTTTTGCCTTTTTTTTGGATCGATGTACCGAATTTTGTTTTTCACACAACAACCCAAACAAATACAATGAAGTTTGTCATTTTTGTAGTAATGTCACGTTTGTTTAACGGATTAGACGTCAGTCACATTCAAAAAACGTTGACTTTATGCATCGAGAAAATCCGCAGTGTAGCAACAGAAGGAGGGGCAGTGGTGTAGACACAGAAGAAAACGAAGGTATGAGAAGTTCGTATCGTTTGGTTTGCATACGGTCATTGCGGACGTGCTTGGCATTGTCAATGTCCGTAAAAGATGTGAAATATTTCTTTTCGCATACACTTGTTGGCCATAAGGCGTCGTATGTGTTGGTGTAGTTGAGGATAAGGGACAGCATTACATTCATTTTTAATGAAGCAATGAACCCATAAACGAAGCTAATAAAATATGTCTCTGTCGTCTGTGTCGCGTGGATCGTGGTCCTGGCCTGCCTCTCTAAGGACACTTCTGTTATTTTTGGTTCTCTTAAATCAGCACCATGATGGAGAGATGCAGGAAATATATATTTTTTTTTTTTTGTATAAGTGAAATTTGATGAAACACAAGTGTGACTGAATTGAGAGATTGTTTATCCTTGGGGACCACTTGAAGAAGAAACAGCAACAACAAAATTGCACTTCTCGGTTACTAATAGCGCGGTGATGGAACAGCAGCGATTTATGGAGGTCGTTAAAATCGTATCGTATATACTTTAGCATTCATTTATTCGTTTTTGTGAAGCAATTGCGAGTAAGAGTGGTGAAATAAATAAAAGTCCTTATTGGGAAAAAGGAAATTGTATTCAAATTTGATTGCAATGCAATGGTGTACAGTACAGTCTCGGTTGAGAATCAACGTGCAGCTAGAGTTATTCAATATTGAAGCTTGAATGTCAATGCCAAGTTGTCTGATTTGAAGTGGAATTCGTGGTTTGAGAACTTTCTGTATGGTTAAATATTGTTTTTCGTTTCGAAAGCTAAGTGCTGCTTTTATGCCTTTATTACCTCATATGAAGCTTTTAACTCTCCTGTTGCTATGAGACTGGACAGTTTTGTTGGTGGAGTGAACTCAATGACACAAATGAAAAGAATATTGGTTTTGTTTGATAAAGCCCTTCAACAGAGCCTGAAATTGTAGTAATTTGTTGATACTTGCAACGAAGAGCTCTACCAGTGCCTCGTTTATGGTTCTCTTCATGTGTCTCATTTGCTTCAAGGAGTTGAGTGTGGACCCAATAGGCAGAACAATTTTTCAAAAATCAAGTTATTGTTTTTTGTGGATTTTATACAGAATTTACCTTTTTCAAATTCATTTTTTGAAATTCAGTAGAACTTCCCAATTCTCGAGAATTGGGATGTCGTTGTCGTTGTCGTTGTCGTTGTCGTTGTCGTTGTCGTTGTCGTTGTCGTTGTCGTTGTCGTTGTCGTTGTCGTTGTCGTTGTCGTTGTCGTTGTCGTTGTCGTTGTCGTTGTCGTTGTCGTTGTCGTTGTCGTTGTCGTTGTCGTTGTCGTTGTCGTTGTCGTTGTCGTTGTCGTTGTCGTTGTCGTTGTCGTTGTCGTTGTCGTTGTCGTTGTCGTTGTCGTTGTCGTTGTCGTTGTCGTTGTCGTTGTCGTTGTCGTTGTCGTTGTCGTTGTCGTTGTCGTTGTCGTTGTCGTTGTCGTTGTCGTTGTCGTTGTCGTTGTCGTTGTCGTTGTCGTTGTCGTTGTCGTTGTCGTTGTCGTTGTCGTTGTCGTTGTCGTTGTCGTTGTCGTTGTCGTTGTCGTTGTCGTTGTCGTTGTCGTTGTCGTTGTCGTTGTCGTTGTCGTTGTCGTTGTCGTTGTCGTTGTCGTTGTCGTTGTCGTTGTCGTTGTCGTTGTCGTTGTCGTTGTCGTTGTCGTTGTCGTTGTCGTTGTCGTTGTCGTTGTCGTTGTCGTTGTCGTTGTCGTTGTCGTTGTCGTTGTCGTTGTCGTTGTCGTTGTCGTTGTCGTTGTCGTTGTCGTTGTCGTTGTTTCAGTCTCAGTCTCAGTCTCAGTCTCAGTCTCATCTCAGTCTCAGTCTCAGTCTCAGTCTCAGTCTCAGTCTCGGTCTCAGTCTCAGTCTCAGTCTCAGTCTCAGTCTCAGTCTCAGTCTCAGTCTCAGTCTCAGTCTCAGTCTCAGTCTCAGTCTCAGTCTCAGTCTCAGTCTCAGTCTCAGTCTCAGTCTCAGTCTCAGTCTCAGTCTCAGTCTCAGTCTCAGTCTCAGTCTCAGTCTCAGTCTCAGTCTCAGTCTCAGTCTCAGTCTCAGTCTCAGTCTCAGTCTCAGTCTCAGTCTCAGTCTCAGTCTCAGTCTCAGTCTCAGTCTCAGTCTCAGTCTCAGTCTCAGTCTCAGTCTCAGTCTCAGTCTCAGTCTCAGTCTCAGTCAATTGCAATTTGGCTTGCACTGCTACATTGTTGTAAATAAAGTAATAGTTTCTGATTTTAAATCTGAGAATCAAATACATAATCTGTTACCATGCTCACTTGTAAATCTCTGAAGCTTAACCTATTCTGACATTTGATTTGTTTATCCTCAGTGCTTGAGTATATCGTAGTATGTACCTACCTCCTCTCAGTACATTTGGAAAATCTTGCTTTAGTGGTTCTGCTCAAAGCGAACTTTTCTACAAATTCCTTAAGCCAATTATTAAAATATTAAAGCTCATACCATGCTATACAACCAAAGAACGTGCCCACATCCTTTGGGATTTTAAAAACAAATTTATTTTCCGTTGCTTCGCGTACGTCACGACTTACCCCATATTTCCACCATTGTTCGTCTGCCGGCTCGCATCAGCCGTGCATTCCGATATAAATACACTGCACAGCCAGGAGAGTGACGAATTTCTCTGCAACACGAAATTTTCCCATCCCTAAGGACTCGCAAACTATTCGGTTATTTCAAGAATTCACAGTTCACACAGAAAACAAGAACTGCAGTAGAAAATTGTGGTTGTATCCTGTCAGATTTAGCGTAGCTTCAATTGTTTCAAACAAAAGCGGAAGAGAACCACAAAAGAAGCATAAAAAAAAACCAAAGGAGTTCTACTCTTCATGGATTTAATTCTCTTTCTCTGTATGTTATTGTCTGATGGGTGAAATTACAAACGAGTTGAAAGAAGAATGTGGTAATTGTAATTATAAAATAATGCTCAAGAGGGTTTATTAAATTTGCTGTGTGGCTATGTGTCCGACTGTGCGGATGTTTTTGAATTAAAAAATTATTATTATTTAAAAGTTAAGAAAACACCATAAAGTCTGTTTCTATTTCTGTGCTATAGCAAAAAAGAAAAGCACAAAGGGTTTAATTACCATAAATGCACGAGAGGTCGGATTGAAAAAAAACAATTTTTCATTTGTTTTTCTGAATTTGACAAAAGAAAATGTAGTACACATGCTTCCATCTTCTTTTTAGCACAAAAAAAACACACAAATTGCTCGAATTTAAATAAATTGTGTTCCTTTTTCTTCTTTTTTCAGGAGGAATATCAGATGGCGGTCGAATTGGTCAAAGTTCCGTACCATTTAATGTGCCATGTCCTACGGGAATGTTTCGTTGCAATAATGGCAAATGCATAACATCGTTATGGGTGTGCAACTATCAAAAAGACTGTGAAGATGGAGAAGATGAACAACAATCATGCCGTAAGTTACACAGTCTAGTGTTTGATTGATTGCTTTTTTTAACTCATGAATATCTTTTTTTACAGCTCCACCGGAATGTGAAACCGGGCAAATTAGCTGTGGACAATATGTTTTCAATAAAACATATTGCATTCCGCCACATTTTCGTTGTGATATGACAGATGATTGTGAGGACAAGTCCGATGAATCACAATGCAGTGAGTTTGATTTCTTTTTTAAACTAATTCAGGTCTTGATTACTCAAAACAAGTGAATGATATGAAAATATTGGGCACAGAGGTTATCGATTTTTTTTACTTCCCTTACTAACTACGGCTAATGAGAAACAGGTTTCGAAAAAATTTGCTGTTTTTATTTATTTATTTTTTTTTAATGTATCGACGTAATCTTCACACAGTGATTTCTACACACAAGAGCGATAGTCTTTATTTGCCCCTACGCTACGTGAAGTTGGTTACTGGTACAGCAGTCCATTTCAATGGAGTTAGGCGTTTTATTGAAAATTATGAAGCCGGTGAATACCAATTTCACCGCTAGTAACCCAGCTGATCTGCACGATATGGTCTCAAGAAAGAATGCCCCAGGAATGGAATCTCAGTATCGTATGTCCGATCCTAAAAAGTGAGACTTTCACAATGGAGGAATAAGCTTCCTAATCGCGTATAGGATCTTCTCTGCTGAAATATGTAAACTTCTGAATCCCCACGTCAACAGTTTGATATGTCCTTTTCAATTTAATTTTAGACCAGAAAAGTCCATAACAGACGAAATGTTCACGCACTACTTCAGATCTTGGTAAAAAACCCGGGAATGTAGGTAATATCGAAATACACCATATTTCTATCGATCTCAAGGCCGCGTATGGCAGTATTTACAAAGACGAGCTGTACAGAGCCATGTCTAGTTTGGGCATCGTTGGGAAACTCACACGACTACGCATAATGACTTTGGAGAATTCACGCTGGTCCGCCAAAGTCGGTAAAGAACTCACCGATACTTTTGATGTTAAAAAAGGCTTTCGGGACTACGTCTACCTAGAATTCGCTACGGATCAAACGGAGAGTAACTCTTCTATAACGCTACTTCTTTGGGTTAAGAAGGCAATCATCGCAATCCTGCTTTTCGGTGTGGAAGTATGGGCCTTATGGAAGCGAAGAAGATCTCAACCGACATAGTTTGCAAAAATGGATACAGCTCGCCCGAAATAGTAGTCGTTATCGAAAGATGTTGGTTGAGGCCCAGATTCATCCGAACTGTAATGCCCACCTAAGAATGTTAGTAAGCGACCCTAGAAAATGAGACTTTCAAATCGATGGGAAGAGAAAAATCAGTGCGATGAGAACTGAAATATATTCACTGAATTAAATTTATTGCGATCCGAACGAAGAGCAAGGTTGCTTACATTCAAGAGAAGAAAAGCAAACTTTGCGGTAATATACCCAAAAATATTAAACCAATGAACTGCCACAGAGTAGCCTTCAGAACTTTGGTTGAGAGGAATTAGATCAAGCTGCTTTTTGTTATATAACACGATCTTTAATAGTCATTAGAAAGAAAAAAAACATATCGAGCGACTCGTGATGGCTCGTGTAAAATTAAATCTTTCAGTCATAAATCTCTGATGAAAAGGTCAATCTTTTTGCAATGGTTTAAATTCAAAATCTCATTGTGTTGCCAGAACTAGCGCGAATTGTAAGCGATTACTAGTATTGTCATGGAAATAATTTTATTTTATCAAACGCAAAAAACAAATCAACCTCCTTCTTCTCAGCCATCCATGTTAACTTTTGTCAACTTTTCAAAACTTTCACCTATGTCAGAATTCGCTAAAAAAAAAAAACATAAAAATTCCTAAGCTAAAACTTAGGAGGTAAACCCTCAAAGCTTGGACCTGACTATTGACCGGCTTCTTTTCTAAAAAAAAGCGCTTTCTCGATTAAGCGTTTCGGAATAGGCAGAAAATTGTAGGTCCTCTCCATTCCACCAGAAAACATGGTTGTGAGAAGTGCGCTAGAGACCGGGGTTCACCGCTCTGTTGCGCCACCCTATTTATTACTTTTATTTATTGCCTTTCAAAAGGAACTGGCAAATCCTGTGATGCGAAGCAAAAGGAGAGGAATTTTGGAAGGGTTGGAATGGAGAAGTGGGAACTAGGAAGCGAAAGTACCGAAAAGAGGACTAAAAAGTGGGTATAAAATCAATACAAAGAGAAAAACGAAGAAGTACGAAGAAAGAACGAGAAGTTTTAGAAATGGGACAATATACCTTAGCAGAAACAGAACTGGAAGTGTACGTACCAAACCGGGGAAGATAGGGTAGAGAAGGAATGTATAAATAGGAGAAGCAGCACGCTAGTGAAACACGTCTTCATTCGCCAGATGTGGGTGGGTGCTATCACGCCAACTCTGCCTCACCTTGCGTTAAAAACAAAAATCGTGCCTAAAGGCTAAAGGAGAATCTCTACAACAAAAATAGAAGGAAAGAAACTCCTTATTAGGTTAGGTCCTGGCTCTGAATTTGCAGGGCGGCCTTTTGACTTCTACAACTTGGAATTGCAAAAGCTGTCATGAAGAGATTCCCCGAACGAAAAAACGTGCTGTCAGAAAAATTCGCCTTTAACAAATCATTACCGGCTAACACCCCTGAAACTATAGCTCCCTCTTATTCCTAACAACATGTGATTTTGAGAAATGCGCTAAGCCTTGTTGCTCTACGAGCTCTGTTGGGGTACCCTATTTATTTTTATTAAGTGACCGATATTTCGAAACGAAAATCAATCTACTGTCGTATCATCTTACCATTTACATCAATCTTTATATCAAACAGCCAATGTTTTCAATTTCAAATGCAAACATCGCTTTGGTCTTTACTTTGCTTAATTGAATTTCTAAGATCCTGCATTTTGAGAACTCTTTCCTTGGTGCGAAGTTTCGAGTTGTAGTAACTCTCTTTTCAACCTTCTCCGTTTTTAGGTCATTTTGAGTTGATAAAGTTTTTCATCTGTTGTACTGCAGCTTTTGAAAACGACTTTCTTCACCCAGCATGATTGTCTTACACATATATGACTTTTGTCTAGTGAAGCCCATAGATTCTGAAACTTTCAAAAGTCGGATCACTTAATGGTTATGATACTCCCCAAGCAATTCTTTCAATATTAGTTCTTAATTGTGATTATTGCGAGTCGTCCAGAAAATTGTTAGTCCAAATTGCCTTTCAATTTTGTTGTGTCAAAGGACAAACCGATGATAATGAAGCGAAGCTGAAATGAGCCCTTATTTCGAATAAGTTCTTTAACCACGAGCCTTTAACCAGAGTCTTTGTAATGTCGGGAAGGTTGAAGATATATTTGAAATATTTGCTAGTCACTAAAGCTACACCTCTTCGAAGATGTAACACTTTCCAAGACTGGTCAGCGTAACTGTTCCAAAGAATAGAATAAATAAGAGTAAGAAACATTTATGATGATTTTTGAAGCATTCCTTGCCATTTCACTTCTACATGCATTTATTGGCCATAAACAAAGAACGATTGTTGAAGATGAAGGTATTTTGAATTTTTTTTTTTTTATAATTAATGCGCACATCAAGGGGTTATGACTACCCTTTTAATGTTATAAAACACAGTGCGAGCATTTAGGAAAATAGGAGAGGATTTGAAAGGAGACACCGATGCACGTTGCTTTTGAATTTTTGTGAATCGTAATGCAGGGGAAACACAGAGCCAGGTAAAACATTCCACATATGGGTGGTGCGACTTAAATAAGAATCTCTATACTTGAATCTCTATACTTGAAGTTGGGCTCAAGGTAAAACTGATGAGCATTCCTAGCGAGGCGTGTGTTGCGGCTAAATTGTTTCAGGGGAGGAATGCAGATGGCTATTTCACTAAAGCACTGTTTGTAGAAAAAGCGATAAAAGAGACAGAGATAGGTAACGTTTCGACGATGTTCAAGAGAATCAATCGATTCTACAATTGAACTATCACCTATCAATTTGAACCTTCTGTTTTGTACCCTATCAAGTAGGCGCAAAGATGTTTGAGGAGCACCTGACCAGATATGGGAGTTATACTCCAGTTTTGGGCGGATTAAGGCCTTATAAATTGTAGCCAGATCAGAAGGGCTGAAGAACTTCCTGCATCGTCTCAAGAAACCTAAGCATTTAGCAGCGTTTTTGGCGACTTCAAATATGTGTTCATTCCAACAAAGATCATCGTTTACACACATAACAAGTACTGACAGCTTTTCGGTTTCTTGGATGCAGGTACCATTCATGAATAATAGCAATGGGGGAATGTTAAGCTTCAACGACAGGAGACAGCATTGAGTTTTCGAAGCATTGAATTCTACTCGGTTCATAAGACCCCATGAAACAATGCTGTCAAGGTCAGAATTCAATGAGCTTATCATACGCAACCGTTCCAGTTCCACATCCGAAGAGCAGGGACGTGAATTTGGAAACGAATGTGAAAGCTGAGGGTTGAGTCGTCAACAAAACAGTTGAGAGGATTAGAAGTTTCAGACAGGATATCATTTATAAAAATGAGGAAGAGAGTCGGGGACAAAACGGAGTCCTGGGGCACACCAGCATTTATGAAATGGGTATCAGACTTGAAGCCATCCAATACTACTTGTATTGAACGGTCGGAAAGGTAGTTTCTAATCCAACGAAGAAGAGACTCATTGATACCAAAAGCACTCATTTTCGATAAAAGAGCCTGATGCCAAACTCTATCAAATGCTTTAGAAATATCAAGCGCAATAATCTTACTTTCTCCAAAGCAATGTAAAGATTGGTTCAACTTTTCGGTGAGATAAGCCATCAAATCACCAGTGGACCGTTTGCTACGAAAGCCGTACTGACGGTCATTAAGAAGCTTTCGTTCTTCAAGATATTTCATAAGTTGACGGTTTATCAATGTTCCATGACCTTGGAAAGAAGGGACGTAAGTGCAGTTGGAAAGGGAGGAAGATTCGCCTTTTTTAGGGATCGGCTGGACAAATGCAGTTTTCCATCTGCTCGGAAAAATCCCAGCAGAATAGGAAAGATGGAAAAGTTTACGCAGTGGTTTTGCCAGCGTAGAAGAACACCTCTTCAGAATAACGGTTGGGATACCATCTGGACCAGCGGATGATCTTTGAGGACTCTCGCAACCGAGCGAGTTCGAAAAAATATCTGCCTTATCACAGAATCAACAGACTCTAGCTCAGGTTGACAACGGCCTTGTCAACCGAAAAGAGTCGGTTCCCATTAGAACACCGTAATTAAGTCGGAATGAGCGCTGTTAGTGACAAGATGGGGGACCGTCCGTAACTACTGCGTGCTGTTGTCATGTGTTATTTGTTCTATGTAGTATTTGTGTAGTTAGTCTTGTGGTGTATCAGCCAAATGGTCTTTGTCGCCAGGTTGCAACCCCCCCCCCCCCCCCCCTTAAAAAAAAAAAAAAAAAAAAAAAAAGGAAAATGTAAATATCTGCCTTATCACAGAATCAACAGACTCTAGCAGGTGGAGCCAATATGCTATTAGGCAGCTTTGAGTTTTCAGCAAATTGAGCTGTTAACAAATTGGCTTTATCGATGGAACTGACATACGGAGAGTCATTGAAAACGAGCGTTGGGACCGATGACGTGGTCGAGTTCTTAATATTCTTTACAAAAGTCCAAAAGTTTTCGCTTCCTTTTGGACACAACAATATTTTTTGCCTTACTTTTAGGTCATGCAAAAACTTAGCCTTTTGTATTTGAGCATTACAGATATTTCTGGCCCGTTTGAACAAATTTCGATTTTCTACAGTAGGGTTATCTTTAAATCTTCAAAAACTACTTTCTCGATCCCTAATCGCCTCTTTACAGCTTGAATCAAACCACGAATTCTCTTTGGGGATGATACTTTTTGTTCTGTGAGGAACAAAGTTTCTCATGCCGTTGAGAATTATGTTAGATATCATATCAGCTGATGCATCAACGTTTCCGTCTAGAAACCAATTATGAACAATTAAAATTTCGAAAGAAATTATTCAGGCCGTCCAAATTGGCTTTCTCATATTGCCACACAGTTCTTTTGGGGACTTTATCTTTTTTTACCGTGACGGAAAACGAAAAATCTACCGATGTGACACAATGGTCCGATTTGCCTAAAGGAGATGATACTATAACGAACCCTATATTTTTCGGGATGAGAAGTGAGAAATAGGTCAAGAGTGTTGGCCACATGGCCTTCAATATCTGGAACCCGAGTGGGCTCATCAACAAGTTGAGTTAATTCGTTAAACTCAGCAGTGGTGAAGTAGAAGCCCCTCCCTAACAAAATTCCATCTTCGGTCTTATGAGTGGCTTTGCTGCGGAGTTATTTTTCATATGTACTTTATTTAAAGAGAAGTTGTAAGTACAGTAAATTAAAGCTTAAGGACCTTTAAGCGTCATCGCCTTGACAAGAAGGAGTCATAAATAAACTTTCCCTACTTAAGTCAACCCACTTAAAGTTGACAACCGTGCGTTCACGCTCGTTCATTTGAAGTCATTTTAACCAAGTTGACGAGCAAGAATGCTAACATCACAGCGACGCGACGTCCTCCACCTAGAGACCATACTACTCCGTAAATCAGTTGCAATATACTCGTACTCCATCTTTATAAAATTTATACAAGCGAATGTTTTGCAAAAAGTGCCGCGCAACATTCTTGAGAATGAAAAATGCAATTAAAACGACTCATAAACATCCCCTAGCTACGGCTGCGACGAGTAAAGTTGCGTGTGTGCTCAAACGATGAGGATTAAAATTAAAAAAAAAAAAAAAAAATTACTGAAAAGAAAAAAAACAACACTTTGAAGACATTCCAGGAAGTTTATTACACTTTTGATAACAAACGAGACGCGCAAAATTAAACAAACACCTTAGAGGCACCTTTTTGAAGATGAAAGTTTTCACTCCTACTTCCTGTCGCCAGTTTGCCCTGAGTAAATTTAAACGAGAAAGGAAAAAAAAAATGAAGGTATCTAGGTATGTGAGAAAAAAATGCTGACGACGCAAAATTTACGTGACAATGACGCACGAGACTAAACAAGTTTCCTTAATGAGGGTTAAATATTTTCTTTAAAAAAATTGTGCCACTGAATCTTCGTTAAACGTTAAACAACTTCAAGGCATTTCTTTCGTAATTGAGGGGTAAAGTGGTTTGAATACTCTGTAGTCTGTACTTAGTGAGTGAGTGTCGGACTCGAGGAGGAACTGGTAATAGTACCTACGTTTATAGGTAGTATCTGCATTCAATGTTGAATTTTAAGAAGAAGGAAAAAGAAAAACCTACGTATAATCAAATGTGTCTTCGCTAAGCAGAAACTATGTATGTTACTTATTTGTGCTGCCGAGAGAAAGAATATGAAATAATTTTGATATATTTTCGGTCAACAGCTCTCTTTGATTGCTAAACAAATACCTAATGGCGTGGCTATTAACGTCAGGGCTACAAAGACGATAGCTTTTGGAACAAAAAAATTAAATACACTGATTGCTACTACCCAATTCGAACTTTGCGAAAAGCACTTCTTTGTTTTAAACAGATTTCAAATCACAGAAGGCTGGGTCGGCCGAGGGGTTAAGTCGGAAGTTAGACCACAAATTCTTCAATTTGAAGATCCCTGAACGGGTATTGGGTAGCCGATTGTGTACTTTACGAGCGAATCACTATTAGTTGAATGGGAGAGCTGTGATTCCTTCCCGATCATGATGCTCTTAACGCCGGAAAAGGAAAAAGAGGAATATGATCAGAGCAGGGGTCGAATTACCGCATCCGTGATCGAATGAGTGAGTACTTTAGCCGAAAGCCGAAGACATATTCGAAAGCGCAGTGGTGGAGGTAAAATAGCCAGGTGGAGTCACCAAAGAATTTCAGGACACAGTAGGTGTAATGTAGCGCATTGACTCTTGAGTCTACTGCTCCTTATTACAGTCCTCGACTACCTGTTGAAAGGCTTACGTATATCAACTAATCTTTTCTGATGATGGAGTCGTCATAAGGGAGAATACATCACATCACCCATAATATGAGGACACATTTTAGATCGTATTGGGTACCAAAACAGTCCAAGAAAGACTGAGTGAAACGCATTCACGTTTCTTGATACCGACATGTCTACTACAGACGATTATTTGAATGGAAACGTGCCTCCCAAGTGTAAAAGTTTGAAAACCTTCCATCAATGGTCAATAGTGAAGCCAGCGCCTTGTGGCATCGACATCAATCATCGGATGAGCGTAGAGTTCATAAATTTCCGGCAAAACTTAGATTCCTCCATCTTACTTACTTACTCAGGTGGGCATTACAGTTTACAGTTCGAGGTGAACCTGGGCCTCAACCAACATCCTTCTGTAACGACCTCGATTTCGGGCGAGCTCTCTCCAGTTTTGCACTCTAGCTCGATTGAGGTCTTCTTCCACTTGGTTGCGCCACCTACAAGGTCTTCCCCTTCCACGGTTTCCCTGCAACGTGCTTTCGAAAACCCTTCGAGCCAGAGCGTTTGGATCCATTCGCTCTACATGGCCCAACCATCGTAGTCTCGCGATGCGTACTCTTCGGGCTATGCCCATGTCGCGGTACAGCTCATACAGCTCCTTGTTGTATCTTTTTCTCCACACATTGTCTTCGCACACAGGATCAAAGATCATTCGGAGAATTTTTCTTTCGAAACGACCAAGAGTTTCCTCATCCGCTTTCGATAAGGTCTATGCTTCCGCGCCGTAAAGCAGGACTGAGATGATCAAGGTTTATAAGGATTACCTTGGTTTTTCTGGAGAGGGTTTTGTTTCTCAATTGCCTTCTTAACCCAAATAAGCAACGATTGGCAAGAGTTACTCTCCGCTTGATCTCCGCACTGATGTTGTTTTCCGTGTCTATAGCGGATCCTAGGTAGACGAAGTCCTGTACTACCTCGAAGTTAATGTCTGTCTATTGTGACGTTTTTTCCAATTCGTCGATGTTCTGTGTCCTTGTTTGATGAGAGTATATACTTCGTTTTGCCCTCATTAACCATCAAACCCATTTTTGCCGCTTCTGTTTCAATACTCGCAAAAGCACCTATGACATCACGCTTCCTTCTTCCCATTACGTCAATATCGTGTGCGTAGGCTACTCGCCTACTGTACAGACTTTTGAAAGATTGTTCCTCTGGTGTTGACGTTTGAGTTTCTTACAATCTTTTCAAGTATGATTTTGAAGAAATCGCATGACAGTTTGTCCCCTTGCCTAAAACCTTTTTCGACATCAAAGTTCTCGGTGAGTTCTTTACCGACCTTGACGGAGCAGCGTGAATTCTCCAAAGTCATCCTGCATAGTCTTACGAGTTCTGCAGATGATGGTCATCTGCACCTGCCGTCTTATTTGATTTAAGTTTGCACATGGCAAGCTTAACTTCTTCTAAGTCTTGAGGACGGCATTCTTGATCATCGTTCAAGTTGAATGGGGCAATCTGCCTGACAGCGGAATTTGTGTCCTCATCGCCGTTAAGCAGTCTGCAAAAGTGATCTTTCCGGATCCTCAGTAGCGACTGTGACTCTACAATTATGTTTCCCTGCTGGTCTTTACAGGCTTGAGTTCGGGACTTGCCACCCTGGCAATAACTTTTTACCTTTTCGTAAAACTTCCGCATCTCGTTCCTGTCATGGCACCTCTCAATTTCCTCAAACGAGCGCTTCTCATGCTGCTTCTTTTTCTTTTTGTAAATTTGTTCTTCCCTTCTTTTCTCCTTGTAAATCTCGTTATACTGATCGTAAGATTCCTCCATCTGAACATTAATATTACTAGCTAGACATCTCACCTTGGTTACAACTCCTTTACACATAAATTTCCTTGGTCCTCCGCACATTAGTCTGTAGAACTCCTCGATGACTAAAGGCCACGGACATTAGACGTCATGGATGTTTATAGGATGCTTTTTCGAAATCAGCTAAAGAATAGCATGCAAATCCTCCCAGGAACCACACTGTTACCATGAGGATCCTTACATCTTGATTGCATCTGTTGTTGATTCACTCATGGTAAAACCCAGCCCGCTGATCAATACCCACATTCAATGATCTCCAAAGTGCGAGAGTGGTAGTTATCGCGACTACGTATATCTCCCTTTCCATTGTGTATTGGTGGGAGTCAACTTTCCCTCCATTGCGTAACCAGACTATCACTCACCTTTTATCTAAGCCCGATGTCTCCCATCTTTTCCAAACCTCATATCGTATCTCGCCTGGCCTAGCACCTTTGTCTCTTTTTAAGGTCCTAAAAGGTTTTGTTAAGTGTGGTTCTTCCTCGCTTAGTTCTTATGGTATCACAATGGACCTAATACTGGTCTAAGTGTGTCAGTTGTTTTCCTGACAACCATTTTAACCTAACCTAAGGTCCTTACAAATTCCCTGACTTCTTCGTTTGTGATGTCGGGTATTTCCATTGACTAATTTAAGTTCAGCTTCTGAAAAAGCTTCATAGAAAACTTAAAATAAATAATAGCAACTGAGCGGAGAGCTCCGGGCCACAGCTGGAAGAAAGAGTGTGCACCCTTGACCAAGCCTGTAATGACTTCAGGTATTTATTACTAAACGCCACTGACTGCACAGAAGCTACTAATACGACCCTTTGTGGCACGAAAGAATTATTTATAATTTATTTGATATTTATCTTACCAAACATTTATTTTAATGTTCACCTCGCTGCCGTCGCTACCGATAGTTCGGTGAATATGCTGCGTTGTACGGTTTTTTGGGGCAACAGGTCTCTTTTTGCATACATCCGTCTAAATACTGAAACCCTAATCAACTAATCAGTCGTTTAGGTCATTTATCGTAAGCAAAAATATGGCTTCTGCAGCTAGTTCCGGTTCGAACATCAGAACAAACTTTCGCCACATTTGCCATTAGCAGGAAGAACTGCTTTCTTTTTGAAAAGATTCGCCTTGCACTGAAAATGCCAATTACCTCCAATCCTAATTCTATTAAAGTTTTTCTTTTTATATTTTCCCAATTTGAGTCCATTCATTTACTCCCAAGGCATTTCAAATTCAAACCCATCCTCGTTCGCCAAAAGCAAACGCAAGTTTCTTCATCCTTGAAAATTTATGCCGTCTTAAGTTTGGCCACAAAAAAATAAGTTACAAGATTAAAACCCACCTCTAACTCCTTCAAGTAACTCTCAATTAATTAGTATTCCTCACATCCTAACACAATTTATTGGCAACTTCATTGCGATTCAAACACCTGCACGCTGAGTGCACCATCCTTGCTAAGTAGTTTTTCTTTTAAGAGATTCAAGAAGATTTTCCACTCAACCGGAGAGAATTTTATCTCTCCAAGGACATAACCGTGCTCAACTAATTCATTACACTTTTTAAATCACGAAATTGACTTCGTTTTCACAAGGAGAAGGAAGAAAATCAGTAAACTTTTACCATCGTGGAAAAAAAAGTCGCATCTCAATTTTAATCTTTAAAGCAAAATAAAAAGAAGTTTTTGGAACGCCATCATTTAAACTGCTCCCCAACCGTAGATTTAGAAAAATGGATTTCAATCAGCAAATGAGGAGAACTTGTGTGCACCTGTGCTTGTGTGTGTTAGTTTACATCCTTCATAGTCGTAATCACTTTCCAAAAAAAAAAAAGAATTCTAGAAAAGTACAGGGAAATGCTCCCAATACTTCTCATCTTTGGCATAGGAAGGGAAGTTCTTTCGTAAGGGCACTCGAAAAGCTATTCACCGTGTAATTTCTAGAAACGAGAAAAATCTCTGAAAAAGTTAACATGCCAAAAGACTTCCCCACAAAAAAATAAAAATAGAAAAAAAAATCAAGATGCAGTCCCTTAAGTCAATGCTCGAAGCTGTAAGGGACTGTAGAAGCCCTATGACCCACTTGTAAGATTACAAGTGCATCTCCTTGAACTCTTTATAATGTGTGCAGTGCTTGAACTTTTTAATTTGAAAAATGTCCTTTTTTTCGTGTTTCGCTTGTAGCTTATAGAAAATGCCAGACGACAGACGTCTTTTGTAATGCTGTCGGTGGTGCTGCTCCCGAAGGAGGTCGCTTATCTGGGCCATGTGTGCCAAAAGAGAAGCGTTGCGATGGCTATTTGGACTGTCGAAATGGTCGTGACGAAGAGGGCTGCACGGGGGAATCGTGTCGCCTGGATCAGTTTCGATGTGCCAACGGACAAAAGTGCATCGATGCCACTTTAAAATGCAATCATCGTGACGACTGTGGTGACAAGTCCGACGAACAAGGATGCAGTAAGTAGCAATGGGATCGAATAAATTACAAAATAAACCACCCCTTGTTGTATACATAGATTTTCCTCCGTGTCACAATGGTCAATTCCGGTGCACAAATGCTTTGTGCATTCCTGCCAACTTTTACTGTGATGGGTATCACGATTGTGCTGACGAAAGTGATGAAGCGAATTGTACTGCAATTGCATGTCCAGATAATAAGTTCCTTTGTCCACGAGGTGGTCCTGCTGGTGCACCCAAATGTATCCTCAAATCACAACTTTGTGATGGGAAACGCGACTGCGAGGACGGAAGTGATGAAGAAACTGCTTGTTGTAAGTTATATCTGAGCCTTTTTTCCCCCAGCGGTTGTGGTAATCTTATTTTTGTTTCAGCAATTGCATCATGTCCTGCATTGAGTTGCGAACACAAATGTGGCCCATCATTAACTGGAGGTGTGTGTTACTGTCGACCGGGACAATCGCTGTCCTCTGATAACCGAACTTGTGTGGATTTGGATGAATGTGCCGAATGGGGACACTGTGACCAGTTGTGCACAAATACTGAAGGTTCCTACATTTGCAGTTGCGCTAGTGGCTATTCCCTGATTAATAATTCCAAGTGCATAGCGGGAGACGCTAATAACCTCGAGTTGTTTTTCGCACATGACCGGGCGGTAGTACGAATGTCACATGGCAATGATCCCCGAGGTGTGGCCAATGCTACAGCAGCTAGTGGTTTAGCTTTCCATTACGGACGGAATACCTTGTATTGGTCGGATACCAAAACGCGAAAAGTGCAATCGTTGCAATTGGACGAATACCGAGGTGCAATCAATCCCCTCGACTTGACTCTTCCAGGAACCTGGGCACCAGTTGCTTTGGCCGTGGATTGGGTTGGTGACAAGATCTATGTGGCGGATTTGGTTGGACAGAAGATCGATGTGTTTGAGTTGAGTGGCAACTGGCATGCTGTAGTTCTTGGATCAAACCTAACCAGTCCTGCCGATTTGGCTCTGGATCCTACATCTGGATTGATGTTCGTTGCTGATGGAGGACAAGTGCTTCGAGCGCATATGGACGGAACACATGCTACATCCGTTGTGTCTGAAGCTGCTTACAAGGCGTCAGGTGTTACAGTTGACATAATTTCGAAGAGAGTGTTTTGGTGTGACTCGCTGTTGGACTACATCGAATCTGTGGACTATGAGGGGAACAATCGTGTGATGGTTCTTCGAGGGCAACAAGTTCCAAGTCCGTCGCGTTTGGCGTTGTTTGAGAACAAAATCTTCTGGACTGATGCAACAAAACAAGGAATTATGTCAGTGGACAAGTTTGAGGGACCATCATCGATTCAGGTCACTTACAAGGCGAAGGACATTCGGGAGCCAAAGGCGATAATTGCTGTTCATGCACTGAGCCAACCGAGAGTGACCAATCCATGTGGCTCCAACAACGGTGGATGCAATCACATGTGCATTGTGACAGCTGTTAAGGGAGCCCCCACAGGCCTTGGCTATCGATGTGCATGTAACACTGGCTATCAACTGCAAAAGGATCTGAAGAACTGCAAAATCGTGCGAGAGTTCCTGATGTACTCTCAGCAGCGATTCATTAAAGGAAAGGTCTTGGAGCCAGTAATTGAGGGCTTCAGTGATGCTATTCTGCCAGTTGTGTCGAGACGGGCTCGCTTTGTTGGCCTTGACTTTGATTCTCGCGATGAGTTCATTTACTACTCGGATGTTCTTCAAGATGTCATATATCGAGTGCATCGTAACGGAACTGGCCGAGAGATTGTATTGGCCTCGCAAAATGAAGGAGTTGAAGGCCTTGCCGTCGACTGGGCCTCAAAGAACTTGTACTACATTGACAGTCGAAAGGGAACGCTGAATGTCCTATCCACAAGAAATGTCACTCATCGAAGGACTTTGCTGAAAAACCTGAAAAGACCACGTGCCATTGTTGTTCACCCTAACAGAGGATTCATTTTCTTCTCCGAATGGGATCGTCCCGCTAACATCACCCGAGCCAACTCTGACGGAACAAACTTATTGGTATTCAAAAATGTGACCCTTGGTTGGCCAAATGGTTTGTCGATTGATTTCAAAGCCGATCGTGTGTATTGGTGCGATGCGCTGCTTGATCATGTTCAACATTCAAATCTCGATGGCACAGATATAAGAACAGTAAACTCGCGGCTTGTGCGCCATCCCTTCT
The DNA here is from genome assembly GCA_949752695.1 of Melanostoma scalare. Classification (NCBI taxonomy): domain Eukaryota; kingdom Metazoa; phylum Arthropoda; class Insecta; order Diptera; family Syrphidae; genus Melanostoma; species Melanostoma scalare. Next base: position 68,184,901 of record OX456985.1, read on the forward strand.
CGATTGTCATACACAACGAGTGGATGTATATCACAGATTGGAGACTGGACGCTATCATTCGTTTACACAAACTCACGGGAGAGCAAGAGGAGATGATGGTTCGAGAACCACAAACGAATCGATTATACGGAGTGAAGGTTTATAGTAGAGATGTGCAGAAAATTGAAGAAAAACAACCATGCCACAACAACAACGGAGGATGTGAAAAGATCTGCTTTGCAGTGCCGAAGAACGATTCTACTGGCGAACTTTTTTCAAGATGTTCGTGTCCATATGGAGAGCGATTGGCAGATGATGAACGTTCGTGCGTTGCTGATCCAACTGCAGAGCCACCAGTGCAACCCTGTCCGAACTCATGGGACTTTACGTGTAACAACCAGAGATGCATTCCTAAGTCATGGGTATGTGATGGCGATGATGATTGTCTTGACAACAGTGACGAAGAACAAAACTGCACAAGTAAGTGGAGACTGTAGTATAACCTTTTAAACTTACCCCATTTTAAGAATCCCACCATCTTATCCCACTCAATTCGCTGAATTCAACTTAACCCATTCATACCATTCTCACTCAGTCTCACTCTATTACTTTTTTGAATGAATTTGATTACTGTATTCATTTCACTGATCATGTTTGGTTCATCCTACTTTTTGAACACATCCCACATTATTTAATAAACATTTCTTTTGACTGATCCCATGGCTGATCCAATGGCTGATCCAATGGCTGATCCAATGGCTGATCCAATGGCTGATCCAATGGCTGATCATATGGCTGATCCCATTGCTGATCCCATCCCTGTTCCTATGGCTGGTTCAATGGCTGATCTCATGGCTGATCTCATGGCTGATCCCATAGCTGATCTTAAGGCCGATCCAATGGCTGATCTCATGCCTGATCTCATGGCTGATCCCATGGCTGATCCCATACAACTGAACACATTTATTTACCTCAACTACTAATATCGCTTAGCTAAAGCCTTTTAACTGATCCCATCAACTTACCTCGACTATAAATTCTTCGATCAAACCAATCTCGTTCAACTGATCCCAATGGGATAAGCCAAGCTTATTTCATGACATTGATTTGAACGGACTCTGCTTATGATCCCATTCTAATTCCCTTCCCTTTGAATGCACCTTTCCTTAAACATTTTTTACTAATCATATTTCACTCATCCCAGCTAACTGACCCCACCTTATTTCATTTCACTGATCCCACTCAACTGAAACCCATAAGATTGACTATAAATATTTGATTCCTTACATCTGTCCTCATTTTTTGCAGAACCAACATGCGGATCAAACGAATTCCAATGCAAGTCTGGGCGTTGCATTCCTCTGAACTTCCGTTGTGACCAGGAGAACGATTGTGGTGACAATTCAGACGAACTTGAGTGCGGCAACGTTACTTGTGGCTCGGCCCAGTTTGCTTGCACCAACGGACGATGCATCCCGAATATGTGGAAATGCGATAGTGAAAACGACTGTGGAGACGGCTCTGATGAAGGAGACTTTTGTGCGGAGAAGACTTGCGCGTACTTCCAGTTCACATGTCCCAGAACAGGACACTGTATTCCACAAAGTTGGGTTTGTGATGGTGATGATGATTGTTTTGACAAACAAGATGAGAAAGACTGTCCCCCGATCACATGTCTGGCGAATCAATTCAAGTGCGCCGATTTGAGGCAGTGTGTTGAGGAGTCATATAAATGTGATGGAATTCCCGATTGTAACGATGGCAGTGATGAGCTCGGATGCCCCTCAACCGGTCCAAATCAATGCAACATGGAGAAACACTTCCGCTGTAAGGGTTCTGGGTTCTGTATACCGATTTCGTGGCATTGTGATGGTTCCAATGACTGTAGTGATCATTCTGATGAGGAAGATTGTGGACAGATATCGTGTGCGCCCAACTTCTTCAAGTGCAATAATTCTAACTGTGTGTTCAAAGCTTACATCTGTGATGGCAAGGACGATTGTGGGGATGGCTCGGATGAGAGTTCCATGCATGCTTGCGTGGCGCCTCCATTCAAGTGTCCACATGGTCAATGGCAGTGTCCTGGAGTAACTGAAAGGTGTGTGAATATTACTTCCGTTTGTGACGGCTCAATGGATTGTCCAAATGGATCAGATGAAGGAGAGGGCTGTGACTTAGCAGAGTGTCAACATCAAACTGGACTCTGTACCAGTGGATGTCAAAAAACTCCTCTGGGAGCGATGTGCATTTGTCCACCCGGCTCAGAGCTTGGAACTGATGGCTACACTTGTGAAGACATCAACGAGTGTGACCCACCCGGCTTGTGCTCGCAGGCTTGTACAAACACCAAGGGCTCCTACTTCTGCTCCTGTACAGATGGCTATATTCTAGAACCGAACAAGCACAGCTGTAAGGCTGTTAACCACTCTGCAGCTTTCCTTATTATCTCAAATCGCCACTCGATTTTGGTAGCTGATTTGAAGGAACAGGGACTGGAAAGAGTGCCGATTATTGTGGAGAACGTTGTTGCAACAGCTTCGAATATGCACACTGGAACGATCTTTTGGAGTGACATGAAGTTAAAGAAGATATCTCGCTTAGACCGAGGAATGGAACCGCAAGAAATCATCACAACCGGATTGGACTTAGTGGAGGGTCTGGCCTATGACTGGGTTGGACAAAATCTCTACTGGTTGGATAGCAAACTTAACACAATTGAAGTATCTTCAGAGAATGGCTCTAATAGACTGGTTTTGGTGCGTGAAAACATCACTCAACCCCGCGGTATGTGCCTAGATCCCAGTGAGGGCGCACGATTTATTTTCTGGACTGATTGGGGTGAGAACCCACGCATTGAACGAATTGGAATGGATGGAACTATGCGGGAGACGATCATCAATACAAAGATCTACTGGCCAAATGGACTCACTCTAGACATAGCCACCAAGAGAGTGTACTTTGCCGACTCAAAGCTGGACTTTATCGATTTTTGCTACTACAACGGAACTGGCCGTCAGCAGGTCTTGGCGGGAAGTCATTATCTCCTGCATCCACACTCATTGTCTCTCTTTGAAGACACCCTCTACTGGACCGATCGTCAATTAAACAGAGTTTTATCAGCAAACAAGTTCCGTGGAAAGAACCAAACAGTGGTGTCTCATCTTATCAGCCAGCCACTGTCAATCCATGTTCATCATCCGTCTTTACAGCCAATGTATGAAAACCCGTGCACAAAGTCCAACTGTCAACACTTGTGCTTGCTGAGTCCAAGTGCGAAGGAAGGGTTCTCTTGCAAGTGTAAGCCAGGCTTTAGACTGCTTTCGGAAGGACGTTGCGTTGAAGAGGAGAATCCCTTCATTATGGTGGTGAAGGGCACACAGATTGTTGACATACCATTGAATGGAGGTGACGCCAGAGCTGGATCCTTGGCACCAGTCATTGGAATCGATAGTAGCACTGGTCTAGACTTTGATCGCAAGGGTGAAACACTATTCTGGGTTCAAGGACGTGAAGACGATGACGAAAACTGCACCATATACACAACACCCTATGGAGGTGGTAATAAGACCCAATTCCTCGGAATGGACACTGGCATTGTTGGAGCTCCTTACACAATCGCTTTTGATTGGTTGGGAAGGAACATTTACATGGGAAACAGAATAGCCAGTAATATCGAAGCTGTGAGAGTGGACAGTAAGATCAAGTACCGAACAATTATCTTGGCTAATGATGGCAATCGAACATCGGTATCGAAACCCAAGGCCTTGACATTAGATCCCAATGAAGGAAAACTCTTCTGGATCGATGAAGGAGGCTTTGGTGTACCAGTGAAGATTGGCAGAGTGAACATGGCTGGAACGAATTCGTTGGTTCTTAAGGACGATATTGACCGTCCTGAGAGTATTGCGCTGGACATTGAAAAGAAACAAATCTACTACAGCACGCAGTTCCCTTCGGCAGTGTGTGCCATGGACTACAACGGAGAAAACTCCAGAGTGATCTTGTCCGAGGCAAATGCAATCGCTAGGCCAAAGAGCCTGGGAATTCTCGATTCGAGGTTATATTATTTGGATCCAGTGTATGAGAAGATCGTGCGAGTTGATTTACCAAGAGGCGACAACCCCAAAGTGATCATAGACAACGAGCCAGACTTGAAGAACATGATGATCTACAAGAAACGATCGATGATGCAGCATCCTTGTCAGACAAACAATGGAGGTTGTGAACACTTGTGTATTCCTGATGAGGGTTCGTCGAGAACTTGTGCCTGTGGAATTGGTTACAGGAAGGAGAATGATATCAATTGTGTGGCCTACAAGACATTTGCTGTGGTCTCTCAATTGGACATGACTCGTGGATACAGCTTGACTGATAGCTCTGAAGCTATGGTGCCAATTAGTGGATCGGGACATCATATTCTTCATGTTGATGTCGTTTTCCGAGAGCAATGGATCTACTGGGCTGAGTACAACCGTGGTTACTGGAATGGAATCTTCCGTATCCGTCCAAATGGAACTGAACTGCAACACATCATCAAGGACGGCATTGGCAGTAATGGCATCAGAGGGATCACCGTCGATTGGGTGGCTGGAAACTTATACTTCACCAATGTATTTCCACATGAGAACTACGTTGAAGTGAGCTGGTTGGACGGATCAAACCGTAAGATACTTGTGAAGACCACGAATGATGCTCCTAGAGAACTAGCTGTGAATCCAATCAAGAGGCTTCTCTATTGGATTGACTATGGACAGTATCCAAGGATTGGCAAGGCCTATTTGGATGGATCAAACTGGACTCCAGTAGTTACATCGGGCATTTCGAACCCGCGTGACTTGACAGTGGATATGCTCACCCATGACGTTTACTGGGTCGACTCAAAACTTGACACCATTCAGAAAATTTCATATTCCGGTGGAAACAGACAGATCATCCGTAGAAACCTGCCCAACCCCATGGGAATCGCTATTTACCTTGGGGACGTTTATTGGGTCGATCGTAATCTCATGACAGTATTCAAGGCATCCAAGCTTCCCGGAAACAACTCGATGCCAGAGAGAGTCCGGACAAATCTACAGAAGCTGCGCGACATTGCCATCTACAACATCAACAATCAGCCACCAGATGAGAGCAACCCTTGTGCCCGCCTTGGCAACGGTGGATGTGACCAGCTATGCTTCAGTTTCCCACCAGATGCATCAAGTCCATCAAGACTGAACTTCAAGTGCGACTGTGCCACAGGAAAACTCAATGCTGATGGTAGGAAATGTGAGACTGTAAACGAATACTTGGTATTTGCTACAAGAACTGAAATAAGAGCCGTTAATTTGGATCCCAGATCCACTCAAGTGCCCTTCGCACCAATGACGAATCTCACAAACGTAGTTGGCCTTGACTTTGACTACAAAGACAACCGACTGCTGTACACTCAAATTCGTCCATGGGCCAAGATTGCCTATACAAAAGCTAACAGCCCTTCTTTGGAAGATGTCACTGTGGTGCTGAACAAGGGTATCAATCCTGAAGGAATCGCCTATGATTGGACACAAAACAAGATTTACTGGACAGACAGCTCCAACAACTCCATTTATGCAATGAACCTCGATGGAACTGAACTCGTCATGATCGCCAGAGTAGAGAGACCACGAGCGATCGTCTTAGATCCTTGCAATGGAACACTATTCTTCACCGATTGGGGTCGTTTTGGAACTTCAGGAAAGATATTCAGGACAACAATGGCTGGTTCATTGAAACGGGCAATAGTTGACAAAGAGTTGTCCCAACCAAGTGGTCTGGCGATTGATTACGATGACCGCAAACTCTACTGGACTGATGCAGTGCGTGAGAAGATCGAAAGAGCCAATTTGGATGGAAGTGATAGGGAGCTTCTTGTGGGAGCAACAATTTACCCCTTCGCCATCAGTGTTTTCAGAAACTACATCTACTGGACTGATCTGCAACTTCGTGGAGTCTATCGCGCTGAGAAACACACTGGAGCTAATATGGTCGAGATTGTGAAACGCTTGGAAGACTCGCCGCGTGACATTAGGGTGTACAGTTCAGAACGTCAGAAATGTCAAGTGAATGCATGTCAGATAAACAATGGAGGTTGTGCACAGAGTTGCCATCCGGCACCGAACGGCAAAGCAGAGTGCAAATGTGATGACAATTCAAAGCTCGTCAACGAAGGTCGGATGTGTGCTCCACGAAACAACACCTGTGAGTCCAGCAAGTTCTACTGTCAAAATGGTAAGTGCATCTCTCGCATGTGGTCATGCGATGGTGACGATGACTGTGGCGACAACTCTGACGAAGATCCCAACTACTGTGCATTCCATTCGTGTTCACCTAACGAATTCCGTTGCAACAATGGTCGATGCATCTTCAAGTCTTGGAAGTGCGATCATGAGAACGACTGCAAGGATGGTTCTGACGAAGTTGGCTGCACCTACCCACCATGTGTGGATGGCGAGTTTACCTGTAACAACGGACGGTGCATCCCACAAGCTCAAGTTTGCAATGGAGTCAATGACTGCAAAGATAACGCTACATCTGATGAGACTCACGAACGTTGCCCAACCAACACCACATGTCCTCCGAATCACCTCAAGTGTGAAAAGACCAACATCTGTGTAGAACCTTATTGGCTGTGCGATGGTGACAATGATTGCGGTGATAACTCCGATGAAGATCCTCTACACTGCAGTCAGCGAACATGCCCTCAAAACAGCTTCCGTTGTCCTAACCATCGTTGTATTCCTGCGACTTGGTACTGTGATGGTGATGACGATTGTGGTGACGGTGCCGATGAACCACCAGAGTATTGCAAATCAGAGGGAAGGACTTGTTTCGGTGATTTGTTCACTTGTGACAATGGAAACTGTATTCCAAGGATATACATCTGCGATGGTGACAACGATTGCTTGGATAACAGTGATGAAGACAACAGACATCAGTGCAGTAAGTTTTTGGACTAAGCTCTTGTTGGTTAATGCTGAGTTTCGTTTTTCTTTTTTTAGATGACCGGAAGTGCGATGAGGAGACAGAATTCACTTGTGTCGAAAACAAGGCTTGGGGACGTGCTCAATGTATTCCAAAGAAATGGATCTGTGATGGTGATCCAGATTGTGTCGATGGCGCTGATGAGAATACAACACTTCACAGCTGCTCGACACAGCAACCGTGTGCTGAGGATATGTTTACTTGTGGCAACAACCGCTGTATCAATAAGGTAAGGAAGTCGAATCGGCTTAAGAGACTCTCCAATAATGCTGACCTTTTTCCAGGGTTGGGTTTGTGATCACGACAATGACTGTGGCGATGGAACTGACGAAGGCAAATTCTGTAATTCCAAGTACAAGACGTGCTCTCCTCAAGAGTTCACTTGTCAGAACTTCAAGTGCATCCGCAACCAGTACAGATGTGATGGCGAAGACGACTGTGGCGATCATTCTGACGAAGTTGATTGTAAGAAGGAGAACGTCACATGTCCAGCTGGACAATTCACTTGCACAAACGGTCAATGCATTGACTATCATCTGGTTTGTAATAAGGTGGCTGATTGCACGGACGAGTCGGATGAACCATCTCACTGCAATGTGGACGAGTGCGCTAAGGTCGAGATACACCAGTGTGGCCATAAGTGTGTGGACACCCTAACGAGCTACTACTGCGATTGTAATCAAGGTTACAAGTGAGTAGTTCTTTTCGTCCCCTAAATGAGCGTTTTTTTAATAACACTGGGGTTGTTTATAATTTCAGACTTCTAGCTGATGGAAAGGCTTGTGCAGATATCGACGAATGCCTGGAACTTCCAGGCGCCTGTTCACAACACTGTTCTAACACGCCAGGTGGCTACTACTGCAAATGTGACGAACGCTATTACGAACGCCAAATCGACGAGCACACATGCAAGCGCAAGGACAACGACACCGCTTGGTTGATCTTTACCAACAAGTACTACGTGAGAAATATGTCACTGGATGGCAAGCAATACAATCTCATGCACCAGGATCTGATGAATGTGGTCGCTCTGGACTTTGACTTCCAGGAAGACTACATGTACTTCTGTGATGTGACAGCCAAAACTATTTTCCGATCGAAATACACTGATATGAGTGAGAAACCATTGCGTGAAGCTGTCGTTCGTCATGATTCACATGGTCTAGAAGGAATTGCTATCGACTGGGTAGGGCGGAAGCTCTATTGGCTGGACAGACACTCAAAGAATCTGGATGTAGCCGAGTTGGATGGAACCAAGAGGAAGACTTTACGCAGTGGCGTTGTCGATCCGCGAGCCATCGTCGTTCATCCAGGAATTGGTTACTTATACTTCACTTCATGGCATCTGCAGGCTTACATCGCTAAAATGGGCATGGACGGGTCGAACTTCACTAGGATCCTTACATGGGAAGATGACATCGCTTGGCCAAATGCGTTGGCTATTGACTACTTTACTGACCGGATATACTGGGCTGATGCTCATTTGGATTACATTGCCTACGCTGATTTGGAAGGACGTCACAGACACATTGTGCTGTCAGGACCTCAGGTACCGCATGTCTTTGCGATATCTTTGTTCGATGACTACCTGTACTGGACCGATTGGAATTTGAAGGCGATTCTGAGAGCAAACAAGTTTACAGGCAAGGAATTGACCACCTTGCGCAACACAACCCACCGACCTTACGACGTACATATCAACCATAGACTGAGGCAGGTTCCTTATCCGAACCCTTGTGGCAAGACCAACGGTGGGTGCTCACATCTTTGCCTGATTTCACCACCAGCCGAGTCAACTTATCTGAACATAGAAGGCTACATTGAGGAGGGAGCTCCAAGTTACAAGTGTGCCTGTCCCAATCAGTTCTATTTGGCAAGAGACAGCAAGACCTGTATTGCCAACTGTACCACCGGTCAACATCGTTGTGGAGGAAATGACGAGAAATGTATACCATGGTTCTGGAAGTGTGACGGAGAGAAGGATTGCAAGGACGAATCCGATGAACCAGCCACATGCCCAGCAAGACACTGTCGCGCTGGAACCTTCCAATGCAAAAACACTAACTGCACTCCCTCAGCGACAATCTGTGATGGGTCTGACGATTGTGGAGATGGCAGCGATGAACAAAACTGCGAACTACCATGTCCTGATTCGGACTTTAAGTGCAAGTCTAGTGGACGTTGCATCTTGGACAGTTGGAGGTGTGATGGTGATGCTGACTGCAAGGATGGTAGCGATGAGGATCCTGCTGTATGCCGTAAGTTTGTCTAATCCACTCATTGACATAACAAGAGCTCAAAAGATTTCTTTTTTTTTTTCAGATAAACGGACTTGTGATCCTGACACAGAGTTCAGCTGCAAGAACGGCAGATGTATTCCCAAACTGTGGATGTGCGACTTTGACAACGATTGCGGCGATGACTCTGATGAGCCCGCTTACATGTGCCGCCAGAGAAACTGTACAACCGGATGGCAAAGGTGCCCAGGACAATCGAACTATAGATGCATTCCTAAATGGCTTTTCTGTGATGGCAAAGATGATTGCCGCGACAACAGTGACGAGCTGCCAGAGAACTGTCCCAAGTGCTCAACGTCGACTGACTTCAAGTGCGGAAACAACCGGTGTATTCCAAAGTAAGTTTACTAAAGCTTACATAAAGATCATCCTAGTTAAGCTTCTCTTTCTTCCTTACAGACAATGGATGTGTGACTTTGCAGACGATTGTGGTGACGGAAGCGACGAAACAGAGGCACTTTGCAAAGGCAACTATCGCGAGTGTTCAGAGTCTGAATTCCACTGTGGAAACGGCAAATGTATATCTTCGCGCTGGCGTTGCGATCATGAAGACGACTGTGGAGACAACACCGACGAGCTGAACTGCGAGGGTTATCAGTGCAAGAACGGAACGTTCCAATGCTCTTCGGGTCATTGTATTGCTTCGTACTTCCGTTGTGATGGTGATCGAGATTGTCGAGATATGTCAGATGAGATCGGTTGCCCACCACGCTTCCCTGGAGGCAGATACTGCCCTGAATCTCGATTCCAATGTGCAAACAACTTGTGCGTGTCACCATCAGATCTGTGCGACGGAACCGATGATTGTGGAGATGGAACAGACGAAGATCCAAAGGTGTGTTCGAACTTTAACTGTGATACCTTGCGACGCTTCCAGTGTGCTAATCATCGGTGCGTGGCTAGATACCAGATTTGCGATGGAGTTGACAATTGTGGTGATGGATCTGATGAGAACAACATGACTTTGTGTGCCACTAAGCAGAGGCCTTGCGATCTTTACACTCAATATCAGTGTGCCAACAAGAACTGCGTGGAAAGATCTCAAGTTTGTGACTTCTCTGATGACTGTGGCGATGCTTCTGATGAATTGGGATGTCACGATAGTAGTTCCTGCTTGGAGTTGACTCGTGGAGGATGTGAACATCATTGCCACAATCTGACTGATGGTGGATACATTTGCGCCTGCTACCCTGGCTACATCATATCGAAGGACCAAAAGAAGAGATGCGATGACATCGATGAGTGTGCAACAAGAACACACACCTGCAGTCACCAATGTCACAATCTAAACGGAACCTACTCCTGTTCTTGTCGTGAAGGTTTCCGTCTCGTCGATGGCATGTCTGGTGTATGCAAGGCTGAGAAGCAGGATGTGGTTTTGGTATTTGCGAATGGACCGGAGATTCGAGGCCTTGATTTGCAGAAACACGAAGAGTTTGACGTTGTTGCGGCTGAGAAGCGTATTGAAGCTTTGGATTACAATGCAGGAGCACAAATCATCTTCTGGGCAGACAGCTACGACAAGACTATCAAGCGCTCGTACATGGTCAATGCATTGGATGGACAGGCGAAGATCGGTTTTGCCCAAGACTTGAATATGAAGGGTGGATCGAAACCAACAGCTGTTGCCGTTGATTGGCTGGCAGATAATCTTTACTGGACAGAGGTAGACAGGACAGGCTCGAAACCGCGAGGAAGAGTGATGGTCGCTAAGACTGATGGACGATACAGACGAGCAGTCGTTGGTTCTGGATTGGAAGTTCCCACGGCTATTGCTGTGGATCCTCAACTGGGTAGAATGTTCTGGGCGGACGCTGGCTCGGCTCCAAAGATCGAGGTTTCTTGGATGGATGGATCTAAGAGAAGACCACTGATCACAGAGGCCATACGTCATCCAGCTGGGCTAACAATCGATTACTCTCAGGATCATGTTATCTATTGGGTTGATTCAAAGCTGAACACCATTGAGTCGAGTCGCCCTGATGGGTCACAAAGAAAAACCATCACCAAGGGTGAGCAATTGCGTCATCCGATTTCCTTGGACGTCTTTGAGTCGAACATGTACTGGGTAACCCGTGACAGTGGCGAGTTAATGAAACAAGATAAATTTGGACGTGGTGTGCAAGTGATCGTTCAAAGGAACCTGGTTAACCCATCCGGTTTGAAGGTTTATCACGAGAAACGCTACAACACTTCTCTACGCAATCCGTGCTACGAAAGCAGCTGCTCTCATTTATGTCTTCTTGTGCCTGGTGGGCGTCGTTGTGCTTGTCCGGATAATTCTGGTATACTTCCGTCTCATCGCTCTACAGCCGAGGTTATATGTGATGCTCCAGCAGAAAGACCACGAGCATCGCCAAGAATCTGCCCGTGCCAGAATGGCGGACTCTGTAGTGAGAATGAACACGGAGACCTTGTCTGTGAGTGTCTGCCCGAATACCTCGGCGATCATTGCGATCGAGCTGTGGGAGGAGCATTTGGACCTGGAGGAGGAAATGTAGCTGCTGTTGTTGTTCCCATTATGGTTATATTATTGGTGATGCTAGCTGCCGGTGGAGTTTGGTATGTCATCAGGAAGAAGCCATTGTAAGTAGAACATGTCTTGAGAAAAATATATTTGTTTATTTACAACAACTTTTTTTCATAGTGGAAAATTGGCGAGACTTCCTACATTGTCATCATCACAAAGTGTCACGTTCCGTCATGGCACAAATGTGGAATTCAATGCACCTGGATTCCAAAATATGCCACCGCCAAGTGAAGTCCCACCAATGGATAGCTACAATTTGCAAACAGTCAATAGTAACAAAACGCGTGATTTCTCGAATCCAATGTACGATGCTGTGCAATCGGGGACCACAACAGATCCATCTGTAGGAAACGGATCAGGTAAATACAAATACACTTTTTGAAGTCACTGGGGATTATTTGCTATTGGGTCCAAATCTCTTCTGTATGATTTCAAAGAAGATCGATAACACCGAAGGCAGTCTTTTTCAAAAATGTTGAAAACTAAAATTTTTTTTCGTAAAATTTTAGCTTAGACTCCAGGTTCGTTCGTGGGGTTTTCAGTTCACAAAAAACGCTGAACCACCACACACTCCTGTCACTTGAAGAAAAATACTTGACCTTTTTCATGGAAAACCGAGGACATAAAAACAAAGTTTGTCATTTAGGGCCAGTGGCCAGTTGAAGTTTTTCTAAAAACGCTTTGGGGCGATCCGAGGGAAAAACAAGCAATTAATTGGTTCATTTGATCAAGGCCTTCGGTTTTGCTGTTGGCGATCGCAAAGCGCTTTTTAAAAAAAACATTAACTTCCTTCATAACGTCAAACTGAGTTTGTTTTGAGCCTTGGTTTTGTCCTCAACTCGCCCTGAAGCAGCGCTAGGTTTTTGCTGGAACTAATTCAGGTAACAAACAGGGATGTCAATAAGCATTAGGGTGGTCCTCATTCCAAAGCAAAAAATGTTTTTTCCTAATTTCGCCGGGCATCACGTATAAGAAATAATTTCATCATTTGTTTTTAATTTCTTAAATGACATTTATAGGTTGCTACCAAGGTGTGAATTTAAAAAAAAACTCAAAATCTTCAGATATTTTATTATTATAGTCAAGACCTCTGAAATATTACAAAATTTGTCTGTTGAAGCACTAAGATACAAGAGTTGACTAGCTAGTATTAGGATACTTTTCCCGATACTCTTTTACCAGCGAAAGAAAATATTGCTTCTTCTGGTTGTAATTCATTTATTATATTCTTCCATTAAAACACCGCGCTCAAAAAACGCTTTGTGGCGACCACAGGGTGACCCCAGGGCTTCAACGAACGAACCTGGACAGGAATTTGAAAAAATCATACAAAATGAAATGATTAATCAATTAATTAATACTCACAGAGCTTTCTGTCTTTTTTCGTGGATATGTTTAATATCAAGGTCTATTCTTTTGAATTTCAAACTACTGTAACCTCAATTTTCAGTGATTTTACCTTTTTTTTTTTCTCTTAAACAGAAAGTTCGTTATCGAAAATAGTCTATTGATTTGTGATTTCTTAAGAAACTCGAAAAATAGCGGATTTTTATTGCATGAATCGGTTAATGGCCTAATTTTTGACAAAAAACCGAAAGTGTTATTAAATTACAGATTGCAAATTGGAGATATGGGTTCTAAACCATCTTCATTCGCTTTTTCAATATAACTTGAAAACGAAGCAAAATTTTGATACAATTCCGGCGTTTTTTGCAGAGAGCAAATTTTCTTATTAAAAAGCACCTTTCGAATAATTGTAAAAAAAAATTTTATATCCAAAACCTTTAAATTCCCGACAAATAAAAAGTTTAGTTTTGTCAGTTTTTTAATGGCATTTCTTTCTGGTTGCAGATAGGTATAGGCATTGCTTCATAAAAATGAGTGTCAATAAAATTTTCTTTTAAAGGCTATATCAAAAATCATTATGCGTTTAAAATTCACCGAAATATTACCACTTGATCATAGATATTTATCGTTGTTTTTCATCCTTTTTACACTGACTTCTTTGTATAGAACAAAGTTGAAGCTGTTAAGGCTGTCGTTTCCAATATTTTGCAAATTATCAAAAAGTGCAAATTTTTCGCTGGCACAAACACCACCAACTCGCGACGCCATCAAACATCATGGCCTAAGAACTTTTTTTCCAAACCCAACAGTGGCATGGAGACCACTTGAATCCTTTGAACTTTGGTTCGAAAAATTCTAAATGTTGATTCATTCCGATTCGCACAACTACACCTTCTGCACCAGAGATATAGCTAAAAAATGGCTTGTGGTTGCACTACAGGTTGCCATGAAGCTGTGGTTGCAGAAACCTACAAATTGCTTGCTCAATATTTTGTAAAGAATGAATGGGAGTCAATTGCGATAATGTGCAAGTAGCCGATATTGCAGAAGATGACATTTTTGAAGAAGTAGATGTTGATGTCGATATTGACCTTCGAAATGTTATTTAAGAATTGTAATAGCACCAGGATTAAACACTTAAATTGTTAAGTAAAAAAAAAATATATATAGCATTTTTTTAACATACAGGGTGTTCCGTACTTCGTGTATTATCCTTTGGGGTGTGATTCTTGGTCATATTCTAAGAAAAAAATTGTTTTACAGTAAAGCTCGTTTCTCAACTTTGACATCACTTTTTGACAATTTAAAAAAAGGCTAACTTTGGTGTACCCTGACCTGTGCTAAATTCGATATATCTGTCAATACTGGTGATGGAGATGGAGACCTAATCTTAAACTTTATTTTTTGTAGAAATAACAACCTTTAAGACTGTATTTAAGTTGAGCTTTCATAGGCTTAGGGTTGCCAGATTTCCTTCCCGAAACAAAGTTTTGACTTTGAGGTCATTTTTTTCAGAAAATGCCTGATAAACATAGAGTTTCTTTATTTTTTACAGATGAACAAAACAATATTAAAAATAAACTTACTAATGAGTGCACTCAAAAACCTATTTATTTTATGGTATTTCAAAAAATACAAATCGGGTAAAATTAAAAAAAAAAAATAACAAAAATGTTTAGCTTTGAGGTTTGTTTGAATAAAACAATAATATGGGCTCTTTTAGTAGTTTTTTATGTATTTTATACAAATAAAATTATAACAAGTGCTCAAAGTGCCTACGCAGACATTTTTTTCTTATATGAGTTTTGCAATGGAAATTCAAGAAGAGCACAACGAAGATACCAGGAACTTTATCCTTACTGAAAACCTGGCAACGCTAAGCCTATAGGAGTAAAATTTCAATACAGTTTCAAAGATTACAAGGCTACAAGTAAGACAAGAGATATCGAGAGCAAACACCCCACAATGAAATCCAAAAACGGGCTCTGGCATGAATTCAAAACGAAGGAGAGCACTTTAAGCAATTGTTTTAATTTTATTTGTATAAAATACATAAAAAACTACTAAAAGAGCCCATATTATTGTTTTATTCAAACAAACCTCAAAGCTAAACATTTTTTTTATTTTTTTTTTTTATTTTACCCGATTTGTATTTTTTCAAGTATCATAAAATGTATGGATTTTTGAGTGCACTTATTAGTAATTTTTTTTTTATTCTTGTTTTGTTCAGCTGTAAAAAATAAAGAAACTCTATGTTTTCAGGCATTTTCTGCAAAAAAATGACCTCAAAGTCAAAACTTTGTTTCGGGAAGAAAATTTGAACACCATTTAAAATTGGAAATCTGGCAACGCTAAACATATGGAAGCTCAACTTAAATACAGTCTTAAAGGTTGTTATTTCTTCAAAAAATTAAGTCTAAGATTAGGTCTCTATCATCAGTATTGACAGAGATATCGAATCTAACACCAAAGTTAGCCTTTTTTTAAATTGTCAAAAAGTGATGTCAAAGTTGAGAAAGGAGCTTTACTGTAAAACAATTTTTTTTCTTAGAATATGACCAAGAATCACATCCCAAAGGATAATACACGAAGTACGGAACACCCTGTATATAAAATACTTTTTCATCGAGTAAAAAATATTTTTTTTCCTAATAAATGAAAAGATTAGTAAAAAATTTTAGCTGTTAAAACACTTTTATATTTCCTCAAAATAAGAATAATTGCAGTCAGTACAAAAAGGATGAAAAACGACGATAAATGTCTATGATTAAGTTGTAATATTTCGGTGAATTTCAAACGCAGATAGTTTTCTGATATAGCATTTAGAAGAAAATTTTATTGACTTTCTTTTTTTTTCAAGCAATGCCTATACATATCTGCAACCAGAAAGAAATGCCAATAAAAAACTGACAAAACTGAACTTTTTATTTGTCGGGAATTTAAAGGTTTGGATATAAAACTTTTTTTACAATTATTCGAAAGGTGCTTTTTGATGAGAAATTTTACTTTCTGCAAAAAACGTCTATTGCATCAAAATTTTGCTTCGTTTTCAAGTTATATTGAAAAAACGAATGAAGATGGTTAAAAACCCATATCTCCAATTTGCACCCTCTAATTTACTAGCGCTTTCGGTTTTTACTTCATAACTAGCTCATTAATCGATTCATGCAATAAAAATCCGCCCTTTTTCGAGTTAATTTGTATGCCCTTTTATTCGACATAATCAATAGACTAAAAAGACAAGTGAAACTAGCACTTCAGACAAACTAGCTGTTCAAACAAATGCCACAAATGATTTAGAATCTTTTTCAGAGCAAAAGTAGCAATATTTTCGTTAAAGCTTTCAAAGGCTTTGTGGTCTTTCAATAATCGTAAGTCGTTTCATAGTCCTGACCATTCGGTAGAGGCTTGAAACCAATATTTAACATAAATAATCAACGTGAAAATGCTTATTTCTCTCACAGGCTTTTCGTCTTTCTTCGTTAGCTTAAACTGATGCTTAAATAAATAAATTTTCAAAGATTAAAAGGCTCTTGCCATCGAACTAGCTCGATGTAGACCAGCAGGTCTCCTAAGCAAAACGCCTTTTTTCCAGGAACACCTCCTTAGAAAATGATAATGAGACTCAGCAGTTGTCTGTAATCATCTCGACGATGGTGTACTTGTAAATGCTTTCTGGCAATCCTATCTTCTACCACCTCTGCAAGAATATTTGGCTCAGCGTCATCGACTATCGTTTTAAAACCACTTTGTCAATAGCTTCCCAGTTGTTCTCAAATCTGGGCACTGCAAGTTGACACCGATCAGAGCCTCCCCAAATAGTACAAGCCCAACCACGCACTGATATATCCCTTGTGTGTAACACATACAGGATTGGCCCTAGGATACTCCCTTTTGGTGCACCGGTTTCAAATTTCTTAAGTTCCAAGCACGTTTCGTCGTATCACCACACTGTAATGAATCGATTCATAACTTAGGATTTATAAGTTTTTCGTAGAACTGCTTTAAAGGTATCTATATAGTTTGTACTCTAGTTTCTAGTACCAAACATAATGAAAGGATCGAGCAACATCTAAGGACAAGGCCGAGCATGCTTGTTTTTCTTCAAATGCATTTTCTACCACATCGAAGCACTTTGTCGAACGTTTTATTGAGGTTTTTTTTTTCAATTGATTGTGCCACCTGAAGCGAAGTCTTTCCCTTCCGCTATTTACCTGCATTGTGTTTTCGAAAACCCGCCGAGCCGGAGCGTTGATGTCCATCGGCTCTACATGTCGCAGCCATCGTACTCTTCTAATTAGGCCCATGTTGCGGTCACGGTCATTTATGTCCAAATCTGGTCATTATATTTTCACTTGGTCACATGGTCACTTTTTATTCCATTTGGTAATTTTTTCAACGAAATGAAATAAGGAAAACACTTCAGTTTATAGGTCCTTAAAATTGAAATGCATACGTAAGCCAGTTTTCTTATCGAATTATGTAAAAAGTGCATCAATAAGTTCGTTCGTTCAAGGCCAACGATTGCTCTGAGGTAGCCGCAATGAGTTCTTTTGGAAAACAGTTTTCCCTTAATACCAAGCTTGGTGTTTTTGAGTTCTACTCGCCTTGAAGTAAAACTAGGATTATGTCGGGGAGAATTCAGGTAGCAAACACTGACATCAAATGACACGTGCTTTCTTCAAATGACCGTCATGTGTGGTGACTTGGTGATCAAATCTGTCTTACGTACTGAAAACCAAGGTTTTTTGCAACTGGACATGATGCTGCACAGCTTTTTTCTGTCAATACTGTCATATGCATGTTTTTTCCATGATCTCCCGTGTGCTGTACGAATTAGTTGACGTGGGGGGTTTTCAGACTTTCACAAAGACAAGACATCACATCTGACGATAAGGAGGAGTATTCCTATATAATTGGTGCGATTGTATGATTTTTCATTCATTGAACATGCTTTCTCCCGACTAAAACATGCAGCTGGTGCACTATTCTTTTAAGCTAATCACTAGCTTACTTGAAAATTTCGACGTCGTGACCGTCTGAAAATCCAGTTTTATTTGATTTAAGCTAACATACGAGTTTACAACCCTAACTTCTTCTGATCAAGAGTATGGCATTCTGTATAATCTAAGTCTAAGTTGAGTCTGCATTATTAACTTTTCAAGATGCTCAGAGACGAATGCGGTTCTACAGCTATGTTTGCTTGGTGGTCTTTACGGGCTTGGTTCTTATAGTTTTCCACCCTGGTATAATTTTTTAACTTTTCGTGTGCAAACTTTGAAGCTCATACTTTCATGAAATTTCTATATTTCCTTAAACAAGCGCTTCTTATGCTGCTTTTTCCGTTCGAAAACTTGGTGTCCTTCCTTTCTTTGTTCATCGGAATCAGTCATAGTTTTGGTCATTTCAAATACGTTTGGTCATATTTATTTTCATTTTTGGGCACATATTTGTTGGCAAGTGGCAATTGTGGTTGCGGTACAGCTCATACAGCTTATTGTTGTATCTTCTTTTCCTCACATTTCGCATACGCGACAAAACCTCATTGGGATTATTTTTCTTTTGAAATGACCAAAGTCTGATGAACACGGTCTTATAAAGGGTTACCTTGGCTTTTTTAGAGAGGGTTTTATTTCTCTAAAAAAGCCGTTCTCCGTTTGATATCTGCACTGAAAATGTTTTTCGTGTCTATAGCGGATTCTAGGTAGAAGACGTCCTGTACTACCTCGAAGTTATGTCTGTCTATTGTGACTCATTGCCACATCACCTGAAAACCTCGTAGTCATTTTCTTCAAAGCTCTTCTTTTCTTCAAAAATCAGCTTCTTTATTTCGACAAAGTATTTTATTTATTTTTCTCTCGAGCTCAAAATAGTTTAAGTGCTTTCTTCTGCAGCCTGTTGCACATGATCAATTTATTCAATTGTTTTTATGGGGGATCTTTGACTCATGAAACTTTCAAGTTTTTTATCTCTGAATTCGTCCCAGTTTTATTCTCTTATTTACGAGTTTTTAAGAATTTTGTGTAATAAATTTATATTTTCTTTTCTCATTTGCAGGAATCTATGAAGTTCCTCACGATATAAATTCGAAATTGAAACCAGTCGGACCATTTACCGAGCCAGTATCAGCAATATTAGCCCCCAGCAGTATAACGCACAAGTCATCACCGCAACTCCAATTGCGCACCAGAGAATTAGATCCATCAGCCGATACCGGAAAGGATACACAATACCTTGTTGAAGAGGATAAGTCTGAATGCTGATATTAAATTAAAAACTTGCAATATTGCCTCCCCCCTCCTTGACATCACATACACAGACATTCACACATTTTAACCGCCTTTCTGCTTAACCTTAAGACCACACAAATTAAACTAAAAACTTAAAAAAAATTAAAATTTGACCTGTCCACTTAGAATATCAAAAAAGAGAAATGCATTATCCGGCTGCCATTTTGTATAGAAAAAAAAAAGAAGATAACAACCTATTTTGATGACAATATTGATACATATGATGAAAGAAAATGTTATTTTACACACGATATAAGTATTTTTATAAACATTCCAAAAGAAAACGTACATTCCTCCCCGCCACTGAAGCCACACTGCTGCTGCTCTGGAACTTGCAATGACCTCAAAAACATGTTTCGTCCGTTAAGCGTTTTTGTTTATTTTCTTATTAAAACAAAAAAAAATGTTTACTTTTTTTTAATAAAATGTAAAGTTTAAAAAAAATATACACAATATGTAATATTCAAATCAAAGCAATATTTTTTAAGATATTTTATTTATATTTAAAAATAACAAAAATCCTTTAATGTTAAATTTTGTATGATAAACACACAAGACGAAGAAGAAGTTTAAACAACCCGCTAAAAAGCTTAGCTTTTTTTCTGTTTACTTTAAAGAAGATGGATGAGTAATTTAAAAAACAATATAAATCATGCAATTTGTTATACATTGTTAAGCGTATTATAGATTTCAATTATATTTGTTGAACAAAAAAAATCGTTATGAAACCTCCTCATATATATGTTTTCTTTTATTTTATTATAGTTTTTGAATTAAGTTTTCTGTGGTTAAAGTTAGAACAAAAAGCGATTAGAAAATAAAATTAGAGGAAAATATACATAGAAAGTACACACATTTATTATATAAAACAAAACAAAACAGAAATAGACATGTGAAAATATGAAACAAGAAAACAATTAAATATAAAAAAAAGAAAATTAAGTAAAGAACAAAGAACATATATTTATATTTTAGACAAAAGAAAACAGAACATGTAAAAAGTTAGAGAGTAAAACTAAAAAGAAAATTTTATATATATTTTTATATGAACGATATCGATATTAAAAATAGAGAAAAAATAAAAAGAAAACAAAATAAAGAATTACTATAACGAAACTGAGGAGAAAATGCGCCATTTTTGAAAGAAAAATAATAATTACTGACACTAAGTACTATTTTTAAAAATAATTAAAAAGCGATTATATATATAAAATATTTATGTAAAAATTGTAAAAAAAAAATCTAAATGAAGGAAAAACAAACATATAGTATATATCAATTTGTATGGTAAACACAAAACAACAATTAAAAGAAAACAAAAAATTTATATGTTATGTGTATGGAAGTGTAGTTTAATGTTTAGTTGTATTTTATAAAAACAAAAATATTATTATTATTATTGTTCTTGCTCTTTCTATACTCTTTGCTATGTTAACCAACAACAACATCAAAACAACAATGCTACTTTTTAAGTGCTTTTTACTCTCCTTTCCTTTTCTCCGTTTATCTTTTATTGAATCCTAAGAGGCAACACCACATGAGAAAGCATTTTTTGTTTGTTTCGTCTTTGTAAATTTTTTTTGTCGATTTTTTATTTGTCGAACATTACCACTTTGTAGTTTTGTGTATGTAAACACGAGTACATGAAATAATAATGAAAATGAAGAAAATAAATGGTTGTTAGGAAGTTATACATTAAAATGAAATTATTTAAAAAAAAAAATGTGTTTGTTTGTTTGATAAGGGTCTTGGGTATTTTCCACAACGATGAGCAAGATCTCAGCTAAATTAAGGAGCTTGAATTTGAATTAAGGGGTTTGGCCTATCAAATTCATTTTTATAATCCAAAAAAGTGGAATCAATCTAAAATGTGCTTACTCTTCAGCGGGGTGTCTGAAAATGCTATTTACTTCTTTAAAAATTAACAGCAAGGGGAATATTCAATAAATATTGTAATATTGAATTTTCAGCAGGACAATGCCAGAATTAAAAGACAATTCATTGTTTGGTTCTCGATTGAATGAATTTATTTCTCGACGTTGACCCTATTGAGAATATCGGATGTATCTTAGTCAGAAGAATCTATTCAAAAGGAACGATCTACGAGTTAATAGGAGAACTTATACCAGCTCTGCGAAGAAAATGGCGTAAAATTGATACATCAAATCCATTAAATAAGAAAATTTGATCTTACTTACTGATTTTGAATTGATTTTTAATGTTCTTACTGTATTAGTTTAAACCAGTTTGCTCTGCATTAGGTTATAAATAAGCATTTAAAATGTTCATAAAAAATAAAACAAAAGCATGATTATTGTTTCTGTAAAGCTTTTAATACTTGAAACTAACTTTATTACTTAACATATTCTTTTCTTCAAAATTTGACGTGACATAAAAAAATCTAAGAGTATTAGATTATGGTTATAATTATAAACCGCACTGTGGCTTATGATAAGTGCTCAAAGCTGTACCGAAATAAGTCATACATTTTTTTTTATTATTATTGTTACATTCTACGCAAGCCTTAACTCTCTGAAGGTAAGTAGGTCATGAACTTAGTCAAAAAAAGTTTCGTTCTTAAGTTAACTGTAAGAAAATCAAGCCAATGACTGTAATTAATGACATAAAAGCCAAAAATTAAAGCTTATGAAAAATTTTAAATCATAGCTGGTGTACAAAAACGATTTTAGTTAGGCATATAAAATTTCAATTCATATTTTTACGTGTTACACGTGTAATTTATTTATTTATTTCATTGATCTATCGAGTTTCCTCTTACAGATTGCTTAAAACTAAAGTAGTTATGTAACTTAAAGGCTTCAATTCATAATTACATTTTCATTTAATTGTAATTTAAATATATTTCTTTCAAGACTTAAATCTAAGTTAAAATTTAGTTCATTAAATAGCCTCATACTTCTAGAGAAAGGTTCATTAGAGCCATAATTACATCTGTGCAGATGGATATAAAAAAAATTTCTTGGTCGAAGATTTCTTCCCGGAACATAGATATTTAAAAGACTTAGCAAACCGGAACATTTAATATGATAAGACAATATATCATAAACAAACATTACACAATTTACAAGGCGACGTTTTTCTAAAGAAGCTAGACCAATCAATGCACACCTAGTAGAATAGCTGGGCATTTCTGGTAAGTTCCATTTTAGTTGTCTTACCAAAAATTTTGTAAATAATTTTTGAATTCTTTCGATTCTATTTCTTGAGACCGTGTAATTCGGATCCCAAACCACTGATGCATATTCTAAATGAGGGCGAACCAGTGAAGTATAAACAGCTTTTATTAGAGAATTCAGAGCAATTTCTCTTAAGGAATCCTAACATAGAGTTTGCTTTTGCTACGATAAAATCAAAATGTAAAGAGAAATCAAGCTTTTCGTTAAACACTACTCCAAGATCTTTCACTTCAAATAATCTATCTAAAGAAATATTTGTAATGCTATAATGATATAGAATGGAAGTATGTGATCAGAAGAAGGACAAGTTCTTACACTTTTTTATATTGAGTGATACATAGTTATCTTTACACCATTCAACTACTTTAATTATATCACTTTGAAGATTAATACAATCATTACTACTTTTTATAGTTGAAAACAGTTTGAAATCATCTGCAAATAATAACCCCGTCGTATATTGCAACACTAGCGGTAGATCATTTACATAAAT
The DNA here is from genome assembly GCA_949752695.1 of Melanostoma scalare. Lineage (NCBI taxonomy): Eukaryota > Metazoa > Arthropoda > Insecta > Diptera > Syrphidae > Melanostoma > Melanostoma scalare. The sequence goes on from OX456985.1 coordinate 68,208,036, forward strand.
CAAGAAAAACAAAGGTCCAAGATGGCTGCCTTGGGGAACACCGGATGACGCAGTTATTACTTTTGAAACACAGTCTTGAACTTTGACACTTTGTTTTCTATTAAGTAAATAGCTGGAAATCCACTTAAGGAAATTTGAGTGAAATCCAAAGTTTTTTAGTTTTAGTAGAAGCATAGGTATACATAGACTATCAAAATCTTTTTGAAAATCCGTATATATAACATCAACCTGAAAACCTGATTCTAAAGCATCCGAGACATAATTTGTAAACAATGACAAATTTGTAGTTGTTGTCGATCTTCCACTAACGAATCCATGTTGAAATGGAGATATGTTTTCTTTTATGTTGAAATAGATTTTTTGTTTTACTATTAGTTCAAACAGCTTTGGTATCGCCGAGAGCTTAGAGATAGGACGATAGTTTTCTATCTTATGTTTCATTCCCGATTTAAAGATAGGACTTATATACGAAAACTTCCAATCATCCAAAAAAAATCCAGTTGAAAGGGACAAGTTGAAAATTTTTTGAAGCGGCTCTGCTAATGAGAGGCAACATTGCTTTAATAGCGTGGAGGGAATCCCATCAGGACCAGCGTTGTAGCTGGAGTTTAAGGTTGAGATTCCTTCAGTTATATCATTAAGAGACAAAAAAAGGTTTCCTAAATTCATGTTAGATGAAGGAATAAGCACTTCTCGGGTATCGGGAATAACAACATTAGAGTGATCGACATACACGGACTCAAAAAAGGAAGCAAAAAAATCGCAAGTCATTCTCAAATCAGTTGATGTTTGATTATTATACTCCATGTTACTTAACATACCAGAAGTTTTCCTTTTAGAATTTATAAAGGCCCAAAAAGTTTTTGGATTTCTTGTAATCTGTGTTTGAATATTCATAATATATTGCCTATGTAAAAAACGATTGAGAAAATCATATTCTTTGCGTAGTTGACAGTAACGATACCTGTCAGAATCTGATTTCGACTTTCTAAATATTTTAAATGCTTTTGTTTTGACATTTTTGAGATTTCTTAGTTTTTGGTTATCCCATGGTATTTTAAAACTCGATTTCTGTTGAATTTTGGGAATAAATCTAGAAAATCCATTCAAAAGACATTTTTTTAAATTGTTGTATATACTTTCTATTTTTGTTCCAGAAAGAATCAATGACCAGTTCAAAGAAAAAAAGTACTTATTTAATTCTATAAAATTCCCTTTATGGAATTGAACGCGTGTTATTATAACACAATGCGCAATCATTTTGGAAACTTTTTTTATGACTGTTTCAAATTCAAATGGAAAGCTTTCCTTATTTTAGACAACTCCTCAGCAAATTCAAAATGAAAAGTTCAAGTAGTGACCTTCACTCCATATGCGTTTCGCCCAGGTACAAACAATGGGCTCATCAGTTAGATGTTGTTTGTACCTTTCTAGGACGCAATGTTTGGTCGATGTTTGTCGACACATACATAAAGTTTACAGTGCAAACACATTGTAAACTTTATATTTCTTGGGGAATGGGATTGCATTCTTGCACCTAGAGAAGGTGTGACATTATTGGAAATTTTTATTATAGCCGTGTTTTATTGGAAATCTATACTCACTTTAGCAAAACATCGCACATGGGTAAACAACAACGATTAGTGAACAACGATTATAAATAAATAAATAAATAGGGTGGCGCCACAGAGCGAGGAGCCCCTGGGCCTAGCGCATTTCTCACAACCATGCCTTGTGAGGGAATGGAGGGGACCTACAATTTTCTGCCGGTTCCGAACGGCTAATCGAGAACGCACTTTTCATGGATATGAATTTACTAACGGAGGACTTGCCAATTCCTCGCGAAAAGCGATACCCGTGGAAAATAATTTTTGCCTCTGCTGGGATTCGAACCTCGAACCTCTGGGTTAGCAGGTGGACATGCTAACCATCACGCCACGGGTACCACAACGATTAGTGAACAAAAATAAGTCACTTTCAGAAGTGAACAACAGGTATGGCTGGTAAATGGAGTTTATGGAATAAAGTTGCATTAGTGAGTACAGCGTTTTATTGAGCGTATTGGTGAAGATGACTATTAAATTTCCAATAAAGCACCAAAGCATGGCTTTTAAAACAAAAATGATACAGTTGGGATTGGATTTTTTAGAATGTAAAGGTTAATACTGTAACGTGCGCTTAGTTCGAAATAATAAAACTTTTCCTTTCACTTTAATTATACTACTTTTATTTGATATGTACTCTATTCGATATACAACTCGACTAATAATCACATTAACTCAATCTTTTCACTATCACTTTATAATTAAATATCAAAACTGACTCCCTGGTTGCATCAGCGGCATCTTTATATAGAGTACATTTTACATCTAGAGCTTTCCATCAGTGCGAAACATCGAGAGCTTTATAGTAGTTTGCTATAAACCATTATGGAATGTGTCTACATTCTCCTCCCGGTATATTTCTACGCACACACTCTGCTGGGATTCGAACCTCGAACCTCTGGGTTAGCAGGTGGACATGCTAACCATCACGCCACGGGTACCACAACGATTAGTGAACAAAAATAAGTCACTTTCAGAAGTGAACAACAGGTATGGCTGGTAAATGGAGTTTATGGAATAAAGTTGCATTAGTGAGTACAGCGTTTTATTGAGCGTATTGGTGAAGATGACTATTAAATTTCCAATAAAGCACCAAAGCATGGCTTTTAAAACAAAAATGATACAGTTGGGATTGGATTTTTTAGAATGTAAAGGTTAATACTGTAACGTGCGCTTAGTTCGAAATAATAAAACTTTTCCTTTCACTTTAATTATACTACTTTTATTTGATATGTACTCTATTCGATATACAACTCGACTAATAATCACATTAACTCAATCTTTTCACTATCACTTTATAATTAAATATCAAAACTGACTCCCTGGTTGCATCAGCGGCATCTTTATATAGAGTACATTTTACATCTAGAGCTTTCCATCAGTGCGAAACATCGAGAGCTTTATAGTAGTTTGCTATAAACCATTATGGAATGTGTCTACATTCTCCTCCCGGTATATTTCTACACACACACTCACTCACAAGCAACGCCTTCTATTAGATGTACATTATAGTATTGCCGTCTTGTGTTTTCGGTTGAGCGTTTTCGTGTTTAATTCGATATTCGACATCTGTCAGTACAGATGATAGAGACCTAATCTTAGACTTAATTTTTTGAAGAAATAACAACTTTTAAGACTGTATTTAAGTTGAGCTTCCTTAAGTTTAGGGTTGTCATATTTTCATTTTAAATGGTGTTCAAATTTTCTTCCCGAAACAAAGTTTTGACTTTGAGGTAATTTTTTTTTAGAAAATGCCTGATAAACATAGAGTTTCTTTATTTTTTACAGATGAAAAAAACAATAAAAAAAATAACTCACTAATAAGTGCACTCAAAAACCCATACATTTTATGATACTTGAAAAAATACAAAACGTGTAAAATTTAAAAAAAAGTAAAATAAATTTTTATCTTTGAGGTTAGTTTGAATAAAACAATATCTAATATGGGCACTTTTAATAGTTTTTTATGCATTTTATACAAACAACGAATTTTATGTAAACAACGAAAATACATTTTTGAAGGAATACCTACGATTTAAGTCTGTAACCGCCGTATTAATAAACGCGGAATAGCTGGGCTAAGCCTTATTCCATGGATTAAGTGGAAAATGGTATAATGGTGGCTTTAATTAAATGGAAAATGGTATAATGGTAACTTAATCCATGGAATAAGTATTTCCCAGTTATTCCGCGTTTATTAATACGGCGGTAAGAATGTAATTTAAAAAACTGCTCTACACAAATACTTATTACAATAGTCAAATTATTGAATTTCAAATTGAAAAAATCTGTATGACGTTTTGCAGTTAATTTAACTACTATGTAAAATCGAATGGTCACAGTTCCACTTTAAGACAGTAACAAATTGAATATAGTCGCTCATTAACTGACAGAATCTTAAGATAAGTTCTTCGAGCTTTCGAAGTTGTTTTGAACGTCCCCATTTTTTTGCCAATTTCGAACGGCTATCGAGAAATCGCTTTTCATAGGAATCGGTGTTTGCGAAATGCGATACCCGTGGAAAAACTTATATGTTTTCCGTTTAAGCTCAAACCACGAAACTCTCTCGTAACATGCAGACACGCTTTTGCTTACCATTACGCTAGGGGCACTACCGAATATTGGTTCAGCTAATTTTAATTTTAATGAGAACGAAGGTTATTTTTTTTTTTTTATTTTCTATATTCTTTTTTATAGGTTTATATGGTCTGTAATAATAATAATCTAATGTATATTGGCGATACCAAGTTGCTTAATCATCACAGCTCGAATTCAAATACCGAACATCAAATGAAAAAACCATTTAGATAGATTTCTCCTCTAGCATTGTTATAACGACAACGGTTAGTATCAAGTTTCAATTTGAATTCAAATATTTACAACAAACATTTCCTAATTGTAATAGATTTATACGAAAGCTTTCGCTTAACAAATATTTTAACACCCCTGTGTCAACTTAAAGCTTTGGCAGTAAACTTTTCATGTCAACAACCACCTGTCAAAATCCAAGACTGTCCCGGTGACGTTTCATAAGAAATAAAAAATTTATAAATAAACATCGAAGCTGAGCACAAAAAGAATTATAAAATCTTGAAATTCCACATCATAGCGCAGTGGAACAAACAAATTATCATTTGGACAGCGCAGGGCACAGAGAATATACCAAAAAGCTGAAAGAAGCAACAAGATTCTCATTCTCTCTTTAGCGCCATTTCCATTCCCATTCGTCGTCGAGTGTTATGTGCACAGCATTTTCATTTTCGATTAGTATCGGTGAATTTAATCAAGAGTTCGGTTCGGTTCTTTATAGAAAAACATAAAATCAATCACAGAAATATCATTTGGAATTCTATCGCCTATTTAGAGATTCCATCTAGGGAAATTTAAAAGGTTAGTAGCAATAAGTCTGTTTCAAATTTTCGAACTTTAGTCTTAGAACAGTGCAATAAGAATTATTTTTCTAAATCTTGAACCACTAATTTGATTAAGTGTTATGGGAAAGCGCCACATTTCTTTCTTCATTGCGTTAATAAAAAAAAATGCTGTGTGGTACTGATACTGATGATGATGACATAACCAAGGCAACAAAATGTCTAATGCACCAAACGGTTGATATTCGACAGATTCCTATTCATCTTATACCTTGTTGTCCTCATCTGCGCATCGTATGACAGGTGTAGAACTTTGGAAACAAACATATTTTTGACTAGGACCCCTTTTTGTCCCAATGCTTCCATCGCACACCTTTAAAGTGCCACCACAACAAAATAAACCATAAATATGTATATATTTTCGAAAGAAATCTTGCAATTTATTGGCCCATTGGCCTAAAGCCAAAATAATCAAAAAATCGAAACAAAATAGTGTGGTCAACACAATTGACAACACAAAAGTAGGGCAAGTGCAAGCTAAAATGAAGAAAAGTGTAATGCAACACGGATTGACTGAAGAAACGGAAACAACCCAGACCTTAAACCAGTTGAAGATACACAAAAATCTGGTGTGTAGAAATCTCAAATGTCAGGGCAACAACCAGTATCTCTTCGTTCTTCAACTTGTGCCAAGTCAAAGGGGAATCATGAAATGATTTACTTATTGTTGGCTTATAAAATTGACGACAACAAATTTGTTTGCTAAAATCTTATGACGCCAAATACAAACAGATCATGTGACGTACTAAAAGATTTTTAAAAACAACTTGTGTATAATTGGTAATTATAGTTTACACTGATAACTGAACAAAATTATAAGTGATTCTAGAGGAGTAAAATGATTAGATCTCATTCACTTGGCGGTTGGAAAGTTGTAATATTTGATGACTTAAGTATCGAGCCTATCCATCATTTTCAATCTTTTCTTCATCGTCTAAGGTCGGTTCCCACTTATCAGCGATGGTTATCTACTGTGGCTTTGGTCACCTTGTATCTTCGACTTTAGCGGAATAGCGGGATTTGTGTTCGAAGTTGAGTAAGCTGCCACCTTCGTTGTCAGAGCAATCTCCTTTCAGAAAGGGTGTTGAAGTCCAGAAGAGATGCTCTAGCTAATCGATTTATAAGGTACTCTCCTTGGAAGTGACTTTTGCTTCGTTTTATTTTCCTCTATCTCATTGTTAACGATTAAATCTGCTATTCAAAAACTAGTTATCAATGCTCAGAACTCAAGGCTTACGTGTTTTGAAATTTTACAGACTAAAATCCAAAATCTTTAATTATTATAATGTCTAGTCTAAAATGACTATCGGTCAGGGAATTGAGTTTCGTACAGATTTTTCTGCCACTATTTTGTTAACCCCACGTACAACCCTCAACCTGGAGGGACAGATTCTTTTGGTATCCCCTTGGACATAAAGGGCCGGTTAATACGATAGCAATACCATGCCGCAGGGGTGTGAGAGCTGCCGTTGGCTCGCCAGGAGCTCATCCGCCACCATTTCTACTTCAATACCCTGTCCTCATATTGAAAGACCCTGAAAGACCTTTAAACCAAATATGTTGGAGTAGCTCATTAAGGGGTTTTTTCTTTATTGACTGCTGAAGTCCACCGTTGATTCTGTAAGTCGAATTCATCCGCTGAGACAATCTCAAAAAGCTCTGGTTTCTGGTAGACCACTGGGGTTGTGTTGGTAGTGAGTCATCTACTGAGAGGTTATGCGTTTTCATATAAGTTTGTATGGTCAGTATCAGACACCAGGAGAGTATTAGTATGACAAAAGTATCACAGAAGTGTCTAACTGAACATATAAACTAAGATATTGAAACGCATACCCTCTCATTTCCTTAGAAACTCCCTGTTGCAACATATTCTTCCACTAGCATAGAACACTTTGCAATTTATCAAATCGTAAAGCTTTTAGATGGATCAGGAAGCACTAATATCTACTCCTTCCGTTTGTAAACCCAATTTAGCTTCATCTAACAACTCTTTCACTTTATATGTCCTGGTTTTTCATAGACTGGAAAGGAAAGGATCGGAAGTGTATAGTAAAGTGGGAAAAACATCTTCGTTCGTAACTGATCGTGAACATTTTCCAAAGCTCCTTCTCGCTTTATGACAATTTGTCTCTTATCGCCTTGTTTTAACGGTCAGTTTGTTTGGTTATCTTAAGCATATTCATACGAGGTTGAAAGGAGGTTATTATTATAGCAAGGTGATACTTCAATTTATTTATTAAAAATTATTTCACTTTGGTTTTGGAGCAACCATGTTAAAAAAAAACTATGATGAAATTTGGTAATAATTATGTCCCTTGTATGGTGTAAGGGGTTTATCTTTGAAAAATCTAAGGTTGATGTTGTGTGTGTATCCGAAACTTGGTTAACTGTCCATCAAAATAATAATCTCTGTTCGCTTAGTGGTTATAGGGTTTTTCGGGCTGATAGGAAACGTTGTAGAGGTGGTGGAGTTGCGATTTTTATAAGGAAAGAAATACAGTGCCGATTTAAGTGTTCCTCAGCTGATGATAGTGATATCGAATATGTTTTTATAGAGTTGACAAATGGGATTGAAAAGCTTCTGTTGGGTACTATATACAGACCAAAACGGAATGTTTGTATTTCACCACTTATATCCACAATTGAAGAGTTGTCCACTCCATATCCCTATACTGTTTTGTGTGGTGATTTGAACTGTAATCTTTTAGAAGATAATTGTTTAGTTGATGAATTAAGATCTCTCAACCTCTGCTCCGTAAATACATCTATCCCAACACATTTTTCAAATTTTGAGCCTACGCTGTTGGATTTGTTTATTGTGAGCCATCGTTACAGAGTGGTGTTGTATGATCAATTAGTTGCACCTGCTTTCTCTAAACATGAACTTATTTACCTAAAATTTGACTTTCAAGTTGATATTCAAACTAACACATTTCAATATAGGGATTTCAAGCACATTAACTATCAATCTCTTCAAACTGATGTGCATAACACTAATTGGGATATTATCTTTTTAAAATCAACATCAACTCAACAGGTTGATATTCTCAATAATAATGTATTCAGGCTTTTTGAAAAACACGTACCATTGAAAATCAAAAGCTGTGATCCTCGCAACAAACCATGGTTCACTAATGAGATCAGATTATTGATGCAACAACGTGACTTGGCTTATAAACGTTGGAAAAGGTTTCGGATTGGTAGTTTTTATGACTTTTTCCGCTCTTTACGCAACAAAACTATTTTAGCTATTCGCAATGCAAAGGCCGCTGTCTATTCTAGCCGTTTTAATGAATCTCAAAACTGTAAACAAATATGGCAAAGCCTTAAGCGAATAGGCATTGTTAAGTCTCGAAATAACCCAATCGAGGATATAGACGTAAATACCTTAAATCAAAGTTTTATTTCTAACGTTGCTTCTAGTAACACAGTCCGTGATGCCATTTTACCTACAGATTTCGACAGTGATACTACAAATACAAACCTCTTTAACTTTTCTCCAGTTTCTCCCGAAGATATCGTAGAAGTAATCCTTTTGATCAAATCTAACTCCGTTGGGCTTGATGAAATCCACCCTTTATTCTTGAAACTTCTTTTGCCTGTAATTTTACCACATATAACGCATATATTTAATACAATTATCTTTACTAATGAATTTCCCATGCAATGGAAAATGGCAAAAATTGTGCCAGTACCGAAAAGTTCAAAAGGTGATGAATTCAGGCTGCTTTCTATATTGCCTTTTTTATCAAAATCATTTGAAAAAATTATTCAGAAGCAAATAAGTAACTTCTTAGAGCATGAAAATATCTTAACATTAAAACAATCTGGATTTCGAAAAAATAATAGCTGCATCACCGCGTTAATTAGTGTCATTGAAGATATTAGGAAAGACATCGATCTCGGTAACATAACGTTTTTGGTACTTCTGGACTTTTCTAAGGCCTTTGATTTGGTAAACCATTCTACACTCTGCAGAAAGCTTTCCCGTTTATATAATTTTTCACCAAGTGCAGTCAGTTTGATTCATTCCTATCTGACAAAAAGAATGCAAGCAGTTGAAGTAAATAAAACCCTTTCTGATTTTCTACCAAATGCTAGCGGTGTACCTCAGGGATCTATTCTTGGCCCACTACTCTTCTCACTCTATGTCAATGAGCTTCCCACAATAATAAAGCATTGTTCTATACGTTTATATGCTGATGATGCCCAATTGTACATTAGTAGCCCATTGGGACTAATCGAAAATACTGCGTCCTGTATAAACGATGATCTAGATGCAATTGTACAGTGGTCAGAAAAAAATAGCTTAATGCTTAACCCGAAGAAATCCAAGTGTATTATTATTTCTAAGAGCAAGGTTGATACATTTTATTTTCCGTCCATAAATTTAAATGGTTCCTCTATTGAATATGTTGAGACAGCGAAAAACTTAGGCGTTGTCTTTAATAGTAGCCTAACCTGGAAAGATCACGTAAACCAAATTGTTGGTAAGGCGTATGGTGTTTTCCGTACACTTTGGCCAACGCAGTACTTCACGCCTTTAAAAATCCGCACCTTACTCGTAAAAACAATGATTTTACCTCTACTTACTTATGGTTGTGAAATTTTTTGTAACTTAGACTATGTAAGCAAAAGAAAGCTCACCGTTGCTTTCAATAATGCTATACGTTATGTATATGGTCTACGACGCGACGGTTTGACTGTATTTCACAACACGCAATAAATTTTCTGGGGATGCCATTTCAAAAATTTATTGAACTTCGGGCCTTAACCTTGTTTTCGAATATACTTCTTAATCAACAACCAGCTGATTTGTACCAAGAAATAAGATTTTTAAATTCAAATAGGTCAATGAACCTTGTGATTCCTCGCTTTAATTGCCTCACATCTGAACGACAGTTTTTCGTCAATTCTATACGTCAATGGAATTTACTGCCGCGAGATATAAGAAGCACAAATAGTACAATACTTTTAAAGAGCAAACTTAGAAATTACTTTAGTAATGTGTGATTTGAATTTGAATAATGAAACATTGTATGCAATTCTTTTTTTTTTTTTTTTCTTTAATATATAGTAGCTGAATAACTATTTTAAAGCTACACCCCAAATAAGATATTCAGCCCTATTCTGCTATTCATCGGGGGGAATTTTTCTTGAATTTTCACTAATCACTATTCTGCTATTCATTCGAAGTGAATCTGTGTATACAGATTGTGTACACAGATTCATTTCGAATGAATAGCAGAATAGTGATTAGTGAAAATTCAAGAAAAATTCCCCCCGATGAATAGCAGAATAGGGCTGATTATATCTTACGGTGTAAGCTAAGCATTTACAAATAAAAATAAAAATAAAATAAAAATAAAATAAGGGGAGAGGCATTCTGTATAATTTTTTAAACCATTATTTGTTTTTGTTGATTAGGTAGTATAAGCATGAGCAGAATTTCAATAGTTTCTATCATTGTAATAAAAATTTAAGAGCAACAAAGTCAAAATCATAAAGAAAAAAAATTCACTTCTTACAAATTTGTGCTTTTAAACAAAAATGGCGGTCGTATGCGGACGAAGTTATTTTTGATTCTGAATCTTCAATAATAAACAAATACAAGAAATCGGTCCCAATGTGGAGGCAGGTGGAGCTAACAAAGAAAACCTTAATTGAAAATATCACAAAGCACAAGAAAAGTTCTTTTTCTTTTGTTAAATTAATTGTTGAACTTAATTATTCTTAATATTTATTTATTTATTTATATACAAAAAGCTTATAAAAAATAAATTTACAAACTTTTTTTAAAAAGATAGGCATTAGGGAGACAAGACCATGCAATGCCGTATTAATTAAATTATTTACACTCAGAGTGTTTCATTGTAAGTTATATATGTTAGGTTTATATTTCACTGTGTTTGACCATGTATGGATGTAGATTTTTTGATATACAGTCAAACCTGGATAAGCGAGAGTTCAAGGGAGCACAATCTAATTCTCGCTTATAGAGGTTTCTCAATAACCCGAGTTTCTCGCTAATTAAGGTACATGGGTAGCGTTTCTCACTTATAGAGGTACGCAGCAATAACAATTGACAGCAAGAACGAATGTAGTTAATATGTAATATGTAATGATAAAATTATGTGCATTTTAGTTCCACGAAATAGAATGGGTACAATACATATTGACGAGAAAACAATACAAAAACAATGGTAGAAAGTTCCACGAAAGTTAAGAACGAGTCATAAAATAGCAGATGTTAAATTTGTAAATAAAGCTCGACTGTCGACAGAACGGTACACAGGGACACGTGTCCATTCGAAAAGAATGCGATAAAATAACAAATTTTTTAGTTCCACGAAATAGAATGCGTACAATATTGACGAGAAAACAATACAAAAACATTGGTAGAAAGTTCCACGAAAGTCGACTGTCGCTTAGAGAGGTATAGTTAAGTAGCAGTCTCACTTACGGAGGTCAATGAGGGAAAAACGACTCTCTCTTACAGAGGTTTCTGTTTCTCGTTAATAGAGGTTTTGGGAGCTTAAAATGTCGGGTCCTGGCTATTACTCTCACTTATAGAGTTTTCTCACTTATCCAGTCCTCACTTATCCAGGTTTGACTGTATTTGAAAGTATTAAAATCTGAGGGATCAAGAAGTTCAGGCAATTGTTTCGGCGGGTGAGAAATTTGTTTTGATTTTGTGCATTCCATTAGGATGTGTGGAATTGTCAAGACTACTCCCCATTCAACGCATTCCTCTGGAGCACTCCGGTCGAATAGATGTTTGGAGTTAAAGATAGTTTTTCCTACTTAATATGCTTGATGTATGTAGGTGGTTCAAGTTATTGTTACAGCATAATAAAAAAAGTTCATTCAAACATTCTCAGCTGCGTCAACTTCTTTATTTCAAAAGTGCTCAAATGTACACAAGTTTCAATTAACATGATAAATGTGTCTAAAGATGTAACCATCAAATGATCCATTTCAGTATATTGTTAAGCTATTACTCTTGAAATAAACAGTCGTGATACTTAAATCAAGTTTTCCATTTTCTCTTGTTGCTTTTAAAATGTTGTTTTCCGTTTTCGTTGTAGACTAAGAACCCACTACAAATTTTTGGTGTGTTTAGATAAAAAAGCCGATTGTTATTTTTGAAAAGGCTTTGAACTGTAGGTGTTGGCGATAGCGCGTTAATCTGCTGTTATAATGCGATTTATTGAATAATCATGATAACCAACGAATTTTTTGGAGCATGAAAGGTTTTCCTTCGATGAGTCCAAAAAGTTAGTTCATGAAAGTTTGCATAGGCTTTTAGCATCAGTTAAGGAAGTTTCGTCATTTTGAACACCTTTTTTTATAATATTCATGGATCTACAATTTTATTGCAGAGCAGTTTAACGTGTATTTGCCTTAACAAAAACCTGCAAATTCTCATAGATACAGAGCCTATCTCAAAATACGTAATTTTGTTATCATACCTTTGCAATAGGCTCTCAGTCTTCTAGCTAATTTTTTTTTTTTTTTGCAATCAATAAGTTTATTTGAACAAACATTCAAACGAAGATTCAGTATCCCTGTCGTTTAGGTATGCAATCTTTCTAACTGAAAAAAAAAAGATTGTTGTATAATAAATCATTATCTTTCCATGACGCTATGTTAGACTTTTGTTTTGTTGTGTAGAACTAGAAACTATTTTTTGCACTGATAAGCGTTCATTTTCGTGTAGGTTGTTCAATCGTTTAGTGATGCCATTGAAATGCTATTATCAAAGTGGAATTAGGACTTTAGAAGTTGGAGGGCACATCTATAAGGAAAACACATCAGTTGAAATCGAATTTTATTTTTCCTGGTTTAGGATTATAGAAATCAGAAAAAATGAAAATATCAACCACCTGTGTTTTCCTTAGATGCAACAGAAACAAAAATTGATATTTATTTCATTCATACTAAGAGAAAATAAAACCAAAATATTTGCAAATATTTTTCCGTTTTGTCAAAAATTACAATCAACTGGCACGAGAAGTAAAATTCCATCAGGGGTTTGAATAAACAAATGCATTTAAAATTTAATTTAAAAATTGTATTGGCAATAGAGTTCTTTCAGTTGTTTGTTGTTGTGCCATCGATAAGTGTATCATTTGTGTTTGAAATCGAAAGAAAACATTGCTTGTAGTGCAAAGAAACAAAATTAGACTTTTTTGGTCGCTGATGAAAACAGTCAAACTTTGAGAGTTATAGTTTTTGAGATACATTGATCATATTTTGGTAGTAATGAGAGATAGGGGCAGATGCGGCTAGCTTGAATAAATTCCAGCCGCCCAATTTTCGACCACTTTTTGCAGTATTTCGGGCCGGTTGTCAGCAACAACTCGCGTAATATTCTCTTCGCTGACAAGCGACTTCACATAATTCCACAGAAAATAATCCAGCAGTAATATTTTTAAACGAATATACTCGTACAACGTCTCAAGAATTTTTTATCGAGATTTAGAGTCGATCAGAGCAAAATTGTTGATTTGACGACGTTATGATTTATTTCATACCTGCTTGGTCGAAGAGTAACTTATTGCTACCTGACAGCTTTGAATATTTTGCAGTCATTTAGAAAACCATCAGTTCTTCAATAGCACCATAATTGAGGAATGGTATGGTATTTGTTTTGCAGGAATAATAAATGAAGTGGCTCTGGTAAAAGTGAGCTAAAACTACTTGATCTACATATTTATTTATCTCAAACTTTGTATACATTTTCTTTATATACAGCTATGGACAAAGAAATAGCACACTCATTCATTTTCTTATGAAAACTGCATTTATTTTTTCCTTTTGAACTTAAATATTTTATTTCCTATTTTATAACATGAAGTGACTTCTAAGGATTAATAATAATTAGTAATAGGGAATTATTTCTTTACAATTCAATTTTTAAAAATATTTTTTGCAGTGATGATCAAATTTCTTGTGGACAAGAAAATAGCACACTTACCTATAATTCTAAAAAAAAATTATTTTTAGTGAAAATGTTTATTTTTTCATAAATTTTGGTATTACCAAGTTAGTTCTTAGTTTGTTGACCACGATTTTTTAAAGTTGCTTGGCACCTCCTTGGTAAGCTTTCAACTAACGCCTGGCATCTACTTTGCGGGATAGAGTACCAAGCTTCTTTGATTCCGGCCTAAAGATCATTTGAATTCTTAAATTTTGTCTGCCCAATTATGACTTTAACATCATTCCATAAGTGTTCTATGGGATTAAGATCGAGACTTTGAGCTGGCCAGGTTAGGACATCGATTTGTTCATCCACAAGCCAAGCTTTTACTATATTTGATGCGTGTTTGGGGTAATTGTCATGCATGAATATCCACTTAATTGGCATGAACTCAAAGGAATATAGTTCCATTGTATTCTTCAGTATAGCAAGATAAGCGAATTTATCCATTTTGACATCAATCCTCACCAATGGTCCCATCACATGCCAGGAAAACGCACCCAGACCATTAAATTTCCCCACTCCATGTTTCACCGTCTTTAAAGTATACTTAGGATTGTACGCTTCGCACTTAGGACGATGCAAAAAATGCGGTACTTTTTAGGCTTGATAGACTGCATTTGTTTATCAAATCTACATACCCGAAGAAAAACAAACATCACAACAATTTCACATAACGGAAATTTTGAATTTATGATTTTTCTTAACCCTCCGTCCTCCATCTGGGGTATGAGATACCCCACACCAAATTGAAAACTGTGTAATAACGGTTACAATTTTTTCTCAGCCATACCATTCCTATGTAAATTAAGTTTAACATCTGCTGCAGTAGTAAGAGGTCCTTTTTTGCAGTTTAGATTTTTTGCATATATATAATTTTGCTGTGAGATTTGGTGTGGGGTATCATATACCCCAGATAGAAGTTGATGTTAGTATTTTTTATTCACACAAATCACAAAATGAGGCAACATCCAGTGCAATAGCTCTTCAACCAACAAATTTGGAAAAATACTTCCGTTGTAGCTTCTGTGATAGAAAAAAGATAAAAAGCAAAAAAAGTGTGTGCTACATGTCACCTTGCAATGTGCGACGATCATCGCTCGATGAATTGTACAGAATGTACAAATTAAAAATTTTTTTTTTTTGAAAAAGTTCCGTTTACCAACCTTAGCCGCTAACAGGGCTTGGTGGCAAAACATTAATAAAAACAATTTCATACGCTTCAATAACATTTTCCAAAACATTTTTAACAACTTTTTTTTTTTTTTTGTAATAGCTTCTGAAAAAATTAATTTTTAAAAAACATCTACTTTTTTTTGCTTTTTTTTGGAATAAAATTTTAAAATATTTTTTTTTCTGTATTATATATTTACTATATTTTGTTGAATTGAAAATTATTATAAAAAATTGATGAAATTAAAATATGAACAGTGAATTTTAAAAATAATTTTACAAAAACAATTTTTTTCTAATTATTTATGTTTGGGGTATGTCATACCCCAGATAGAGGAACTTGTAAGAAAAAATAAGATGGAGGACGGAGGGTTAATAGTGTGCTATTTCTTTGTCCATAGATAATATATATATATGTAATACTTCTCCCCAATGTTTAGTTAAGTTTTTTTTACATGGAGGGTGTTTCCTGCCACAAAATGGCAGAATTTTTGGTGGAAAATAACAGTTTAGTTCAGTCTACCTCTACAGGTTTACAGCAGTCTACAGGACTAAAGCAGTCTACAGGGGTTTTTGGAATTGGGCCTCTAGTTCTTGAAATAACGGTACCTATCATACAACTCATATAGTGTTCTTATTTTTCTCGAAAACCACTCTAACGATTTCGATTAAATTTTGTATGAAGTATCGGGTCCGCCATCTTTTTTTACACTTAGCTCATGTCTGATTTGACAGATAATTAGTTTTATCCTTCCGCTGAACGAATATGGTTGTGTATACGCGTGAACAAGAACAACGCTGCAAAATATTGCGACATTACTTTGAAAATCATGGTAATTTTGCAGAATGTGTGCGAAAATTGCGTACGGATTTTGGAAGAAGAGAACACCGTCAGCTCCGTATGTTCGTTATCTTGTGAAAAAAGTGAAAGAAACTGGCATCTTCATCGATAAACCATAGCGTGAAAAGCCAAAAACAGTGCGTACACCCGAGAATATTGCTGCTGTGGCACAGAGTGAGCGTGAAGCGCCATCAACATCAATTCATCATTGAGACGAATTTTGCATAAAGACCTTGGTATAACGCCATATAAAGTCCAATTGGTTCAGGAGTTGAATCCAACTGACCATCCAATGCGTTTTCGCTTCGCTTAGTGGGCCTGCGATCGACTAGACTTAGAGAAGATGCCGATTTTGCAAAAAAAATCATCTTTTCAGATGAAGCTCATTTTGATCTTGGCGGGTATGTAAACAAGCAAGATTGTCGCATTTGGGGCACAGAAAACATGCAAACCGCATGCATACATTGAAAAGCCGGTACACCCAAAACGAGCCACTGTTTGGTGCGGATTTTGGCCCAGAGGCATAACTGGGCAATTTTTTTTTTCGAAAATGAGCAAGGAGTGGCCGTTACAGTCAATGGCGATCGTTATCGGCCTTGTTGAACGAATTTTTGTTCACAAAAATTTAAGAGGAGGATATTGGCAACATTTGGTTTCAACAGGACGGCGCGCGCTATGTACCACACAACCGAAGCTACACTCGATGTTTTGCGCCCTGTTTTTGAAGATCGCATTATCAGGCGCAGAGCTGATGTCGTTTGGCCACCTCGGAGTTGCGATTTGACACCGTTGGACTATTATTTGTGGGATGCCGTAAAAGATAAGTGTTACGGCGACAAGCCAGAGAAAATTGATGCTTTAAAGGACAATATTTGTGAAGCCATTGGTGAAATACAGCTGCACACAATCGATAATGTGCTTAAAAATTGGACCGATCGTGTAGGCTACTGCATGGCCAGAGGCAGCCATTTGAATGAAATTATTTTTCATTGGATTGTACTTTCAAATAAAAAAAGAAATTTGAGAAAATATTCAGTAGTTTTTTTTTATAGCATTTTAAAAGAAAAAAGTTATTTGGCGGGACCCTTTTTAAGTTTTTGGTTGTTTTTCTTATGATGTAAAAAAAATTATGAAGAAAGCCTGCAAACGCTACCTCCCATAGTGCCATTTTTTTTTTTTTTTCAAAACCGACTTTCTCGTTTGTGGCTAACACGATTTTGAAGAAATTCTATAAACAGGGTGTCCCATAATTCTTGTTGAATACTTTGGGATGTGAGCATGTGAGGGGTGGCAGAGGGGTTCAATCTCATTTAGGTGAGAGGGGCAATTTTATAAATAATTGACCTTATTTAAAACATTAATTAAGTGCATAGGTTTTGAAAAATCAAGTCTCAAAGCGAAGTTCTTGAATTTTTTTTTCTTTTTAATACAATGCTCTTATTAGTTTTGAGTCATAGAAAATCGAGCGAAAAATCTTTCCTAGTTTCTTAAATCACTTTTCTTTAAAAAAAAGGAATTTTCTGGACAAAGTTCTTTTGTTTTTTTTTTTTAATTTATCGAAAACTAACAACGATTTTCTCGTTAGGTTTTCTGTGTTTGACTCAGGACTAGTATAAGAGCATTGATTATTAAAATAATAAAAACACCCTTTATAAAGCAAGATTCTTACCGAATCGATCCGACTACACCACCCCCAAGTTGGTGTTTGACAATAATTTCCAAGTAACCATACCTTCAAGAGAAGCTTGGGAAAATGGCACTCTTTTGGAAAATGAAGCAATACACTTTTACACCGATAGTTCAAAAACCAGCGAAGGTGTGGGAAGTGGAATCTACTCAGAAAAACTGAACCTCAGTCTTTTCTTCCGCCTACCCGATCATTGTAGTGTGTTCCAAGCGGAAATTCTGGCGATTAAGGAGGTGCTGTCTTGGCTCAAAGAAAACGTCATATCCTCCACGGATATTCGAATCTTCTCAGACAGCCAAGCTGCCCTTAAATCTCTTGCCTCTGTCTCTACAAAATCCATCACGGTCCAAAATTGTCAGATGTCTCTGAGGGAGATGTCAAATCAGTTTAACATTCACCTTTCATGGGTGCCAGGGCACAGGGACATACCAGGCAACTGTATGGCAGACGAACTAGCCAAAAAAGGCACGACCACTTCCCTACGCTCAGAATGGAACAACATAGGTGTACCTATCGCTACATGTAAACTCCTACTTAGACAAGACGCTTCAAGGATAACAAACACTAGATGGACTGAGAGTAACAACTGCCTTGCAACCAAAAAAGTTTGGCCGTGTGTAGACTCAAAACGCTCGTAGAGTTTGTTAGCCCTGAACCGCCTGTATCTAGGTTCTACCATAGGTGTTCTTACGGGACTTTGTCTAATAGGGAGACACGCCAAAAGACTTGGTGTGTTTTCCAATGGTTTCTGCAGAAGCTGCATGGACGAGGAGGAGGAAGAAACCGTTCAACACCTTCTTTGCTCATGCCCTGCACTACTTCATAGGAGGAAAACTCATCTCGGTGAGTTCTTCTTCGATGATACTAGCGACTTAGCTTACATAGCTTACATAAAAGTCTTTCGAAATACATTAAAAGTTCCACGTGGTTCGACTAGCAGGTGATTAACCGGCTAGTCCCGTAATGGAAGATTAATAAGTGATCAACTCGTTAATCTTACATCGGGTTTCTGAGATCAGTAGTAGGTGATTAACTTGCTGATCTCTGTGGTATCACAATGGGCCCTTGCGGCCTAAGTGTGTCAGGCAATGTACTCATTGGCTGACAGCCACTTCCACCTAACCTAACCTAAGGCAAGATTTTGTAAAGTTTTCTTTTATTTTTTGAATATTTTCAAAATCTTTGATTTTTTTAAAATTTTTTGCCAAAACATCCATCTTTTAGAAAAATCTCAAAATTTTCAAACTTGATTTTTAAAAAATTTGTTTTCAAAAAAAGTGAAAAATAAAAGACCGGTTTTCAAAGGAAACTGGTCAAACAATTTTGATTATACATATTTTATATACAGGGTGTTCCGTACTTCGTGTATTATCCTTTGGGGTGTGATTCTTGGTCGTATTCTAAGTAAAGAATTGTTCTACAGTAAAGTTCGTTTCTCAACTTTGACATCACTTTTTGACAATTTAAAAAAAGGCTAACTTTGGTGTACCCTGACCTGTGTTAAATTCAATATCTCTGTCAATACTGATGATAGAGTCCTAATCTTAGATTTAATTTTTTGTAGAAATAACAATCTTTAAGACTGTATTTAAGTTGAGCTTCCATAGGTTTAGGGTTGCCAGATTTTCAATTTTAAGTGGTGTTCAAATTTGAAAATGCCTGATAAACATAGATTTTCTTTATTTTTTACAGATGAACTAAACAATAATATAAAAAAACTCAGTAATAAGTGCACTCAAAAACCCATACATTTTATGATACTTGAAAAAATACAAAACGGGTAAAATTAAAAAAAAAAAATTGTAAAAAATTTTAGCTTTGAGGTTTTTTTTGAATAAAACAATAATACATATGGGCACTTTTAGTAGTTTTTTTATGTATTTTATACAAATACAATTATAACAATGAAAATCTGTCAACCCCAAACCTATGGAAGCTCAACATAAAAACCTTGAAGTTTGTTATTTCTACAAAAAATTAAGTCTAAGATTAGGTCTTTATCATCTGTACTGACCGAGATATCGAGTTTAACACAGTTCAGGGAACACCAAAGTTAGCCTTTTCTTAAATTGAAAAAAGGGATGTCAAAGTTGAGAAACGAACTTTACTGTAGAACAATTTTTTTGTTAGAATATGACCAAGAATCACACCCCAAATGATAATACACGAAGTACGGAACACCCTGTATTAAGAACAGCAGCAAATACCATTTTTATTTTTGCTAAAAGCTTTTGGGATATTTAATTTGACTTTTTTCAACATTATATGTGATTTTATTAAATTTTCATAATTAACAACCCTGTACCACCAAATATATTTGAAAAGCGAATAGTAAAATTTTGTACTCTGCCTTATAATTTTGATATCGTATTTAGCACAGAATCGCAAGTTCGTGCGAGCCAGTCGTGCAGCTTTTTTCTATTGGACTGAGAATAGAATAAAAACTTCGGTATTTTTTTCACCCACCCTCATGTACATCTAAAATAGAAATACTGTTGCATAACACTCATTTTATGCAACTTTCAGATGATTGGTTTCAGTTTCTGTGGATCGTTTCGGTTAAACGATGGGCATCGTTCTCTGCCGTTCGTTGTTGCCGTTCGTTGTGTACAAAGATTGGTTTCAATCTCTATCGATCATCTCATTCAAAATTCATTCAAATGATTCAGTAGTAAAATACTGTTACTGATTGCGTTCAGTGTTTGCTTTGGTTTTGAAACAAAACTTGAAAAAAAGCTGTTCCAACGATTTTAATTAAATTTTCTGTTTTTATATGTATGTACATATTAGCAATTGCAAAATAGAGGCCTCTGTACATTTCTCAACACACCTTTAGAATATTTCATTTATTTATTTGCAGAGCTTCAAAAAAAAATAAGTAATTTGTAATTAACGTAAAAATTATACCCAGAAAAGAACCTTGTACTTAAGATATTGATTTTGTTTTTACCTTTTTTTTTTTTTTAAATTGAAAAGGGCGAAGGCAAAACACCTTTACTAAAGACCTAAAAGATCCTTTTGTGCTGTTACCTTAGGTTTAATTACTCAATGTGTGGAGTTGTTCATTCGAAGTTGAGGTCATGTAAAAAGCTAAGAATATTCGGAGAAGGAGTGTTTCTTATATCAAGAGATTGTACTTAAATTACAATCGCAGTTTCGTGTGCCCATTTTTTCTTACATTACTATGAGCAGGATGGCGTAGAGGAAGGTCAATTACGTTGGATGACTGGCACCGGTTTGAAGATCTTTATACAATGCCAATACGCTCTGAATACTTCAATTTCCTCTTGGATTGTAAGTGATAAACAAGACGATAGTTAAGTTTCGCGAAGCAAAGTTTTGGCGACATTGTCGACGACAAACGATTGATCGATGATTGTCTCAAAAGTCACGAGGCAAAAAAACGTGATCTCGGCTCTCGAACCTTTTTGCTTTATTGTAAAATGATACTCAATTGCTCTAATCGAACTATCACTTGCGATCACTGAAATGCCAGTGCACGAGCTAAAAATAGTTACTAATTATACTCCACTTTTCTTACTCTAGCAGGAAGTAGTAGTAAATGACATAGATTATAAAAATAGGTTGGTATATTGATATATATTGGGATTTTAAAAAATATGGTATCTGAAGTAGAAAAACATGGATTCAAATCCACTTACAATGTACCTTATTAGGTACATCCTACCAGTGAAGATCACTTAATTTGTAGATTACTATTTTTTTTTTTTTATTTTTGTTTTTTTCCTAATTAAGTTCAAACATGCTATTTATGAACACATTTTTGACCTTCAATTATTAGATAAACTTGTTTTTGTTTACTTCAAAATACCGGGTCATTTCCTCACTCTAATTAACTCAAATTAGCATGTCTGCCTGTTACGTGGGAGGTTCGGGGTTCAAATCTCGGAAACATCAAGAAAAACTTGTTTTCCACGGGGATCTTTTTTTGCGAGGAATTGGCAATTACTCCGATTCTTATTTCATGTTATGAAAAGAGCAGAGATAAGAAATTAATTAGATGGCAAACCTTTACTTCTCTTGCCCCGCAACAACCATTTGTTTACATTGTTGTTTTTGTAATCACATCCTCTGTCTGTGAATACGTGGAAGCTGTACTCAAAGTGGTAGTAGTGAGATTTGCTGTACTCAAAGTGGTAGTAGTGAGATTTTGTGTAAAGTAAAGGTGGAGTGGAAGCTGTACTAAAAGTAGTAGAGGTGATTTTCGGTAAATCAGCTTGTAGGCAGTTTCAATGTGTGTGTGAAGTTTGCCATCTAATTAATTTCTTATCTCTGGAAAAGAGCTTCTCGAATAGCCTTTTGGAATCGGCAAAAAATTGTACGTCCCTTCCATTCCCCCACAAGGTATGGCTGACAGAAATTCGCTATGCTTCCAAGCTTCCCGCTCTGTCGCGGCACTCTATTTGTTTATTTCTATTCATTTGTTTTTCCGTAACCCAAAAATAAATCTATTTTTTATATGAAAGACTAAAAATAAGTGACTTGAGAAAAACAAAATGGTTATTAATGCAGTTTTTCCGTAAGTTTATTGTTTTGGTATGGATCTTTAACTTAATATGAGCTATTTATGGTACCTACTACTCGTGTTAAATTTAATAGAAATTGAAGCAATGATTTATTGACTATAATCTATAATTCAAAGCTTCTCAAAACAAAAACTATACACCCTGTTGAAAAAGCATCTATACCGCCGCAAAACATGCATACTATTAATATACTTTTTTTTAGAAAATGTCTACTATTCTTGTTGTCAAACGCTTGTTGCGTAATCTTCCATACAAACAAAACAGAGAAGAGCTTTCTGCGTATCTTATCTTTGGCATGATTTTCCATTCGTTATCCGCTCGATATCATATCAATAATACCTAATAAAAAAAATTCTTATTCTGTGTTTTTTTTTTCTCGTTTCAGCAGTTGTATCAACTAAATTCCATTTGTAAAACAAAACAATCAAACAGGATTCTTGATTGATAACACCGCTGCACACAAATAACGTAAAAAAAAAAGAAAGCAATTAGTTTCCCACGCTCTCTTTACATTTTCGCCAACGAATTCTCTTTGGTTTAGTTAAGAGAAATACAGATAAAAACACAACTAAATTAGAGCACAATGTTCCTAAAAAACTCTGGCCCCACAGCAACGGTGGCGAACAATGCTGTACGCCGCTGGAAAAGCTCACTTCATCATCTAAAGCAGCAACAGCAGCAGCAAACATTCGCCGTCGCCATTGCCAGTCAAGGAGGAACTTCTAATGTGTGTGGTGTGTCATCCGCGAGTTCATCGTTGTCTTTAAAATCGCGCCTTTTAACGTCATCATCTACAACGTCATTGACTCCCTTTTTAAGTTCTAGAGCCAAGCATTCATTAGCAGTCACTCAACTTTCATTAAATCCTGTCACTGGACTTGAATCGAAACGCAAAATGTCTACCAAGTGTCTTGCTATCGACAACATTAATCCCAACTTCATCACCATGGAGTATGCGGTCCGTGGCCCCTTGGTCATCCGTGCTGGAGAAATCGAAAAGGAACTTAAAGCGGTAAGTGGATAAAACTAAAAAAGAAAGGAAAAAACAAACAATTGCTTTTGTATTCACTTTAATCGGTACAATGGAGTGAAGTAAATAGAGAGGTTTGTTTCAAACAACCTTCACATTGAGAAACGCACATAATCTAAATCTAAGCCAGGCGGCTGTCTGTGTACCTAATATGCTCGTATTTTTCTTTTAAATTGATAATCTCGCATTTCCGGTAAAAGTGAAAATTTCTAAAAAGTAATTTATTCAAATTCGCCAAATTTTCGTTAAACAAATGAA
Source organism: Melanostoma scalare (assembly GCA_949752695.1). Taxonomy (NCBI): domain Eukaryota; kingdom Metazoa; phylum Arthropoda; class Insecta; order Diptera; family Syrphidae; genus Melanostoma; species Melanostoma scalare. The sequence continues at coordinate 68,231,590 of OX456985.1, forward strand.
CGTATTACTCCACTGACGTTTTATTCTTCCATTAGAGGCACATGCGCCAATAAGCTGCGAATATAATTAATTGTACGCTCGGTATATATACAGAAGTTGTATTTGTATGTACAGTGAGTCTGTAAGGTGAATGAGAAAAATAATATTTTTTTTTTTACGTAAGGGATTGGTACCTGTAATATTATTTTGGGTACGTTTCTTGGTAAACTTTACATTTAGTGGTGAACTTTGATCCCATTAAGTGTTTTGAAAGCAGAGTTAAGTGAGTCATTGTTTTTCTTGCAACTGTCGATCGCCGTTATGCAACTTTTCTGAAAAGCTTTCATGAACTCTTTGAATTTCGTCATGTGTATATTTTTGTTTATCCAAGTCAAATACAAACAATTACATACAGCTGACAGACTTTGAGAGGATTTTGAAAAGTCTTATTTATTAATCTAAGGTTGAAAGTTGAATACTTAAATAAATATCTCCACCTTGGTGGACATGAATGATGAAACCAGACATATGAGAAATTGTTATAGTGAATGGGGTTGGCCGGAGGCTTACGATTTAAACCACATAGGCGTAAGTTGATTGATAGCAGTTTAAAACATTTAATTATTAAAATAAAAATTGTAATGTTTTATTTTTTCTATGAGAACATTTTAACAACACGCAGCAATTTATTGAACATTATGAACTTTTTCGCACAAAGTTTTTAAAAGAATTTGTTATCCATACTTTTGTCAGTGTTAAACCATGAACGCTATAAACTCATCTGAGTGGCTGGTTTATCTGCAAAGTCATTGACATTTTATCCCGTAAGCAAAAAAAAAAAAGTAGGTAGTCTTCAGTGTTTCCGGGAGATAAATCAGTTAGTTGCTTGGTTCACGCCAGTTCTATGTTTTGAAAAGGACGTTTTTTAATTTGACAAAAGTCAACTTAACTCGGCGAATGGTAAATTTACAAATTTAATTTGCACATACTCCGTAGAATAGTTATTGGTCTCTTGTCAAAAAAATATATGGAAATTTCAATCAAAACATTACAACTTTTGGTTCTGTTTTAACACTTTATGCATTGAGTGACTAAAGTGAAGTAACGTATTCGTATCCACACACTAATTTGCTTGATAAACGTTAATTAGGGAAAATTTTATTTTTAATGGAAAGGAAAATTTTGAATCATTACTCGAAAACGACTAACAATTTTAATAAAATTTGCAAGGTTTTGCTAAAAATCTTTAATAAACAAGGTGGCACAACAGAGCTCTTGAATCTTGGGACTATAGTGCACTTATCTCAACCATACATACCTTGGTGATGAATGGATGGGATCTACAAATTTTTACCGCTTTCAGGCTAAGGCTGCGCGCACGTAGTGCGAGAAAGCGATGCGATGCGAGAAGCGTTTAACTGCGATAAAAGTTTTAACATGTTTTCTTATTTGATGTTAATAACTACAAAGGAATAAAATTAAGCATTGACACAAAACAATTAAGAAACACAACCGCACAAAATCGCTTCTACTGTGCGCACTTTGTCGCATACAATATCGCATCTCGAATAGCACGTCGCATCGCTTTCTCGCACTACTGTACGCGCAGCCTAAGTGTAAGGCCATTCTGTAAATGAAAAAGCGGCACAATTAGAACACAATTTAAAGATGAACGGCAACGCTCTGCCGCTGAGATTTTAATTCTGTTCTAATTTTGCAGCTATGCCACTCAGTACGTGGACTAAGCAAGATAGCGATTTTTATGTCAAGACAACTATTCTCTAAGGGCTTACCAGTTCCTCGCGAAAGACAATACTCGTAGAAAAACTATCAGATGCTTGTTGATATTTGAGCGTTGAAATACCACGTAAAAGGCAGATATGCAAGCCATTAACCAAGGGTGCCACATGACTTAATGTAAACTGAAAGTCCTTATTGTTTACAAAAACCGCCATATTCTCCATTGGCTTTTACTAATAGTTCACAAAGTAAGTGCGTATGTTCGAGCATGCGGTCAATTTATAGGGTGGCGGAACAAAATCTGAAAAACCTCGGAGACTAGCGCATTTCGAAGACCTACAACTTATTTGTTTTTGTAGCCTCCGAATCGCTTAGCAAGAAAGCGCGTTTCATTGAAAGTTTTTCAAAGCCTAGTTGAATATTTCCTTTGAGAAAGTAGCAGTAGTGTTGCAGTGGTAGAGTGTTTATTCCATAGACTGGTTTGCATCCTCTGCATCTTTCAGCCTCAAAGTTTCATCTGAACGTCACCCTTGAGGTTATAAGTGAAATTAAAACTACCTTATTTACATCTACTTTACTGATGCTCCAGCTTAGTATGGCAGCCAGTTTAACAGGGCTACGTGTTGCGTGGGATCCAGTACAATGTTATATGTTTCACTGTCATAGCCTTAGACATTTTCCTTAACCCAATATTAAGGCATATAAATGACCACGAGCACAAAAATTCATTTTAGAGCCACCCCACAATGGGACAATAACTTGATCGGCCGTACTTAACTTGTGAATTCATTTGGATCAATCCTTTGTCACTCCGACTGCACCACAGTTCAACTGCCTTTCGACAACAAAATCTGCATGATAAGGAGAAGGAATTCCTACGAGATGATTCAATTTACTTTTTATACAGATGGCTCGAAAACCGAGGACGGAGTCGTGGTTCGGAGAAAACATGATATTGACATGTTCTCGGACAAGCAGCCTTTGAATTACTCAACAATATTCCCACGAAATCCGAAACCGCCCCAGCTGTCGATCGTCGATCGACAAAACAGTTTAACTTTTACCTTTTTGGGTCCCAGGGCACAGGGCCGATGAGCTCGCCAGAAATGAAACTACTACAAAAAGAGGACCGCCTCTTTTATTTCTCATGGATATGATTATATATGGCCGTAGTTTAATCGTTAGCATGTCTGCCTGTTTCGTGGGATATTCGAGCCCCAGAAATGTTTTTCACTAATATCACCTTTTGCGAAGGAGTTGGCAAGTCCTCCGAGAGTAATTTCATACTGCCATACTGAAAAAACGCTTTCTATCTTAGCGCATAAAATTGTAGGCCCTGCAAACACTTATTAATTTTCGCTTACTTCGCTTGTTTTTAAAACATTTTGCCTTTACTCGTTTTTATACAAAAATTGGCTTTCTTATTTTAAAACCTAAGCAGACCTCGCATTCTTATGTGTTATAATAGTGGAGCTCTTTCGTTTGACTAAGTGGGTTAGTGGTTTTTTTGACTGCCACCTTTAACTTTCCCCTAACCTAAGTTGTTTATTTTGTCCGAACAATGAGATCTACTTTCTTATGTCGCTTTCCATAGGACGAAGAGAACCGTCCAGGGGAGTCCAGGAGGAGGAGTCCACTTTTGAACCGTTCTATTAGCGCAAAAAGATCGCTTCCACTTCTCGATTTGAAGTGGGAATCCACTCAAGAAGCACTAGTACATGTAACTCAAATGCCAAAAAGAAAATTTTACTTAAAGAATATTTTTTGTGTGCTATTAGTGTTTTACTAATACAAAGACAATTTGTCAAAACTGATCAGAAACAACTTTAGGTGTTCCATTGTTTTTTAAAACGAGTGCTTCCCCGAGTGAAACCAATTCAAAGCGACATTAGAAATAAAACTTGGGGATTGTGGTTTCTGGACGATGCGATGTGCGAATCATTGGACCTTGTGCCTGCGAAGTTTTGTTATTTTTGCTAGTAAATGCCACAATTATTTACAGAATAAATTAAAAAAGACTCACCAGAATTGTCTTTTTCTAATCAAAAAATAAGCAAAGTTTTTAGCAGTAGAATATTTTTCAAAAAACGCTCTCTCGTAAGACTTAAAATAAAAAATGTTTTGAAACTTAAAACAAAAGTTCTAACTAAATGAGCAACAACACAAAAAACAACATTTCATATACAGTCTGTAAAGATATTCGGTCCCATCGAGGTAACCGTCGGAGCGGAATTCTTTCCGATTTGCTATGATTCGGTTTCCTTCTTCTTCGTGGTAGTTCTCTGATCGGCCGATCCGACGTCCTCCGATAAGTTTTTGCCGCGGGAAGTTTAAGATTTGGCAATCCAATGCGTTGCGGAAAAATTTCTGACGTTGAAGCAAAATTGAATCTCCGAAAAAGGTTGCGTTGCGGAGAAAACTCCACTCCGACGGTTACCTCGATAGGGCCGATTTTCTTAGACGATGACTAGTGTGAAACCTCAGAATAAAGATCACAGGTAGAATAGAAACCGAACATGCTTTTCAAAAATAGAATTTCTTTTATTTAAGACTAAAATTTTAGACCTGAATTTTGAACGGAACCGAATGTTATACCCTCGCCATTATATTAAAGCACAGCCATACAGTTTTTGAAACATATTTCTTTATAGCGGCCATCAATTTTTATATCCTCATGTCTCGCTTTATTGTTGTCTTATCTTCAATCTATATATCTTGCACTTACTTGCGAAATACTCAAAACATCCAATCAAAACAACAGAGAATAGCCTTATTTGAAAACATCATTAATATTGTGTCAGATGATAAAATTTGAAAAAAAAAATCTTGGCTAAGATCTCTATTTTATTTCCTTTACTGAAATAGACAATGTTATAAATAAAAATAAACAAAAAATATTATTTTTTTATTTTTTTACTGTCGTTTTCTTTTCAAAAATTCGCTGACTAACTGCACAGCCAGTTCGATTGTAGAGACTTCATCCCCAAAAATCACATGACAGGATGACAGCTGGCAGAAGAGTTGCGCGAGAAGTGCCGGCCGGAACTTTTGTTTCAAATTAGATGATTTTTATTTTTTCACTTTTTTAATTATTTTTTTGAAACATACAATTTAAGACAACCACAACAGCAGCCAAACACAAATTTGTTCTTGAAGGATGATTTTTCAGCAAATTACCGCTTCGGTTTGTTTTGGGTCCCCGATTCTTAATTGAACGTAAATCATCTTGTAAAGAAAAATCATCTGCGTTTGTTGCGTATGTACGCACATATTTCATTTAACTAAACATTCATATAGGTATACGACTTGTATGCTTGCTGAACCATTGACCATTGTATGTTTGCTAAAAAAGCAAACATCTTTACGTTATGTCACTTTTACTTTCATGTGTGTTGCTATTGACCTTGAACGTTTGTCAGTCTCTTGTGTATGTGTATATATTCATAGAGCAAGAGCAACGTACAAGGAATAGCCTTGAAGCAGTGAGACAAATAAATTTTTGTGTTATGAATGAATAAAGGGAAAATAGAGACTGTTTTTTTTTTTAATTCACTCAAAAGATATTGGCAATTGTATGAAGGACATGTAATACATTTGTCTGCACAAATACAATACTCGTAGATGCATAAGCCTATAACGCAGAAGATAAATCAATGATTTTCAAATGATAAATTTATAAATTTTTATGTAATTAATTAATAGGTATGTAGTTGTTATTGAAATTTTATTAGAAATTAAGGTAAAGGTGTAGATAATGACCCCACCCCCGGAGGGGTTGGGGTAAAGTCGGGGGTGGTAGGGGGTGCCCCCCACAACAACCTCCAAGTGCAAACAGGTGGCGGTCGCGCCCCCAAAAAAAGTTACACCCCCCCCCATTTCATGAAATTTGATGTATTTGATGAATTTTATAAAATTAACAGGAGTTCCTTCGGCGGCGGCGGGCGTGGGGAAAAGTTGGAGAGGGTAGAGGATGTCCCCTACAACATCCTCATAGTGCAAACACGTTGCATTTACCCACCCCCTTCGAAAAAGCTATACCCCCCCATGTCAGAAAAATTGCTGAATTTAATAAAATTTAATTCATCAGCACAGGATTTGTTTGGGGATGGGAGAAACATGGTGGTGTTGGAGGGTGCCCCCAACAACTTCAAAGTGCAAACAGGTGGCGCTCAACCCCTTCAAAATTTTTTTATTTTAATAATAATAGCCAAAAATTCGCGCGAATTCGGGGGGTATAACTTTTTTGAAGGGGGTGGTTAAATACAACGTGTTTGCACTATGAGGCTATAGTGGGGGGGCATCCCCTACCCTCTCCTACTTTTCTCCACGCAAAGAACTCCCGTAAAATTTTTAAAATTCATCAAATTCATCAAATTTCATGAAATGGGGGGGTGTAACTTTTTTTGGGGGCGTGACCGCCACTTGTTTGCACTTGGAGGTTGTTGTGGGGGGCACCCCTACCACCCCCCACTTGCAACTGCAACATATTAACAGTCAATATGAGTTGTTTTCTCTACGCGATATGGATTTTAAGATGATATTGTCTACAATTGTGGTATCCATGGCGTAATAGTAAACATGTTTTTGTGGCACGCGGAAGGTTCGCGGCTAACCCAATAGAAAACAAAAAGCCTTTCCACTAAGCTCATATCATAAACAGCGTTTTCCAACTTGGTGTTTAATTTCAAATAAAAAAAAAGACAATTATCATGTGTTTGTAAAGAGGAGGGGATGCCATAAATAATGGAAGACAATAAATATCACGGTTCTGATTGCAGAACCCTGTTCTTTTCATGTAAATTTCCATCACCAATTCGCTCATTTGCGGCAGTATATCCTCGATTACTTTACGAATTTCATATTTGAGATTATGAATCGGTTGTAAGTCACTTGCATAAATTTTGTCTCTTTCTTCCGCATCAATATCTTTTTATTCCGGTCTTTAAAAATGTTTGATCATTTTCCAATTACCGTAACAGCTGCTAGCTGCTGCTCCAGCCTCATTTTCGCGACATTTCTGCTTATTAACAAAGATTTTGAGATAAAAGTTGGATTCTTCACTCAAGACGATTTTTCGATGAAATTCCAGCTCATTTTTATGGTTTTAATGACCAATCATCAAATACTAGATGTTGTTGACGTTGTTAGTAGGCTTGATTTATCAGTAGGTGCATGTTTCTTTCCAACTGATCTTTACATTATTTGATTTAAGCTTACAAATGGCAAGCTAAACATCTTTTATGTGAAGAAGGCAATTTTTATCAACGTCCAAATTGAATGGATCTTTCTGAATGGCAGTGGTGCCCGCGGCGTAATGGTTATCATCTCTGCTGTTACGCGGGAGGTACATACGTGGTCCGAATACCAGAGGTCACCGAAACTAGAAAATGTTTTTCCACGGGTATCATCGCTTTCTCGATTAGCCATTCGTAACCAGAAAATTGTAGGTCTCCTACATTCCCTCACAAGGCGTGGTTGTGAGAAATGCTCCATTCCCCGGGGCTCATCGCTCTATCACCATGTATGTATGCTTTTGCCTGATACCGGAATTTGTGTCCGCATCGCCGCCATTAAGCAGTTTGCAGAAGTTGTCTTTCCCGATCGTTTGTCACTATGTATCCCTGCTAGTTCTTGCAGGCTTGAGTTCGATTTTTGACACCATAAGCATGACCCTCTTGCCTTTTGGTAAAACTTTCAAATCTCATTCCTATCATAGCCTTTCTCAGTTTCCTTTAACGCGGACTTCCCATGCTTATTTCGTTTTTTATGTAAAGTTTTGATAACATAAATCTAGTTTGAGGAACTAGCAACCACTCTTACCACGCCTTACGCTTGTCACAGGCAGACCAGATTGTATTTTGCATCAATATTTGTCGTACGTTTTGTTTGGCTGCATTGACCTTTTATCTGCATACCTCATCGAACCATGGGTCTCGTTTTGAAGACCGAGTGAAACCCAGAACAACAGAAGATGCTGTTCTGATAGCTTGTTGGCATTTCTATCACTGGTCTGCAATGCTTGATGCTAGTGGTGTACGATTCGAGGATAGTTAGTTTAGTTTAGTTTAGTTAGACTTTTATTTTCATCAAAAAAAAGTTATTACAATATAATTTGTTTATATATGAATTGACTAAGTCTATTTGGTTTGGCCTATGGCCGTCTACCAGAATGACAATTGTTTTTTCGATATTGACAAAATTAGTTTCGCAAAAAAAAAATAAAAAAGAAAATTTCTACTGTAGCAGATAAGGAAATTAAGAAAAATTTGAAAATATTAAAAATTGCCTTCTATAATACATTCTCTATTATTATTATTATTATTAAAAATTCTTTATTTGATCAAAACTCGAGATACATTTGAAACATTTTACAAGAACATTAGCATGGCAAAATATATATTTGCCGTCTGCCTGAAAATTGACATTTATCGAGAATAAACAAAAAGAAAGTTTAATATTATACTTTAATAAATAAATAGATTTAATTAATTAAAAAAACAAACATAGCATCGAATTTTTTTTTTTTATAAATATAAATTCCCTGATGAAAAAAGATAAATACATAATATTAAAAAAAAAAAAAAAAAAATTTAATTTACTCTGAAAAACTGTTTCGATAAATCTAAGGCATGATCAATATAACTATAAAGATTTTTCCAACCGTACTCTCTGTTTAAGATTTCTTTTGCTTCCTGGAGATTGAGAAAGCTCTTTAAGAAATAAAGTCTTCGAAGTTCCTGCAGAATCGGGCAAACGGCTAAAAAGTGGTTGACATCTTCGTTTTCATTTCTGTTGCAGAGGTTACACCTGGGACTATCATTTCTGTGAGGTTTGTAATTCAAATCAAGCATCTCAGTCCTAGTTTTAAACAACGTACCTATTTGTTTTGCAGACAGTTTGCTATTAAAATAATTGTTTACAAACAAAGTGTGATTGAGTTGCTTATAGACCAATCTGCTTGGGGAGGTTTGAGCTCTATTCAAGAACTTAAGATACAATGAATCATCCACCAAAGCAATACAATCATAGAAGCTACCTTTCCAATCAGCAGGAGAAGTTGTTCTAAGATTTAGATCAAAACCGTGCGCATTTGCTATCTCATACCATTCTTTAAACGGCGACAAATTCCTTCGGAATGCGAAATCCATCGTTTGCTTATGGAGATTTTCATATGACCTTTGCATTACTTTAACTATGTAATCGGCATTAAATTTAAGATTTTTTAGAAAAGTTGGCGGGATACCTGATTCTACATGTATAGCGTAAGTTGGTGTGGAATTTGGAAGTTTAAAAATTCGCTTGAAAAGTAGCGTTGCACTATCTCAAATTCATCGAGATCTTGGTAACCAAATACTTGAGTTGCATAGCATAAGCATGAGTTTATAGTGGCTTCAAAAACTCTAAATTTAGCCGATATGTCAATGTACTTATTGCAGAAGATTTTGTTCCATATAAGGTTAATTGCAGTTTTTGCTGACAAGCATTTTTCTTTAACGTGGGGACGAAAATCCAGATTGCTGCAAAACAGAACACCTAAATACTTAAATTGGTTAACCACCTCTATAGGTTCATTATCCAATGACCATGACTCGAGCGGGTTCCTCCTTCGGCGTGTGCTTTCAAAGATCATAATTTTTGATTTTGAGGTGTTAATTTTCAAATCCCATTTATCATAGAAAGTTTTCAGTCTATTAATTTGTAACTGTAGTGTGGTGGGGCTGTCCGCCAAAACAACAAGGTCGTCTGCATAAAGTAGAACCTTAATAAGTAGGTTTCCAAACCTTACACCCCCAGGCAAATCACTGGAGACGTCGTCAATAAAAAGGGAGAACATAATCGGGCTTAAGGAGCAACCTTGGGGCACGCCGCTTTCAGTTTTGAAGAAACTGGACCATTTAACATAGCAGCAGTATTGGTGAGGAGAAGTTTATAAAGCTTTAAAAATTTCGTCGATATACCTAAATTCGCTAATTTATAAACTAGTGAGTTCCGATTGATAGTGTCAAATGCTGCTCTAATATCGATGAAGAAGGCATACAGTTTTTGTTTGTTATCGATGAAACGTTTAGCTATATTTGAGAGTGCAAATATTTGGTCCACAGTTGAAAGACCAGAGCGAAAACCGGCTTGGAAAGTGCTTAGCAGTTTTTTCTCTTCTACCCACCTCATAAGCCTGCAATAAAGAATTTGGGTAAATATTTTTCTCAAGCAAGGAAGAATTGAAATGCCTCTATAGTTTTCGGGAGAGCTGGGATCTCCTTTTTTGAAAATTGGGCAGATTTGTGACATCAAAAAAGACTGAGGTATTTCTTCCTTTTCAAGAAGCTTATTAAAAAAATCAAGAAGAAGATTTAGGAAGGACGGGGAGGAGTTTTTATAGAACTCGGCTGGAATTCCATCTAGCCCGGCTGCCTTATTGTTTTTCATATTTTTAAGAGTGTTTTCTAATTCGTTATTTGAAATAGGTTCATCTAGTTCTGGAACAGAGATTGAGGGTAGAGCATATTTTCTAATTCGTTATTTGAAATAGGTTCATCTAGTTCTGGAACAGAGATTGAGGGTAGAGCATATTGAAAAAGTTGTGAGTCCGTTGCATCGTTTAGAAGTCTCTTAAAATGATTTGCTATAGTAACTCGATATTTATTGTTGTTGCTGAAAATTTTTTTCCACCACCTAACAATCTTACTTTACACCAAAATGATTTCGAGTCCTTACATTTGGATAAACTTTTTGCTAGACCACACATAAAAGCTTTTTGTTTATCTTTGCATACTCTCTTATAAGTTTTGTTTGCATCTAAATAAAGTGATTTAAAGAAACTAGACTTGGTTTTCCTAAAAATTTTGAGCATTGTGAAAGATTTTTTTCTGAGTTTTATGCATTCCCAGTCGTACCACTCAGCAGTAAAATTTTGTTTGTTATTGGTTGGCATGGCTGAACTCTTGATAATTTCAAGTATTTCATCAGCCGACTGCTCACAAGACCAGGATACATTGCTCGGTAGGCTATTTACTTTGGCATCGAGTCTACGCTTGTAGAGCGCTACCTGACTATCGACCCATTTATATTTTTGTTGTGGTTCACTCAGAGTGGAATCGAAGTTGATAAATTGTATGGATGTCACTATTGGAAGATGTGCTGAATAGCTTACGGGTTGCACCTCAAAATCCTCAATTGCAGTAAGCCAATCGCCTCTAGCCAAACAATAATCAATCATAGAACAACCCTGACCAGAAACAAATGTAAGTTCACCTCTGCTATCTCTTTTAGTTATTCCATTCATAACCATTAAACCGAAGTCCTCATACATAAATTCTCTATAATTCAAGGCAGTCTTTGTAAAGTTAAAAAAGATATCCCAGCCATTTGCTCCGTTTAAAATGTTGATTGTCTCATTTTCGCTCAGGGCAGACTTTCCAAAGAATCTAATTCTAAATTCCTTCAAAACTGGACAGATAGCTAAAAAGTGTAGGACATCTTCTCTTACTCGAGATCCGATCGTTGAGGGTTATAATTTAGTTGTGCTATTTCGCCCCTTATTTTGAAAACTGTGCTAATTTTCTCAATCGAGTAATTATTGAGGAAGTAAGTGTTGTCCTTCAGGTGGTGGTTCAATTTGCTGTAGTAACACCTATACACCGACGATGAAGCTTCATTTGCGAATCTGTCGTACATAACACGCCCTAAGTTTTCTAACATGTCGTTGAGTTTTTTTCTAATCGAAGACGGATGTTCATTGGGCGTAACTTGAAGACTGGTTCCACAATCGGCTGCAACTTTTTCCCATTCCTCCCAGACTCCACTTTTGGATTTAATTGAGTTCACCAGAATTAGTTTTGGAAGTCTTTAATCGTCCATCTCCAGGACCTTAGCTACATATTTAAAATGTAGATCTAATGTGCGCAGGAACACTGGTGGAGTTCCGGTTTCAATATGTAACATGTAGTTTGGGGTGTTTTTTGGAAGACGAAAAACACGTTTTAAGAAATAGCGAAGGAATTTTTCAACAGCTTCATATTTGTTGTACCCCCATATTTGTGCTCCATAAAGAAGCACTGAGGCTGCAGTTGATTGGAATAGCTTATACTTGGCGCTGTGAGAAACATGCCTGTTACTTATACAGCGTCCCCAGATTGACGAAATTGCTCTTTTTGCTTCTGAGAGTTTTTCACTAAGGTGCACATTCATTCAGAGGTTTGATGTAATCCACAAGCCAAGATATTTGTATATGAAATATGATTCAATATAAATAATATATGATTCAAGGATAGTAAAAAGAATACTCGGCATTATCACCTCCACTGAACCAATATACGCACCACCCGCCTCGCCTGTGGTGCCCGTGGAGCTTTCCAACTTAGCCGTTTGGAACCGGCATAAAATGACACGTCTTTGAATTGCTTTAGGGGTCGAAACTTCTCGATCTTTGTTGCGCTACCCTATTTACTCATCAGCCTTACCTTAAAATCATCTTTGAAAATACAGTCAAATATAGAATTTCAAATTTTAGATGCTCGACCCGAATGTGGAATGCTTTACCTGCGTCTTATGTTCTCCCGCGTAACAAATTGAAAGATTCGGGGGAAGGGAAGTTAATTCTCTTAGTCTCGGAAGTCTGAGAATGCATTTATTTTTTTAGCACTATAATATTAAACTATCTCAGTGCACACAGTATAATGACTTAAATAAAAACGTTTAGAAGCCATCGAACTATACCCAAAGAACAAATCAACTTCAAATGAATTGAGTAATTCATGTGTCATTAAATTTTCATCAAATTACATCCACTCATTATTCCACTTAATTTCTGCTAGCAAATTGTTTTCGTCTTTATAATGAAGTAAGCCAATGTGAAAATAATTTATCCGGTGAACGTCTGAAAAAATAAGGTAACTTTTAAAATAACTCTATTGAAGACACAATAAGTGACACTGAATTTTATTGCATAACACCCCTCGTCGCGTCGCGTCGGTATCTATAAAGTAGACTTGACGAATTGTGGCGTTAATTGTTCGCATTCGAATTATATGCTAGGAGACATTTAAATTTATGTTTATGTATATGCTGCTAATGGATATTGTATTATTAATTTTTCAAAAGCAATCGAATTGGTAGATGTGTGAGCAAAGTAATTAGTTTGCACTTGAAACTATGAGTACATGTTTACTTGATGTTTAAACCTTAACACGGTTGGAATACTATAGGTTTTATGGACAGTAAAAAAGAGAAGACATCCAAGTAGTTGTCAAGAACAAGACACTTTATTTATTTAATAATTTCTCTTTCTCTTGAAATAATATCAAACTTTAAAGGTTGCACTCACATCTTCGTTAAATACTGTTGACATTACAAACAATATTGATTGGCTATCAAATATCCTGATAAGTTTATCCTTGAAGCGTATAACTATTGCATGCTTAAGACGTTGATGGCTTATACGTTATACCTATGTAAATGTATACAATAAAAAACACATAAAATCTCCTTACTCAAGTGGTTTGACGTCAAAGGCATTGCACGTGAAGCAGGGTTCATTCGTCATATTCAACGCCAATGGATGATGTAGGGTAGTTTGTAGGTGTTGGGTATTGATTTTTTAAGGAATATGTTGGCATTATGCTTCTACTTCTTCTCTTATCCTGCAAATCCAGAGGATTTCCTATCAAGTAAAAAGCTATTGTTGTGTATGTGCGTGCCTAAATCTCCAAATTAGTAGAGCTTACTTCAAAATAAGTCTTGAAGGGTATTTATCATTATCACCACGTTTGTAAGGAATGATGAACAGATATAGAAATACAATGGAAGACGCGTCGTCTGGGGTCAGTGAGAAAATAATGGAGAAAACTTCCTACAAGCTTATATTTATTTGTGTGTTTGTGCATGCTGAAAGGAAAATACGAACTCTCAGCTAAAACAAGACTTTATTAGTTCAGTGCTCATTGACGAGTCTATGTTATTTCTAGAATATAACCCTTGTAACCACGGACCTTGGTTTCTGCTGATTTTTTGAGAAAAATTAAACTCCTTAATTGAGAATTGCTTTTATTTTACTAAAAGTTTTAAGTTAAACTGCTTTTCTATCTTGTGGTTTTTTTGATCACCTTTCAGAGACGATGCGATGGTTTAAGTAAATCGGTTTGTGTTTTCGTTTTTCTTCTAATGATGTGATGTTGTTGGAAAGTTAAGCATTTGGTGTTGTGCAACGGCTTTGAAGAGAGATTTGAAGTGCTGATCATTGATCTGAGGGTGAAATTTTGCCGTTCGGATATGCTCTATATCGCCGTAATAACAAAATTTTTTGAATCTACAAGAAGAAAATGGCGTGCCATTATCTGAAGCAATCTGAAGCTTCTCATACAACAGCAAAAGTTGTTGTCGACTCATATGGATCATCTTATCCCAAATATTTTTAATTCTGATCAAGGCTGACCTATTAGTTCGTGTGTCATGCTCATGCACTTCTGACGATTATCGTCCTATTTTTTTTTCCAAATTCACGAAGCCATTCGGTTCTGATTCTTTTAGGGCGCTACATATTCGGGAAGGCTGTAATTGGTGTCAACCAGGAATAATGGGGTCTACCATAGCTAATGGAGACTGTCACAGCGACAGAATTCGACTAGCAGTTCCAACGGTGGACTTCAGCAGGAAAAATAGCAGAAAACCTTGAGCTACTCCGAAATATTTGGTTCAAAGGTCTTTCACACTCTTTCAGAAACAGGGTTTTGAAGTAGAGATGGTAGCTAATGAGCTCCTGCCGAGCCAAAGGCAGCTCTCGCACTACTGTAGCAAGGTACCCATACTATATCATCCGGTCCTTTATTTCCAAGGTGGTCCCAAAAGGACCTTGTCCTTCAGGTTTGGGGTTGTTCGTGTTCAAAACTATGGTTCCAAAACAATTATGATTTCCACTTTGACGAAACAAGAAATCTAAAAAAGAACAAAGACCTCCGCATTTGCACGTGGAACGTATGATCCCTTAACGGATGACGTGCAGTCCGAGAATAAGCGGACTCCCTATATGCTGCTACGAAACACGCACATGAATGGCCGGGTATAAAGAAGATAAAAAAACTGTGATATCTATTATAGTGATTGCTAACAGCAGAAAAAACACTTTTAGGCTGCGGTTTTTTTACAGTGACCATCCGCATCAGGGTGATAATAGGATGAAGATAATTCCAAAAGCTATTTCCTTGAGCTGCTGGAAAGCCTATTCCAGTTGAACCTCCCCCGTAACAAGCAGACACGCTAACCACTATTCCACGGGCATCGTCATTTTATTCTTAGGAAAAACAAAAAAGTTCGTTGTGAGTGGCCAAGTTACTGGTGAGTGGCCAGTAACGTCCATATTATTCATTCTTTAAGCCCGGATTTAACGCGCGAATAATATGGCCGATACACCCATTCGAATTTAAACCGGTTTAAGTACAGTGGTGGTCCAGTATAACGAACGATATAATGTCTAGAGTCAGTTCATTACATCGAAAATTCGTTGTATCGAAACGTTTTTGTCATACAAGTCTTTAGGTAAATAGATTCAATTTGTACTCAAGAATCGTTAATATGCATTTGTGTTTTCGGGTGTTGAATGTTATTGTTGAATGCCTCTTCCCGTAAACTTTTAAGAATTAAGACTTTAGAGTTTTCAGTGCCATTTTGTCTGAAATTCGTTATTTGTTAGAATACCTAATGGACTTGAAAAAAGGGTTCGTAATATCGATCATTCGTTATATCGGCATTCGTTATACTGGACCACCACTGTACTTACATCCGGATTTATTTTGTGTTGGTGAAAAAAAACTACACAGAACTGCAATTAAATAACATAAGATGGGAACCACCAAAATATTTTTATTTTTGATTTTCTCAACATTTTGACGTTTCATATTTTCCTCATTTTGATAACTGCGTTTTTTACACCTGGGTTTAAAATCAAATTTTCACTGGGTTCATTCTTCATTTCTATTGGGTTCAAATTTAAGGAGTGAATAAAATGGCAGATATGTGAGCCAAGGTTAGGTCATGGCTTCAATCTTCCATTTGCTCTGTTTACAGATGCTAACATCTGTTGATATTCGTCGTTTCTAAACCCAAAAGAAGTTACAAAGTGTAACATCGTTACGTCGCGATGTTGAACTGTCAGAACTGTTATACTTTTTCCAACTCAACTTTGTGACATGAGTTTGGATTGTTTTTGCTCAAATTTAAGTTATTCTTTTAATTGTTTCGAAATTCTCTGAACAACTATTGATTTTCAATCTCTATTCATTTCAGAACCCTTTTATTTAATGAGAAGGGAGTTTCGTTTAGTTAGGCTTATTTTTTAAGCATTTTATTCTTATTTTTGACAGACCAACAAAGAATAACATTCACTCTTTTCTGAATGAAACCAGCAATCAATGAATTTGACGCTTGAATATAGCGTATCATTGAAATCATAAAAGAACGCATTATTGTTCTACTTTTGAATCATTCGAAAGTTATTTTCGATTCTTATTTTAAATACCGATAAAAATAAAAGTAGAATCGAAATTGACTTCTTCCATTTGCCTTTGAAAAGTATCCCATTTATTTCTATATTCTTAAGATTTACGAAGATGGAATTTCTTGCATTCGAACACTTTTCTCCTATAATCGTGTTACATCGTAATCCCCTCTATTTGATGCTTGTTCGGTGCATGCAATCGTGCGCCACCAGATTTAACGCCAACTTTTAGATCTAAAGTGTTCGATGTGGAATCAAACCTCGGGCAGGTATTCAGTTTCTTATCAATTGATTGAAATGCACCGAAGTGCTACATTCTGCCCTGGGGCAGTGAACGTCGAACAAACCTTTTAGCTTTAAGAACAGTTAATTAATTTTATTGGCATTTCTATGGCATTTAAATAGAAAACACTCTATCTCGAGAAAATACAGATTAAACTTGCAGTTACATCGAATTTAACACATTTACTCAATTGCAACATCCGCTATCTGCTTACTATGAACTAGCTACAATTATGGCAGTTTTCAATGCTTTCAGCTTAAAAATGTTACATGATCAACGCTTTAAAGTATTTGACCTAACGCGTGGTATAAGTCGTTATGTCGACGTTATCGTATTTTGTTTTATCAATTTCTAAGCAAATAAACAAACAGACGTGAGTTACTATCGCGTTGACTCTAAAATTGTATATCGATATGGGACATAAGCAATCGAGGAGGTGTAGTTTTCTTTCTCAATTGTCAATTGATTTCGCAACACATTACGATAACTGAAATCAGCTCACATCAGGTGGTAATTCGAGAATATTTTTTTATTTTGCTTGGCACTGACTGTTTGTTTGATTTCACACCGATGATAAAATACTAAAAAAAAATAGACGAACCGAACGGCTAGAACAGATTTCTGTTGACATATTAACTAGCTTTTTCACTCTGTTTAACTGATTATGAGAATAAAATAATTATATTAAGCGTTGCGGTTTGGCGAGCGAATTTGGAGATTGTAATGGCATAATGTCATTGTCTTGCTTATTGTACTAATTAGTTGTAGGTAGTTCATCATGATAGAGGATGAAATATAACAAAGCCGAAACAATTTTTTTTTGTATGTAAATGGTTCATTTCAAAATCAGCTATAGATTGTAATTTTTCTTTGACATTTCCTCCCATCAAAACTGTCTTTCATTTAAACAAGCTGCAAGAATTCAGAAACATATCTGGCACTTTTTTCACAGATCGGCTTTTTTCAATACTACCTCTCGAATCTTCTATCAACTCATACACAACTATTTTTTTTTCTACCTTTTTCATATTCTGCAGACGAATGGGTTAAATATAACCTGTGTCCAACTCCATCTCAATACTAAATGCTTTACTTTCCTCTCTTATCTCAACTCATAACTTTTTGCTCTAGATGTCATTCATATGTGGACATTGCTTGATAATAGGAAAACATGCCAAAAAGCTTGGAATAGTTTCAAAAGACTTCTACAGTTGCTGAAGAGTTAGGGACACTTTGGGTTTGGCCGTTGAAGCCAGAAAGCTGAGAATAGTTCCAGAAGACTTCTACAGTTGCTGAAGGGGAAGGAAACTTTAGGCTTGTTCGTTGAAACCCTGGGTTTGCCCTGTGCGCACCAAATAGCACTTTTTGAAGAACCTCATTTCGCTTTGATTGTGAAACTGAGTGTTTTTTAGAGCCCTGGATTTGTCTTCAGCTCGCTCCAAAAGAACCCTAGATTTTTGTTCGGTCTAATTCAGGTAAAAAACAGGGTTGTCAATTGGCATATATTTTTTCAAATGACAGGGATATATATGGAGACTTTGTGGTTAAACGTTTTTTAAGAACCGAAAATCCAGTTCTTTTTCTTTTCACAACTCTTGGGGTTGGAAATTAAACCTGATTCTACTGGGCAAAGACCAACGAACGAACCTTTTTATTCAACTTCTCTCTTTCCCAGTGATCTTAGCCGCACGGAAGCTTTACTTTAAATGTTTCGAGGAATCGTATGACGAATTCCATGCATGTGGTGTCATGATAAGCCTTTTTAAAGCTTAGTCAATCTTTACTTTAGCTTTAGGTTTTCCAATAAGAGGTGTTCTTTTGAATTGCCCGCTATTTCGGTAACTGTCACTTTTGAAGCTGTAATTTTTTAACATTTGACAAGTAGAGAGTACGCCATTAATAAAAATGAAACAATACATGCTTCAACAACGCATTGAAATGATTAAAATTTACTAAAAATATTGTGAAATTTTGGAATAGACGTTTCGCAAGAATACAATATTTTTGGGTCGTGATCGCACCGCAATACAGAAATTGGTGGGAAATTTCGAGCTGTTTGGAAAAGTTAATGATGTGAAGAATAAACCCCGTCGACGGGCGACGGGCGCTCAAGATCGGCTGAATAAAATATTGCTGCTGTAGCCCAAAGTGTTGAAGAAAACCTCGTCGTTCTTTGAAATTGGTATTCCACAAACGTCATTATACCGTTTTTTTCACAAAGACCTGTATTTCAAGGCTTATAAACTTCAGTTAACTCAAGAATTCAAGCCGACTATCATCAACAACGTCATGTCTTTTCTGATTAGGAAATGATCCCGAATTTTATCGAAAAATCATTTCTACTGGTATGGTCCATTTCCACCTCGTTGTCTACGACAACAAGCAAAATTTTCGCATCTGAGACTCGGAGAAATCAAGATTTATTGTTGAAAAATCTCTCCATCCTCAACGTGTAGCGGTTAAGTGGGATTTATGGCTCGGCAGGGTCATTGGTCCTTACTTTTTCGAAAATAAGGCGTTATTGTATATAAATCATTGTATTCACGTGTACTTAATATTTTGCGGCTGCGGCTCCGTATGCGGCTGTGAATCATTGTGTTCATGCAGTAAAATAACGTTTACTTTAAACAAGGCGGCACTAAGTGCCACACAAGCAACGAAACCATCGATTTTTTACGGGAAACCGTGTAGCCACAGAGATCTTGGGATTTAACTCCTTGCGATTTCTTTTCTTTTGGAGCCACGTGAAAGATAAAGTCAGGACCTCAAAGATTGAACTAGTGAAGTTATTGAGGGCCTACAGCAGCCCCTTTGCGATTTGGTGATGCCAAATTTCATGAAAATGTTACTGTCCATTACCATTTGGCTGATATTAGGTCTGTTCGTTGAACTTTCCCCAGGGTTGACCCAGGTTTTCTTGACAACCCTATGAGTTGTCAAAAAAACCTGGGTTTTCCAGTCCTCAAAAAACACTACACCACAAATCACCACACATCCCTGTCATTAAAAAAAAAATACATGCCATTTGACAGCCCCTCAAATCGCCACAGCAAAAAGCTAGTGCGAGTTTGGGGAAAACCTGTGGCAAACCTATGGCTCAAAAAACACTCAATTTGACATTCAGTGCGAATTTAGGTTTCTCAAAAAACGCTTTGTGGCGACCCCATGGCGACCCTAGGGCTTCAACGAACAAACCTATTGTTTCCCATTATTAGCGGCATACCTTCCTCTTTACATTGATATAAACTCCCGGTCATTTATCTCAAAAAATGCAATTTTTATTTGAATATCAAAATAACACCTCTTATTGGAAAACTCTTTACATGAATATTTAGCTATTGCAATTTTTTTATATTAATAATTTTTATATTTTCATTTACAGGGAGTAAAGAAGCCATTTACAGAAGTCATTCGTGCAAACATCGGTGATTGTCATGCCATGGGACAGAAGCCTATCACTCATCTTAGACAGGTAATTAAAGAACTCCGAAGTGTCTTCTTAAAATTGAAAATAAGTAAATATGAACAAACATAGATAAATTTGGCTCGATTGATTATTGTTTTTTAATAAATTTCATATCATGCGGCGACCCATTCCAGCGATAGAGCTCTCACTTAAGCACGGGTGAAACTGGGCTGATGGCCAGCTTTGAGTCAAGTAGCTACTGTCAGCCGTTGATTAGTTTAATTTATACACACAAAATTCGACACACTCTCCTTCAGCCAGCGATTTGGTTAAGTGTGACCGTTGCTTAAGTTAATGAGAATAATTTAGATACCGTCCAATCCTCTGATTGAAAAAGGAATGGTTGAGCTTTAAAGCCGACTTATCCCGTGCTGTTGAGTCAAAATATTATTCAAAGCCTTCAATCCGATGTATAATGATTCACAATAAATTCCGGTTTCAAACATAGTTTACTGGAGTTAAGGTATTTTGTATACCTACATCGGGAAATCGCTCCCAGACTAGCTCCGATCTTCCTTTCTCCTAAGAACACTGAAGACACAGACACAAATTCATGTGCACTCACATTATACGATAGATAAAACACTTTTCAAAGCCATAATGCATAGTGCAAAGGGAAATCCGTGGAAACGACGTAACGCACGTACTGCATACTATTGAATAAAAGGGAAAATAGTCCGGTAAATAATTCCAAGTTCAAATTGAGAGGCTAAAACTGGAATCTTTATACTTGATTAAACGTTTGAGTGTCGGTTGTAAGGCTGATAGGAATTCCTGGCTAGGCGTTTGGTGCGACTGAATTGTTTCAGGGAAGAAATTCATCTGTCTGTTCAACTATATATCACTATTTGTTGAAAATTACGATAAAAGATTATTGAAAGAGTGAGACAAGTGACATGGCAACAATGTTCAAAAGAATCATTTGATCTTAAAATTTAACTGCAGCCCATCAGATATCGGTTTTCACGGTCTGTTAGATGAAAGCCTTGTCGATGAAAAGAAGTTTTGGTTTTATAAATTGTAGCCAAAACAACACGTAAGCAGTTTCCTGCTTCGTTTAAAAAACCTAACCCTTTGTCACATACCGAGTACTGAAAGCTTTTCGATGTCGTTGATTCAGGTACCATGCATGGAGCATGGATAATGGTAATACGTGTACGATCGTGATGATAAGGAAAGTAGAAAGCTATTCAAAAACACTCCATTGACACTTGTCTACCTTCTTACTTCTCACTTAGTTGGGCATCACAGTTCGGGATCAACCTGAACCTAACCAACTTCTTTCGCATACAATTTCGATTTCATGCAAACTCTCTCAACTTTTGCATTCTAAGTGGGTTGAGGTCCTACTTTACTTGATAGGGTAAAACTAGTTCCCTGCAGTGTGCTTTTGAAAATTCATCGAACCAGAGCGTTAGTGTCCATATGTCCCAGATATCGTAATTTGGCGCTGCATACTCTTCTGCCTGTGCTTATTTCGCGGTACAGCTCATACATTTCGTTGTTGAATTTTCTTCTCCACACACTATCTTCATGAAAGAGACCAAAGATCAATCGAATTTGTTTATTTTTGCACATAATCTGCTTCAAGTTGGCCCAGCGATGCTTCAACTTTTTCAACCCATCCAAAAATTACGTTTTCTCGAGGTCTGCAAAAATGGTCTCCGTGGCGACGATAAATTCCTCATTCGATCGCAGGTTTGGAAACAAAAAGAAGTCACAGAAGGCCAAATCTGTTGAGTAGGGTGGATGGGACAGCAATTCGCAGCGAAATTCGACCAATTTGGTCATGGAGACAACGGAGGTGTGAGGCGGTGCGTTGTCGTTGTGGAACAGCACCTACAACCGACCTTCCAAAGGCTTTTAAAACAAAACTAATGAATGGAATTAAATGAAACTTTGACAGCAGGCTACTGAAAAAATGTACTGCACGATGCGGTAAAACTCTTTTGTGATAACACTGCCGTCGGGGGGTGCGGTTAAGTACTTGTTGAATGACCCTCGTACAAGTGGCGGAGTTGTGATCCTTTTGCCGTCGCAATTTCCTCAAACCTAATTTTGAGTGTTCCATTGGTTTTTAAAATGAGTGCTTGCCAGAGTGAACCCAATGGCAAGCGGCATTAGTCTTTGATGGGGATGATGCCAAAAAGCTAAGCTGAAACATGATGGATTTTTATCTAAAGGGTGTTTTTGTATAAAGGCAACACTTTTTTTAAAAGATGGTTTTCGACACCTGTCACTTGATTTATGCCCCGTACTCTTTTTTGTGGTGTTATGTAAAGTCTTTTGTCTACGCAGATAATCCCGAGACGATTGACGCACGAGAATATTCGGCGCGTTGCTGCTGACATACGGCGGAAAACGCTGCTAAAAGTGGTCGAAAATTAAGCCTCTCGGCTAGAATTTATTAAAGCATAATGGGAAACCCTGTCTTTATAATAAATTTTTATTCTTATTCTTACATTAAATCATATGCTTTATTTCTTTTCAAAAACCACACGTCTAAAGAATTACCTTAAGACTGTCTTGATATTTAATTCCTTTAACTGTCAAAACAGATGTCGAAACATAGAGATATTCTAGGAAACTTAATTTAATTTATTCTAAGCACTCCTTTAGAGCATAGGACATCATCAGATCCTATATGTTTCCAATCCTGATCTGAATCAATTTACTGTAAATATCCTCAACTAAGCTCTTTCGCAATAGCTGAACTTTATGTTGTTTTTGCTCTTCCAAACGTTTATTATCCAAGATATTCCGTTCTGTTGTCATCCAAAGACATAGCGTGCTGTTTTTTCTACCCTCCCCTTCTCCATAACTTAAGATATCTGCTTTGTATCACCATATCTTTTTATTGTCCCTCAAACTCTTTCCGTTAGCTACAGTCTACTGAGGATTGAACAAACACCGCTTGTGTGCAATCCTCAGTAGTGGCTGAGGGAAAGATAGTTTCGAAATAATAATGTCGATGAAGACTAACAGCACTTAGCCAAGGAATCTGACGATAGGTTTGGCAACCTTGAAAAGTTATTATTCCAGCCGTTAACTGTGTGTGTCGTGATTAGCTCAATAAACTAAACAACAGAAACTACGGTTGTCCGTTCGATACTCATGTAGCAGACACGCTTTATATACCTGTCTTATTTTGCATAGCAATCTTCTGTCGTTGAACAATACAATTGCAATATCAAAACTAACCCACTTCATTTTCATATCTTTCTAGATGATGGCTCTTTGTTATGATCCTTCTCTGTTTAGCAGTCCAGACATCCCCCAAGATGTGAAAGACCGTGCCAACATTTTCCTAGACGGTTGCCAAGGAAGGTCTTGTGGATCCTACACCGATTCGGCCGGTATTGAAGTTATTCGTCGACAAGTTGCTGACTACATTACTGCTCGCGATGGTATTGAATGCCATTGGGAAAATGTTTTCCTCTCTGGTGGTGCCAGTCCGGCAATTAAGAGTGTTCTTTCAATGTTAAAGTAAGTGCCTTTTTTTTCTATTCAAAGTAGTATTTTACACTGAAACTCTACCTCTCTTTTTTATTTGCAGCTGTGTAGTTGATGGCAAACCACCATCAGTACTGATTCCAATTCCTCAATATCCATTATACTCAGCAACCCTAGCTGAATACGGCATTGAACAGGCTGGATACTATTTGGATGAAAGTACAAACTGGGGTTTGGAGATCAAAGAACTTGAAAGAGCTGTTGCAGAAGCACGAAAGACAACAGCTGTACGCGGTATCGTAATCATCAACCCGGGCAATCCCACCGGACAAGTATTGACCAAAGAGAACATCGAAGCTATTATTAAATTCGCCCATAAAGAGAAGCTAGTTATTATGGCCGATGAGGTGTACCAACATAATATTTATGATAAAAACTCGAAATTCCATGCATTTAAGAAGGTTTTAACAGAAATGGGAGCTCCTTACAACACCTTAGAGCTTGCAAGCTTTATGTCCACTTCGAAGGGATACCTTGGCGAGTGTGGTATTCGTGGGGGTTACATGGAATTGATTAATTTCTGTCCACAAGTAAAAGCAGCTTTGGTTAAGTCAATCACTGCTTCTTTGTGCTCAACTACTGCTGGTCAAGTAGCTGTCAGCGCATTGGTTAGTACACTTTAGGTTATTATAGAAAACAGATCTGATTTATTTTTTCTTTACAGGTAAACCCACCCAAAAAAGGCGATGCATCATACGACCTGTTCGTCAAGGAACGTGATGGTGTATTGAATGCCTTGAAAGAAAGAGCAGAACTTGTATACAAAGCATTCAACAGCTTTGAAGGTTTTAGTTGCAATGTTGTCCAAGGAGCAATGTATGCTTTCCCACAGTTCAAGATCCCACCAAAGGCTATTGAGGCAGCGAAAAAGAAAAACATGCCACCAGATACCTTCTATGTATTTGAACTATTGGAAGAAGCAGGTTTGTTAGATTTTTTTTTTACTTTTTACTTTTGACGTGTTGACCTAGCAAAAGTTATGTCGATTTCCTTTGGTACACAAAATCTTTTTTTTTTTGAAAAGCGTTCAATGCAGTCACTAGACCACTTCTTTTGTCCCGAAAAAGCACTTTTATGAATTTCGATTCTGAGGCAAGAGTCACACGCACTTTCACTAACACAAAAAACTTGATGTTAACCAGTTTGGAGTTTGAAATGAGAAAAGTGAATAGTGAACTATTTAACTGAAAGGAAATTTGCTGTTTTTTATTTTATTTATTTTATTTATTTCAATATCGTTAATGCTTAACAACTGTAAGATTTAAAATCTTATAAGGTAGTTGTAAGCTTATTTTACAAAAATAATATTGCTGAGCAAATAAAAGAAAAAGTTAATTTAATTATTAAAACTATCATAAGAAAAAACATCAATTATTAAATATTCATATTGAAAAATGAGATTAAATATTCATATTGAAAAATAAGATCTAAGCACTCTTTTTATGCTTGTTGCGTTCAGATTTTGTTTTATATTACGAGGTAAAGTGTTCCAAAGCTTAACAGAATTTACAAAAAACTGACGTTCCGATGTTAAATATGTGTAAGAAGGGATAATTAGCTGACGAGATCTGGTTGAGGACCCAGTTCTTACTCTTTCAAAACAATATTGTGGTTGGCGTGTGAGGAGTATATCGGAAAGCAGAATCAAACTACGAAGCTCGAAATATTTATCGAGAGGCATGCCTAGTAAGCGCGGAGCAAAATCAGATATCCTATCGTATCTACGCAGTCCAAAAACGTAACGAACGATTGAGTTGAAAGCTACATTAAGTTTTCGCTTGCTCGCGAAATTGCAGTTACAATAGATTTCACAACCATAGACCAGGATAGGAATTATCAAAGTTTTAGCAAGAAGCAAACGCGTTTTTAGTGGAGTGAAATGTTGTGCTACCCATAACGTACGAAGTGAACCATAAACCTTGCCAACGAGTCCATTGATATGATCATCCCAATTCAAAAAACGATTAAAAGTCACACCAAGGTTTTTTGCTGTTACCACATATTCGATTGGAGCATTACTCAGAACAATCGGTGGAAAATAAGAAAGGTCAAGAGATTTTCTATATATGACAAGACATTTAGATTTTTTTGGGTTCAAAATTAGTCCGTTTGACAATGACCAATTAGCCACTCTCTTCAGGTCTTCATTGACGCAGAAAGCACCATGTTCAATAAGGCCAAGTGGACAGCTGAAATACAGCTGAACGTCATCAGCATACAAATGAGAGCTACAATTTACTAATGAAGATGGAAGTTCATTTACATAGGCAGAAAACAAAAGAGGACCCAGTATTGAACCTTGAGGTACACCAGTTACGTTCGGCAAAAAATTTGACAGAGAGTCACCAACTTGCACTGCTTGCTTCCTATCAGTTAAATACGAAAAAATTAACTTTGTTGCACTAGATGAGAAATTAAAATTTCGCATGAGCTTTCTACATAGATTAACATGGTTAACAGAATCGAAAGCCTTCGAAAAATCCAACAAAACTAGAAATGTAACCTCGTCTTTATCCACCGCTTTTCTAATGTCATCAGTAACATTTAAAAGGGCAGTTACACAGCTGTGTTTCTTCCGAAAGCCAGATTGATAAGGGCTGAGTAATGAGTTACTAGATAGAAAAACATTAATTTGCTTTTGAAGGATCCTTTCAAAGACTTTTGATAAAAATGGCAATACAGAGATAGGTCTAAATTCATCTCTTTTAGCGTTTTTGGGAAGTGGAATGATTTTAGCAACTTTCCATAACTCTGGGTATAGGCCGGTCGTCAAAATAGTATTGAAAGCAAAAGTGATATATGGTGCTGTTTTGAGCAAGAGGATTTGTAATTAGGTCCTTCTACGCAAATATTATTTTGTTTTTTGGAATAATTTTTGTTTTGTTAGAGAACAGATGAAAACTGGACGTCAAATCGCGCACATACAGTGACAAAAAAGGGACTTTTGTCTTTTAACGTTCCATTGAGCAAAGTACTTTTTTAAGAGTGCTTTTGTTTTTCCAAAGGAAATCGACATTTGTTCGTTAGACCACTGTGTTTCCTTGTTTCCCTGTGGTTTCAAGCTGTAGATTCGTTCGTTAAAGCACTGTGGTTGCACTGTGGTTACCACAAAGCGTTTTTTTTTTAACCTGAAATCACTCTGTATGTCAAACTGAGTGTTTTTTTAACCCCGGTTTTGCTGGGGCTAGTTCAGGTAGTGAACAGGGCTGTAAAATGGCATTTATTTTTCTTCAAATGTAGACTCATAACTCATAAGGTTTTCAAGGAAATTTGGGAATTGAAAAGTCCTTCGATATTAAAAATTCATTGCCAAGAAAAGCGCGTTCTCGATTAGCCGTTCGGCAGAAAATTGCAGGTCCATTCGCTCACAAGACATGGTTGCGAGAAATGCCTCCCCGTGGCGTCGAATCCCGTACAGAATATCTACTTTTCTTTCAGCCTCCCAGTCTCATTTGGGCGCCGCCCTTATTTTTATCCGTTGAAACTCGATAGATTTACTCTCGAATAAATACCAATTCCTTTCAATTATGTGATTTTGATCAAGAATATATAAATATTATAATATGTATATCTATATACATATATAAATTAAAGTTTGGTTTTGTGTGCGTTCGCTAACCAGCCAAACCGATTGACCGATTTTCTTTATTTTTTTTAAATAAAAGAAGAGTAAGAGTAGAAGGTTTAGGACAAAAAAAAATTTTCAAGTAAAGGAAGTTAGTTAAAAAAAAATTAAGTTTCAATTGTTTTCCCATGCAAAATTACAACGAAAATAGCCTAGATGCTCACAATGCTTTCTATGTATTTAAGAACAGAGTATATCTACTAACTCCTCCTAGTTGTATTCCTTATTACATTTTGCTGCTATCTAACATATTACATTTTGCTGCTATCTAACCTCAAAAATAGAAGCAAAAAACATTCTATACTTTGCCAAACATGGTGTTTTTGTATTTCTAGGGGAAACAGATTAAAGATGAAATCACAGTAAAATCATACCTCAGATTGGAAAACTCATTTCAGAACATATTACAAATCATACCTAAAGAAAAAAATTAAACATAATACATAAAAGAAGTCAGTGTCACACAAAAAAAGAGAATCTGCGGTCAACCGAGCTAATGAGCAGCACAAACAAAACAATACTCATACCATTGAGAAAAATTCAGTTCATGTATCTAATGATCGAAGTTAAATGGTGTTTGCTGGGAAAACCTATTGAGTTTCCTTCTGACATTTGCGATGGTCCAAAAGAGTTACTATTAAAAATGTCGGCCTCCTTTCACTCACTGAATGGTTTGTTTATTTTTTTGCTGTCCATTGTTAAATGTAGTAGGATGCGTTACATTTGTGTAGAAAAAAGTGAGTGCAGTGGTGCATTTTTTTCAACTTTCTTTTATGCCGAAAAAAGGGCACATGCAATTGAAAATGAAAGCTTAATTGGACAAAAAACACCAAAACTATCCAAATTTGTGTGTTTGCAGGTGTGTCAAAATAGAAATAACATAACGAACTTAATGTTTTTTATTTTTATCCCAGGTGTTGTTTAACGAAAATTAAATTACCTGTCAAAATTACGATTTTTTGAATCATACGAGTATTGTTATTTGATTCTATTTTGCTTATTGTTTCACCAAATCTGCTTTGAAATTAATTTATTTGTAGATGAATAATGAATGGAAGCGCTAACATGTAACATTTCAAAAAGATTAGGAATGGCAAAAGTATTGCAGCAGGGAAAAATAATTATTTGGGACGAATGCACCATGCCACACAAGAAAACATTAGAAACATTCAATCGTACATTACAAGATTTGAGAGGTAATAATCGTCTTTTAGGTGGTGCATTGGTGTTATTTGCTGGTGATTTCCGGCAAACACTTCCGGTTATTTCTCGATCTACTGCTGCAGACGAAGTAAATGCGTAGCTTGTAGATCTATTGATACCATCATGAATCCGGACGAAGCTGTGAACTATCTGATCGAATTTTTAAGTTCATTATGTCTACCAGGTATTCCGCCTTACTATTTACAATTAAATGATGGTATTCCAATTATAATGTTAAGAAGTCTAAATCATCCAAGATTATGCAATGGCTTCAAATTAGTAGTTAAACAATTAATGAATAATGTTATTGAAGCGACAATTTTAACTGGTAATTCGTATTGCTTTTGGCATTACAATTAATAAATCTCAATGTCAAACGCTTGAAGTCTGTGGTATACATTTGGAATATCCAGTTTCCTCTCATGGCCAACTTTATGTTGGTTGTTCACTTGTTGGAAAACCATCCGCTTTATTCATTTATACGACCGACAATGAAAAACCAAAAATATTGCTTATCAAAAAGCATTGGGAACAAGAATATTCAATAAAACACCTTTAAATCAAAAAAAACAATATTTTATTATTGGTTTTCGCCCTGCGAAGCGGGCGGGGTTTTGCTGGTGTAATATAAGGGTGGAGTTATGGAGGTAAGAAATTATAAGGATGCGTCTTGATCCATTTGCTTTTTATTACAGTCCTTGACTTCCTGCTTAAAGATAAAGTACAAAACACTGAAGTACATCTAATATTTTTTGCTGACGATAGCGCTATCATAAGAATTTGACGTATGGGTAGATGTTTTAAAAGTAGTGGGTACCGTATAAGTTCAAAAAGTACTTGTGTTGACCATTTTCTGATCTAGACGTATTTGAATGAAAAAGTACCTCCCAAGTGTGAAAACTTTAAATATCTGGGATCTATGATCAATAGTAAAATAATTATGCGAAGATGACATCAATCATGGAGTAAGTGTAGGGCGAGAAATTTCAGCCAATTGGCTGTAATAATGCCCTTTAGCTGAGGGCATAAATGCTGAATTCTCTACACCCTGTTGTGCTCCCAGCACTCACTTAGAGTTCGCAAAGTTACACAATGTACCAAAAGTACAAAGCTGACGGCAACTGAAATGAAGATGCTTTGCAAGACAGTGGCAGCAACAAAGGTGTATCTTGTTAATACTAAAAATATTCGTGCAAACCTTCACAGCCACAGAGCACCACCAGTTCAGTTAATATTTTCATGTAGAAAGAATAGACACAAATGTCGCTTTCCATTGGACGAAAAGAACCGTCCAGGAGCGTCCAGAAGCTTTCTCAAACCGTTCCATTGGTGCAAAAAGATCGCTTCTCATGATTCTGAGGAGTGACAGCCGCTTCTCGATTTGAAGTGAGAATCGACTCAGAAGCACTAACACATGTTACTCAAATGTCAAAAAGAAAAGTTTCCTCAAGGAATATTTTTTAAGAGCCATAGGTGTTTCACTCACACAAAGGAAATTACGTTAAAATGAATAGAAATAATTGTGGGTGTTCCATTGGTTTTTAAAATGAGTGCTTCCCCAAGTGAAACCAATGGAAAGCGACAAAAGAATGTGATAACTGTATGTCAAGATTTTGTGTAATATTTTGAGTATCTATCATATGACACTTTGTAAATACGCATATTTTACTATCTAAAATCTGGAGGATGTGCTCAATGAGGTAAGAGCCTAGTCCTCAGTGTTAAAATGTAGCTGTTAAAAGTCTTAAAGTGTTACAAGCAAGATATTTGGAAATGTAATTCTACTTCGTATTCAAATATTTTCGAAAGGGTTAGGCTATGACATTTTTAATAATGTTCCCTATTGTTATTAAGCAGTAATAAATTTAAGAAAAAAGTAATAATAAATACAAAGATAACAAGGCAAGTGTTCGGTCTCCTACCGTTCATATGAATGTATACTTATGTAGATCTTATTAAAAAATAAGAGCTAAGCTTTTCCTGTCTGTTCCATAGGATTGAGCGCCTTTCAAAAACTTCAATTGACTTTCGAAAGCAATTGCAAAATAACCCAAATTATACATTCAATGACACCCACTTCCTGATAGTACTACTAGTTGACTACAAAAAGTACGAAAATGCATTGGCCTTCTCTCAAATAATGAAAATTACAATGTCAAACAAAATTGCAAACAATTAATTTTTGATGTTCTTCTATTTCCAGGTATTTGCGTTGTACCAGGCAGTGGATTTAAACAACAGCCTGGCACATATCATTTCCGTACAACAATTCTCCCCCAAACTGAGAAACTAAAGGAAATGCTACAGAAGTTCCAGAAGTTCCATGCTTCCTTTATGGAAAGGTACAAGTAAAAAGCCGATGTTACCTTCTATTTTGATAATTTACGTAATATGAAAGAAAAAAGATCACCTGCATGAAAAATTATATCTGCGTACTTATATTGTAAGCCATAAAATCTGATCATTTATAAAGTCACTCGTTATCAATGTTTACTTTTACTTTTTGTTGAAAATAAATTTGTTTTGTGATAGCATTTGGAAGTTCTATGGAACTTTTGATCATAACGACATTAGCCCGATATTAGTTAATGTTATGTGTGTGAAGCATGTGCTTTGAAACACTCAAGTTTCGATGCACTGCATCAAATAAATTAATTTACTTGAATGTTATGTATTCAACTCAGTTTCGCAAAAAATGGATGTCGTTTTGATTAAATTTAGAATTTTCCTCAATGCATATATCAACCAGTCTTTAGAAAATTGAAAGAAAATTAACTTCCCGTTATACTATGTAAAAAAAAGTTATACAAATCATTGTAAATGTATTAATGTGAAAGTAATGGATGGAATTATGTAAAATTAGATGTGTATAACCTAATTTAATTTAAGTAAAAAAGTCGAAAATTGTACTCTATATTTCGTTTTGGTTTCACCTGTGTACAGTTCTATTGTGTTTTTAATAAAAGGCTGCTAAAAAGGAGAGAGTATTTTTTGAACAAAATACGCAAACCTAGTTAAATATTTTATAAGTAATTTTGGAAAATGTTATGTTAGACAATAACACCAAACTGTTTGGATAAAAGTGTATAAAATATGAATTTGGAAACAACTAACAAATAAAGTTATGCATATACCATTAATACAAAAGTGTCTTTTTTTATTACGTTCTCTGAATTAATAAAACGAACATGAGACACGACTTGGAAGTTTCTGCTATTGGATTTTAAGGAAATGAGCTTTTAACTCAGTAAAAATTAAGGATTACCCCTCTGCAGGGTATCTTAGCTTAAAATTAAAAAAACTTTCACGTATTTGCTACTGAAAACGGTTGCTGAAGAGATTTTGTTAAGCACTCATCCCATGTCAATTCCTTCAAAAATACCAAAAAACAGTTCAATGCGTCAGGACCGCTTATTTTCCATTAGAAGGGCTGTTGTATGTTGTGCTTTTTCTTCATTTCCTTTACGAAGTTACAAGCATCGTTTTTTTATGATTTACAAGCAGTTCAAGGGTAGTCGTTACTTGACTACCCTTATAACGTTGAAAAACACCGTGCGATTGTTAGGAAAAATGAAAAGGCTTTAGAAAGGAGGTGCGGATGTACATTATTTTTAAACTTCTTTGCGTTGTAATGCGTGTGGGAAAATTGAGCCAGGTAAAGCATTCCACATTCGTGTTAGCGGCTAAGATATGAATCTCTGTACTAAACTATGCAACTGAAATTTGGGTTGAAGGAAGAACTAATGCGCATTCCTTGCTTGGCGGGTGATGCTGTTAAATTATTTGAAGGGAGGAATGCAAGTTCACTATATCCAGATCCAGTGTTTGTAAAAATATCGATAAAACAGATAGAGACAATAAACGCTATGACGATTATCGAAAGGATCAATTTATACTGCAATTGAGCTGTCATTTATCAATTTTAATGCTCTATTTTGAAACCTGTCAAGTGTCAAGTAGGTGCAATGATATTTGAAGAGCACTTTTCCAAACATTTGAGACGTATGTAGTAGGCTGTATAAACTATTGCCAGATCAGAGGAGGTAAAAAATTTCCTGTATCGTTTTAAGAATTCTTAGCATCTTACAACATTTTTGGTGACTTTAGATGTGTGATCGTTCCAACGAAGATCGTCGTTTACACACATGGCAAGCACATACAGCTTTTCGGTTTCTTGGATTCAGGTACTATTCATGGATAATAGCAGAGTGTGAAGGTTTAACAACAGAAGACAGAATTGCGATTCGAGGCATTGAATTCCACACGATTGTGGTTAGTCCCATTATGTCAATGTCAGAATGCAATGAACTAGTCATACGCAACCGTTCCAGTTCCACATCCGAAGAGTAGGACCGTGAATTTGGGAACGAATATGAGAAACTGAGAGCAAGTTGGCAGCAAAACAATAGCCGAGTTTTATTGGCAGTTTTTATATTCAGCCATCCCTGTTGTTCACTTCTGTAAGTGAGTTATTTTTGTCCACTTGTAGTGGAGAGGATTCCCCACTCAGATGATTCGACTTTGAACCGATCAATATTCGGGCCAACAGAGACAGCCAAAGCGTCTCCTCTTATTTTTAGTTCAAACAATAATCAGCCAAAAGAGCCCCAAAGGTTTTCAATTGTCTTGATATTAATATTTGCGCAAAATAATATTTATGGATAAGCAAATGAAAAACTTTAGTTACTTTAAAATTAAGTAGGCTTTTTTATTTGTCGGTTGTCCGGTGACGAATCATCTGAGTGGGGAATCCTCTCTTCTACAATTGGCGCCCAACGTGGGGCCTAAATCTGAGTGGGGAATCCTCTCCACTACACACTTACGTTGTTAACTTTAGAGTTGTTGTTTTTCCATGAGCGATGTTTTGCTGAAGTGAATACAAATTCTCACTGAAACACTGCTAATTTAGTTTATTAGAGGTCTCACACAAGATGTAATTTACAGACCCCTGTTCTGATTTTTTTAAATGTTTGCGGTTCTCAATTCCGAATTCGCTTATCATTTTATTAGCGGAATCGAATTCGGTTGGTAAATTTTGTAGAACATTATTTATTGCTAAAAATGAAAAATAATAAACTTATAATAGCTTTAACATGCACTAAAGTAGTAAACAGTTCCAATGAACACAATAATTTAATTTCAAAAACGTTTTTGTGTCATAAAATTAGAAGTTAATACGTTCGGAGATAAGAACACACTTTCTAAATCCGTACGGATTCATTTTCGGTTTTCGTTTTTAATCCGGTCGAAAATCAGAACAGCCATGATAAAGAAAAGAAAGAGGATCGAGACAAAACAGAGGAGTACACCAGCATTTATATAGTGAGTATCAAACTTAAAACCGTCCAATACAACTGCTATTAAAAGGTAGCTACTAATCCAACGAAGACGACACTCGTTGATACCGAGAGCACGCATTTGAAAAAAGAGAGGCTGATGCCAAATTCTATCAAATGCATAAGAAATATCAATTGCACTAATTTTACTTTCACCAAAACAAAGTTAAGAATGGCTCCATTGTACAAAAAGAAATAAAAATAGATTCTAGTTAAAGGAACTTCTTGATCTTAGAATTTTTTTTAAGACCAAACAAAAACTGAATGTTTTCCAATTAGTGGTGTCATTTTAAATGAATGATATCATTACTTGACTTGAAGTAAGGATGACACCATTAATAAAAAAAGGTAGTTTGATTCAACGACTTTAGTTCTTAAAGTTTAGTTTAAAAATGTTGAAAAATTCAAGGCCACCACAGTTACCAAAACTTAGGCACTTTCGTGCCGTACAGAAGCACCGGCCAGTAAATGTGAAACTGGAGGCAGAACTTGAGCCTTTGAAACAAGTTAGTGATTTGAAGAGTCAAAATATCACTCAAGGCCAACTGAAAATATCGCCCCGGTAAACCCATGTTTGTCCAATTCTCGTCGATCTTTGGAATCGGGCATATACCACAGTCGAAATTACACCAAATTTTGAATAAAGATATTTACGTTTTTTAGGCTTTTATAGTAAAGGGGGGAGTAGCGCTGATTCGCCCCATTTATTATTTTTAAAAATCTCACTATCGAAGTGTGGCTTTTCGTTGGTTTTTTTTTTTTTGCTGACGGGTTGATAGTTTTCATTACATGTTTAACATCAGTCAACATGGTCAACAAGAATATCATTATCAGTAATTTTCATCAAGTAACCTTACCATTTTCGTGTCGTTTATCGTTTATTTTAATTTGTCGCCACTGGAAACCGATTAGTTCCGTGCGTTTTTTAAATTACACATTTGCTTCACTGGAATCGATGATTACTAACATCAAACTGCTACCGTTCAAACATCTAAGGCTAATATTAAACTGACAAAGTTGTCATAGTCAACTTCAAGCTTTTGTCCAGAAAACGTCATTGGTTAGTTAATTTAATTTTTAATTCACTTTTCAAAAATCAGTTATCAATATTATAACGCTTACCGTGTAGAGTTTTCTAAAATCTTCTCAAGATCACAACATTTCCAAACTCATTTTTCATTTCGCGTGGAAAACGACTATCTTTTATGGAAACGATCAACTATACGAAATTCTCTTATATCACGCAAGCTGACACTGGTTCATAGCTACTTTATCGCCTAGTGCCAAGGAGAATTTATGACATTGAACGTGTTTGTCTAACCTGCTCAATATTAATGCTAGTGTTTTGTGTGTTCTTCATTGAAATATTGACCTAATATTGCCAAAAAAGGCATGAAAAGGGTTCCAATATGTCTCTGAATATTTTATAAATATATTTTAATAATTACGTACTTACACAGTTATTTTTTTTAGTATAAAAGCAGGAACTCCAATAAATATCCAGTGCCCCTGTTCTGTAACTATCGCCTTGGCGATAAACAGTGGATAATGGAACGAAATTCTATGAATTTAGTAGGATTTCGTTCGATTTTCCACCGTTTATAGCCTGCTTTTAGCGAGGCGATAGTTACAGAACAGGGGCACAGAATTTATAGCTCAGCTGTGGTAAACAGTCTTTTAATAAGAAAAAGGCAAGTCAGCGCTCTTCACATCAGAGCAAAAAATATGAGAAATGTCAGGCGATTTGTAGCAGAGTCCCCTATTTTGTGACTCTCGCATCGACAGCGTCAATCGAGAAACGTTGGAAACCAGAACGATATCTTGATGAACTCGAAGAATGTTTATCCAGTTTTCATATTGTACCGCCAGATTTTATCTAAGTGATAATTACAGAACATGGGTGCAGTGCTCCTGTTCGGTAAATATCACATCGATAACATCGATCGAGAAACAGTGAGAACCGGAACGAAATCCTACTAAATTCATTGAATTTCGTGCCATTTTCCACCGTCTATCACCGTCTTTTATCGAGACGATAATTGCAGAACAGGGGCACAGGTTACAGATACTTGGCGCACAAAGTGAGATCTGGTAATCCAGGATTCTTATTATGGCAGCTTTTTTGGTTTTTTTTACGAACATCCGGTCAACCGAGCAATAGAAGCTTCATTCATTTAGGTCTGAGTGCTCCAGTAAATATTTCAAAAGTCTTAGACAACAAAAAAGGAGTTTTATGTAAAGGAACACTGAATTTGTAACTTGGGAGTTAGAAGTACGATTCTCAAAAACATCCATTTACATTTACAACTGCAACGAAAAGCGCTTTCTTACTAAGCCCTTTAGAATTTTCAAAATATTGTAGGTCCGTTTTTTAAAAGTTATGCTCAAAAGAAATGCTTCAGATCCCGGCTTTCTTCGAGCATAATGGGCCCGTCTATTAAGATTCCTGTGTTACGCCATTTTGTTTTCTAGGTACATGAAGTATCTATAATGCAATCCATTTAAGCAAATCCACCAGTTCAGTACTTCGACTTTCCAACTCGCAACAATACCACTCAGTCTAACTGGCGCTGGTGTAATGGTATAGGTACTGCCATTATTACTTACAATATTGCTTTGGGATGCCCATTGCGAGATGACTAGCGTTTCTGCCTGTTACGTGTTTTTCCACGGGTATCATCTTTCGCGAGGAACTGACAATTTCTCCGATACTAATTTTATGCCATAAAAAGCGCTTTCTTGATACGCTGCTCGTAATCGGCACGAAATTGGAAGTCGCTTTCATTCCCTCACAATCACAAGGTATAGTTGAAAAGAATGCACTAGGCCTAGGGGATCCCCACTCTGCTGCTCCAACCTTTTTACTTACTTAGATTTTGCTTTATAGTTGCCATATTTTTTTAATTTTATCTCCAGTCGTGTTAGCTACGCTTGTGGAAAAATTTAGAGATGTAACGGGTTTCTCTAGAATCACTATTGGTTCTTAAGTCAACTCTTACGACAAGCGAGAAAGCGGTGGTTCTGCAGTGATACTTGAAAACTTCACTTCATAATTTACTGACGTCTTTGGTTACCTGGGGGTCAATTCCCGATCTGTGAAGCTGTGAAGTGAAAAAAAAAATATCATTTCAGTTTTCATACAGTTTTTTCATTTTATCACTTCACGAACCCACTCTAAGCGATTCCGGATCTAAAAAGTACTAAAACGTTCTAAATGATAAATTCTGACAGTTTTCTCTCATTTTCTCTCTCATTTCAATTGGATTCCAATTGGATTTTTCATCGTTTGAGTTTTGCGGCCATTTTTCATAATTGAATTTTTCACCGACTCATACGGCAATGAAATGAAATTTATCATATGAAAAAAAATTGACATTTGAGGTTGGATTTTCACTAATCGAGAATCGAATTTTCGGTGAAGCTGTGATAAATGTTTTCACTTCACAGCTTCACAGATCGGGAATTGACCCCCTGCTCGAAGGGAATATATCGAATAGTTAGTTAGGTATACATATCAATTATTCTTTGCATCAAGCAAAAATCGCACATCCCGGAAGATCACAGATAATTAAGAGATTCTGAAAATTTTTCTAAAAATTTTCAAACCTCTACCTTTGTAACGTTATTTCCGACAACCCCTCGGAAAAAAGTACATCCGCTTGGACAGCAGAACTTTTTACAAAATCATCTAAAGTGAACGAAAAAAACTTGTCTAATAGGCGGGTTAAGCTGTTAACGCTAAGCTGTTAAAGCTATTCTATTCTTTTTTAGAGATACAGTAAAACCCGCTTAAGAGAAACCCGCTTAAGAGAAAAACCCGCTTATCTGAAAGAATTTTTTCATCCCCGAGTATTTGTAGACCAATTACCTATTAAATACTCCGCTTAAGTGAAACTCGCTTAATAGGGCCCCTACACTACTCAAACCGTTTGCGCAAACATATGTATTTTGTTTTTGTAAAAATGTTTGTGCAAACTGTTTGAGTAGTGTGTAGCGATGTTGAGTGTTTGCGCAAACCGTTTGAACAAATTCTAAAAATTTTGAATTTTCCGTGTTTGCACAAACATGTTTGAGTAGTGTGTGGTGAATTTTGCTCAAACACGTGTCAATTTTCAAGGAGTAAAGATGAATAAACAAGTGGAACTAATTTTTTGGACGGAATTTATCGAATTATATAAAAGTTTACCGGTGTTGTGGTGCGTTAAAAGCAAAAATTATTGTAATCGGGTAATTAATTAAAGCAACACATGCGAAATCGCTCATTGCTCCGTTGGTCTTATTGATATGAAAAACATCAAACAACTAATATCTCTCAAACATGTTTGAGTAGTGTGTGGCGAAACTATGTTTACACAAACACACGTTTGTGCAAACGTGTTTGCGTAGTGTAGGGGCCCTATAAGTGAAAAACCCGGATACCTGAATAATATTTTCAGTTAAATTTTATATTTTTCATTGAAAAAAACTCTCTTAAATGAAAAAAAAAATTTATCGAACAAAACA
The DNA here is from genome assembly GCA_949752695.1 of Melanostoma scalare. Lineage (NCBI taxonomy): Eukaryota > Metazoa > Arthropoda > Insecta > Diptera > Syrphidae > Melanostoma > Melanostoma scalare. Next base: position 68,269,726 of record OX456985.1, read on the forward strand.
ATTTGAGCCAGCAAATGGATGGTTAGATCAGTGGAAAAAACGTGAAAATAATCATTTTAAGAAGATTTGTGGTGAAAATAATTCTGCTGACACAGTTGCTGCTAACCATTGGCTGGAAAATTTTTTGCCAAACATTCGTCAAAGTTACAACCCAGATGACATGCATAATGCTGATGAATCCGGGATAATGTTTAAGGCTCTACCGACGCGACGGCCTCATTGGTAAATAGATGTGAAAACCTTCAGGAAAGAAGTTACCAAAGGACCGTATCACTGTCCTTTTCATTTTCAATTCGATTGGAAGAGACAAAATTATTTTTTGTATTGGTGTGTAGACTAAGATTAAACACATTTTGTTTTTCTTTTGCTAATAACTTTTCTTCTAAATATGTACAAACATAGGCAAATCTCATAATCCAAGATGCTTTAAAAACAGCACAATTCCCGTTAAATATTATGCCAACACCAAAGCTTGGACGAAAAGTAAAATTTGGACGATGATCATTCAAGATTTGGACAAAACATTTAAAGAAAAGGAAAAAAAGGTTTTGCTGATTGTGGACAATGCATCTTGCCACAAATTTGATCGTGATGCAATTAATTTGGAAAATATTAAAATTGAATTTTTACCCCCGAATGCCACCTCTGTCATGCAACCTTTGGATCAGGGAATTATACACTGCTTTAAGGCCCATTACAGAAGATGTATTACAAAGAAGCAACTTCTTCATTTGGATAATGGAAAGTTCTTATGGATTTTTCCAAAAAAAATTAGTTTACTGCGTTAAAAATGATAAAAAGGGCCTGGTGGATGGTTAGCCCATTGACCATAAAGAACTGTTTCCGGAAAGCTGGTTTGGCTTTTAATACAGACGAAAACTTAGAAGAAGTTGAACCAGACGACGAAGAAGAAGAAACTAATTTTCCAACAGCAATAAGAGAAGAAATCGATTAGTAAATATAGATCAAGATCTTCCTTGTTTTCGTGATATGACGGACGAAGACATTATTAATGAAGCATAGCACTACTATTCGAAGAGCTTGATGCTAACAGATCTGTATCTGACAATGATTCAGATGTGGAAGTTATGGGAATTCAGAAACCAACAATCAAAGAAGCTTTTAAATCTCAATGTTTTTAAGCAGTTTTCTTATGGGGATAATGAACTAGATCTAATCTTAGATGAAATTGAATATAAAATGATGAATTGCCATTTTCAGATTTTGTCACAAACGAAAATTAATGACTTTTTGAAAAAAAGTAAGATTATTTTTGTCTTCATAAAACGTACCGTATTCAAAAATATGAATATATGAATATTTGAAACCTGAAGCCAAACTTGGGAGTGGAATCTTTTTGTTTTGCCCAATGTGCCTACGAATTAACCTACAAAAACTCAAATGCGATTTAATTTGATTTATGTAAACTTTTAAATCCGCTTAAGTGAAATATTTTTTACTTATCAGGACTCCGCTTAAGTGAAATTTTTTTCCCTTAACCGGGGTTCGGTTAAGTGAAAAGCCCGCTTAAGTGAAAGAAAAACCGTGACAATTCGCCTTTTCTCTTAAGCGGGTTTCACTGTATTGTAGAATCTAATAAAATAATAAAAAAATAAATCGATTTTTTAAATTAATTTTTATTTAATCTCTTAAAGTGGCTACGCAGTCATGGAGCTTTTAAGAATATGGGGTTCGTAGCGGCAACACGTAGCCTTGCACGTTTCGAAATTAGCACATTAATTATCAGAGTTTTCAAATAAAAATATCATTTTTGTCAGCATTTTGGTAGTATTTTCGTTGATAGCTCATAGTCTACACAAAAAAGATGTTTATATAAATATAATTATATATTAAAATAAAATGTTACGTAGTATCAGATGTTAACCCCGCCACCCCTGTCAGGTAATTGTTTGCATGATGAACTAATTTTCAATGAAACATGCACGAATCCATACTTGAATCTAACACGTTAGTTACTGAGAACCTTTTTGACTTGGTTGTTGTGTTCTTGATTAAGCTTTCAAAGTTAGTCTTATAAGTGAATCAAATATATAAGGCAGTTTGGAGTATTATTTGTTATTAGTTTACTCTCTGCAACGACGTGCTTTTAAAAATGTCATCGTGTTGCACCAAAATACTGAATATTAAAAATATTAATCCGAATTTGAATAAAATTGATTATAAACTTCTCGGTCCGCTTTATATTCGATGCAATGAAATCCAAAAGGAGCTTGAGGAGGTAAGCCTTTGCCAACTAGTAGTAGAGTGGTTGTTAGGTCGCAGACGATAAGAGAAAAACGATAGGCCTATTCTCGGAAATCCTTAGAAACAACTCCGATTTTGATGGCTCCACAAGAAAAGCCCAATAATTTATAAAATCCAATTTTTTGGTTTCATAAGCTAAAATTCTGATTTAAATCGAGGAAGTAGGGTTACAGAAAAACTTTCGTTTTCTACATTAGCGTAATAGTAAAAAACGAAAGCAATTGCGTGTATTATATTCAATTGATAGGTTTGTAGTTCAATTTAAAAGTGTCATTTAAAAAAAGATGATTGATGAGCTGAACTCACATGCTGTCACTTAAATTCTTCGACATCAAAAGACTTCGGAAATGTGTTTTCTGATTCAAATCTTCCTTTTACTTTTTACTTTTCGTACGCTTCTACTTTAATTAAAACTAGCTGAGCTACCCGAGCAACGGGGTCCGTAGTTTCTAAGTTTCCGTTTCCAATCCTTTTCCTTTTGGAATGTGGGATTCAAACTTAACATAATTAGAAATAAAAAAACATCCACTCAAAGATCAGGGGCCGAATCACCGCACACGTGATCGAGTAATACGTGACTGAATTATGTGTTTTTGACATTACTTGTCGCGTTATCGAGCACTTAAGTGCCGCAATTTGACGTTCTTATATCAGTAATTTATTGAAGTCGATAAATGAACAACAGACCGATGTTGTGTTATAGCGCAAATATTGAAAAAAAAATTGGTCATTCGATCCCAGTTCTTTTTTTTTTCAATTTTTTTGTTCTTTGCCAGGGAAAGAAAAAGCCATTTACAGAAGTATTTCGCTTAAACATCGGAGATTCACATGCTATGGGGCAAAAGCCAATCACTTATATCAGGCAGGTGAGTTTTTATTTTTATATTTCGCATTTACTATTGTTTTTACACTCTTCAGATGTTGGCACTTTGCTTTGATACCTCCCTCTTCAATGATACTTCAATTCCAAATGAAGTTAAAGAACGTGTCAGAGTTTTCCTAGGAAACTGCCCTGGAGGAGCTCCAAGTGCCTACACTGACGAGGTTGGTATTGAGGTTGTTCGACGTCAAGTTGCAGACTTCATCACTCAACGTGATGGATTCAACTGCGATTGGGAAAATGTGTTCCTTTCATCTGGAGTCACCAACTCAGCCCAAAATATCCTCTCGTTGTTAGAGTAAAACACAGCACTCAAAACATTATCAATGCAAAAGTAACATTCAAATTTCAATTCTAGTTGTAAAATTAATGGCAAGAACCCAGGAGTTATGATACCGATCCCCCATTACCCCTTGTACTCTGCTACCTTGGCTAGACTCGGTATGACACAAATCTCTTATTACCTTGATGAGGAAACCAATTGGAGTTTGGATATCAAAGAGCTGCAGAGTAAAGTCGATGAAGCACGTAAAACGAGTGCACCACGGGCTTTAGTTGTAATAAATCCTGGCAATCCCACCGGCCAAGTGTTAACCCGTGAGAACATTGAAAGCATTATTAGGTTCGCCTTCAAGGAAAAGTTGGTTGTGGTTGCCGATGAGGCTTATCAACAAAATATTTATGACAAGAACTTTAAGTTCCATTCATTTAAGAAGGTCATGATGGAAATGGGTGCTCCGTACAATGAAATAGAGTTGGCCAGTTTCATGTCGATTTCGAAAGGCTTCATTGGTGAATGCGGCTTTCGAGGTGGGTACATGGAACTGGTAAATTTTGACCCACAGATAAGACCTTTTTTAGTGAAAGGAATAACTCCTGAAGGAAATCCCTCAAATGCAGCTCAGTTAGTGGTTAGCGCAATGGTATGAGCAAAGCAATACATCGATCAAAGTTTAACGTTTTTGTAACAACAGGTAACTCCGCCGAGAGAAAATGAATCGATGTATGATTTGTTCATTCAAGAGCGCAGTGTTATTATTGAAGAGCTTTCAAAGAAGGCTATGCTTGTGCACGAGACTTTGAATGACATTGAAGGTATGAGCTGTAATGCTATCCAAGGAGCTGTGTATGCCTTTCCACAGATCAAGATTCCAAAGAAAGCGATTGAAGCAGCGAAAACAAAAAATACTACAGCAGACGAGCTGTATGCCATGGAGCTTCTAGAGGAAACAGGTTCGTTAACTTTATTTACCAAAATAGATCTTTTTCCGATACTGAGGAGCAAGTTTATCTGGAACTAATCCAGCGAATTCAATTTTATTTTATCTTTCATTTAAATAAAAGAAAATTATTATTTATGTTTTTAGGCATTTGCATTGCACCTGGAAGTGCATTTTATCAAAAGCCTGGCACGCATCACTTCCGGATAACCATTCTTCCAAAGATCAACAAGTTTATCAAGATATTAGACCAATTAAAAAAATTTCATGCTTCTTTCTTAAGGAAATACAAATAAAAAATGTGATTGAAATAAAGACCAGCATTGAATAACAAAATGTTTCTCTGTTATTGGTGGTAGTGGCACAAGTGTGAATTGTTGGCTGTGAACGGCTAAATTAAAATTATAAACGAACTCCTACATATCCAGCCCTTAAGATTTAAAAGTTCGAAGCTCACTTTAAGTAATGGTGGTATGCTTCTATATATTGTAATGAACATCCAATAGAAGGCGTTGGTTGCGCGCAAAGATATATTTGAGGAGTATACCCGAAGGAGACAGTGTGTGGATCAACAGTTCCACCCATATGATAATTGGGAAGAGCTTTCCTATAAACTGTTTTTAACTGCTGGAATGTTCTCCCGTATGCTTTTCTATAAACTGTTATAAATTGCTAGAATATTCCAGTGCTTTCCTATAAGCTGCTAGAATATTCTCATATTCGGCAAGCTTTCCTATATAAAGAACTGCTGGCATAAGTAGAGTAAATTTTCAGGCGCAGGGACATAAGTCCCCGGGACATAAGTCCCAACTTTTATTTTTGGGACTTATGTCCCATCTAAGTGAGACATAAGTCCCAACTTCGATTTGGGAGTTATGTCCCACGCCATCGGGACATAAGTGCCAACTTTTTTCCGTTGAAGATGGGACATAAGTCCCAACTTTTCAGGAATAGAGCTTAGTAAATCGTTGTACATTTCTACTAGGCAACCAAACAATTTTTGCTTGCCATAAAGTTGTTGGTCCTTGACACCTTTCTCTCAAGTGATTTTAGGTAATGGAACCAATAACCTCTAGATAATCTCAGAATCGTTATATACTCTTTGAATACCGATTCGAAGGCTCTGTTCGAAATATTATATTCCATCCAGCGGGCGATGGAAAATGTTTACTTTAATTATAGCTGAGGTATTTGCACATATAGTTCCTCCGACTTTCTACTCATAAGAAAGTAGAGATATGGTTTTCCGGAATGAGGAGATAATATTTTACTTGTAGAAGCTAGTAAAAATTTTTTAATTTAAAAAAGAAACTTAAAAAATTAGAATTTTTGAGTATTTGAGAAAATAAAATTAAAAAATCGCGCGATTTTTTAATTTTATTTTCTCAAATACTCAAAAATTCTAATTTTTTAAGTTTCTTTTTTAAATTAAAAAATTTTTACTAGCTTCTACAAGTAAAATATTATCTCCTCATTCCGGAAAACCATATCTCTACTTTCTTATGAGTAGAAAGACGGAGGAACTATATGTGCAAATACCTCAGCTATAATTAAAGTAAACATTTTCCATCGCCCGCTGCCCTTATAACATATTTCAAACAGAGCCTTCGAAACGGAAATCAAAATTTTTTAAGTTTCTTTTTTAAACTAAAAATTTTTTACTAAATTCTAAAAGTAAAATAACATCTCCTAATTCCGGAAAACCATATCTCTACTTTCTAATGAGTAGTAAGTTTGCTTTTTGAAAAAAGAAGCTTCAAGAATTTGAGAAAAACACAGACAATTTTTCAGAAGGGCTTCTGAAAAAATTTCTTAGCTTGTAAAAAGTATATTCGGAGGGACAAAAGTCCCAAATTTTATTTTTGGGACTTATGTCCCATCTAAGTGAGACATAACTCCCAAATGGAAGTTGGGACTTATGTCTCACTTAGATGGGACATAAGTCCCAAAAATAAAATTTGGGACTTATGTCCCGGGGACTTATGTCCCTGCGCCAAATTTTCATTGGATTAATGTGGTTATAAATTGAATTACATATCGGTATAATTTATAGGAGGATAAGTAAAAGCAAAGTTTTATTTTGAACTCAGCGAACGTTGAAATATAGACGTTGCTGGTGCAGCCAGTATGCCAGTTATTATTAGCCGCGTTTTATTGGGAATTTTCTATATTCAGTTATGTTCATTTAGAATAAAACGATTTTTTGGTTTATATTCATTTAGCACGTCACTTTCAATTTTCACTTTCAAAGTTGGTACCCTTTGCACTTGTTCTAAGGATAAGAACCATTAAAAATTTGCATTCAGAAGGATATAAATGCATACCTTTTATTTTCCATTTCTATTTTTCTCTATTTAATTCTCGATTCTCAATTTATTTGCCGCATTTCAACTTTTTACTTTCGATGTAAACAAAACAAATGTCACTTTAATTTTTTTTCGCAATGGCTGTGTTCAATTAGATTCATTTTGTGACTCAAGTTTTTGGTTGCCTTGGTTCTGATGTTCTTATGTGTTCTGTCTGATGTTCTTTTTTTCTGACCGATTGCGAAACTTTCCTTGTGTGTGCGTGTGTGTGTGTTAGTAACTGCGTGTCTATTTATGTCCCCACCAAGTCACCATCTGACTCTTCTATTAGCTATTAGGTGTGTTTCTTTACTGAAAATTCGCACGAAATGCACCGAAATTCGGCGAAAGTCAGTCTAATCCCGTTCCAATTTTTCGTAGCAGTGCACAAAAAAGAGAGTGCTCTCGAGAGAATAAAAAAATTTCCCCACCATGCGAATTTCCGCCACCAAAATTTCTGTGGACAGAAATCGTGCACAGCCAAAACAAATACCACAACTGTCAAACAGACGTTTTTCCAAGCGTTGCGTTGCTGCGAATGTTTTGTTCAAGGCGTTTCTTTACTTTTAAGACAAATACGCTCTTTCAGAGAGTTTCTGAAAAAATTTTACAACCATTCCTTAAAAAAAAAATTTCTGTGCACAAAAAGTAAAGAAACAGACTTATTCAATCTGTTGTCGAAAATCAGAAAATATGAACGAACACAACCCAAAGACTGCCAACCTCTGGGTGCCAAAAAAGAAATTTAACCAACCATCCCTGTTGTGCAGTTAGCTAACTGCGATATTTATGTTCATTTAGGCTATTGACATAAGGAGTTGTTGTTTTTCCATGAGCGATGTTTTACTGAAATGAACATAACTTCACATAGAATTTCGATAAAACGCGCCTATTGTGAAGTTATGGTGTAAAGATTGGACTAGTAAGAGATAAATTGTGGTACAATTATTGTGTGGTTATAAAATGAATTTTATAACGAATAGAAGAGTCACACCAGTGCAATTATCGTACGACTATGCAGGACGACTTTTATGAATTCATGCTGTCCCGTCAAGGTTGGTAAAAAACTCACCCAAACTTTTGATGAAGACGATACACTATCATGCGATTGCTTTATCATCACACTTGAAAAGGTTAGAAAAAACTGAAACGTCAACATTAGAGGTATAAAGTTCCAAAAGTTTCTGCAGTTGATCGCTTACGCAGACAATAGTTTCCTTCGTTGAACCTTACTCAGTGTTGACCCAGGTTTCCTTGACAACCCTATAAGTTAAAAGAAAATCCTGGGCTTTCAGTTCTCAAAAAACGCAAAACCACAAAATCACCACACATTCTTTCCACTTGAAGCAAAGTGTATGCCACTTGACAGCCCTGTTCGTTACTTGAGCTCACCCCAGCAAAAACAGGGCTCAAAATGCACTCAATTTGATATTCAGGGTGAGCTGATGCTTTTCAAAAAACGACCACAGAAGAAAATATCGTAATCTCATAGGTGATTTTGGGAGCATTCAAACTGAAGCTTCCTTCTGGGTTTGATGTCTAATGAGGGTAAAACGAAGTACACGCTATCATCAAACAAGATCAGACAGGTTAGGTTAGATTGAAATGGTTGTCAGGAAAACAACTGACACACTTAGACCAGTATTAGGTCCATTGTGATACCATAAGAATTAAGTGAGGAAGAACCCCACTTAATAAAACCATTTGGAGCTTTTTATGAAGCGAAAGAGATGCATATCTGTGTTCGCCAGATCGTTTAGATCATCGAGGAAATATTTTCCAAGATGCCGTTTTCTTTTAATGGAGAGTGCAGGACATGAGCAGAGGAGGTGTGGAATAGTTTCTTCCTCCTCCTCATCTAAGCAACTTCTACAGAAGTCATTTGAGGGAACACCAAGTCCTATGGCGTGTCTGCCTATCAGACAATGTCCGGTAATGACATTGATTACGGGGCTAAAGTGCAATCTGGTTATGGATAGCAAATGTCTTGTGCGTTTTGAATCAAGTCCTGGCCATAGCTGTTTTGTTGCCACACACGTGGTGATACTGTTCTTACTTAGGTGGGCATTACAGTTCGGGGTGAACCTGGGCCTCAACCAACATCCTTCTATAACGATTTCGATCTCGGGCGAGCTCTCTCCAGTTTCGCACTCCAAGTCGGTTGAGGTCTTCATCCACTTGATTGCGCCACCTAAGACGAGGTCTTCCCCTTCCGCGATTTCCCTGCAATGTGCTTTCGAACACCCGACGAGCCGGAGCGTTTGGGTCCATCCGCTCTACATGGCCCAACCATCGTAGCCTCGCGATGCGTACTCTTCTGGCTATGCCCATGTCGCGGTACAGCTCATACAGCTCGTTGTTGTATCTTCTTCTCCACACATTGTCTTCGCATACGGGACCAAAGATCATTCGGAGAATTTTTCTTTCGAAACGACCAAGAGTTTCCTCATCCGCTTTCGATAAGGTCCATGCTTCCGCGCCGTACAGCAGGACTGGGATGATTAAGGTCTTATACAAGGTCACCTTGGTTTTTCTAGAGAGGGTTTTGTTTCTCAATTGCCTTCTTAACCCAAAGAAGCAACGGTTGGCAAGAGTTATTCTCCGTTTGATCTCCGCACTGATGTTGTTGTCCGTGTCTACAGCGGATCCTAGGTAGACGAAGTCCTGTACTACCTCGAAGTTATGTCTGTCTATTGTGACGTTTTGTCCAATTCGTCGATGTTCTGTGTCCTTGTTTGATGACAGCATATACTTCGTTTTGCCCTCATTAACCATCAAACCCATTTTTGCCGCTTCTGTTTCAATACTCGCAAAAGCACCTATGACATCACGCTTTTTTCTTCCCATTACGTCAATATCGTCTGCATAGGCGAGTAATTGTACAGACTTTTGAAAGATTGTTCCTCTGGTGTTGACGTTGGAGTTTATTACAATCTGTTCAAGTATGATGTTGAAGAAATCGCATGACAGTTTGTCGCCTTGCCTAAAGCCTTTTTCGACATCAAAGGTCTCGGTGAGTTCTTTTCCGACCTTGACGGAGCAGCGTGAATTCTCCAAAGTCATCCTGCATAGTCGTACGAGCTTTGCAGGGATGCCGAAACTAGACATGGCTCTGTACAGCTCGTCTCTGTAAATACTGTCATACGCGGCCTTGAAATCGATAAAGAGGTGGTGAATATCGATATTATGTTCTCGGGTTTTTTCCAAGATCTGCCGTAATGTGAAAATTTGGTCTATTGTGGACTTCTCTGGTCTAAAACCACATTGATAAGGACCTATCAAGTTGTTGACGTGGGGTTTCAGACGTTCACATATTACAGCAGACAAGATCTTATAAGCGACGTTAAGGAGGCTTATCCCTCTGTAATTGGCGCAATTGTGAGGGTCTCCCTTCTTTAGGATCGGGCATACGATACTGAGGTTCCATTCATCGGGCATGCTTTCTTTCGACCATATCATGCAGATCAGCTGGTGCATGCTCCTATCCAACTGATCTCCAGCTGCCTTGAAAAGTTCGGCATCAAGGCCATCTGCACCTGCAGTCTTATTTGATTTAAGTTTGCATATGGCAAGCTTAACCTCTTCTAGGTCGGGAGGACGGCATTCTTGATCATCGTCCAAGCTGAATGGGGCAATCTGCCTGACAGCGGAATTTGTGTCTTCATCGCCGTTAAGCAGTCTGCAGAAATGATCTTTCCAGATCCTCAGTAGCGACTGTGACTCTATAACTATGTTTCCCTGCTGGTCTTTACAGGCTTGAGTTCGGGGTTTGCCACCCTAACAGGATCTTTTTACATTTTGGTAAAACTTCCGAATCTCGTTCCTGTCATGGCACCTCTCTATTTCCTCAAACGAGCGCTTCTCATGATGCTTCTTTTTCTTTTTGAGAAGTCGGTGTTCTTCCCTTCTTCTCTCCTTGTAAATACTGTGATACTGTTCCACCAATGATTTGTTCTATCCATTGCCTCTTGCTTTAGCATAAGTTTACATGTAACGATTGATATACCGATATTCAACCTGCTGGTTGATATCGGTAGAACGGTTCCTTTTCTGGCGAATTCATCGGCCTTACAGTTGCCCGCGATATCTCTGTGCCCCGGCACCCAAAAAGGTGAATATTGAACTGTTCAGCCATCTCCCTAAGAGACAGGCGACAGTTAAGGGCGGTTACTGAGTTCGTGGAAACGGTGCAGTGATTTGAGGGCTGCCTGACTGTCTGAGAAAATCCGGATATTCGCTGACGATATCACGTTTTCTTTTAGCCATAATAGGACCTCTTTGATCGCCAGATTTTCCGCTTGGAACACGCTACAGTGGTTTGGGAGGCGGAATGAGAGACTTACGTTAAGTCGTTTTGAGTACACCCCGCAGCCAACCCCTTCCTCGGTTTTTGACCCATCTGTATAGAAATGAATTGAATCATCTCTCAAAAATTCTTCGTCCTCCCAGGTCGTTCTCGTTGGGATTGAGACATGGAACTTATTATCAAAAACCAATTGGGGGATGGTGTAGTCAGAGTGGCAAGGGATTGATCTGAATAAATTCAGGATTGTGGCATGACCGATGTTGTTATCGGCCCATTGGGAGATAGCTCTGATACGAGTGGCCGTACTTGCGGCCATTTGTTTACTGAAGATATCTAGTGGTATGAGATTAAGGAGTATATTTAGGGCAGCTGAGGGTGTTGATCTCAGTGCTTATACACAAACAGGCTGTTCGTTGGACTTTGCTCAGATTATCGCAGTAGGTTCTTTTATCAAGAGCGGTCCACCATACCACTACTCCGTATGTGAGTATTGGTCTGATGACCGCGGTGTAGAGCCAGTGGGTGATTTGGGGGGAGAAGCCCCATTTAGTGCCAATGGCTTTTTTGCAGGAAAACAGGGCTACGGTTGATTTCCTGATTCTTTCCTCTATATTGGCTTTCCAGTTTAGTTTTTTGTCTAGGATAATACCTAGATATCTAGCTTCGTTGGAGAGTTGAAGTCGGATCCATTTATTGATGGAGTTGTTAGTTGAGGAATTTTGTATTTCCTGGTGAAGAGAACGAGTTCGGTTTTCTGAGGGTTGACCCCTAGATCACTTTTTCTCGCCCATTTTACTAGTTTGTTTAGAGCGGTTTGCATCAGATCCATAAGGACGTGAGCATATTTGCCGGATACCGCAATGGAGACGTCATCTGCATATGCAATCACTTTGAATCCCTCAGCTTCTAGGTCAACTAGAAGTTCATTGAGATTAGACAACATCGACGAATTTGACAAAACGTAAGAAAGATAGTTTTAATAGTATCCCTATTCACAGTGAAAGAATTATTCATTACCTTTATTCTTCTCTAAATGATGACGTTTCATCCGATCCGAATGTAATTCCACCTATTGTTTTAAAAAGGTGTTCATCACGTTTAGCCTTTCCTCTCGAATACCTCTTAAAGCTTTCTTTAAAGTCTGGAAAATTTTCTAGTATGTGGAAGAAGTCTTTAACTACCCCTGTTTTTAAGAAAGGTGAAAAAACAGATATAAAAAACTACAGATCAATTGCAAAGCTTTCATGTATTCCTAAGCTGTTTGAACAAGTAGTCTGCGAAAGATTTTCCTTCTTTGGAAGGAATAAAATCTGTAATCAGCAATTCATGCGGAGAAGATCGCCGGCTACTAATCTTCTCTCATTTTACAATAAATTCTCTAATGCACTTGAAAAGGGGTATGAATTAAACTGCATTTACACTGACTTCTCTAAGGCCTTCAACCAACTTTCTCATAATGTTATATAATATAAGCTTAAAGCATTTGGATTTCCACCAGTGCTTATTGTTTGGATAAGTTCAAACTTATAAAATTAATCATATCAAGTCAAATTTCGTATCGTCTTGTCAAATTCTTTCAATAGTCTTTCTGGTGTGCCACAAGGGAGTCACCTTGGTCCTTTGCTTTTAATTATTGAAATAAATGACGTGTTTTTTTGTGTTTCATACAGCGAAGTTCTAATTTTTACTGACGGCATGAAGATTTTTAAATCTATTGAAAATACGTCAGATCGCAATTTATTACAAAAAGGTATCGACAGTTTTGTTACGTGGTGTTCTGAAAAAGCGTCTTAGTTTGAACCTTTCAATATCTCAGCAATCATTATCTCAAGTTTCGAATTTCCATGGCCTTGGTGTTCTTTTTAGTTTAAACTTCAAATTCAATTGACAATCAACTTCATTACAAGCAAAGCAAATTCAATGCTTGGGTTTATTAAAAGACTGGGAAAAGAATTTAACGACCCCTGTGTTACTCTACAACTGCCATGTTCGTCCCCATCTCAAGTATGCTTGTCAGGTTTGGTAACCTCTATATGAGGTTCATAAATCTCGTATTGAGGCAGTACAACACAGATTCATATGTTTTGCCCTGTGAGGTTTATTCTCCTCCCCCCCCCCCCCCCCCCCCCCTTCATTTATTTCATTTATTTAGGCTTCATTTATCGCGGAGGATCTCACCAACTACGTAATCTAGAGTATTTACATTGCGATACCACTATGGCATACATGAGCCGATAGCTATCATTAGTAGGTTATTAAACTCTAACCCTTTTATTTCAGATTTTAGCCTTAGTAAAAGCAGTTTAAAATTAGATCTCAAAACCAGTTCTCTACAAGCATGATTTGTGTTCTGAATTTAATTATTTGTTTTTTAATTCACTATTTATTCAGTAGCAGTATACCTACACATTTTTTTTTTTTTTTGACTATTTACATTTTTTTTTAGAGATTTAGGATATTCAATTATTCCTTTACAGCTATAATATATAATATGTATAACAATAATTTTATAAAAAGATATTTTACATTTTAAGGGAAAGCTACAAACAAAAACCCTTATACAACACTTAAAACAACTATTGCAACAATCCCTTACCAACAATTTTTTGCATTTTTGTTATTTTGTTTACCTTGGTATAACATTTAAAGTAGAAAGCTTTTTAACAAGTTGATTTTCGGATAAGAAACTATTTACATCAAATTTTTGTTTAGAAATATCAATGAGATTATCCAAAAAGTCGATATTGGCTAGTTCATGAAGTCTCCGGGTTGAGTGATAACGTGGTAAATTAAGCATTCTATTCTTGCACCTTTGTAAATTGAATCTATGCGACTTAGCGCAATCATACCAAACAGGAACACCGTACAAGAGGATAGCTTGAAATATGGTTTTGAACATTATAAGTTTATTATCTTTGCTGAGTTCAGAGTTTCTACAGATAAAAGGGTAAAGGATTCTAATATACATATTGTTTTTATCGAGTGTAGTGGAAATATGCTTATGAAAGTTCCACTTTTTGTCTATCATTATGCCGAGATATCTACAATGCTCGGACCACTCGATGTTGACAGAGTCCATTTGAACATTTCCCGGTAAGAAACATGCTTTTCTTCGTCGTGTAAACCAGATTACCTGAGTTTTCTCTGGATTAATTTTGATTTTCCACTTGTAAAAATAATCTTCCAGTTTAGTGAGGGATAGTTGCAGTTTTTGGTAGACATCCAAAAAGAAGATCCCAGAAGAATAAACAGCAGTATCGTCGGCAAACATAGCTATATTAACGTCTTCTCCAAGAGAAGGAAGGTCAGACACAAAAATATTAAAGAGGATGGGTTCAAGTACTGAACCTTACACCATGTTCAATTAATTGAAGAGCAGATTTCGCATTTTGAACTTTCACTACAAATTTTCTGTCCCTTAAAAAGCTTTGGATCATTTTGATTACTGGGATTGAAAATTGGAACTTATACTTCTTGTGAACCAAAGCATTGTGCCACACAGTGTCAAATGCTTTGGCAAATAGCATTACTTAACCAGTTAAGTTAGATTTAATTATTAGTTAATTGTAAGCTTATTTCACTTTTTTATGTCATACTTTCAATTTTGATTTTTTTTTTTCCATGTACGTAATTTTTGTCAAATGTTATGTCCTTGTTCGAATACGTTCTTTTGTACTTGTGTTGGCATTTTTTTACTAACCACTAGCACTTGCAATAATGATGAAGAGCGTAAAAAGTGCTCTAAGCTCAGTACTGCTTAAGGGCTCTCTCGCACCTGGAGGGTAGGTTAGGTTAGGTGGAAGTGGCTGTCAGTCAATGAGTACATTGCCTAACACACTTAGGCCGCAAGGGCCCATTGTGATACCACAGAGATCAGCAAGTTAATCACCTACTGATCTCAGAAACCCGATGTAAGATTAACGAGTTGATCACTTATTAATCTTCCATTACGGGACTAGCCGGTTATTCACCTGCTAGTCGAACCACGTGGAACTTTTAATGTATTTTGAAAGACTTTTAGGGTCTATGTAAGCTAGGTCGCTAGTATCATCGAAGAAGAATTCACCGAGATGAGTTTTCCTCCTATGAAGTAGTGCAGGGCATGAGCAAAGAAGGTGTTGAACGGTTTCTTCCTCCTCCTCGTCCATGCAGCTTCTGCAGAAATCATTGGAAAACACACCAAGTCTTTTGGCGTGTCTCCCTATTAGACAGTGTCCCGTAAGAACACCTATGGTAGAACCTAGATACAGACGGTTCAGGGCCAACAAACTCTTCGAGCGTTTTGAGTCAACACATGGCCAAACTTTTTTGGTTGCAAGGCAGTTGTTACTCTCAGTCCATCTAGTGTTTGTTATCCTTGAAGCGTCTTGTCTAAGTAGGAGTTTACATGTAGCGATAGGTACACCTATGTTGTTCCATTCTGAGCGTGGGGAAGTGGTCGTGCCCTTTTTGGCTAGTTCGTCTGCCATACAGTTGCCTGGTATGTCCCTGTGCCCTGGCACCCATGAAAGGTGAATGTTAAACTGATTTGACATCTCCCTCAGAGACATCTGACAATTTTGGACCGTGATGGATTTTGTAGAGACAGAGGCAAGAGATTTAAGGGCAGCTTGGCTGTCTGAGAAGATCCGAATATCCGTGGAGGATATGACGTTTTCTTTGAGCCAAGACAGCACCTCCTTAATCGCCAGAATTTCCGCTTGGAACACACTACAATGATCGGGTAGGCGGAAGAAAAGACTGAGATTCAGTTTTTCTGAGTAGATTCCACTTCCCACACCTTCGCTGGTTTTTGAACCATCGGTGTAGAAGTGTATTGCTTCATTTTCCAAAAGAGCGCCATTTTCCCAAGCTTCTCTTGAAGGTATGGTTACTTGGAAATTATTGTCAAACACCAACTTGGGGGTGGTGTAGTCGCATCGATTCGGTAAGAATCTAAAGTTATCTAGAATGGTAGTGTGGCCGATTTGATTATTGGTCCACTGTGATGTAGCTCTGAGTCGAGTAGCTGAGCTAGCTGCGACTTGTTTGCTGAAGATATCTAGGGGTGTGAGATCTAGTAGTACATTGAGGGCGTCCGATGGAGTTGTCCTCAGTGCACCACTAATACACAGACTAGCCGTTCTTTGAACTTTGGCCAGCTTGTTGTAGTTGATCATCTTGTCTAGTGCTGTCCACCAGACTATCACCCCGTATGTGAGTATCGGTCTAATTACCGATGTAAACAGCCAATGGGTGATTTGGGGGGAGAAACCCCATTTCCCGCCAATGGCTTTTTTACAGGAGAAGAGTGCAACGTTGGCTTTATTTACTCTTTCCTCAATATTGGTTTTCCAGGTCAGTTTTTTGTCAAAAATGAGACCTAGATATTTAGCCTGATTTGACAGTGTGAGAGTTACCCCTTTAATAGTTGGGGGTCTGAAGTCCGGAATTTTGTATTTCCTCGTAAAGAGAACTAATTCCGTTTTGTGTGGATTGATGTTCAGACCACACTCTGCAGCCCAATTGTTAAGCTTGTTAAGTGCTGTTTGTAGCAGCTCAGCTAGGGTTTGTGGGTGCTTGCCTGAAACGGCAATTGCTACATCATCGGCATAGGCTATTGTTTTGAAACCTTCGTCCTCTAGGTCGATTAACAATTTGTTAACGACCAGGTTCCACAGTAGGGGAGATAAAACTCCTCCCTGCGGGGTTCCTCTATTGGCCATTCTGCTTGTTTTGTAGTTCCCCATTTCGGAACTAATGATTCTGCTGCTGAGCATTGTTGTTATCATGTTTTTGATGTGTTCCTCTATGAGCAGCCCATCAAGAACATTAGTGATTGCTGAATTTTTAACATTATTAAATGCACCCTCTATGTCTAGGAATGCGACGAGAGAGTATTCTTTGTAGTGCAGGGATTTTTCAATGGTGCAAACCAGAGAGTGGAGTGCAGTTTCCACTGATTTACCTTTTGTATAGGCATGTTGCGCCGTTGAAATCAGACTAGGTTTAATTTCTTGTCTTAAGTGTATGTCAATCATTCTTTCCAGTGTTTTAAGGAGGAAGGATGATAGACTAATAGGTCTTAAATCTTTTGGATTTACATGGGAGCTTTTGCCGGCTTTAGGTATAAAGACGACCCTAGCTTCTCTCCAGGCCTTGGGAATATATGCATAGCTGATACATCCTTTCATGATCATCTCTAAGTTATAGATGATGATGTCTGAAACCTGTTGCAGCTCCGCAGGAATGATTCCATCAGGCCCCGGTGATTTATAAGGGTCAAAGCTGTTTATTGCCCATAACAGTATATCTCTAGAGATAAGACCTTTTCCTGATTGGTTTGCGAGTCGGGGCAAGTGCTCCTCGTCTGTTATTGTCAACGAGCTACCAGGGAAATGAGTATCCAGTAGCAGGTTTAATGTTTCTTCATATGAGTTGGTCCAGTTGCCGTTTTCATCTTTTATAGAACTTGGCATGTTTGGACTCGTTGATAGGATTTTCCTAAGTCTAGATGCCTCTGAGGAGTCTTCAATTTTATTGCAGAATTCTCTCCAAGAGGATCTTTTGCTTATTCTTAACCTCTTTTTGTAAATCCTAAGGGATTCCTTATAGAGATCCCAGTCTATGGGATTTCTGGAAGATTTGGCTCGATTGAAAAGCTTCGCACAACTTTTCTTGAGCGGTTCTAGCTCCTTGGTCCACCAGTGTGGTTTCTTCTTCCCTCTTACTATGGTAAGAGGACAGGAGTTACACAAGGCATGGTTAAGAGCACTAGTTAGATCGTCGACTTTGCTGTCAAGATCCTTGGGGTTTGAAGGGAAGCTATTGTCATTGTAGTTGTAACAATGTTTGAAGATTTCCCTGAATTTTACCCAATCAGTTTTCCTATAATTACGGAAGCCTATGGGTTTTGGTGTGTCATCTGTTAGACTAAATTGGATGTATCTATGATCAGAGAAGGAGTGATCCTTAGATACAGCCCAATTTTTAATCTTGTTATAGATTGATTGAGATACAAAGGTAACATCTAAAACCTCTTGTCTGTTTTTTGTGACAAAGGTTGGTTCGTTACCAATATTGCAGATAAGAAGGTTAGTACTTAGTATAAAATTAAAAAGAGACTCACCCCTTTCATTTACGTCCGTACTCCCCCATACTACGTGATGTGCGTTGACGTCACTTCCTATTATAAGGTCCGCTTTGAGCTTTGTTGCGCTTTTTATTACGCGCTCGAGCATCTCTCCTGGTAGCGGCCCCGGTTGGTCATGGCCTAGATAAGCGGACGTGAGCCAGTAAGTCCCACTGTTGGTCTGCAGTTTTACTGTTGTGGTGTCGCAATTGCTGTAATTAGGTAGTAAAAATACGTTAAGTGTTTTCTTTGCCAGTATGCAGGATCTTGGTTCACCTTTGTCCGTCACATACAGCAGAGAATAATCTTTCGTCCTGAGTCCTTTTACCACGGATTTATTAATCCATGGTTCCTGGATCAGGACTATATCCTCGCCAGACTTGCTTAGTTGGAGAAGGAGTCCGGCTGAGGCTTTGATCGAGTGTTGGAGATTAATCTGGAGTATTTGCAGCATTGCTACAATCATCCAGCTTAATCTCCAACACTGTAGCATTAAGGTCCTCCATATCTGAGGCGGAGTCTAGCAACTCATCCTCAGAAAGGAGAACCCCAAGCATTTCATCGTCGGAGTCTAAGACTCCACCTTTGTTGTTGTCATCCTTATCGGACGATTTGTTGTCAGTTGCGTCTTGATCAGACACTATTTTTGTAGTCTTTTCGACCAGTTTCGAGCAAGACAGCTGTTCCAAAGAATCAGAGCAACTTGCCGCGTCTGTCTCCATGATGGAAGATTCGACGCTCGCAGTGGACTCCTTGGCTTCGGATTCAGCCGCTTGCTTTGGAAGCTTTGCAGCGTCCTCATCTTTTTTGTATATTTTCAGCACTAGGCTATCAAAGCCATACTGAATAACACCCCCGCGTGCCGCCAGGGGTTCTAATGACTCCTTATTCAAGATGACAAGAGCCGACCGATAACGACCCACCGACTCTTTTTCAATAACCGGAACCGTCCAATCGTGAGTAGGCAGATCCGGGTTGCTGTATTTAATCAACTGGAGAACCATCTCCCGCGATTCGTGTAGGGCCGGTACCAAGGCACGAGCTCTCGGTCTGCTTGGGATATCCTCCCTTGCCACAACCTCTAGCTTAGCACCTGGCCAGATCTCACCTAAACCGCTGACAGCAAGTTTATATAGGTCAAGCGATCTCTGGTCTTGGCAGGCGATCAGCTTGACGCGGTTTTGATGCCAGCCAGCGTCGCTAATTCTTGGGAGGGGTCCCGGATTCGCCTCGATAACAGGAATAAACCTGAAAGCGAGGTGAGCCTTGACGTCCGCCCACCTGTCGGCAGAGATGTTTCCATCCATATTGCTCCCGTCGATGACTGCGACAACAATCTGTCCCTTTACCACGTCACCAAAGGATTGCCCCGGCACCAGTGTCGATGGAACGCTAACCCCGACTCTTGGCTTTTTTGGTTGAGGTTTTTCAACCTCAAACGACCTGTTTCGCTTCGACGTTGAGTCTTGGCTGGTCTCTTCTGCAATTTTACTTGCCCACTTCAATCTTTCAACCTCACCCGGGGTTCTCTCCACTGCGGGTTTACCACCCACCGTTTCAATTCCCTTCTGGCTTGGCGACGTATCTGAGCGGGCGTTTTTTTGGTCTGAGTCCCCCCCTTGGCCGAGCTGGAGTTGTTAATCACCTCTCCCGCTCCACCAGTTGGAGGATTCATGGTACTCGACGAGGGTACGTACCGACCCGCAGAGGTAGGGTTGCTATTCGCCTCCCCAACCCTGTCAGTCTGAACGGCCCTCCCCGTGTCCTTTATTCTAAGGGCATTCAAGGTGGAGACGGAGTCGTTGATCACCCCTCCATTTCCCCTCTTTGTTAGTTTCACCTCGTCCTGTCTTGATGATGGCACCAAAGCAGGCGAATTGTTTTCAAAGCTAATATTGGGGACTTCATCCCCACTATTAGCAGTGGCGGTCCGTTTGCCCTCCGATTCACTGGTTAGAACTAGCTTTGCAGCATGCTCTTGACCAGTTTCCAGCGGGCTGTGCTGCTCGCCAGAGTCGGGATTCTTGGTTCCCACTGCACAGACCTGAACTGGCTTTGCAGCTGGTTCAGAGCCTGTGTGCGAACCTAGTATCCTACTGGTGGAAGGTTTGCTCGTTGGCTCACATTCCTGCTTCGACTTTTCAGCCAAATCGGAGAAAGTGTACAACTTACGTTGCCTCCCCCCAGTTTTCTTTTTTGTCTTTTTGTTCGTATTTTTGTCTGTTTGTTTGTTTGTTTGTTTGTTTGTTTTTAAAAATTCCATAGAAGGTCCCACGAGTATCTACGGAAGGAAAAGGTCAGCCCCGGCAGAGCCGTGTACCGGGGTAAGGCTAGTCTATTCTGGACCCTGCCAAGCATCCAGAAGAGCTCGTTATTGATTGGTTTATCCCCCAACCTTTAATTCTTCGGCACGGATTATAAATGCTCACACCACCACTGAAACTAGGAACCTCATATCTATGGTGAGATTGGATTTCTAAGGATTGTGCTATTGAGAAGTCACAACCACCCAGCGATCCAACCTAACCTTGGCTGTCACCGTCTGACATCGTACAGACACTGATAAGTATATGTAGTGAACATTGCCCGCCCGGCACCCACTTGGAGGGTTCGATCGAGGATTTTGCCAGGCACCTGGAGGGTAAAAAAATATATATATTAAAGTACAACAGTTGGAGAATATCTCCTGAAATTTTCCAGTTGAATTGATGAATAGTTTCCGAGTTACGGTCGTTTTAAGTTGGCGCCTTTCGTTCCAGTCAGTGTCACTTGTGAAACGGTACTACAATGCCTCCTTACGAACTTTACCGTCAACTTTTAGGGAGCAGCTGTAGGCAGCATACTGTAAATAGTGGCGACGGATAACGATAGTACATTTACGTAGTCGTGTTTAAAGCGTGTTATGTAATGTTTTATATCAACTTGATACTTTCAATGCGATTATCTCCAAACCACATTTTTGAAGTCGGTGACCGCGATAACTCAAAAATGGTTCAACCGATCATCCTCAAATTTTGCAAACATATTGTTAATACAAGAACAACAAGTACTTAATCGTAGGGTTTTTATTTTTTTCTCAATAAAGTTTTATAGATTTTGGGGTGAAAATCGAAAATTCTAAAATCGAAATTTTTGAAATCCCAGCGATTAAGGTAGTAGTCTGGTAACTTATGCCTATTTTCATGATTTCTTTGAAGGGTGCTTTTTTATAGGAAAATAAAAATGAGTTATCTTGAATTTTTAGAGTGCTTTTATTATTTATTTTATGAAAATAAAGAAAAAAATTTATTTGAAAGAATTTAATACTATTTAATTAATTTATTACTATTATTAGTGTCACTCGAAGTTGGAACCTCAAAAAAAATGCACGTGGGTGGCCCGGGTGATTTTGGCTCTTGATGTTATCTGAAATCAAATATTCTTGATTATTCTTAATCTATGGACATGTCATTCTGGTCGGAACTACTGAAGTTAAATTTCAAGGGTAAATAACAAAATGGCGGACTTTGAAAAAAAAAAGTGGTTATATTTCAGCATAGAAAGGGTTGTAAAACAAAAAGTTAGGCGTAAAAAAAATTCTCATTAGTACTGACGAGAACTATAAGTGTGTAGTTGCCTGTTAAAATTTGAAAGCAATCGGTTCAGTAGAAAAAAAGTTAGGACCAGGGCCGACCAGAAAAACAATGTTTTGAGAAAAACGCGTTTAAAGTTCGGTGAACCCTTTTCGATTTTTTGAACCCAAGTTACCAGACTAATACCTTAAGTACCAGAAAATGATGTTATTTAACGATATCTTTTAAAATTATTTGATTCAAATAATTTTTTAAGGTAGAATCGTGCTCACCAGAAAAAAAAATTTCTTACAAACCCTTACTTATTTACATGTACCTATGTAAGTTCAGTTGTAATGAATATTTTGTTGTGGGGAAAAATACAAAATATTGTTCTAACATGCATTAATATGTGCATTGTGCACGTTTAAATCCATTTCATGCTTTTCCTACAAAAAATTCACGAATTTTTCGACGCTCCAGGTGCGACAGTGCCTTTGAGTCTCTGAGATGCAAAAATTTCATGTCTAAATATAGGCATCCTGCGTGCTTATGTATGTGTTCTTGTTGCAGCCCGGAATTAATGGTTGTAAGTAGATCCTGGACAGCCACACGGTGTGTGGGGGATATTATAGCAAACAAAGTTTAATTAAACCGCTAACATATTCAGTAATTTGAAGGCTTCTACTTGTACATTTAAACAAATTAAAACCTCATATTGTTATAACTAAATCATTTACAATTATATTGAGTAATATTATCCAACGAATCATACACAAATAATCTGGTTTGCTTATTTTTGATAATGGATCAGAAATTATTCTTATCATTGTATCGAATACAAAAAGCAGTTCGCCAAGATTGTGAGTTAATTGTTCATTTGCTTTAACGGCGTACACATCAACATGTCAACGAGCTCCTCCAGAATACTGAATATTGATAATATCAATCCAAATTTAAAAAAAATCGAATTCCAATTTTTCGGACCGCTTTACATTCGAACCAATCAAATCCAAAAGGAACTTGCAGAGGTAAGCCTAAACAGGCAGTAACTGTCTGAATAATAACAAATTCCAGAAATATATTCCAACACTACTTTTAATGAAAAGTGTAACAAAGTATTTAATTTGAAAATTATTTCTACAGTTTCATTGATCATAACCCAGTGCTAATCGTGTAATATAAGTGTCATTAAGAGTGTCAGTTACTAAGGTGATATACTAACTACATTTCAATTTGCAAAAACTTACCAAAACTAGAAAAAAAAATTGGCATAGCCAAACACAATAGATATCGGATAAACTAAGAACGTAACTTGTTCGAAATCCAAAAATAGACAAAAAACAAAACAAAAAAAGTTATCGCATCACTTTAATAAACAAACCTGATGATAGAAAATTTATTCAGAAGTTGTTGTGTATTTATTTTTCCATATCTCAACACCCGCAAAAAAAATACCAGTGAATAGAAATGTACAGCACTCGACAATTGTTATGACTTATGACGTTGATAACTGAAATTTGAATCACGTTTTTTTTCGCTGCCTCGTTTAATTTTTTGGATTTTTTTAGACTATCTATTGATAGATAAATAGTTTTATATCAGTATTTTGAAGTTGCTTAAGTTGCTCTAGAAAAGGTGCACGGAAATCTTTACTTAGTTGATTCTTTTGTGGCGAAATAACTAATTATTTTTGTGTTTTTATGCTTATGAGTGCTCAGTTATAAAGTGACCACTTGGCATTGCAATGAATGAGTGAAATATAAGCATGTAAACGTCGTAGTTGGAGGAAATTTGGACTTAGTGAGCCCAATTTGTTCGAATATGAGGCGTTAATCGAACTTTAGTAGTACCAAATAATCCGATCTAAAATATCTTATATCTATTAAGACATAGAGTCGTTTCTTGCAACCTCATTTTCGTTCCAGTTCCTTTAGTGAATGAATTTGACAACGCCAACGACTTGACCATGAACCAATTACTATGAATGAAGATACCAGTAGTACCAGAATTAAGATACCAGCACTTTTTTTAGAATTTGGAGAACTTAACAACTTTTGGTGCTGTCACTTACTTACACTACAGTTCAGGGTGAACCCAGGCGTCAACCAGCATCTTTCTATAACGACTTCGGTTTCGGGCGAGCTTTGTCCAGTTTTGCACAAGTCGATTGAGGTTTTCGTCCACTTGATGGCGCCACATAAGACGAGGTTTTTCCTTTCCGCGACTTCCCTGCAATGTGTTTTTGAAAACCCGACGTGCCGGAGTGTTTGGGTCCATCCGCTCTACATGCCCCAACCATCGTAGTCTCGCGATACGTACTCTTCTGGCTATGCCCATGTCGCGGTACAGCTCATACAGCTCGTTGTTGTATCTTCTTCTTCACACATTGTCTTCGCATACGGGACCAAAGATCATTCGGAGAATTTTTCTTTCGCAACGACCAAGAGTTTCCTCTTCCGCTTTCGATAAGGTCCGCGCCGTAAAGCAGGACTGGGATGATCAAGGTCTTACAAGGTTACCTTGGTTTTTCTGGAGAGGGTTTTGTTTCTCAATTGCCTTCTTAACCCAAAGAAGCAACGGTTGGCAAGAGTTATTCTCCGTACTGATGTTGTTTTCCGTATCTATAGCGGATCCTAGGTAGACGAAGTCCTGTACTACCTCGAAGTTATGTCTGTCTATTGTGACGTTTTGTCCAATTCGTCGATGTTCTGTGTCCTTGTTTGATGACAACATATACTTCGTTTTGCCCTCTTTAACCATCAAACCCATTTTTGCCACTCCTGTTTCAATACTCACAAAAGCACCTATGACATCACACTTTTTTCTTCCCATTACGTCAATATCGTCTGCGTAGGCGAGACTTTTGAAAGATTGTTCCTCTGGTGTTGACGTTTAAGTTTTCGTACAATCTTTTCAAGTATGATGTTGAAGAAATCGCATGACAATTTGTTGCCCTGCCTAAAGCCTTTTTCGACATCAAAGGTCTCGGTGAGCTCTCTACCGACCTTGACGAAGCAGCGCAAATTCTCCAAAGTCATCTTGCATAGTCTTACGAGTTCTGCAGATGAAGGTCGTCTGCACATAGCGTCTTATTTGATTTAAGTTTGCTTAACTTCTTCTAGGTCGGGAGGACGGCATTCTTGATCATCGTCCTAGTTGAATGGGGCATTCTGCCTGACAGCATAATTAAAGTCTTCATCGCCGGCCGTTAAGCTGTCTGCAGAAGTGGTCTTTCCAGATCCTCAGTATAGTGAATGTGACTATGTTACTATATGTTTCCCTGCTGGTCTTTACAGGCTTGAGTTCGGGGCCTGCCAACCTGTCAGGATCTCTTAACCTTTTGATAAAACTTCCGAATCTCGTTCCTATCATGGCACCTCTCAAATTCCGCTTCTTATGCTGCTTTTTTTTTTGAGAATTCGGTGTTCTTCCCTTCTTTTCTCCTTGTAAAGCTCGTTATACTGATTGTAAGGAGCTCTTGTTCGCTTTGCGGGACTGTGCCCTTACACGCTGAACTAAAGAATCTTTGATGTAAAATCAGTCTTCTGAATATGTCACTCACGAGTCACGACCAAGTTAGGGGCCAACATCGCGTGTACTGGTCAAAACCATCACTACAGGTTGATCACAACGGTTATTTCGAAGACTATAGAAAACCTCTTACAAACAAATCTTGTGACTCAAATGAGGTCAAACATCTTGAATATCAAGCTTCTTTGGTCGAGTCGAAAACTGCTAAAGGAACTGTCAATGGAACGGATAAGATCAATCATCTCCTATGCGTCAGTTGTTTGGTCGAACAAGCTCTCATGCACATACGTCATTGCCACGTTCCCCAAATTTCAGAGAACACAATATATGTCTTGACTGTGCTGGAGCCTTCCGCAGCAAAAGCCACAAATGTGATGCTCTCTATGCACTGCTAAATCTTCCTCCCATTGATATCTACATCATGACATGGACTTCCTAGACTATTCCGATTCCATGTTTTGAAAAGAAAAAGGTTTCTGACACAATTCTCATTGGAACTTTGAAGATCTTGCAAGCAGCATATCTTTTGGCTCACTTCTAACACATCTGCCATCCGAAGCAGTAATACACAACCAACTTTCCTTCGGTTCCAGATTGGTTCGCTTTAGAACCAGAACCAGAAAAGGATTGTTCTCGGATCATTACAGACGATGGATCCGGCGCTAGGTGGAGGCCGGTGACATACGATCGCACACCCGGTTAGGCACATACGCGCTCGTCTTCAAATCGGAGACATATATGCTTTCCAATAGCTATAAGCTACGTTAAGAACGCGTAAATGGAAAGAAGTATCTAGAAGTGTTTAACCCTACTCAACCCGCGAAGATTATGCTCATTCCCTCGAAAGCATCACTGTCTTGAAAAGTGCTATAGCCATTTTATCTGTCTTTTATATTAGGGAAAGAAAAAACCATTTACTGAAGTACTTCGCTCAAACCTCGGAGATGCACATGCTATGGGACAAAAGCCAATCACTTACATCAGACAGGTTGGTTTTTTTTTATTCAATCTTTCGAATTTGCTAATGTTTCAATTTCTTCAGATGTTGGCACTTTGCTTTGATATCTCCCTCTTCAATGATACTTCAATTCCAAAAGAAGTTAAAGAACGTGCCAGAACTTTCCTACAAAACTGCAATGGAGGAGCTCTAAGTGCCTATACAGATTCAGTTGGCATTGGGGTTATTCGACATCAAGTTGCAGACTTCATCACTCAA
Organism: Melanostoma scalare; assembly: GCA_949752695.1. NCBI lineage: Eukaryota > Metazoa > Arthropoda > Insecta > Diptera > Syrphidae > Melanostoma > Melanostoma scalare. Next base: position 68,296,154 of record OX456985.1, read on the forward strand.
CGTGATGGATTCAACTGCAAATGGGAAAATGTTTTCCTATCAACTGGAGCTTCAGGTGCAGTCGATATTATTCTCTCGTGGTTAAAGTAAAGCATGAACTGAAAACATTATCCATGCACAAATAACTTTCAAATTTTAATTCTAGTTGTAAAATTAATGGAAAGAACCCAGGAGTTTTGATACCGATCCCCCAGTACCCCTTGTACTCTGCTACCTTGGCTATGCTCGGTATGACACAAATCCCCTATTACCTTGATGAGGAAACCAATTGGGGTTTGGATATCGAAGAGCTTCAGAGTAAAGTCGATGAAGCACGTAAAACGAGTGCACCACGGGCCTTAGTTGTAATAAATCCTGGCAATCCCACCGGCCAAGTTCTAACCCGTGAGAACATTGAGAGCATTATTAGGTTCGCCTTCAAGGAAAAGTTGGTTGTGCTTGCCGATGAGGTTTATCAACAAAATATTTATGACAAGAACTCTAAGTTCCATTCGTTTAAGAAGGTCATGATGGAAATGGGTACTCCGTACAATGAAATGGAGTTGGCAAGTTTCATGTCGGCTTCAAAGGGCTTCATTGGTGAATGCGGCTTACGAGGTGGATACATGGAACTGGTAAATTTTGACCCACAGGCAAAAGCTTTGCTCGTGAGAGCACAAAGTGCTTCGTTAGTACCACCAACTCCTGGTCAGATAGCAGTCAGCGCAATGGTATGAGCACATCAATATATTGATCAAAATTTAACGTTTTTGTATCAACAGGTGACTCCGCCGAGAGAGAATGAATCGATGTATGATTTGTTCATCAAAGAACGCAGTGTTATTATTGGAGAGCTTTCAAAGAAGGCTATGCTTGTTAACAAGACTTTGAATGGCATTGAAGGTATGAGCTGTAATGCTGTCCAAGGAGCCCTGTATGCTTTTCCACAGATCAAAATTCCGAAGAAAGCGATTGAAGCTGCAAAAGCAATGAATACCACTCCTGATGAGTTCTATGCTATGGAATTGTTAGAAGCAACAGGTGCGTAGATTTAATTTATAATTCGTCTTGTTGTAGTAAGAAACTTGTTTATCAATTGTTAAAAATACGACTATCTTTGATTTCAATAAGCCAAAAATAATTGGTTGTTCATGTTTTTCAGGCATTTGCGTTACACCTGGAAGTACTTTTCATCAAAAGCCCGGCACGCATCACTTCCGAATGACCATTTTACCAAAGGTGGACAGGTTTATTACAATGTTAGACCAAATAAGAGAATTTCATGCTTCGTTCCTAGAAAAATATAAATAAAAAACGTGTTAAAAAAGGAAACAATTTCAAAATGTTAAAATTTTTAAATAGTACTCATACGCCACAGTGACTAAAGAGTTGTATACACATAAAGGGAGTTCCCTGACTATATGTATGTCAATACTAAAAGCTGGCTATAAGGATTCAATATTCCTCTTCTTGGTTTAATAACGAATTGAATTGAAAACCTACTTATCTCATCTGAACCTCGAAGTAATTCAAGATTTAGCCACCTCATGGTGAAGCTACCAAAACTACGCCTCGGATAACTGGTCATACATAGCTTAGTGACAGCTTTTGGCTATGGTGTCCGAAAAAAAACTCAATTCAATTTTCCATTTGTTTTCTTTAGAAGACCAAAAAGAAAAAAACCTTATGCATGTCAAAAATACCGTCACGTTTTAAATTAAGCACAAATCATTAAATAAAGAATTTTTGGTGGGTTAAACCACTTATAATGGGGGCGTTTATAGCTATTCAGATTTTAAGATTAACTGAAAAACTAACAAAATATTTCTGGTGCGAAGGCTTTGATTTGCATTATGTCAAAAAAATTCATTAACTTGCGGTGACTCTACTGCGATAAACATTTCATAAGCTTAAAAAACTATCAGTTAATGGAGTTAGAATTATTTAATTCTATTTTTTCTATAAAAAAACACGCACAACAAAATCACCTTCACTTGGCAAGTATAATTTTTTGATGTCACGTATCGCATCTGACAGCTAAATAAACTGAATCTAGATTTTCAGCCTCTTTTTCCTGACTGAAAAACTGAATTTGCAAAAACTAACAGCTGATGAGTTGTCAACTGAAAAACTTAACGTCTGGCCAATCAGAGGCCGAGAAAAGTTAGTTAATCTGAAAATTTGACTCTTGATGAACGTCCCCATTTCCTTTGTTCCTTTAAATTACGAAATCACCACTGATCTCTGTCATTTGAACAAATGTGGCGGCACTGAGTCGACAGTCGCGCCTCTTCCAATCAACATCAGCAAGAAACCAAGTCTCTATCGTTTTAAAAATACCAAGTTACCAACGGCCAAATCGGTTTGCTTGAATAAAAACTCTTCTCCAGTGGTGTAACAACAGCAACAGATTGTCTTATTTTCTATAAAGTAAAAATCGTTTACCTTTGATAAATATATATTTCTGATTTTAATAAAACGAACAATAAACATTTAAATAAACTATTTGCCTTTGATTGTTCAGTGACAGTTTTCTCAGTGGTTGCTTTCTATTTAGCTCAGTTGTTGTCAAATATAGTTGGTGTCTGTAAATCGGCACCACAAATTGGTGACCCCGACGTGATTCAACTGAGTTCCAACCATCACAAAAACAATAGCCATCAGCCACCCATCACAAAACAAAAACAGCAAACTCAACAATAAAAACAAAAAAATATAACCAGAACAAGTAAGTCATTTTATCTTTTTTATATTCTAAAATGATTGCCCGAACGCCAACAAAAGATCTGGAGCCAGAAGGAACGGCTGAAGAGAACAAAATTCCAGCCATTGAAAATTTAAATCAAAGCTTACTGGACTTAGACAATGATCCATTTCACAATAATTTCAACCACGCATCTTCTGCTAGTGGTCCTTTGCATCCTCCGTTGCCTGGTGCTACATATAACGAATCTCGCCAAAACACCGACCCTAATAAAACAATAATACCGCCTGGTGCAATGTATGTGTACGCCGTCAATCTGCATCTTCCGCAATTTTCGCCGGAGACCCCAGAACTCTGGTTCGCAATAGCAGAAGCTGACTTCACCGCAAACCGCATTAGCAGCGATGCGCAAAAATATAATCAGCTCCTAAAAGCCTTACCACTAAACATAGCCAGCCAGCTGATCGATATTGTCAACAACACCCCAGCACACGACAAATACAAGACACTCAAAACTGCAATCCTCGAGCGTTCCTCTGAATCACGCCAAAAACAAATACAGAAGCTACTTCGAGAGAAGGTCCTCGGCAACAAAAAACCTTCTCAGCTTCTCAGAGAAATGCGAGAGTTGGCAAAAAATGCAGTGAGTGATGAAGTGCTACATCAGCTTTGGACAGAACGGCTGCCGGAAAAAATTCGTCCTTTACTCGTCATCTCAGACAATTTAAGCGACCTTAAAGCCCTAGCGGAGACCGCTGATCGCATCATGGATGCATTGGGTGGTGCTACGATTATGGCTGTAAGTTCAAGAGACATCATGCCTCCGCCAACAACACGAACATCAAGTTCACATGATGTCCTTCGACTGGAACGACAGATTCAAGACCTAACCATCACGGTCAAATCGTTCCAAAATAAACTTCAAGGTTTACACCTGGCGCATCAACAGACCCAAAACCAGCTCCTGGAGTTGCAACTTCGGCGACAACAGCCATCGTCCAGTGGAGTGCTGCCACAACGACAAAACACGCAGCAAGGTCATCACGCGCAGAGAAGTCATTCGAGAGGCAGATCTGCTACACCCGAAATGGTATTTGCTACTACCACAACAGGTGGGGTAACGAGGCTCGGCAATGTACTCAGCCATGCAAATATACTCCTAATTCGTCTAAGCAGGAAAACTAAAAATGCTGTCACTAATTGGAGCAGTTGGTGACAGCATAGCTACTTCACCTTTACAAGAAATCCATCTGCATATCCACGACTTCTCAACCCAACGAAAATTTCTTATCGACTCAGGCTCAGTGGTATCCATTATTCCATCCAACTTCCTCAACAATAGACCGGAACAAGAACAGCTCACCCTCTATGCAGCGAATTCAACCTCTATAACAACTTATGGCTGCAAAACACTGTCAAACTTGATCTTAACCTCCGAAGATGTTTTTCTTGGCCGTTCATAATTGCGGACATACCAACTGCAATTATTGGCGCCGACTTCTTGAGCCACTTCAACCTGCTCGTCGACCTCAAGAACCAACGGTTGATTGACCCACTCACTTCGCTCTCAACCAGAGGTGAAACACTTGAGACGTCCACTTACAACATTTCAACGATCGACGGATCACTTCCTGTACAATACGCCAAGCTCCTCAAGGAATACGTTGACATCACCAAACCCATCAATAGTCCAAACCTCACCAACGTACAGTACGCTCATCGCATAAAAACATTAGGTCCTCCAGTATCTTCACGTGCTTACAAGCTTGCAGGAGAAAAAGCAGCAGCCGCAAAGACACAAATCTCCGAGATGCTGGAACAAGGCATAATTAAACCATCAAAAAGTCCTTACGCGAGTCCTATCCATCTCACCAGAAAGAAAAACAACGACTGGCGACTCTGCGAGGACTACAGACAGCTAAACACCAACACCGAAGCCGATAAGTATGCGCCTCCACTTGTGCAAGACCTCTTCCTTCGCCTCCATGGAAACCACGTCTTCACAAAACTCGATTTGGACAGAGCTTACCATCAAGTTCCTATGCATCCTGAAGACATCCACAAAACGGCAATTATAACACCATGGGGTCTTTATGAATATTTAGTGATGCCATTCGATCTCAGAAACGCAACGCAAACGTTTCAAAGATTCATGGACTCCATCTTCCGTGACCTCGATTTTGTCTTTGTCTACATTGACGACATACTCGTAATGTCCAAAGACGAGAACCAACACCTCGAGCATCTCCGGACAGTCTTTGAACGTTTGAAAGCCTTCTCACTGAGCGTCAACATAAAAAAGTGCGTGTTTGGTCAACCTGAAATCAACTTCCTGAGCTATAACATCAACGCTCAGGGATATGCACCATCAAGCAATCGAGTAGATGCCATCCTAAAATTCACAAAACCCGAGACGATACAAGAACTTAGACGATTCCTTGGAGTGACAAATTACTACCGACGTTGTATTCCTAATGCTGCACAATCACAACTTCCGCTCAATGCATACCTCCAACGTTCAATAAAAAACGACAAAACAAAGATTCAATGGACTGAGGAGGCAACAAAGGCTTTCGAAGAATGCAAAGAGAAGATAGCAAATGTCACACTCCTCGCTCATCCCACAACAAATTCTGCGTTGACACTCACCACCGATGCATCAAGTTCAGCTATTGGAGCCAAACTTGAACAACAGAATGGAAACACCTGGGAGCCGCTTGGATTCTTCTCCAGAAAACTCAGTCCATGTGAGCAGAAGTATTGCACATACGACCATGAGCTGCTAGCCATCTTTGCCGCAATACAATTTTTCCACCACATGTTGGAGTGTCGCATCTTCAAAGTCAAAACAGACCACAAACCTCTGATTTATGCTTTCAAACAGAAGCATGAGAAAGCACCTGAGCGCAGAATCCGACAACTTGACTACATCTCACAATTTACAACAGACATAGTCTACGTAAGGGGTGAAGACAACGTAGTTGCAGACGCTTTGTCTCGGATCAACACTATTAACATGCCAACAATACTATCTCCACAAACAATTAGAGACGAGCAACGAAACGACGAACATCTTCGTGATCTAATTACAAGTTCATCAACTCTACATCTTCAAGAGCTGCAAGCAGAACCAGACGTCAAAATATACTGTGACATTGCTACTGGCATAGTCAGACCATACATCCCTCTGTCACTTCGAAGAACAGCGTTTGAAATTATATACAACACCACGCATCCCAGTGGAAGAACAACTTCACGTCTGCTGAGAGAAAAATTTATTTGGCCTGGAATACGAAAAGATGCTTTACAATGGTCTCGAGAATGCATAGCATGTCAGAGATCTAAAGTACATCGTCACAATAAAGTTCAACCTGACCACATCGTCGTTCCAGACTCCAGATTCAATCATCTTCACATCGATATAATTTTTCTCCCAATGGTCCAAGAGTTCCAGTACTGCCTCACCATGATAGACCGTTTTTCGAGGTGGCCAGTAGCAGTTCCCATCAAGGACATGACCGCAGATACTGTCGCAACAAATTTGTTAACCCACTGGATTGCTCACTATGGTTCTCCTGTAACTATAACAACGGATCAAGGATCACAGTTCGAGTCAGCTCTCTTTCAAGCTCTTACCAATCTCGTTGGAAGCAAGAAAACACGAACAACACCATACCATCCACAATCCAACGGAATGGTCGAGCGAATGCACAGAACTTTGAAAGCAGCTTTAATGTGCTCACCAAAACCTTGGATCGACATACTGCCAACAGTCTTACTCGGTTTGAGAACATCATTCAAGGAAGACATCCAATCCACTCCAGCAGAAATGCTATATGGAACGTGTTTGAGGATACCTGGTGAATTCTTCGTGTCATCGGATCTACTGCCAGACTCTTCAACATTCATAGAAAAACACCGCGAGTATATGAGTGGAATTCGACCAACTCCGACAGCTCATCACACCAAATCAAGAATGTTCATCTTGAAAGATCTGAACACCAGTTCACGTTTGGTTGCGGTGCGACCATGTCAAAGCGCCACTTGAACCACCGTACCAAGGTCCTTACAAGATCCTCGAGCGAACTTCGGACAGAATCTATAAGATACTTGTTAATAATCAAGAAAAACATGTATCTATAGACCGACTAAAACCGTGCTACATAAGCAAAACCGACAGTGAATACACTGAAGACTCACCTGCATCCAGTCAACAATCAACTAGTCAACAAATCCAACCACATCTTTGGGGTTCAATCATGGATCCACCGCAACGCACGTACCAGCAAAATCCAAAACGATCCGTGCATTTTCATCCATCCAGATGAAACCCACTCAGGGGGGAGTGACTGTGGCGGCACTGAGTCGACAGTCGCGCCTCTTTCAATCAACATCAGCAAGAAACCAAGTCTCTATCGTTTTAAAAATACCAAGTTACCAACGGCCAAATCGGTTTGCTTGAATAAAAACTCTTCTCCAGTGGTGTAACAACAGCAACAGATTGTCTTATTTTCTATAAAGTAAAAATCGTTTACCTTTGATAAATATATATTTCTGATTTTAATAAAACGAACAATAAACATTTAAATAAACTATTTGCCTTTGATTGTTCAGTGACAGTTTTCTCAGTGGTTGCTTTCTATTTAGCTCAGTTGTTGTCAAATATAAGGTCTGTTCGTTGAACTTTCCCCAGGGTTGACCCAGGTTTTCTTGACATCCCTATGAGTTGTCAAAAAAAACTGGGTTTTCCAGTCCTCAAAAAACACTACACCACAAATCACCACACATCCCTGTCATTAAAAAAAAAATACATGTCATTTGACAGCCCTCAAATCGCCACAGCAAAAAGCTAGGGCGAGTTTGGGGAAAACCTATGACAAACCTATGGCTCAAAAAACACTCAATTTGACATTAAGGGTGAATTTAGGTTTCTCAAAAAACGCTTTGTGGCGACCCTATGGCGACCCTAGGGCTTCAACGAACAAACCTATAGTTGGTGTCTGTAAATCGGCACCACACAAAAAGGGATTCCACGCCATCTCTGTTTTAGAAAAAATTCCGGACAGAAAAAATGTTTTGACATTTCTACTTTTAAAGGAAGAAATAACGGTTTACTTTCTATTCAAGTAAAATATAATACATTTTTCTTGCTGGTAGTGCAATAAACACGAAATTAAAAAATTGACGGTTATACCAACTCTGTTCTCAAGGCCCCATTTCATCTCCATATTACTAGGTCCCCTCCATTCCCTCACAAGACATGGATGTGAGAAATGCGCTAGGCCCTAGGGCTCCTCGCTCTGTTGCGTCGGCCTATTTATTTACAACTTAAGGGTTGTCAAGGAAACCTGGGTCAACCCTGAGTGAAGTACAACGAACGAAGCTAATGTGTTTTGTTCCAACTTAGAGATTGGATAGTTTTCATTTTTGTATTGTAGAAGCGCAGAAAGATCGCGGCCAAAAAGCTGCCAATTTCGAGTATGTATCACAAAGTATTATATATTACTCGAGTGTGCCTCTACATCACACAATCCCTGCATCTAATAGAACCCAAGTTTTCAGTATACTATTTGGTTTTAGTTTGATTCAATGTTTTAGAAGTAACTTCCCCTGTCTGAACGAGGGGAAATATGATTTATTCCCATACAATTTTTTTTCCAACCCAATATTTTAATTATCATTTGTCTGTTGTAAATTACGGGACATACTGTAGAACCAATTACTTACTTAAGTTTGCATTGCAGTTCTAGGTGAACGTCTGGGCCTCAACCAACATCTTTCGATAAAGACTTTGATTTCGGATGAGCTCTCACCAGTTTTGCATTCTATGTCGGTTGAGGTGTCTTCTTCCACTTGATTGCGCCAACTAAGACAAGGTATGGCGCCTTGTCGAGAGCTTTTTTTGATATCAAAGGTCTAGGTCGGCCTTGAAGGAGTAGCGTGAACTCTCCAAAGTCATCCAAGTTTTGCGTCGTACAAGTTTTGCGCGGATGCCGAAGCTAAACATGACTGAACAGTTCGTCTCTGTAAATGCTGTCATACGCAGCCTTGAAATGGATAAAAGTAGGTGTATATCGATATTTCATTCCCGTGTTTTATCCAAGATCTGAAGTAATGCGAAAATGTGGTCTATTGTGGACTTTTCTGGTCTAAGACCACATTGATAAAGACCTACCAACTTGTTAGCGTGGGGTTTCAGAGGTTCACATATTAAAGCAGGTAAGATTTTACCGCAATTGTGAGGGTCTTCCTTTTTAGGATTGGGTATAGGATACTGAGAATCTAATCACCTAGCATTCTTTCCTCCGACCATATCATGCAGATCAATTGGTGCATGCTCCTTTCCAACTGACCTTCAGCTGCTCTATAAAAAGCTCGGGGTCATGCAGAACCAACTGGGCAATAAAAAAGTAATGTTTATATTAGCTTATATCACACAAATGCCTCCCAAAACACATATTTGCTACCCCCAACTGACTCAATACCCACGTCACTGTACTCAAAAGAAAATTAAACTGTTACTATCGTGGTTCCGTGTACAAAGCTATCGAAAGGAAACCATAATGAGTTATTTCTTTTGAGCAAAAAGCACGAAAACGATTATTGTACTGATTTGGCATCGTATTCTTACAAACCGGAAACTAAACTCAAAAGTAACTCGAACAGTCGACTCATCTAGAACTGGTTACTTATTACATTTTATGAGTTACCAGTAGACCCGTGATGACACATTCAATTACTTTGGAAGTGACTCAATGCAAACTGGTTGGTAATTTAAATACGTATAGACTTTCACAATTAGTATATTTTAGTATGTTTTGAGCGACTCGACGGCACCAGCACAATCTGTCGAACCCAGGCATGGAATTATCCAAAAAATCGGTGCTTCCTGAGGTGAACACTGCGAGCCCCTATGATTCATCACTGATTCTAAGTAGAAAAGTGCGAGAGTTGTATTCTAAATCAAACGCGACGTGAGATGAAGCCCTAAAACTAATAATACAAAACTACGATGGTACCAGCAATGTTTTTGTCAACACAGTATGGGGTTTTATAGGGCACGTTTGAGGGCCTATCGGATAGGCTATTCCGGATACCAGTATCTTAGATACCTTCTTGAACGATTCAGATATCTTTTCCAGATTGCTGCCGACAGCGGTGAAATATAAAAATTCAACTTTAAAAAGAGAAATACGTTGCGAAACGATTGGAACTACATTTTTTCGGAGTCCCCATGCAACTTAATTGACTTTAATTCTAAAATAAACGCACACCAAAATTAAAAACAACATGAGAATAAACAAAATCAAATTTTCTATCAGCTGATCACTTGAATAGAAAGATATACCAAAAATTCTCGGTTATCTTTAGATAGCTTTTTAGTAGAAATGGGTGCGACTCGTCAGGCAGGCGCCTATGGTGTTTGTGGTTTAAGTTTCAGCAAGGGTTTTCTCACTTCAAAATTACCAATATCAAAACGGCTTTTGGATAGAGCAAAAGTATCCTAATAAAGAATCTCAGTCGACCGTAAAGGAAAATATAGACCCTTAAACTTAAAAATACCCTAAAATTTTTTTTATCATTTTTGTCTTGTTGAAATATCATATCATATCAACTGTTGACTGTCTTTTTGTTACGCTTAAAGAAGTAAGAAGCAAAGTTATGGAAAAAAAAAATCACCAGGGTACGATTTAATAAATGCTCAAGTTTTAAAAGAAATCACTTCAATAGCCTTAAAAAAAATTCCAGTCTTTAATATAAATGAAAAGAGAAGTGTACGGTTAGTAGTGATCGCATCACTTGAGAACGGCTCGACCGAATGAAATCAAATTTTTGTGGTAGCTTAGGGGATGTTGGTAGTATAAAATAAATTCTGAAATCGGTCAAAGAAGATACTTCATACTTAAGAAAATTGAAGCCATGTGTATCACAAGGAAGTATGTCCTAGGGCCAAACTTGTATCTGTTGTATCCAAGGGATATTCGAGTGCACACCAAGACTATCATGTCCATCATAAGGCAATATTGGTGCAGATAAGTGAGCTACGAAAGCTTAGCAAAAGTTGCAAAACGCAGTCGATAAATTTAGTGATTGGACGCAAAAATTATTCATAAGTTTTTTTTGCAATTGTTTTGTTCATCTGTAAAAAATAAAGAAACTCTATGTTTACAAGGCATTTTCTGAAAAAAATTACCTCAAAGTAAAAACTTTGCTTGGGGAAGAAAACTTGGACACCATTTAAAATTGAAAATCTGGCAACCCTAAGCCTATAGGAGTCCAAATAATACAGTTTTAATGATTATCATTTTTCCAAAAAATTAAGTCTAAAATTAGGTCTCTACCAGAGATCAAAATGAGTATGTTCAAATTAGTTCAAACACATTCAAAATTTCTCAACGATCGCTCAGACTTGATCATTGATCATAAGCAAATAGCTCGCAAGCATATTTACTCACAAGCAAAAATGCTTCTGAACAAACTAAATCAGTAAGGATGCTCAAAAGTCATTTTTTCTGTATTGCACTCACAAGCAAATGACTTGCAAGCAGATGACTTGTTTGAACTTACTTGAACAATTGAAAATATTCATGAGCACGCAAAGTGTTCACAGGCAGGCAGTGTGTTCACAAGCAGGCAGTGTGTTTATAAGCAGGCAGAGTGTTCATCGGAAAGCAATGCGTTGAACATTTTTTATACCTAAACAAAAAAAAAAGACATACAAAGAAAGGCATATAAAAGCATAAACTACCCTTTTGGGTATGATCACATTGCTTGCTTATGAACACACTGCTTATTCACAAACACACTGCTTGCTCATGAACTTATTGCTTGTTTACGATCAAATTGCATGTGATCACTTTTACTCACAAGCGCTTTGCTCACAAGCAGTTTAACTCAATGTTATTCAAACTCATTTTGACTTGCAAGCAAGTCTACTTGTTTGGTTCGTTTGAAAATAGGGGTTGTTCAGAGTCGCTTGGTTCAAAAATAAGACTGTTCTAATTTACTTGCTTGTGGGTTGACTCTGTTTCTTCAAACTGGTTTTTTTTTTTCAAGTAAAGACTCATTGTTCACAAGCAGACTTAGTTCATTTTAATTTCTGGTCTCTACCATCAGTATTGACAGAGAAATCGAATTTAACACAGGCCAGGGTACACCAAAGTTAGCCTTTTTTAAAAATGTCAAAAAGTGATATCAAAACGGACTTTAGGTAAAACAATTTTTTTCTTTGAATATGACCCAGAAACACATCCCGAAGTATTTAACACGAATTACGGGACACCCTGCATATTTACAAGTTTTTAGTGGATATTGTATAGTAGAAAAAAATTTCTGTGCATAAATATCACAGATATTGTTTAAACAATATAAATAGTTCCGTCCCCGCTCCAAGAGGTTCCTGATTTTAAATATTATAAGAAAACAAAATTTAAAAAAAAAAATTCATCAAAATCGGAGCTGTTCTACAGGACTTCCGAAGCAAAGGCTTTATTGACGTGACTATGTGTTTTGGGTCGTATCGTTAAACTTTGAGGAGAAGCTGGCAGGTTTAACTCAGCGAAAAGATAACCCGGCGATTTATTTTTCATTATTTTGACGAGTAGAGAGAGAGCTTTTGAGTCGAAAAAAGCAGCGAAGGTTACATCCCAGAATTTGCCCACAGCTTGAAACGTGGTTATATTACCTACAATTTTAATGAACAACAACCCCACACAGGGCCGGATTTAGGGGGGGCAACCAGGGCAACAGCCTAGGGGCCTCCGCAAAAGTGGGGCCCCCGTAATAGAGACTTCAGAAAAAAAAAATCAAATTCAAACTAGTAAACATTAGTAAATTAACTTTCCCTTTCATATTTTTTTTTCGCGTTGTACCTTTACCTACAGTACTTTTTTTATTGTTTTTATTGAAAATGATTATGAGAAAATAATGGAAACATACCTTGTCGGTGTCCAAGCTAGTTTCTAAGATTTTGTTCACCCGTTTTTTGATGCGATCTTCTTCAGTTGCGGATAATTCTTTAAGAATTAATATTTATTCTAAGAATTTGATAAAAATGCAAATCAACGTCAACAAAGTTTATTATCAGCTGATTGTCAAAAAAATTGGATGTGCAAGTACTTCAATGAGTAAAGGCCCCGACCCATAGAACGCGGTGCGTGCGTGCGGCACCGCTTTCAACTGACAGCTCGATTAAATACACACGTTCTTATGAGAGGTGACCCATAAGCACCGCGAGCAACGCGCCGCACGCGCTGAGTAGCCAAACTTCTATTTTGCCGCGGCTCTCACGCGGTGACAGAACCAATTTGAAATTTTCTCTCTGATGACATGCGCAGTAAGAACCAATTTGAAATTTTCTCTTCTGTTAACATGAGTGGCCTTGTTGAGTTGAGACACCGCAACGGATTCTACGGGTCACCCCTATCAGTTGCGTGCGGCAAAACCCACCGCATCAGTTGCCGCGCCGCTCCTACCGCGCGCAACGCGTTCTATGGGCCGGGGCCTTAAGTCCAAGGCTAAAGCTAGTCCTAAACGACGAACATGCTCGCCGAGCATGCTCGTGTTCGCCGTATTTTCATCGTCTAGGGGCTGGTTGGCGAGCCGCTCGCTCTTGGCGAAAATTTTCGATTTTGTCATGTTCGTTGGCTTCGTTGTTTGCCATGTAGGGCCATGCTCGCGAGCAAACCGGTTTTTTACTATGAAGCAAACCTCATTTCTGCTGTGGACGTCGTCGTGTGCATATCGCGGATAAAGTAAAAAAGCAACAGACAGCCACAATTTAATAGAAGAATACACACGTTTACGCTGTGGGGAATCAACATGAAAGGAATGCTCGGCAAATGCGTTCGTCGTCTATGGGATAAAGCAAACGAGCATGCTCGGCGAGCATGTTCGACGTTTAGGACTAGCTTAAACAGGCCCACTCTTAATTTTTAATTTAAGAGTGAAAAATCATAGACTTCAAAAGAAGAAAGAAAATTGGCTGCGATGGCTTATGTGGTTTTCTATTGGTTATAGAAACCGTTCTAGTTTTGATTTGAATCAGCTGAAAAACTAGTTTTTACACTGTTTTGAGAAATTTTGATAGAAACTGTATTCTTTCTACTTTAACAATGGAAAACAACAATGTTTAGCAAGCTACCACCCGCCGGCCGCCTCCAAGTATTTGGCGCAGCATTTCCTAAGGGGTCAGTCGATCTCAGATTCTGTCAAAAATTAAAATTGATTAAATGGATTAGTCAATGAAATCATAACCCTAGGTCCATGCTTGAAATCTTCTGCAGCTGAAGCTACGAAAGCCATAGTTGAAGGGCTATTCGGAAATCGAAGAAACTCTAACCAGTATATCTTCCGATAAAGAGCAAAAAGATATCGCGAGGAATGAAGCAGCGCACCTTCTACAGAATATGCGTGGTCTCGAAACCGCTTTATTTGCAATTTATTTTCTTTTGGAACGACATCTTGGAGCGATTCAACGCTACAAGCAAGATGTTGCAAGAACCAAATATGATTCTTGAATCGGCAATGCGTGCATTAGAATCATTGAAATCATTCATCAATCCAAAAGAAACGATTTTGATATATACGAGTAAGCAGCCAAAAAAATATCTCAGACTGACGAATACGTACAATGACGTACCAGAACGAGAAGTGTGAGGCTGAATCCGCTCGATTACGGGAAAGCACAAGACGTAAATCTGTCACCGAAGGAAAAATACAAAGTATCGGCCTTTATCCCAGATTGCATGCTTAAGCTGAACGTTCGAGATTTGGATTTCTTAATCACATCGAGAAGTTGGATGCTGCAAATTTGCACGCTGCAGCAGAGGCATTGGTGAAAGTTCATCAGAATGATTTACAACCTAGTCTTGGTAGTGAGTTGGTTCAATTTGTGTCTTTGATCGACTCATACAAAAAAAATTATGGAAAAGGCCAATCTACGGAACTATTTTACTACCAAATTCTCGAAGATCAAAATTTCAGAGCTACATTCCATAACCTTGAAATTGCATTGAGAATATAGTAACATTTGGTTTTAATGGTATCAAACTGCACTGGAGAGCGCTCATTTTCAAAAATGTAAGTTATAAAAAACAGACTTCGTACTACGATGGGGTAAAACCGTCTATCAAAGCTTTCTCTCCTGAGCATTGAAAGTGATTTGCTTGGGGAACTGGATTTTAGCAAAATCATCAACGGTTTTTCGGCGAAAAAAGCTCGGAAAGTTCCGTTTGTTAACGCTAAAATTTTATTTCAAGTAATTGTTGTTTCCGATTTATATTTATACTAGCTGAGCCGCCCGTCGTTGCTCGGGTCTGTAGTTTTAAGGTTCGCGTTCTCGTTCCTGTTTCTGTTCCTATGGGATTATAGGGATCAAATCTTTGCTTAGTTACTGAGGAATTATGTGGCATCCTAGTGCTGAAACAATATTTGAAATCAGTCTAGTAGTCTCTAAGTTACCGTTCCCAACCCCGTATCTGTGGGAATTTTCCGTTTCCATAGAAATATGTGAATTAATTATAAGTCTATGTCACTGAGAGATAATATTACATCCTAGAGTTGAAAGAATTTTTGAAATCGGTCAAGTAACTTTAAAATTCCAGTTCTCGTTCCTGTTTCTGTTCCCGTGGGACTACAGCGATGAAGTCTACGCTAAGCTACTGAGGGATTATGTGGCATCCCAGATCTGAAAGAATTTTAGAAATGTGTCTAGTAGCTTCTAAGTTTCCGTTCCCAACCCTGTTCCTGTGGGATCTTCCGTTCCCATGGAAATATGTGAATGAAATGTAAATCTATGTCCCTGAGAGATATTCACCCTTATTGCGATAGGCGTTTCACTAAAACGCCTAAAAAATGACAGAGCTCCAGCCGCGATAATTTTTGTTTTCATAAAAATATAATCTCAGCCCTCTATCTGTTCCTCATTGCTCTCACCATTCCCTCAAAAGCTATTTTATTTAAACGGCAATTGTGGCACCTAGAGATAAGTCATTTTATTGGCGTTTTATCAAAACGCCATTCGTAATAAGGGTGATTGTAACATCCTAGAGTTGAAAGAATTTTTGAAATCGGTTTAATAACTTTAAGGTTCTTTTGAATTTTATATGAAACATTTCGGAGGGAACATGTACTATATAACATGTACTATATTTTATCCGCATATTCCCACGGGAACAGAAGGATGGGAACCTTAAAAATACAGACCTCAACAACGCCGTGAATGTCCAGGTATAAGGGGTATATGAGTATGTCTAAAGCAAAAAAGAGTCGGTGGGTCGTTATCGGTCGGCTCTTGTCATCTTGAATAAGGAGTCATTAGAACCCCTGGCGGCACGCGGGGGTGTTATTCAGTATGGCTTTGATAGCCTAGTGCTGAAAATATACAAAAAAGATGAGGACGCTGCAAAGCTTCCAAAGCAAGCGGCTGAATCCGAAGCCAAGGAGTCCACTGCGAGCGTCGAATCTTCCATCATGGAGACAGACGCGGCAAGTTGCTCTGATTCTTTGGAACAGCTGTCTTGCTCGAAACTGGTCGAAAAGACTACAATAATAGTGTCTGATCAAGACGCAACTGACAACAAATCGTCCGATAAGGACGACAACAACAAAGGTGGAGTCTTAGACTCCGACGATGAAATGCTTGGGGTTCTCCTTTCTGAGGATGAGTTGCTAGACTCCGCCTCAGATATGGAGGACCTTAATGCTACAGTGTTGGAGATTAAGCTGGATGATTGTAGCAATGCTGCAAATACTCCAGATTAATCTCCAACACTCGATCAAAGCCTCAGCCGGACTCCTTCTCCAACTAAGCAAGTCCGGCGAGGATATAGTCCTGATCCAGGAACCATGGATTAATAAATCCGTGGTAAAAGGACTCAGGACGAAAGATTATTCTCTGCTGTATGTGACGGACAAAGGTGAACCAAGATCCTGCATACTGGCAAAGAAAACACTTAACGTATTTTTACTACCTAATTACAGCAATTGCGACACCACAACAGTAAAACTGCAGACCAACAGTGGGACTTACTGGCTCACGTCCGCTTATCTAGGCCATGACCAACCGGGGCCGCTACCAGGAGAGACGCTCGAGCGCGTAATAAAAAGCGCAACAAAGCTCAAAGCGGACCTTATAATAGGAAGTGACGTCAACGCACATCACGTAGTATGGGGGAGTACGGACGTAAATGAAAGGGGTGAGTCTCTTTTTAATTTTATATTAAGTACTAACCTTCTTATCTGCAATATTGGTAACGAACCAACCTTTGTCACAAAAAACAGACAAGAGGTTTTAGATGTTACCTTTGTATCTCAATCAATCTATATCAAGATTAAAAATTGGGCTGTATCTAAGGATCACTCCTTCTCTGATCACAGATACATCCAATTTAGTCTAACAGATGACACACCAAAACCCATAGGCTTCCGTAATTATAGGAAAACTGATTGGGTAAAATTCAGGGAAATCTTCAAACATTGTTACAACTACAATGACAATAGCTTCCCTTCAAACCCCAAGGATCTTGACAACAAAGTCGACGATCTAACTAGTGCTCTTAACCATGCCTTGTGTAACTCCTGTCCTCTTACCATAGTAAGAGGGAAGAAGAAACCACACTGGTGGACCAAGGAGCTAGAACCGCTCAAGAAAAGTTGTGCGAAGCTTTTCAATCGAGCCAAATCTTCCAGAAATCCCATAGACTGGGATCTCTATAAGGAATCCCTTAGGATTTACAAAAAGAGGTTACGAATAAGCAAAAGATCCTCTTGGAGAGAATTCTGCAATAAAATTGAAGACTCCTCAGAGGCATCTAGACTTAGGAAAATCCTATCAACGAGTCCAAACATGCCAAGTTCTATAAAAGATGAAAACGGCAACTGGACCAACTCATATGAAGAAACATTAAACCTGCTACTGGATACTCATTTCCCTGGTAGCTCGTTGACAATAACAGACGAGGAGCACTTGCCCCGACTCGCAAACCAATCAGGAAAAGGTCTTATCTCTAGAGATATACTGTTATGGGCAATAAACAGCTTTGACCCTTATAAATCACCAGGGCCTGACGGAATCATTCCTGCGGAGCTGAAACAGGTTTCAGACATCATCATCTATAACTTAGAGATGATCATGAAAGGATGCATCAGCTATGCATATATTCCCAAGGCCTGGAGAGAAGCTAGGGTCGTCTTTATACCTAAAGCCGGCAAAAGCTCCCATGTAAATCCAAAAGATTTAAGACCTATTAGTCTGTCATCCTTCCTCCTTAAAACACTGGAAAGAATGATTGACATACACTTAAGACAAGAAATTAAACCTAGTCTGATTTCAACGGCGCAACATGCCTATACAAAAGGTAAATCAGTGGAAACTGCACTCCACTCTCTGGTTTGCACCATTGAAAAATCCCTGCACTACAAAGAATACTCTCTCGTCGCATTCCTAGACATAGAGGGTGCATTTAATAATGTTAAAAATTCAGCAATCACTAATGCTCTTGATGGGCTGCTCATAGAGGAACACATCAAAAACATGATAACAACAATGCTCAGCAGCAGAATCATTAGTTCCGAAATGGGGAACTACAAAACAAGCAGAATGGCCAATAGAGGAACCCCGCAGGGAGGAGTTTTATCTCCCCTACTGTGGAACCTGGTCGTTAACAAATTGTTAATCGACCTAGAGGACGAAGGTTTCAAAACAATAGCCTATGCCGATGATGTAGCAATTACCGTTTCAGGCAAGCACCCACAAACCCTAGCTGAGCTGCTACAAACAGCACTTAACAAGCTTAACAATTGGGCTGCAGAGTGTGGTCTGAACATCAATCCACACAAAACGGAATTAGTTCTCTTTACGAGGAAATACAAAATTCCGGACTTCAGACCCCCAACTATTAAAGGGGTAACTCTCACACTGTCAAATCAGGCTAAATATCTAGGTCTCATTTTTGACAAAAAACTGACCTGGAAAACCAATATTGAGGAAAGAGTAAATAAAGCCAACGTTGCACTCTTCTCCTGTAAAAAAGCCATTGGCGGGAAATGGGGTTTCTCCCCCCAAATCACCCATTGGCTGTTTACATCGGTAATTAGACCGATACTCACATACGGGGTGATAGTCTGGTGGACAGCACTAGACAAGATGATCAACTACAACAAGCTGGCCAAAGTTCAAAGAACGGCTAGTCTGTGTATTAGTGGTGCACTGAGGACAACCCCATCGGACGCCCTCAATGTACTACTAGATCTCACACCCCTAGATATCTTCAGCAAACAAGTCGCAGCTAGCTCAGCTACTCGACTCAGAGCTACATCACAGTGGACCAATAATCAAATCGGCCACACTACCATTCTAGATAACTTTAGATTCTTACCGAATCGATGCGACTACACCACCCCCAAGTTGGTGTTTGACAATAATTTCCAAGTAACCATACCTTCAAGAGAAGCTTGGGAAAATGGCGCTCTTTTGGAAAATGAAGCAATACACTTCTACACCGATGGTTCAAAAACCAGCGAAGGTGTGGGAAGTGGAATCTACTCAGAAAAACTGAATCTCAGTCTTTTCTTCCGCCTACCCGATCATTGTAGTGTGTTCCAAGCGGAAATTCTGGCGATTAAGGAGGTGCTGTCTTGGCTCAAAGAAAACGTCATATCCTCCACGGATATTCGGATCTTCTCAGACAGCCAAGCTGCCCTTAAATCTCTTGCCTCTGTCTCTACAAAATCCATCACGGTCCAAAATTGTCAGATGTCTCTGAGGGAGATGTCAAAACAGTTTAACATTCACCTTTCATGGGTGCCAGGGCACAGGGACATACCAGGCAACTGTATGGCAGACGAACTAGCCAAAAAGGGCACGACCACTTCCCTACGCTCAGAATGGAACAACATAGGTGTACCTATCGCTACATGTAAACTCCTACTTAGACAAGACGCTTCAAGGATAACAAACACTAGATGGACTGAGAGTAACAACTGCCTTGCAACCAAAAAAGTTTGGCCGTGTGTTGACTCAAAACGCTCGAAGAGTTTGTTGGCCCTGAACCGTCTGTATCTAGGTTCTACCATAGGTGTTCTTACGGGACACTGTCTAATAGGGAGACACGCCAAAAGACTTGGTGTGTTTTCCAATGATTTCTGCAGAAGCTGCATGGACGAGGAGGAGGAAGAAACCGTTCAACACCTTCTTTGCTCATGCCCTGCACTACTTCATAGGAGGAAAACTCATCTCGGTGAATTCTTCTTCGATGATACTAGCGACCTAGCTTACATAGACCCTAAAAGTCTTTCAAAATACATTAAAAGTTCCACGTGGTTCGACTAGCAGGTGATTAACCGGCTAGTCCCGTAATGGAAGATTAATAAGTGATCAACTCGTTAATCTTACATCGGGTTTCTGAGATCAGTAGGTGATTAACTTGCTGATCTCTGTGGTATCACAATGGGCCCTTGCGGCCTAAGTGTTGTAACGAAATATGGATTTTGTCTGGAGTATGGTATGCGAAAGTGGTTGTTTTGAGTGTGGGATAGTGGCAACACTACTTTGATCCCAAAATGGTTTGTTTTGAGTTGACGTGCGAATCGGTTTTGTGAGAGAAAGCTCAGGGAACGGGAGTAAGTCCCGCCTCCGTTAAAGATTCTCGTCAACGGAAAACCGTAGAGGAGAAGTTGACGGTTTTAAATCTTTTTGAACCGCTTTAGCTGGACAAAGGTTTGTGAACGGTCGAAAAGCGAGGATCGCTGAGTTGCATTAATTGGTAGTTTCTTTGTTCGGTTGCTTGAGTAATTAATTTTAATTTAATTATTTTCTTATTTGATAATTAAGCTTACGACTGATTTCGAGTTTTAAGTGTGAATTGCGGACTTATTCTGTGGGATTTTTTTTCACAGTGTGAGATTTAGTGAAAGGTATGTTGAAATGTTGTTAGTTGTGAATGATTGAAGAGTGAAACTAATTTAAGTTATTTTAAAAAAGGAAAAAGGCAGAGAGAACCAGTGGGTTTTGGTTGTAATTACCAAATCTGGTAGTCGCCTCACGGTATACCGAAGCCGCCTACGGAAAAAAAAACTGTGAGCTGTGAATTCGTAAAAATTCATTATTATTGGATATTTGGATCTCTTAACCGAATTAAAACTCTGAGAAGATCAAGGAAATCACAAACTAATTGTTGGCTGAGTAGGCTGAGCGCTCACCCATAAAGGGAGCTGCGGCAGCAGACCCGGGTTCACATCCCGGCCAGTTCAATTTTATTTTTTTTAATTATTGCACCACTTTGGTGACTTTCTTTTATTTTTTTATTGGCCCATAAGGCATATAATAGTGTTTAAAATTTAATTCGAGAACCGTAGTACGGGTATATATATCTAAATATATACATATACCGGGATATACCCAGAAAGTGCGCTAGTGGGCGGGGCGCGAGCTCACCAACTTATTAGAGTACTTTATATATAATCAAATAATTTTTCCTTTAAAACAAAAGTACCTAAGCCAACAGTGCGTGATCGTCTACACCAGAATCAAGCCTACCATCGTAGTCCTGCCCGTATGCTGTGGCCACAACATCGTCAGCGGATATAAAATAGAAAAGCGGTGAGTCATTATTGTTTGATTCGAATTATTTGATTTTATATATATAAACTTTGTGAGGGGGTTGAGTTCTGGGGGACCATTGCATATAAGTAGTTTAGGCGCGGTATATTCCGACGAGTAATTTTTAATATATATATAGATAAATAGACTTGGAAGAGGAGAAATCAATTAGAACATTTAGTAATACATACTTAAAATTTATATAAGCACCCACTGAGGTGAAGTATGTTAACTTAGGCTTACTTTTTTTGAAGAATTAAATGAATATTTGTATGATTAGAAAATGAATATTTGTGTGTTGATTGCTAGGATGAGTTGCTAAGTGGTGTAAGGCATAAAGGGGTGAGTGGAAGATTATAGATGGACTGAAGGATAAAGGAGATGGCAAATGAAGGGTCACTTAGGCGAGTACGGTGACATGGTAGGGTGGGTGGAGGAGAATTCTCGCGGATACCATACTAACAACTAATGGGTAACAAGACTGGCATGATTTCTTTTTTTGTAAACGGGTTACAGGGGTCAAGTCCCACACCCAACGACGAGCAGGAGCCGGACAAGCATGCCAGCGCGACCCCGACGACCAAAAACGGCCCGTTACAAAATGGCGCCCATGAACGTGAGGCCTGCCTGTAGGGCAGGAGTGTGCAGCGAAACAGTTTTTTATATTTTGAGCCGTTCAATATTGCTTTGCTTTATTTTTTTTTAGTTAGTTTCAGTTTTTTTTTATATCTGAGAATTACTTAGTCTAGGGTATAGTTACGTGTCAAAGACAATTTCATAAGTCCGGTTGATTGGGGTAGTGCCCCGATTACTGCTGCGATGAAAGGAGTTTTTGGCGAAGTCACATCAAGAGGCAGACTTGAGTTCAAGTCGAGATGTTGGTGGGATGCTGATGTTTTCGTCAGAACGAAAGGATGTGTTTTTTCATTTCAAATAAATCCGGAGAGTCGGCATAGACTTGGTGAAGAGTTTAACCGCTCCTTCGGTTTAGTGGTTGTTGCTGCACAGTTGCGGAGTCATCTGCCAATCGTGTGGTTGGTGGCTGTCCTGTAACAAATAAATAATTTTTTTTTAATTTGATATATTCAGAGTAGTTTCAGTATTTAAATTCATTTTTTTTAGCTTGCTCAGTTTTTTTCTGGGTAAGTTGGCTCATAGAACTTTGCCATCTCTTAAGTCCAATAGTCCATTTATTTTCTTCTGGTTAGCTCACCCCGAGCCAGTATATGAGATATTGTTATTCCGTGCAGTGTGTTGAAGTTTTTCGGTAATTTTAGTGGTGTTAGCTAAAAGTCGAGAAAGAAAAGGAAGAATTAGAAGCTGTTTACAGCGGAGTTGAAAGTTAAGGTGTTAGTACGACAAAGGTTAGTGTGTTTATTCGTGGCTTGAGTGTGTTTGAGCTGGTAAGTGTGAAAGGGGGTATCAAGTTGAGGTTGGTTTGTTTAGTTTAGAGTGTAATTCCAATTCTGTTTTCCCTGGGTATTGGGTTGGACTTTGGGGATAGATTGCCTGACACGTCTTAAGGGTAGGAAAGGGCGAAGTGGTACGAGGTTCTCGTGGGATGAGTAATCGGAGGTTATCTTTCCAAGACGATTACCAGGCGTGGCTAGAGAACTCGGAAGCCCGTTTTGAAAGATTCCACCAGCGTTTCAGGGAGTCAATAAATCGTTTTAGTTTTGATCGGTCCTGGAGTTTCTCAGAACTGAACTCAAAAGATAGTTCATCAATGTCGGAAGAGGAGTTAGCGGGTAGGCCCAGTGGGAGTGGGAATGGTCCGAATCAGGATCTGTTGGAGAACGAAGGCCGGCAGAGGCAAATAACAGAGGGAGTGAGTCGGGAAAGAGGTAGCGACACTAATGGGAACTTGGTGGAAGATTTGGCTAATCGAATCGAGAGGAGTATGACTTCCAACCAGGTACGATTGTTCCAACAAATGGAAGTGTTCATGTCCGGGGTCATGAATAAACTGGAGCGAGTGAGTAATGCCTCCACAGCTTCTCCAATTCCCGGCCAACAGAGTTCGGCAGATGTCCCTATGGACCGGAACCTTGGCTTAACGTTCCGTGAACCGCCGGTTGCGAGACCACGACAGTCGATCTCACCGACTAGGTCCAATGCTAGGTCTTATCAGAGCGCATCTGAATACTGTCGATTGGATCGGTGGAACATTCGGTTCGATGGCCAAGAGGACGTAAAAGAATTCCTGTTCAAGGTCAACAGGCTTCAATCTTCCTCGGCATATTCGGACCAGCAAATAGCCGCCAACTTTCATAAGTTGCTGGTGGGTAAGGCTGAGAAGTGGTTCTGGTGTTTTTTGCGAAAGCAACCAAGCGCTAACCTGGAGGAGATTAAAGCGGCCATGAACAAGGAATTTGGTTCAAAGGAGAGTGAGGTCGAGCTCTACATGCGGTTGTTGACCCGCAGGCAGGGAATTAAGGAGTCGTTTGACGACTTTTATGAATCGGTGGTTCGTTTGAACGATCGACTGAACGAGCCGTTTGACGCTAGAAAGTTGATAGATGTTGTCAGAAGTAACTCGAAGGAGAGGTTGGGTGAGATTTTGCTCGCTGCTGAGATAAATAATCTGGAGCAGTTGAGAAAGAAGGCTAGGGAAGCGGAACGTTTCATAGCGAGAAAGGCGGGGCAGCCTCGCACCGTTAGTGAAATTGAGGTGCCGGAAGTAGAAGAAGAACGAGCAGAGGAAGTGGCGGCCGTTAGCAAGCCATACTCTCGTCCGACATCCAATCTACTTTGCTGGAATTGCGACCAGCAGGGACATTCCTTTTACCAGTGCCCCTCTCATGAGAGAAGATTGTTTTGTTTTCTGTGTGGGGCTAAAAACATTAGTACGCCTGAGTGCGGAAAACATCAGGGAAACTCGAAGGGGAACGATCGAAGAGGTGGGGAGAGTCGTTCCTTTCAGAACCACCAGTAGATAAGTCTGTAGATGAGGAGGAGGGTGGTACGGTTGAGCAAAAGTCAAAAGAGGCTCCCGTGAGAATCCTGCAACGTGAAGTTTCGACATCGGAGGGTTTACCGGTGAAAAGTTGCACTCCAAAGTCGTTGCACGAGAGGAGAAAGATTTATGACCAAGCGAGGGAAAAAATTATGGGAAAGAGGGTGGCAAGTGCCCATATAGGGAAGTGTAGGGAAAGGTTCCGGAAGAGGAAGAGTTACCAAAAAATGATTCTGGAAACAATTATAACGTCAGAGACGGATGGAAGGATGTACGCGAGTGTACTGCTGAAAAGCGAACAGGTCTTGGGGTTACTCGACAGTGGGGCATCGATTTCGGTGATCGGTAAGGATAGTGAAGCGTTCATTAGTAGGAATGGCATTCGGATGACGCCATACAAAAACTTCGTCAAAACGGCAGATGGAAAATCACATGGTATAATCGGTTTTTGTGAGATTCCAACAACCCTTGACGGCGTCACGAAGACCATAACTTTTTACGTGATACCGAATTTGACCCAAAAGGTATATTTGGGAATGAATTTCTGGCGAGAATTCAATTTACTCCCCGCTGTCGAAGAGCTTGATTTAAATTTGAATAGTACTGAGGGAAAAGAGGAGTTGTTTGAAAAAGAATCTCCATTGGTACTCACCTCGGCTCAAACCATACGATTAGAGGCTTTGAAGAAGCAGTTTCCAAATTCACTGGAACAAGGTCTTGGGCACACTCATCTGGAAACTCATACGATCGATGTAGGCGATTCAGTTCCCATAAAATGCAAAATCTATCCGTTGTCACCCGTACGTCAGGGTGAAGTCTATAAAGAAGTAGACCGTATGTTAAAGATGGGTATTATAGAAGAGAGTAACTCACCTTGGTGTTCACCAGTGTTGTTAGTAGAGAAGTCAGCAGGGAAATTTCGTTTGTGTTTGGATAGTCGGAAGCTGAACAGCAAGACCAAAGCAGATGCGTATCCACTATCAAATGTTGAAGGTATCATCAGCAGATTAGAGGACACGTTTGTCATTTCGGCTCTGGACCTCACGGAGGCGTTCTATCAAATCCCGTTGGATGAACTGTCCAGGGAAAAGACGGCATTTGCAGTGCCTGGACGGCCTCTGTATCAATTCAGAGTGATGCCATTCGGGTTATGTAATGCAGCCCAGAGAATGTGCCGTCTGATGGACCGGGTGATCCCAGCTAGTCTTCGACAAAACGTGTTTATTTATTTGGATGACCTTCTGATATGCACTCCAGATTTCGATACGCATTTGCGAGTTTTGTCAGAGGTGGCGGCTTGCTTGCGACGGGCAAATCTAACAATCAATTTGAGTAAATCGAAGTTTTGTATGCGCGAAGTCAAATTTCTTGGGTACATAGTAGGTCAGGGGGTTCTCAAAACCAACCCGGAAAAGATTTCTGCGATGGTGAACTTTCCTGTACCGAAGACCACAAGGCAGGTACGGAGATTCATAGGCCTCACCGGCTGGTACCGAAGGTTTATTCGGAACTATTCGGATTTGGCAGCACCACTAACGGATTGTCTAAAAAAACAAAAAAAGTTTGAATTGTCGCTTCCAGCTAAGAAAGCTTTTGAAGATTTGAAACAGGCACTTACCTCGGCTCCAGTGTTGTCTCAGGCTGACTTCAAGAAGCCTTTTGTCATCCAATGTGATGCTTCGTCTGAGGGAGTAGGAGGGGTGCTTTTCCAATTGGATGATGAGGGTAATGAAAAGCCCATAGCTTTCATGTCTAAGAAACTGAATAAAGCGCAGAAAAACTACACAGTAACTGAGCAAGAGTGTCTCGCTGCGGTGCTGAGCATTCGTAAGTTTAGAGCGTACGTAGAGGGGATGCCGTTCCGGGTCATAACTGACCATTCAAGTTTGAAGTGGCTTATGTCACTCAAAGATCTGACAGGCAGACTTGCTCGTTGGAGTCTTGAACTACAAGGCTTCAATTTCGCTATTGAGCATCGAAAAGGTACACTAAACGTGGTCCCAGATGCGTTGTCGCGGATGGACATGGAGGAAATCTCCATACACGATATTGCTATCGAGGTAGATTTAGACTCACCTGAGTTCCAATCGGAAGAGTACAAAAACCTGCGGGAAAATATTCAAAATAATCAAGACGCACTACCGGACCTCGTGGTATCCGATAACTTTGTGTATAAAAGAGTTAGGTTCCGTAGCGAAGCGGGCGAAAGTGAAGATTCCCTTTGGCGGTTGTGGATACCCAATGCATTAACTCGTGGGGTGATGGAAATGGCACATAACTCCAAGTTGAGCTGTCACAGTGGGTTTTCCAAAACCTATTTGCGGATACGCGATAAGTATTTCTGGCCAAAGATGGGTAGAGACATTAAAATTTTCGTTGAGCAGTGTGAAATATGCAAAATGGTTAAAGCTCCGAATAAAGTTCTGCGTCCACCCATGACCAAGCAAATCGTGACCGAAAGACCGATGCAAAGGATGTATGTAGACCTGTTAGGCCCATATCCACGCACCAAAAAGGGCAATACTACGATTTTTATTTGTGTTGACCACTTCACCAAATACGTTTTTTTGAAAGCGCTTCCGAAAGCCACGTCGAAGAATATAATCAAATATATTGAAACTGAGATTTTTCATGCGTTTGGCACTCCGGAGTTTGTACACTCAGACAACGGAAAACAATTCGTTTCGTCTGAGTTTCGAAAGTTTCTAGAGAGCTATGGGGTGCAACACGTCAAAACTGCATTGTACTCACCCCAAGCTAATATCTCAGAAAGAGTTAACCGGAGTGTACTGAGTAAACTTCGAGTATTCGTAACTGAGGAACAAGATAGTTGGGATAACTATTTGTCGTATATCGCGTGTGTGCTGAGGTCTGACAACCATGAATCGATTGGATGTCAACCCTACTGTGCACTTTTTGGCCAAAAGATGGTAAACCACGCGTCAAGTTACAAAATACTCCGAAGTTTAGGGGCACTGACCGATCCAGACATGGAAGTTAGTACACGCGAAACGAACTTGGTGTTAACCCGTCAAAATATTACACAAAATTTAATAAAAGCACACGCGACTTCACAAAAGACGTACAATACACGATCGCGACCAGTTTCGTTTGAAGTTGGGCAAGAAGTATTCCGACGAAACTTTGCCCAAAGCAAGTTTACCCAGGGACTGAACGCCAAGTTACTTCCAAAGTTTGTGAAGGCTCGGGTTCATCGTGTCGTTGGCAACTGCATGTATGAGTTGCAAAATCTGAGTGGGAAATCAGTAGGGGTGTTCCACGCCAAAGACATACGGCAGTAGGGTAAATTAAAAGGCAAGACAAGAGTAAACAGGATATAAACAAGGAAACACAGCCTACATATATAGGGATTTGAGAGTATACTTACGGAATAGACAACTCTTGAATGTCTCGTTCAAGTTGAAGTGTGGACTTTCCCTAAAAATTTACGGAGAAATAGCCCGGCTAGGTTTTAGTGGGTTCCGCCCCACGTTGTAAAGTTGTTCGGTCTGAAATAATGAATGAAAAGGGAGAATGATTGAATAGAGAATGGAGATCTTAAGTATACGAGTAATAAGATGACTTACCGCATTGAAAGATATTGCACACAATTTTTGAAAAATCTAAAAACAAAAACACTCCGCGAATTAACAACAAATGTAAATAAACAACGTCGTGGGTTCTATTTGCAATTTCATGTGTCAGTTTTCATGGAAAGAACTAATAGCAACGGACAAACTTTCCAGTCTTCAAAGTGTTACCTGAGTGCGAAATCACACCCAGGTCGGCAGGAGTCTGTGGTGGATTGGAGAATGGTGAATAGCGATGCGTGGTGAAATGTTTGACGGGGAATAGTGAGGTACGGTAGTTGTTAGAGAAGGTTGACTTGCGAATGGTGGGTAATAGTGTTGAATGTTTCGAATATTGGTGATGAAAACTGTGAATGAACTGCAAAGCCCTGTGTAACGAAATATGGATTTTGTCTGGAGTATGGTATGCGAAAGTGGTTGTTTTGAGTGTGGGATAGTGGCAACACTACTTTGATCCCAAAATGGTTTGTTTTGAGTTGACGTGCGAATCGGTTTTGTGAGAGAAAGCTCAGGGAACGGGAGTAAGTCCCGCCTCCGTTAAAGATTCTCGTCAACGGAAAACCGTAGAGGAGAAGTTGACGGTTTTAAATCTTTTTGAACCGCTTTAGCTGGACAAAGGTTTGTGAACGGTCGAAAAGCGAGGATCGCTGAGTTGCATTAATTGGTAGTTTCTTTGTTCGGTTGCTTGAGTAATTAATTTTAATTTAATTATTTTCTTATTTGATAATTAAGCTTACGACTGATTTCGAGTTTTAAGTGTGAATTGCGGACTTATTCTGTGGGATTTTTTTTCACAGTGTGAGATTTAGTGAAAGGTATGTTGAAATGTTGTTAGTTGTGAATGATTGAAGAGTGAAACTAATTTAAGTTATTTTAAAAAAGGAAAAAGGCAGAGAGAACCAGTGGGTTTTGGTTGTAATTACCAAATCTGGTAGTCGCCTCACGGTATACCGAAGCCGCCTACGGAAAAAAAAACTGTGAGCTGTGAATTCGTAAAAATTCATTATTATTGGATATTTGGATCTCTTAACCGAATTAAAACTCTGAGAAGATCAAGGAAATCACAAACTAATTGTTGGCTGAGTAGGCTGAGCGCTCACCCATAAAGGGAGCTGCGGCAGCAGACCCGGGTTCACATCCCGGCCAGTTCAATTTTATTTTTTTTAATTATTGCACCACTTTGGTGACTTTCTTTTATTTTTTTATTGGCCCATAAGGCATATAATAGTGTTTAAAATTTAATTCGAGAACCGTAGTACGGGTATATATATCTAAATATATACATATCGCCACCTGAGAGTATAAGTGCCCCATAGACCACTTTTTCGGGAAACTGA
Organism: Melanostoma scalare; assembly: GCA_949752695.1. NCBI lineage: Eukaryota > Metazoa > Arthropoda > Insecta > Diptera > Syrphidae > Melanostoma > Melanostoma scalare. Next base: position 68,325,321 of record OX456985.1, read on the forward strand.
GTTAATGATGCAGTTATACTAATTCGAATATTCTCTATCGTTTGGTCCTATTCCCATTGCTCTATCTCTATTATTAACAGAGTTACGAAACCCACTTTTGCTCTACAGACCACACATTTTTGGGTTCTCTTAGTGCTTATTTGCCTTATATCCAAAATTTGTACTACGTGAGGCAATTTTTGTAGAGAAGTTGAAATAACAAACACTTAGTGCTTAAATGCCCTATAGCAATGGGCAATGGATATAGAGCAAATTCAATTAAAATATATTGTCAGTGCTTAATTGCCCCATATCCACAGGAGCTAGGATATAGAGCATTTAAGCTCACATAATATATTACAATTAAGTAAACATTTAAGTGCTTATTTGCTCCATATCCATGGACAAATGTGCAGTCAGCTTGAAAAGTATAAATAGAAGCATAATTTTCGCGATCATTTCAGTAGCCAGAAGACAAAGTTGCTGTTCTACAAACAGCTCCTCAGACCAATCATCACTTAGGTACTGCTTCCCTGCTTGGTTTAGTATATCCAAAACCAGCATGAAAAAACTCGGAGCATTTGAGAGGAAAATTCTGAGGATTTGCACAGGACTCAACTTTGACCGTCAACGACAGAGGTACTTCAGTAACAAAAAGCTCTACGAAGCATCAGGAATCCTTCCCCTCAACAGATTCCTTTTGAACAGTGCAAGGAAAATAACTAACAACCTGAGCAACCATCCCAATCCACTGGTGAGAAGCTTGACAACCGAAGCCGCGATACTTAGATATAATGGCACTACTGGGCGAAGAAATCATTTCAATCAATGACGAAGAGGCAATACCCTTTTACGAGGTAGCAGCCTCAGCTTACTACCGTGGCTAGAGGCCACACAAACCCCCTTCAACATAAAGACAACCGGATCTGAACAACCCGAGATTTTTTAAATCACCTTATAAATTTATATATTTTTCTTATCATAGGCAATAATTATAATTATTTTAGCAAACAAATCAATATTTAAAGTTAGGCCCCTTCTGTGCCAACAAAACAAAATATATCTAAATGTTATGTAATCTTAGAATTAAGAACCAATTGTATATATACCTGTTCAATAAAAATAGTTAAACAGTTAAACAGCGATCATTTCAGTTGGTTTCGTGCTCTCGTGGAGTAAAGGTCAAAGGAGGAAAAAAAAATATGATGATGACATAATGAAAAGTTCTTAATTTCATTTTAATGTTTTTTTTTTAATTAATATATTTTATTTTTATTTTATAGCTTGAATTATAATTATTTTTTTTTATTTAATAAAATGTTTGATAAAAAACAAAAAAAACAGTCTTTGTTTCAAATCTATTTGTTGACTATGCTTTGATATTTCAGTTTTGGTGGGAATCTTCTTCAAAGACGAATTTGTAATCGTCTATCTCTGATTTTTTCAAAAAAACAGCCATTAAAAACAATATGTTTTTAAAATATTGCAAAAAAGAGGTAAACAACAGGAAACAAATTTATTTTATGTAAGAAGAACTATTTAGCTTCACGTTGTCATACTACATAACGGAGTTAAATGTAGTTTTTTCTGACTTTTTAATTTTTATATTAAAGCATTTTTTTTTTTTTTTACTAAACTGGACTAAAACAAAATTGGTAAAAAAAAAATAAAAAAAAAAATATAATAAATAATCCCCTAATAAAGCAAGCTTCTACGAATGTTGAAGTATTTTAGTAACCCATTCCAAATAAAATTAAATGTATTTTTCTAGAAAATTTAATGGACCAAAAGTAGTTTTAAGTATTTTTCCTAATTTAGTGTTAAAAAAATGTGTCATTTTGAAAGGTTTCTCATTGACTTAAAAATAAGCTTATGTGATATAAAGAAGGACATACCCAAAGTATTTATACTAATGTTTATTTTATATTTCTATCACTAAAAATAAAATTTTAAAAATTAATAATCCTAGTAATTTTGAATTTTTTTAGTATTTTTGTTTTCTTTGACATTCCAATGTTTAGTGCACAAATGTCCTATATCCCATGGAAAAATGGAGTTTGGTTTTGATTCATTCACCCATCGTATGGAACAGGGTCCTATATCCATTTCTGACTCTTTTCGAACTTTTTTTTTTCTTTTTTTTACCGTAACAGTTTTTGACCCAAGGTTCACAAATTACAAAAGAGAAATGTTCAATTAGTATGTATAAACATTCAAAAGTCATATTAGTTAAGTAGAAAGTAACGCAATTATTTTTCAAACCTTAAAATTCGTTTTCTGAGGAATAATTTCAATGGATATGAGGCACTTAAACTCTCAGGTGGCGATATACCGGGATATACCCAGAAAGTGCGCTAGTGGGCGGGGCGCGAGCTCACCAACTTATTAGAGTACTTTATATATAATCAAATAATTTTTCCTTTAAAACAAAAGTACCTAAGCCAACAGTGCGTGATCGTCTACACCAGAATCAAGCCTACCATCGTAGTCCTGCCCGTATGCTGTGGCCACAACATCGTCAGCGGATATAAAATAGAAAAGCGGTGAGTCATTATTGTTTGATTCGAATTATTTGATTTTATATATATAAACTTTGTGAGGGGGTTGAGTTCTGGGGGACCATTGCATATAAGTAGTTTAGGCGCGGTATATTCCGACGAGTAATTTTTAATATATATATAGATAAATAGACTTGGAAGAGGAGAAATCAATTAGAACATTTAGTAATACATACTTAAAATTTATATAAGCACCCACTGAGGTGAAGTATGTTAACTTAGGCTTACTTTTTTTGAAGAATTAAATGAATATTTGTATGATTAGAAAATGAATATTTGTGTGTTGATTGCTAGGATGAGTTGCTAAGTGGTGTAAGGCATAAAGGGGTGAGTGGAAGATTATAGATGGACTGAAGGATAAAGGAGATGGCAAATGAAGGGTCACTTAGGCGAGTACGGTGACATGGTAGGGTGGGTGGAGGAGAATTCTCGCGGATACCATACTAACAACTAATGGGTAACAAGACTGGCATGATTTCTTTTTTTGTAAACGGGTTACAGGGGTCAAGTCCCACACCCAACGACGAGCAGGAGCCGGACAAGCATGCCAGCGCGACCCCGACGACCAAAAACGGCCCGTTACAGTGTGTTAGGCAATGTACTCATTGACTGACAGCCACTTCCACCTAACCTAACCTATGTCTAAAGCAGCCCAGGGTGTTGAGCGAAGATCTCCGCTGACTCATTAGGTCTGTTCGATGTGAGCACTGGGGCGCCCTAGTGCGCACTGAAATCGCACTGATGCGTTCGATGTGACATTTTTTTTGCCCCAGTGCATTTGCACTGTGTTCGATGTTCGTCCGGTGCAAGCACTCAGTGCGCACTGCCGTGCCCCAGGTTTTTTCTGGGGTTGAGGTTTTCAGAGCTGTCAATTGGAAATCAGCTGTTTACGCCAAAAAGATTATTTGCAAAGCAAAGTACATTTTGTTGGCATTTGGGTTATAAACTGAATATTTGGGTTTCATTTTGATATTTCATATCTTTTCATACATCTATGAAAGAAATAAAACCATACTTATTGCCAAATGGAAGAAACTAATTTATGAAAATCAAGTGCTACGTGAGTTTTAGCTCTTAAGTGTTCGATGTGAAATCAAATCCAGAGCAGGTATTCAGTGCATTGACAGATAATTTCAGTGCGTTGACATTCCCCAGTGCGCACTGGAGCACTGCACATCGAACAGACCTATTAACTTGCTGATATTTGGACTATGCACGCTTAGTCTGACACGAAAAGTCAGCTTTTCTTTTGTTTTTTTTTTATAGAACAGTGTTTTGTTTATAACGAAAGCTAACGCATTGCATTGATGTCGTCTCTGTTGCAAGCTGCTTTATTTTTATTTGAGTCAATGCCCAATGTCAGTTTTTTCTTTTACTACTTACTTTTCCTGTTCTGATTTTAAGCATTCCGTTTACATTTTATGTCTGTGGCGTTATAAAAATGTTTTAGACGGGGTCGTCTCCTTGGTCAAATAGTTATAGGTTTGTTCGTTGAAGCCCTGGGGTTGCCCTATGGTCGCCATAAAGCGTTTTTTGAGAAACCTAAATTCGCCCTGAATGTCAAATTGAGTGTTTTTTGAGCCATAGGTTTGCCATAGGTTTTCCCCAAACTCGCCCTAGCTTTTTGCTGTGGCGATTTGAGGGCTGTCAAATGGCATGTATTTTTTTTTAATGACGGGGATGTGTGGTGATTTGTGGTGTAGTGTTTTTTGAGGACTGGAAAACCCAGGTTTTTTTGACAACTCATAGGGTTGTCAAGAAAACCTGGGTCAACCCTGGGGAAAGTTCAACGAACAGACCTTATATAAGGTTGCGTTCCCAATCACGTTCGAGCATGATCCTTAATTGGAACGAATTTTTGAAATCGGTCGAGTAGTTTTGAGGTTCATGTTTTCGTTCCCGTAGGAATATAGGGATGAATTATAATCTTAGTTACTGAGGGATAATGTATTATCCCAATTCTGAAAGATTTTGTGAAATCTTTCCAGTAGTATCTAGATTTCCGATCCCAATCCTGGATAAAAAACAAATATAGCTGAACCTTCTGGCGTTGCCCGGGCCCCGTGTGAATATGAGGATGAAATAATTTATGTAAATGTGGGATATATGTGGGAGATATATATAAAACATTTTTGAAATCGGTCATGCGGTTTTAAGGTTTCCGTTCTAGTTCCCCTTTCTGTTCCCGCGGGAATATATCGATGAAATATAGTCTATGTTATTGAGGGATAATGTAGCATCCTAGAGCAGAAAGAATTTTTGAAATCTGTCCAGTAGTTTCGAAGTTTGCGTTCCCAATCCCGTTCCCGTGGGAATATGGGGATGAATTAAAGTTTATGTTACTCGGTGATAGTGTAGCATTCTAACGATGAAAGAATTTCGGTTCAGTAGTTTCTATGTTCCCGTTTACATTCCCGTTCCCATAGTAGTGTTGCTTAAACATCGATAGTCTATCGATAGTATTGATAGTAAAAAACTATCGCGTACATCGATAGTTTAAAAAAACAATCGAAAAACTATCGATGGTTTCAATAATTCTAAAATATTCTACCACAGAGCTATCTTTCTGATCCAATTTATTACTATCATTGTATATGGAATCTATAGCACTATCAATTATAGTAACTGTGCCAAAAGTCATCAATATATCTGCCGGCGTACCATCATTTACCTGTAATTGTTAGTACGCTGGCGGATATATAGTTGGCTTTGAAGACCGCTACTATTAATTGATAGTACTATTTCATATTCCACTGAATTTTCATACATACTGGACATCTACTGCAAAGCTTTACATCTCATCAATGGAATTGTAGTTTTTTATTCGGTGGCCGCCAACATTGTATATGGAATCTATTGTACTATCGAAAAAAAAAAAACGGTTCCTGAAAGCCATTTATGTACTCGCCGGTGCTCTAAAAATTACAGGGGAATGTAAGTACGCCGGCGCATACATAGATGGCTTTCAGGGACCGTTTTTGTTTTCGATAGTGCTATAGATTAGATATACAATAGCCGAGTTCACACTGTACAATTAGTTGGACAGACTTCCATTGGTTGCGTTCGGATTTTTACCTAAGACGAACTAGATTCCTTTCGTGACATTTGTTGTTAGTGTAGTCCCATGTTAAAAAGCAGCTGACTGCAAAACATCTTTTGAGAGGAAAGCGATCCAAAGGTACCTTAAAAATCATGGTATAGCAAGCTACCCAATTGAAATTTGAGAACAGCTGACTTGGATTCATTTTTGTTTTGCTTTCGGTCATAGTGCTTTGTTGCAAAATTGTTTTTTGTAAACATAAAATTTAAAATATGGTGCTCCTAATTAATCTAAACGACGTTGTTTACGAAGTAAACGATTGTGAAGAAGTTTGCAATCGAATAATAAGTGGTACGTGTTGTTTGCAATTTTTAAAACACATTTGGTTTGGTTTGTTTTCACTTCGATTTATCAGCTGTTTCTGATTTGACAGATACCTAATCTTAGTCGTTCGAAAACTTACCCGGATACAAAGGTATCCTAGTTATGCTACCCATTTTTTTTCGAACGCACCCATTGATGGAAGTTGGATGGTCGGATGTAGTTTGCATTCACACTTATCAAGCTTGTCGTCCAACTTTATGTCACATACTCTTCCACTACGTCCAATTTCTAAATTTTCAAAAATATTTGAAAACCATCCTACAAGTTGGTCAAACGGTCGAATGAAGGTTCACACTATCAAGCATTGGTCGTCCAAGCCAAAGTCTGTCCAACTAATTGTACAGTGTGAACTGCTGTTAGCCAAATTGCAAAATTGATATTATTTAGTATTGTTATTTGTTTGATATCATTGGGTGCGTTCGAAAAAAAATGGGTAGCATAACTAGGATACCTTTGTATCCGGGTAAGTTTTCGAACGACTAAGATTAGGTATCTGTCAAATCAGAAACAGCTGATAAATCGAAGTGAAAACAAACCAAACCAAATGTGTTTTAAAAATTGCAAACAACACGTACCACTTATTATTCGATTGCAAACTTCTTCACAATCGTTTACTTCGTAAACAACGTCGTTTAGATTAATTAGGAGCACCATATTTTAAATTTTATGTTTACAAAAAACAATTTTGCAACAAAGCACTATGACAGAAAGCAAAACAAAAATGAATCCAAGTCAGCTGTTCTCAAATTTCAAATTGGGTAGCTTGCTATACCATGATTTTTAAGGTACCTTTGGATCGCTTTCCCCTCAAAAGATGTTTTGCAGTCAGCTGCTTTTTAACATGGGATTACACTAACAACAAATGTGACGAAAGGTATCTAGTTCGTCTTAGGTAAGAATCCGAACGCAGCCATTCTATATGCATACTGGTGCTCTCTCCAAATTTGTTATTTGCTTTTGTTTTCAAGGTTGAAGATCTTAAAAGCAAGTTTTGCAGTATTATTTCAACATTTCAAGTAGTAATTGCTGTAATTATTAAGATTTGTATCAGATTTTTATTAACAATACTTGTGTAATGGCATTTGATTAAACTATCGATAGTACCGATACTATCGATAGTTTTTTGCCAAAACTATCGATACTATCGGAAACGCAAACTATCGATGTTTAAGCAACACTATCCCATAGGAATATAGGGATAAAAAGTATCCTATGTCCGTCTCCTGGTCCTAAGCTCTTTCTCCACCAATTTTCAAACAAATCGGTTCAGCCGTTCTTGAGTTATGGATAGTGTAACTAACACCACTTTCTTTTATATATATAGATAGATGTTTGTTAAATAATAAAATAATCTATACTTGGTTCCACAGTAAATTCTTCATTGGAAAACTATATTCAGCCCTATCACAGATTCCATCGTAATCGAAAAAAGCCTAAGTTTCCCGATTTAACTATCACATAATCCGTTCGGTGTGGAACGAATTTCGAAATTCGTAGATTTAGTATCACCAAATCCGAGTGGAATGTAAATTCGTCGTCTTAATATACAAAAGAAGTTGTGTTTGCAGAAAAATGTGAATGATCTTGCACATTTGGCATAAAACAGCTGATTTCGAAATTCAGCATGGCGGTATTTAGTGTGGCAACTGGCAATGCTATCTTCGATTCCATTCGGATTTTGTGAACACAAATTTTCGTAGTTCGTAACTTAGCTTTCCGTGTGGAAGTTTTCTACGATGAAATCTGTGATAGGGCTGATTGAAAAAAAATTTTCATTTTATTTGGAATATAATTTAGGGCGAAGGGGCCTCCTCTTCTTTGTTGCCCCGAGGGCTCCACACCTTTAAATCCGGCCCTGACCCCACCTTTGAAAGAAACTCAGTAATAATCGGTACCAAGTAGTGTGGGGACCCCACAAGGTTTCCATCAGACAACAAATTATCTAAACAAAAGTTTGATGCATCTCCAACTAAAAACAAAAAGAAAATACCTAAAGTGCTCTCTTTTAAGGCTCACACCTTGTCCTCAGTCTTTAGCCGAAAAAAACCCTTTTCAAAAGTTAAACATTGATTTATTTTATTACTTTTTTTTTCATAAAGAAAATTTATTGACTAACGGTATTTTTTGCGCTATACAGTTTTCTTAAATTAAACAAATTTTGCTTTTTGAATTTAAAAATTAAAAAAGGAAAAAAAACTAAGCAAGAGTAAAATTATATAATATATGTATGTAAGGTTCTTCTTTTTTTTTTCAATTCTCGTAATTTGACAAAGTTCTTCGCTCGCGGAGTATTCTCCAAAAGCAGAAATGTAAATAAAAAACAAATAAGAAGTGTTAATCATTATTTTTCTTAATTTTCCTGTAGACCAGCACACAAACGTACATTAGTTTTGCCACTCAGATATTTTTTTTTTCTTTTTTTTCATATATTTATTTTAATTGTTCTTTTGTTTACCACATGCTTTTTTAATTTTTTGTTTGTTTTGTTCATAATAATATATATCCATATCGTGTGTTTATACATCTAGGGGATGAGGATGTAGGAGGGATGGAAGGACAGTTAGAGATGGGGACAAAGAGGGGATACGTTTTTAATTTTCATTTAAGGACAAAGGACCCAGAGGACGAGGGCAGAAAGGGAGAAATGCTCTTTAATATTTCTTCGTTTCAATGAACATTAAAAAATGCTTAATGCTTCCCATTATCTTTCTCGAATTATCAGCTAAACATGTATATGTATAGAATTTTAAGTTCAATATATAAAAAATTATACATTAATATAAAAGTTCTTTTTTTCTTTTTTTTTTATTTGTTATTTGTCCTTTATGTTGGATTAAGTTTTTTAAATTTTTTTTGTATTTTTTATGTTTTTTTTTTTAGTTCACTTGCACGTAAATGATTATTTATTAATTTTTTTTTTTTGCTTTTTTTGATTAATGCTTGAATACTATTCGCTATAAGAGCGTGCAACACCAGTCACTTTTTTTCTGTCTTTTTTCTGAAGTCATATTCATTTCTCGTACAATTGTTGCAAACACTTCATTGACATTGATTCGATCTTTAGCGGATGCCTCGATGAAGGGGCATTCCCATTGCTGGGCCAAAGCGTTGCCTTCAGCTGTGGAGACTTCTCTTTGGCAGTCTAGATCAAATTTGTTGGCGACTAGTAGAATGGGGGCGGGCTGACTGCCCTTGACGCGATTGATGACATTCTTCATGCTGGATATATCCTGGAAGGTCTGGTGATTGGTCAGCGAGTACATGACAATGAATCCGTGGCCGTTTTTTATGTAGAGGTCTCGCATTGAAGCAAACTGCTCTGTGCCAGCGGTGTCTAGAATCTCGAGCACGCATGGCGAGTTGTCCACTTCAATTTCCTTGCGATAAAAATCTTCGATGGTCGGGTCATACTTCTCGATAAAGCAGCCCGACACAAATTGCACCGTGAGGGCAGATTTGCCAACACCCCCAGACCCCAAGACGACAACTTTGAACTCGCGCATTATTGCTTGTATTTTTTTTTTTTAATCTTTTCTTTTATTTTATTTTAAAACAGTTGTTGTTGGGCGAATGGAGTAGTGGCGAAGCGACGACTGAATGTGTGAAGTGGTAGTTCTTTGTGGGATTTTTTTTCTTTCTTTTGTATGTGTTGTGTTCAATGCGAGATATTGTACTACACCCTCGTACTTTGACGGGGATTCGGAGGCGACGGAAACGGCAGAGGAATGAAATGAGCCTGGAAGTCGATAGCTAAAGTGCGAAAGGGCAACAGAAAGATCATGAAATTGAGAGTACTTGAACAAAAGCAAACTTTAGGGGCACCGATAATTAGAAAATCGAATTCGCCATTAAGATGTAATTGTAATTAGCAGCACGAGCCAATGCCTTTAGTCACTTTGGTCAACACACCCGCACATAATCCACATAGTATAGCTTGATAACACCAGTTTGCAATTAAAATTGGATGCAATTTAGTTCGGTAATTTCATTTTTGTATTCATATTTTAATAATTATCCAATTGTTGCGTTTAATGGATGCAAAATTAAGACTTTAAACAATAATAAGAAAAATTAATTTGTGTTTTCTTTTTTTTTTTGTGAAAGGAAGAATGCAGTCCGACTGATACACAAGAGCGCGTTCAGTTGTTCACCCAGTGACTAACACCATAATGGTAGCGGCCAAGGAATCAATTAATTATATAAAGTGCTGCCAATACTTCTTCCTTTTTGTGTGAAGACTTTTCAAAATCACCTAAGGGCGTAGAAGCACTGTTAAAGTTATATTTGATCTATAAAAAGCAACTACTCGAAAATGTTTTTCGAAATGAAAAGGCGTGAACCATATTGTTGGTATTAGCCGGGTTCATAGCAATTTCGAAAGCTCAAATGGTTCTTAAAATGGTACTGTGATTCACCTTTCGATTCTACAAAGCTAATGGTGGACTTACATGCATCTGCAAGTGCAGATGAAAAACGGAGAAAGACACAAGATGTAAAATTCATAGTTGTCTGATAGAGAGGGAAGGCACCGTCTGCACTTCCTTAGTTATAGGATGCGGATGAAAAATTATAGGTGCAGATGAACATGTTCTGCACCTACAATTTTTCATCTGCAGCCATAATTCGCCTGTTTTTTTTAACTTGTGTGCTATATAATCTTCATCCGTGCCGCTTCACTTTTCTACACTTCTGCAGTAAAACTTCTTGTCATTTTATCAATTGTTTTTCAACTGGAATTTTTAAGTCGACATTTAGCTCTTCAGGACCAAAATTGACAAAAATATGAGGCTGGTAAATGGAGTTTATGGAATAAAGTTGTATAGGTGAGTACAGCGTTTCATTGAGCGCTTAAGTGAAGTGAATATAAAAATTCCCAATAAAACTCGGCTAAAGCTAGTGAACAAAAATTTAGTGTTAGGTTATAAAGAGGAATAAATATGAGAGGGCGGAGGGAGGAATACAAGAGGGCTTAGAGGAATAAAGAACAAGAGCGAAAACCACACACACACCACAGCATCTGCCCTCGAACTGACTTCACAAACACCACTTTATTTTCAGCTTTCATAACCAGTTTGAAATCCGAAAATAAAGTGACACAACTTTATATTCAGCTTAATACGTGTATCACAGATGGATCTCGTGTTACAAAAGCAACAATGTAAACAAATGGAAGTTGCGGGGCAAGAGTGGCAATGGTTTTCCCTCTTGTTCTTTATTCCTCAATTCCTTATTCCTTCATTCCAAGGAGAAAAGAAAGGAAGAACACCGATATCTCAAAAAGAAAAATAAGCAGGATGAGAAGAGCTCGTTTGAGGAAATGCTATGATGGGAATGAGATTCAGAAGTTTAACCAAATAGTGAAAAGATCATGCCAGGTTGACAAGCCCCGAACTCAAGCCCGCTTAGACCAGGGAAACATGGTAAAAGGGCGCGTTCGAGAACCTATCGGATAGCCTATCTCGGATAGCCGTATCTTGGATACCTTTTTGAACGATCCAGATATCTTTTTCCGGATTGCTGCAGACAACAGCTGTGAAATATTAAAATTCGACTTTTGAAAATAGAAAAACATTCAAAATATCATTGCTAGACGATTACAACTTACTTTTTTCGATTTCCCATGCGTTTTGTAAATGCACAATATATGCTGAAATAAATGCACACCAAAACAAAAATTCAACATGAAAAGAAATAAAAATAAATTTTCTATCAGCTGATCACTTGAATAGAAAGGTATACCAAAAATACTCGGATACCTTTAGATAGCTTTTTAGTTGAAATGGGTGTGTGACTCTGCTAAAAGTTTAGCACTTAAACAACAACAACAAGCTATCCGGATACGATTCTCGAACGCCCCCATAGAGTTGCAGTCGCTATTAAGGACCTGCAAGGAAAACTTCTGCACACTGCTTGACGGCGATGAAGACAATCAAGAATACCCTCCTTCCGACCTAGAAGAAGTTGAGATTGCCATATGTAAGCTAAGATGAATTAAATCGGAAGAAAGCATTTTCGAATGAATGAAACCTCAGTTCCTTTTGCCCGATTCTAAAAAAGGGAGACCCTCACTAGTGCGCCAATTATAGAGGAATATGCTTCCTTATGTTCGAGTACAAGATCTTGTCTGCTGTGATATGTAAACGTCTGAAACCCCATGTCAACAGATTGATAGGTCCTTGTCATGTAGTTTTAGGCCAGAAAAGTCCACGATCGATCAAATTTTCACTATACGGCAGATCTTGGAAAAAACCCGGAATTATAATTATCGATATACACCATCTTTTTATCGATTTCAAAACCGCTTATGGCAGTATTTACATCCCTTATAGCTTCAGTATTTGGCATCCTTACAAAACTTGTATACAGGATGATTTTGCAGAATCTGCGCTGCTTCATCAAGGTCAGTAAAGACAGCTCACCAAAACCTTTGATGTCGAAAAAGGCTTTCGCTAAGGCAACAAACTATCATGCGATTTCTTTAACATCAGACTTGAAAACATTGTACCGAACTCAAACACCATAGGAACAGTCTTTAAAAAGTCAAAAGTACATTGCGGAAGCGAAATACCTCGTCTTAGATGGCGCAATCAATTGGAGCCTCAACCGACTTAGAGTGCAAAACTGGTTAGAGTTCTTCCTACATCGAAGTCGTTTAAAAAGTCCCAACAGAGGCAATGATTTCCGAGGGTATCGCCTTTCGCGAGGAACTGGCAATTCCTCCGTTAATAAATTCGTTGCCATGAAAAATGCTTTCTCGATTAGACGTTCGGAACCAGCAGAAAATTGTAGGTCCCCTCCATTCCCTCGCAAGGCATAGTTGTGAGAAAACGTGCTAGGCCCCGGGGCTCCTGAAATTAATGAACCTTCTATTACGTTAAAATCAATTGGTCATCAATGATATTGAAGTTATGAATATTCTGATTTTATAAATATTGAATTTGATGCATGTGTCTATTTGTGAGCGTTCTTTCTATATAAAACTCTCGAGATTTTCTCAGGTGCTTATCCATTTGAGAGTTTATTACATCAAGTTGATTTTTTCAGTTTTGAGAGATGATTTTATGGGAGTACTTTCTTAACTGTGTCCACTTGATATGTTTTTCTTCCTAATTGGAAGTTGAAAGCGTTGAAAATGAAACTATTCTAGTCCCTTACAAACGATGGGTTTATAGATCCAAACTAAAGTTGAAAGATTTCAATAACGCTAAAAAACTAATGAAAATTCCTTTAATACTTCATTCTTTTGTTTCTTTCTCGGAATGACTTATCTTCTAGAAAAAAGTTAGTTCGTGTCCCCTACTGTCCATTGTTTTGCCACGTTAACTCTCCCAAAGCTACTCGCAAAATAGAAACTGTGTTAAAATTCTTCGATAGTGATAGAAAAGCGTGTAATACAATAGTAAAAAGTCAACTCGCTATTAGCTACTCAATCTCAAGGATATGTTTGTGTCCACTGGATACTTTGCTCGCTCTCGATAGAGACCTGAGAGCTACACTCAGTGTTTTTGCTTTCAAATGGACAAACGCCTTTATTTATTTATATAAAAAAATTACTCTCGAAACTCCAATTTACGAAAACGAGAGTAGATTCATATCTCATAAAAGTTAATACTATCCATATTAATTTTTTGCTATCACTGAAACTCTCCTGGTTTAGATGGAGTCTTCCTTTAGGCGACAAACTCATGATCTCGAAGCAGAAGCTTCCAGTATCTTTGGCAGAAGGCAGATGCAGGGGCCCCTGTCAGAAGACCCGCCGTTACAATTGCGGACTACGATTGCAAAAAAGTGTCATGGACACCCTCTTATTAAATTTTTTGTCCACGAAACTTGTTTTTGCTGAACAATTTTAAATATCTGTGTCAAAACGTTCCCTACGAAGATGTTTTAGTATTTTCATTTTGGCATTCATAGTTCGAAATTGTTACGGCGGCCATGTGAGCCTTGTGTATATTTATGTAACCGATCTAATGGCGTTTGGCTTTTTATAGACAAAACAATGCATCATTTCCTTGTTCAATTTTCAAGAGAAGCAAAAAGAACAAGCGAGTGTAATGTTGAAATTCATAAAGTAATGTATTTTCGATTAAATTCATTTTAATTATTTATAAATAGGAAAACGCACTACAAATAAGAAAAAATTTAACTGTACAATTCTTAATTATGTAACACTATATATGCTTTACGCAAAGAAGTAATACAGAGCTGCGTCAATACGAATAAAAGTATGTTTGAACTAAACAAGAAAAAACAATGGCTACCCCAACTTTCCTTGCCAAAAACTAAAAAAAAAATACGAGAGTATTTTTATTCAATCAAAAGTTTGCTAAGTTGGTAAACATCTAAAAAGTACGCATCAAGCATTTTATATATTTATTACTAACGTATTGTTTTTTCTTTTCTTTATTAATGAGAAATTGGTTTAATAAATATTTATTTATGTACTTTAAGTTTTTAACTACTAAACTCTTGTTTTGTTTTTATCTTTTGCTAAGTCAACACTTTCTTTTAAGATGAAATAAATTTCTAAAATATTTTATACAACCAAACCTTACTGATAATGTTATAAGGAGAGAGAAAAAGAAAGGATTATGAAAGCATCGCATGGCAGTAGCATTTAGCATTACCAATTAAACTTATTTAACTTAAATTTACAGACGAGGACGACAAGAGGATGGTGGTGGTGGAAGAGTTGAAAATGTCCGACGAACTTAATCGCTCGTCTTTAAGCGTTTCACAGGACCATCACTGCCTTGAGAGTTGGAGTCTTCAGAGAATGGCATACTGGAGACGAATTCAGTGGCACCTTGTGAATCGCTCACCATTGAAAAACCTGCAAAAGAATTAAAATTGGTTAGGAAAATCAAATATTTTGTTGAAATTGCATATTTAAGCAAAATGTTTAGTGGATTTGACTTTTGGGTCTGTTCTATGTCCGGGACTCACAAGTGTTTGAATCCTCAGCTGTGAGGCCTCCGGTATAGCTTGGCGTTATTTGGGGAGGTGTGCTCTTTTGGGATGTGTTCTCCTTATCTTTGGAACTTGAGTGGTGAGAATGGTGGACTTTTTTCTTTTCGCTGTTCGATATCGGCACCCATTTGTAAATTTTCATAGTTGTATCACCGATTGTGACCCATTTCTTTTCCCTGTGAAGAGTTATTTTGAGATTTTTCCAACTTATGTTTTTCTCTTTTTTAATTTTTTATTTACCAATGTCGAACTTTGTCGACGGCTTGCATTACACGCTTAATGTCGTCTTTGGCACGACTTCGTGTCTCAGCGCGTACACTACGGGACATTGTGGCGGTAGCAATTTTTAAATATATTTAAGGTCAATTTATTTACACAAGCACTCCTATTTGAAATTTAATGTTGTGCTACACTTCAGAATTTAGATGGCTGTGGAAAATGAGAATTTTTTCTTTGAATGCACCACCTTGCCTCGAATGTGTGAAGAAAAATGTAAACATGAAATTTTTAACAAATATGGCGAATGGTAACTTTGCGTTGATTGACACAGGCGGAACGGCTGAGAAAGGGAATATGGGTGATAACTGAACGATGGTGTGTACTGCTCTATTTTTTGACGATTACAAGCTGAGTGCATGGGTTAAAGGGTCTGCCCTCACTGAAATAGCGTTCACATCGATATAAGATGTGATCGCAATCAATCTTAAGAAAATGGCCACGTTATTGTATGACTTGAAGATTAAGTACAAAGTTGGGACATGACTAGAACGTTGATAACTGTGTGTGAAAAAAGAATCAAGATGGGCAAAATTGGGCTGTTAAGTGCAAAGACCAGTGCCTCTGTTCTGTGCCCCTGTTCTGTAACTATCGCCTCGATAAAAGTAGGCGATAAACGGTGGAAAATGGAACGAAATCCTACTAAATTCATAGAATTTTGTTCCATTTTCCACCGTTTATCGCCAAGGCGATAGTTACAGAACAGGGGCACTGTATCTTTGGCGATAAGTTATCGCATCGTTAAAAAATGAAACGATTCATTCCCTCTTTATCGCCCCAGTGCCCCTGTTCTGTAACTATCGTCTCGATAAAAGCAGGCGATAAACGGTGGAAAATGGAACAAAATCCTACTAAATTCATACCGCCGTATTAATAAACGCGGAATAGCTGGGCTAAGCCTTATTCCATGGATTAAGTGGAAAATGGTATAATGGTGGCTTTAATTAAGGGGCAAATGGTATAATGGTAGCTTAATCCATGGAATAAGTATTGCCCAGTTATTCCGCGTTTATTAATACGGCGGATAGAATTTTGTTTCATTTTCAACCGTTTATCGCCAAGGCGATAGTTACAGAACAGGGGTACTGGAAAGATATGGGTTTCTATAAGTGCATGCGATAACTTTCAGTTTCGGTTTCAGTTTGACTGGAATTTCTAATGGAAGGCGATAAGTCTATCTCTCAATCTTGTTTATGAAATTTGTTGTGTAAATTAAAGTGAGCAGTCTGGCCTCTAGCAAAAGGTTGGGCGAGTTCCTAAACGCAAGTCTTGCACAAATTATGTGAAGCAATCAGTTCCTAAATGCCGAGAAGAACATCTCTTCAAAGCAGAATGTCCCAAAACGTAGTATATTGCTTTTTTTCCGCAGTTGTAAGTGAATTTGTGCAGCTATCAAAAAACACTTGCATACTTTTAATTGCATTGCAAATTTTATTTGGGATTATTTTTGCTTAGCATTAGACTTGCTTGGCAAATCTTGCGTTTAGGAATTCGCTCGTTTATTTTGCAGCATGAAGTCTACCAACAGTTCTTTTTGCGCTTTTGATATTCGCGTACATCTCTAAAAATTTAAATTTTAATATAAGTCCCTAACATTTCAATATTTTTATATTAATTTTACCTTTTGTGCTCAGCCATAATCATCCTCTTGTCTTATCGCCTGCTACGAACCCAGTGATAAAATTTGACGTATAAAATGAAAAGGATATCGACTTTTGACTATACAGAAACCCGTTTTTACCGCCTTTCCAGTATTTTCATTCCAGTTCGTTTCGCGTGATAAAGTTATCGCCTGTCATCGCTTACAGAACCCCGATGATGCGATAAAACCAATTTCGTTTCAAATCTCACCGTTTCTCGATGAATTTTATCGATGCGATAGTTACAGAACAGGGGCACAGTGCCCCTGTTCTGTAACTATCGCCTTGGCGATAAACGGTGGAAAATAGAACGAAATTCTATGAATTTAGTAGGATTTCGTTCCGTTTTCCACCGTTTATCGCCTGCTTTTATCGATGCGATAGTTACAGAACAGGGGCACAGGTTCCGCAAATTCTTAGACGATTATCATTCAAGTTTAATCTAGTCTATAGAATCGATTGTGTCGTTTAAAGATGTGTTTATTTTATTTTATGTAATTTCAGTGGTTGATAAAATCCTATTATACTATCGTCTTTTAAATGTTAGGAGCTTTTTCAGGGTCAGGGTAAGAAAACGTGCTTTAAACGTTTTCTTAGCACCAAAAGTTTATAAGTCAGTCGTCTAAAGCGATACGGAATTCAAGTCCAGAACACTTGAAGCCATGTGTTTGACATCAAAAAACGCGAAGGGTAAAGCCTTGCGCAAACCAATGCGGTGAGTGCGTGCGATGCGATTGTGATGAGTCAAATCCCTATGTAATCTTATGGACGTTTGACTTAATACATAGGGATCTGACTTAACGCAATCGCATCGCACGACTCACCGCGTTGGTTTGTGCAAGGCTTTATGCCTTTAAAATTGAAAAAAAAATCTAAGCAGTGCAGGCTCATCCTAATAAATCTAACAAAAGCTACATCCCTGCTTTAATGGAAATCGAACATCCATTTCGTCCAATTCTCTGTCAGCCATATTGGAAAAACTACCACATTTCGTTAAAAAATGTTCCATTAAAAGAGCGATGACAAGAAACTCAACGACGAAATATGAAAAGTCAGAGCACAGGTGAAAAAGTGTCTCGGGAACATGGAAGTGCGTGAGAAAATTTCATAGAAATTCTTATTTTCCAATTACAAAATTAACACAAAAGATAGCCAAAATACAACCCAGCTTATCTTCCTACATTAACCAGAAGTCAAACAAACGGAAAAATTAAGAGAAAAATCAATTCCTCTTCCACACAACCAACCAACTTAAAAAAATTCCATCCCTACCAGTGGATATTCCAAATTTTCGATCGCTTCCATTTTCCGCCGATTAAAACGAACAACCACATAAAATCGAAGAAAAATTAACAAAATCCTCCGCGAAAAGTGCGTGTCCCGTGTGCCTTCTCCGTTTACTGAAATTCTTCTTCGTTTTCGTATTTTATTTTTCTTATAATTTTTTTTTATTCCCTAAAAAAATCGTTATAAAAAAGTAGGAGGAACCCTTTTCCACGAAAGGAAAATAAAGAATTTCTTTAGCAAAATATATTAATTTGATAGAGTCGGGCGCAGTAGTGGATAAAGTGTGTGTGTGCAGAAAAAAAAGTGCTAGTGTGGTGTGTATATAATTATAATTATTACACCTGTCTGTCTTCTCGTGATTCGCGAATAAAAGAAAAGAAGTTGGTGATACAAGCGAGTGTTCAACAAAACAAGAGAAAAAAAAGAGGAAGAAAAGGTCCATCTATGGATGAGTGGAAAATTGTCTAACCTCGAAGGACAGAAAACCCCCTGCATGAAAAAAAAGGGAAAGAGTAAAGTGAAAGCAAAAGTGTCCCCCTTCGTCGTGCTCATCGTTGAAGTCATCATCTTCGTTGCCGTCGCATGAAACTCTATTTTTTACAAATTCAATTTTGAAAACACATAACTGAATAACAGATCCAAAGGATAGTTGAGAGATAAAAGCAGAGGAGATGCCGAAATGCGACGTCAAAACTCGATATATTCCTGCGACATTTGCCTGGATCCTGCTCCTGTCGACCACCTTCCTGTTTTTCTTCTATCCGTGAGTACCTATATCCTTGAGAGATGAGATAGACATTTATTTTCTGTGTGTATATATCGGAATGTTAGAAAGAAAGTGTGTGCTCTGTGTTCTGTGTGGTATGCCTGTGCTACGTTGTGATAAAATGAGTTGAGTCTTCTTATTCCAATCCAAATCGTCGTCGACTTCGACTTCGACATCGTCGCTATAGCTGTGTACCTATTTTATAAATGCTTTTCCAAGAAAACCTCGTAAATTACAACGAAAAGTATTGACTAAACTGAAATGCATGCATGGATGGCTGTCGATGGATGGTTGGTAATGGAATGAGATCTCTCGATGAGTAGTTTTCCGAATATGGCCAAACCAGCCCATGCCAAATAAGTAGGTATGAGGAGAATTTAGATATGAGAATCTATTAATCAGGCCAAGCGGATGATATTCGCACCCAGCATTTAAGGAAAGTCACTTGTTTCTAAATCAAGCTCAGGTTTATTTGCTTGAGAGATTAAGTTGGTGGTATGTATTTGATTGGAATTTCAAAGACTCCAGGTACTTACAGCATTGGCAATTGTCAGGTCAATGATTTCTTGTGTCATATGCGTCCGTAGAAGTTAACATGTGATTTTTAGGTGACTGAGTTATGGAATTTGCTGGACCCTGACTTCAATTGGCATGGGGCGAAAGATTTTCATTTTAAGTGAAAGAGGGTTCCGAAGGGGCAGCAGTAACTGCGTTTGATTTTGCTGGCTAAACACCAAACAATGTGTTTCTGGTATCAACTGACGTGAACGTGTATCTCGTGGAAAGAATCTTATTCTATGTTTTGTCCAAATTTCTATCGCTCGACGAAGTTGCAAAAACTTCAAGTTTTGAGAGAGTCGCTGAGTGACGAACGACGCATTCATTTGTCGAAGAGCGATGTCCATACTTCATTTTCAATTCTGACATTTTTGTTTTTTTATTTATTTATTTCACCTACGAGCAATCAGCTCAACAGATTACATATTACAACAAAATAAAAGAAAAGTTTTAAAATTAATTTTAAATGAAATAATAGCAAGGTTTCAATTTCTTAAAAGTAAGTACCTAATACAATTCATTTCGGAATTTATCTCTGGACAAGGACAGATCAATATGACCACAAATCTCATTGAACTCTCTAATTGATCTTGAAATTGGTTCACTCATGCCATAGTTAGTTCTGTGCCTTGATTGAAAAGGAAGATTTCTATCCCTCAACGGCCTCTCCGGAGCATAAATACAAATTAGGGACAACAAGGGAGGACACTTTATATGATAACATAAAATATCTCGCACGAAAACTATGTCATGACTAGTTCTACGTGATTTGAGGGACTGCGCAAACCTAGAAGATTTTGCCTAGTTATGGAATTTGGAAGAAAACACCATCGCATTTTGTAAAATGCATACTTCGTAAATCTGTTCTGAACTTTATGAATTCGATCTGAAAGATATTGTTGGTGAGGATTCCAGATGATGTCTGCATTTGTCCCTTGCGTCGCGTCGGCTCGTCGCTGAGCTCTGAGCAATCTAATCTTCTCAGCTCTTCAAAATTAATATTTATTGGCATTTTCTTCAACATTTTTATAGTTGAAAGTCTATTCGCCAAACAGTTTTTATGATATCACATCACAAAATTCAAGTGACCCAGGAACTGAAGCTAAACGACCATAGACAATGACGTGCACTGACTCAATTCGCACTGGCGACCATTTGCCAACTGCTCCAGAGCGCATTCAGCAAACGCGCTCCATCGTTGCCTATGGTCGTTTACTTTCGATTCCTGGGTCATTTGAATTTTGTAAAGATGCAGGCCCAAGTCCCATCGCAAATTCGTGGTTTGCGAAAGTTGGACTTCTTGAGAACGACTCGAAATAGACCGTCTCGGGATTCTCCTACAGAATCCCACAAAAAGTGGAGATGTTTTCGGCATATTTCGCGTTTATTTATTGTTTACTGAACCAGTGGTAAGAGGATTATGGCGAAAATTAACGCGGTACATTTTCCAAACAGAACAACCATTTTGATAAAAAAAATTTTATTACTTGAACAAAGAACATATTAGTTTCGTTCGTTGAACTTTACCCAGGGCTGACTCAGGTTTTCCTGACAACCTTATGAAATGTCAAAAACCTGGGTTTTCAAGTTCTCAAAAAACGCTAAGCCACAAAATCACTACACATCCCTGCCATTTGCATAAAAACACATGCCATTTGACAGCTCTCAAATCGCCACAGCAAAAACCTATGGCGAGTTGAGGGAAAACCTAGGTCAACCCTAGGGCTCAAAAAACACACATTTTGACATTCAGGGCGACTTTAGGTTTCTCAAAAAACTAGGATCCTAGGGCTTCAACGAACAAACCTATTGTTTTATCACAAATGGAAACTGATTTGACAGATGCAGCTTTCACAAGGTGGCAATTATTAGCTGTCGAAGAAATCAAAGAAGTTCGAAAATGCCTGTTGTAGAACCCTATAGAATTAGAATTTATTAGAATTAGATGAATCTTTATTGTTGAATAAAATAATAAATAAGTACAATTTTTAAAGATTATATAGCATGGCTATTAAGCCGTCTGCCGCTTTCTAAAAAAATTACATTTAGAGACTACAAATTAAGGTTAATTAAATAGAAATCAATCAAAAAAAATTTAAATAAAAAGTAAAGATTAAATAATTAATAAAGTACCATTTACAGTTTTAACAGAAAAAATAACAGTGTTATATAAAATTTCATAAGCGCAAAAGAAAAAAAAAATGCAAGATCTAGAAATATAGGGCTTTTAGTTTAGCTAAAACGAAAAATGTGAAAATTGATTTAAATTTAAAAAAGCGGGCTTTTTGTTTAGCTAAAACAAAATTATATACAGTGTGTATTATTCACGACAAATTCAAATATGTACCTCTGTAACTACTTGCGTGAGAAATATACCGTACCAGCAACTTCCATCCAAATTCTCCATTAAGAACAGTGACAAATTCGTCATACGTAAGATAACTCTTATTGAAATAAAGTCTTCGAATTTCTTGTAAAATAGGACATATTGCTAGAAAATGATAGACGTCTTCATTTTGGTTCAAATTACATAATCCACAAATGGGGTTAATATCACTGCGATATGGTCTAAAATTAAGTTCAAAAGTTTCAGTTCTGACTTTAAATATAAGGCTCATATCAGATGCAGAAAGCTCCCTTCTAAAATAATTGTTTTCGCCTAGGTTTAAATTTAAAGTTTTATATATAGCCCTAGAAGTAGACTCCCTAGCCTTATCAATATGCATCTGATACCTCCGCTCGTCTACTTTCGCAATGCAATTGTAGAAAATATTTTGCCATTCTCCTACATTGTTTGGGCTCAAATTTAAAGGAACACCATGTTCCAAAGCAAGTTCTTGCCAATTCTTAAAAGGAGTATAACCGCACCGAAGAGAAACAAGCAGTATTCTTTTGTGTAAGTTACTATCAGCTCTTTTTATAACTTTGGTTAAAAAGTCTGCACTAGCCTTCAAGTTTTGTATAAAAATCTGAGGTAAACCGGACTCAACATAGATAGCATAGTTTGGAGTATTCGAGGGCAATTTGAATATTCTTTTGAAGAAATATTTTTGGATTTTTTCAATATCATCCATCCATTGATAACCGTAAACTTCGTTACCATAGCAGAAACAAGTGTTAATTGTGGCGTTGAAAACTTTGAATTTTGACGTTTCGTCCACAAAGGACTTCGAAAAAAATTGTGACCACCTTGAATTAACTGCTGATTTGGCTACAGCCAGTTTATTTTTTATATGAGCATTGATACTCAAATTATTCGAAATAACAAAACCAAGATATTTAAACTCATTGACTACTTCGATGCTGGTGCCATCTAATGTCCAGGACCTTGAGTTTCTTTCGGACCGAGTTTGGTTTCGGAATATCATTATTTTAGATTTTGCAGAGTTTATTTTTAGATCCCATTGATCGCAAAACACCTTAAGTTTGTTAATTTGAAGCTGAAGTGTCACTGGGTTGTCAGCAAAAATGACGAGGTCATCAGCATATAATAACATTTTTATGAATATATCGCCAAAGTAAACTCCCCCTGGTATATGGTTCTCGATGTCGTTTATAAACAAGGCGAACATTAACGGACTTAAGACACATCCCTGTGGAACGCCCGTTTCTGAGCTTAATGAATTTGACATATTCTTTCCATTACACACTACAGCAGACATATTCAATAACAGCTGTTCGTAGACCCTTATAAACTTTGTTGACACCCCGATTACAGCGAGTTTATATAATAATGACCTTCTGTTTATAGTGTCAAATGCCGCCTTAAAATCAATAAATACTGCAAATAAAGGTTTTTTTTTGTCTATAAATCTTCTAGCCACTGTAGTTAGGGCAAAAATTTGATCCACCGTCGAAAGGTTGGCCTGGAAACCAGCTTGAAAACAACTGATGACATTATTGGACTGTACCCAATTCGACAACCTAAGATATAGAATCTGAGTGAAAAGTTTCCTCAGAGAGCTTAAAACAGAAATGCCTCTATAGTTTTCAGGCTGATTTGGATTACCTTTTTTAAAGATGGCAGTTATCCTTGCTAGGCGAAAACTGTTTGGAAAGGTCTCCTCATTAAACATTTTATTCAATAAGCCAAGAATATAATCCAGAAACTCCGGAGTTGAATTCTTGTAAAACTCTATGGGAATACCGTCTGCCCCTGCAGCTTTATTATTCTTCATTTTTTTCAACGACATAAGTAGCTCAGGCATTGTAAAGTTGGAGTCTAAGTCCGAGATATAAACGTTTGGAAGTGCAAAACTTATTGAATTTTGGTTCGGATCTGGTAGTAAAAGGTTTTTAAAATATAAAGCGAGTTGATCAACATTGATACTTAAAGACACAGATTTATTGCGCCCTCCCAAGACCCGAACATTGTACCAAAAAGATTTAGAGTCCTTACAGTCGATGAGATTTTTGGCCGCTTTCCTCAAATAAAGTTGCTTCTTTTGCTTGCAAAGATCCTTATAAACTTTATTTTGCTGCAAATAAAGTTGTTTGAAAGCATCATTATTTGATTCCCTAAAGAGTTTTAAAAATTTAAAACTTTTATTTCTACATTTCCTGCAATCTTCATCGTACCATTTAGATTTCGACCAAGGTGTAATGAAACGTGTACTATTTGGGGTTGCAGACTGCCGTATTAGCTCACACGCAACATTTGTCCCTTCTTCTACTGAATCAGGAATTTGAACGTTAGAAGAAAGTATATGGCGTCTTAAATTTTGTTTGTACACCATGGCTTTATGTTCCACCCATTTAAGTTTTTTATCAATTGGAGAGCTGTTTTCAACATACATTTGGGCATTATTAGACACATATTCACAAGAAACTACTATCGGAAGATGCGATGAAAAATTGGTTGGATAAACCTCAAAGTTCTGAATAATATCCATCCAATCCCCCTTCACCATACAATAATCAATTGTTGAGCATCCTTGGAAGGAAATGAAAGTATAATTCCCTATAGGATCACCAATTGTAACACCGTTTAACATAAAAAAACCAAAATCTTCCATCAATTCTATCAGACATTTTCCGTTGGAATTCAGATTTCTATCTAAGGAGCTTCTTTCGCACGAAAAAAGGCCGTTGTTCAAAATTGAAGAGTTCTGAAAGTTGCTTATTCGCCCGTTAAAATCACCTATTAGCATTATATTTTCATTACTGTTATTTAGAAGGAAGTTTTGAAGGTCTTCAAAATCTAAATTCCATCCGCTATAATTTAAATAAATTGGAACAATTTGAAAATGTTTTGATTCACACATAATATCAATTATAATTTTGTTTTCAATGCTTCTAAAGCCGACTCGATTGATTGATCTTATATTTTTCTTGTAGCCAAGCAACATTCCGCCACTAGCTCTACCAAGTCTATTATTCCTAATAGCTGGGATAAATTGGACACTAAAGCTTTCAAGATATTTAAGATATTGCATTTCCTTCCCTTCTTCTACAAAAGTTTCTAATAAAATAATAATATCATAATTAGCAATAAGTTTAAAAAAATCAGGCATTAATAATTTGTTTTTTAAACCTGTAATATTATAGGAAAAAATTTTTAAATGAAAATAATTATTTTGGCAGACGGCAACACTATTCTATAAGTTATTACATCGACTACCACTGCTGCTGCTGCTACTATGACCATTCTGGTTATGTACATTTTGACGGATAGTTGGCGCTGCGGACGTTAGAGGTTTTATGTTTTATGTTAGAACCCTATATGATCTCGAAGCGATTACAACTTTCTCAGTTTTCTGCTTCACAATAGTAATCCCCCTTTGAGGCACGAACGGATTCAGCAGAGAAAGAATAAATACAATTAAAATTAAAAAAAAGGTTGGTTAAATATTATTTTATTTTGCAAGGAATTATATCAATAAATTTAAAATTTCTTTGGACAAAGTTGATTTTTGTTTTTGTTAGAAAACAAAGGGTCAGAAGTCAGCAGTATTAGTAATCTATTAAGGGGTTAGGGGTAGTCAGAATTTTCAAAAAATTGATTTTTATTTTTTTGCATTTTCTTAAAGTATAGTATCTTAAAAATATTCTCTGAAAGTTTGAAGTGAATCCGACAAATATCTTTCAAGTTATTCAGCTTTATTTTCAGCTTTCATTACTTTCAGTCGCTTCGTGACTGTAAAACTTTTGAACTGGTGACCACTGTAACTTAAAAACCGCTCGATAGATTTGAATGAATCTTATACAGCTTTTAGAAAACGTAAAAAGCTAGTGCCTTATCGAAGGTTTTTCTTTTTATTATCCTAATTCGATTTTTTTATAAACAATCAATTGTTGGTTTTCTCCCGAAAATCAGAAATGAGGCCGCCATTTTGTTAATTTTGAAAAAAATAAAAAAGCTTCGGTCAGGCACTAGCTTTTTATGTTTTCTTAAAGTTGTATAAGTTTCATTCAAATCTATAGAGCGGTTTTTGAGTTACAGTGCTCACCGCAACGACCCATTATTAAAACCTGTTCAACTTAGACCGCCATAACTTGTAAAATAATTAATACTTTTTTTGAAATTTTAGTGAAGTAATGTTAAAGTATGATGAAATGATACTATGTTTTTTCTTATCTATATATATAAAGTAGGATGTATGTATGTATGTATGTATGTCCGGGGTAAACTCCTAAACCACCCAACGGATTTTTATCAAATTTTCAGGCTAGACATAGTTTAGTCCAGAGATGGTTCCTGTCAAGGTTTGATCCCCATATTCCCACAGGAACGGGGTTGGGGACGGAAAACTAGAAACTACTCCATAGATTTCAAAAATTCTTTCAGCACTGAAATGCCACATTATCTCCCTTCATTAGTAACTTAGACTTTATTTCATTCTTATAATCCCACAGGAACAGAAGCGGGAACGAGAACGGAAACCTAAAGTTACTTGACCGATTTCAAAAATTCTTTCAACTCTGTGATGTTAAATTATCCCTCAGTGACATAGACTTACATTTCATTCTCATATTTCCATGGGAACGGAAGATTCCCACAGGAACGGGGTTGGGAACGGAAACTTAGAAACTGCTGGATAGATTTCAAAAATTCTTTCAGCATTAGGATACCACTTAGTCCCACAGTAAGACAGATTATATTTCTTCCCCAAATTACCACGAAAGAGCAAAAACGAGAACTGGAACCTTATAAAACTACCGACCCGAGCAAAGCCGGGCGGCTCAGCTAGTGTGAAAGAAACTTAATTACTAGTAAAAAAAAAATTATTAAAATATGGCATTTTTTCACGCTCCTGACTACCCCTAACCCCTTAAACAAATCGGTGTTAGTTGATGTTTTTGATATTTTTCTGGTATTTTTTGAACAAAAAAACTTGACATCTTTAATTTTAGCTTCAGCTGCCACCTCTGGAAATTGGCCTATAGGTAAAATGGAATGTTTCACAATTTGTCCTCCACGAATTAGAACGTTGTGTACTGAAGCTGGCAGTGGGTACCAAGGGTATTCTGCAACGATTTTTCGGGCTGTCTCTTGTGCGAATTCTTGAAAAGTTTCTGCATTAATTGCAAAACAGCTTGCCAAAGTTTTTAAAACAACAGCACATCTTTCGATAATCGATTGTTACACCAGTTATTTTGGAAGATACAGATGGGTTTGCAAAAAATCTTCGGGCAGAATTTGCAATTTGCATCATTTGAATTTCCTGCTCCTTGTTTCAGCTTGTCAACTATCAAACCCAATGTTCTTAAATTCTCCTTGAATACGTTTTTTTTTCACTGCTTCCTGTGCGCCATTTTTTGAAATCCATCCGATAAGCTAAATAATTGTAGAATTCAAAAAATCTTATCCATTCATGCAGTGGATATATGCCGAAATCTCAGAAATCTTCATTGATGGTTCTTTCTAAAGGCCCCAGCCCATAGAACGCGTTGCGTGCGGTAGAAGCGGCGCGGCAACTGATGCGGTGGGTTTTGCCGCGCGCAACGATGGGGGTGACCCATAGAATCCGTTGCGGTGTTTTGACAGAAAAATTTAGTCAAAATGGGGGCGTTCAAGAATCGTATCCGGATAGCTTGTTGTTGTTGTTTACGTGTGGGAAATCGAAAAAAATAAGTTATAATCGTCTAGCAATGATATTTTGAATGTTTTTCTGTTTTCAAAAGTCGAATTTTAATATTTCACAGCTGTTGTCTGTTGTCGATCGTTCAAAAAGGTATCTATGATACGGCTATCCGAGATAGGCTATCCGATAGGTTCTTGAACGCGCCCATTGTCACTTTTTCCACATGAAGAAAACTACAAATTGGTTGTGACTGCGCATGTCTCTCTTCTGTCACCGCGTGTTAGCCGCGGCAAAGTAGAAAGTTGGGCTACTCGGCGCGTTCGGCGCGTTACTCGCGGTGCTTATGGGTCACCTCTCATAAGAACGTGTGTATTTAATCGAGCTGTCACGCGCGCAACGCGTTCTATGGGCTGGGGCCTTAAGGAGCTTCGAATGTCATTCATATTATTTGGTTTTGCTCCACAAATATAGCACACTTGTTGTGAAGCCGTATGTGACAAAGCATAGCATATTTTACCATTTACCATTGTCAATTTAAGTATGTATATGCTTTACGCTGAGATATATTAATAATGGTGTCATTGAGTTCGTTTATTTCGTTATATTTTTGCTCAGCTCTGCTCTAGTCTGCCGTTTCTTTTTTTAATTGAAAACGTATGGGTCGACAGTATCGAGTTGATCCCGGCCGAGGATTTTTCCATACTCAGACTTCAGACTCAGAGCCGTCTTCCGAAAATAGTTGTACTTGAACATATGATGTTATAAACATATCCGATTTGCTGAATTCGCTGGATATTCTTTGCTTGTATTCGGACTGTCCACTGCTTCCATCAAAATCCCATTTGCCGATTAAAGTTAGATTACCTAAATCAAGAGTTCATTTAGCTTAAATTAAATTATATTTTTACAAAAAAAAACCAACACAACTTGTGGATTTATTCAGACGAGCGACACTATTATATTGTCAACTGTACTCATAGGTTTCAACAAAATCTAAATACTTTTACTATTAACACAGCTAAAAAATGAAGCGATAAGTTTTACAATATATCACAATACTTTTTTTCAAAAATTTCTCGTTGGGATTCTACTATGTGTTCAGATGTATGATTAACGAATCCTTAAAGCAAAACTTCAGCTAATGAATCCGATATTTGAAGTGCTGGGTAACATTCTTTTTTCGCTTTAAGAACTTTGACATAGCTTGGAAAACATCGACTTTAGTTTTTTGGTTTTTACCAAGTTCATAATGACTTGGTATTGATGTTTTGACAATTTTGCCTCAACCAGAAGCTTCAAAACATCACTTTAATCAAGTTATTCAATTTGAACATTTTCTTTGAACTGGCATTTTTTTAAAGCACAAGCGACATTTTCATCGATGACGTCAACGATCTCTGCAATACGTCTCTTCTTCGTTTTAAACGAGCTTTCCAAAAATGGCTTTTTTCGTCTGCCTGGGCGTGTTCCGATTCCCATCTGCTCGGTCTTGCACAGGACTAAATTCTTCCTCGAAATTAAGCCAGGCACTGTTTGACTGAATCAATTCCATCCTTTAGATAAAAGTTTCTTTTTTCTTTAAGCAAACCTCCCAATTTCTTTGAAAGGATTTGCAGTTACTTATCTTCTTTTTTGTTTATAAATCTTCGATTTCATAAATTTATTTAAAAATTGTCAATGTTTCGTTAGCTCTTGCAGCACTGCCACCAAATGCCAAATGTTAAAAATATCGATTCGCTTTATCATATTGCTTCAATCTAAAAAAAATTGGAAATCAGGTTTTTACTTCGGGTCAAAATTTTAGAACAGTTTAGCGTTTTCTGCAACTCCTGTTAAGCAAGATCAAGTTCGGTGAAAACTGTCAAAAGCAGCTGTTTACTTTTTGCTCGTAGTTTTTAAGCGCAATGTAATTTTAGATGTGTTCAATGGCTTTTTTTTTTGGATCAGAACAGCACAGCACAGAAGCAGTGAAAAACGTCAGGCAAGTTAGAACAAGCAAACTTGCCAAAATAAGCAACAACAAAAACGAAAAAAAAACAACCACCAATTTTTATTTAGTATTTTCGTCACGAATAAGTAATTTTATTTTCAGCATAAGGTTAGGTGTTATTTTCCTGATTTTTTAACATTTTTTTGAACTTTTCACAACAAATTAAAATTACAATGCGCTTAAAAAAAAAACTACGAGCAAAAAGTCAACAGCTGCTTTTGACAGTTTTCACCAAACTTGCACTTGCTCAAGAGGAGGTGCAGAAAATGCTGTGCTAAACTGTTCTAGAACAGCTCATTGAACACGAAAAAGACCAGAAAAGATCAGAAAAGAACAGAAAATTTCGCATTGAACACCAAAAGTCTGATCTTTTCTGCCTGGTTCTAGAACAGGTCATTGAACTCTCCTTTTAATTTGTTGTGAAAAGTTCAAAAATTTAAAAAAAATCAGGAAAATAACACCTTACCTTGTGCTGAAATAAAATTACTTATTCGTGACGAAAATATGCTAAATAAAGTTGATATCAGAAAAAGAAAATTTGGTGGTTGTTTTTTTCGTTTTTGTTGTTGCTTTTTTTTGACAAGTTTGCTTGTTCTAACTTGCTTGATGTTTTTCACTGCTTCTGTGCTGTGCTGTTCTGTTCTATCTATCGGAAAAAAGCCATTGAACACATCTATTATTCACATCACCTTTTTTCAATATTAACTTTAAACGATGTTTTCACCTGCGAAAAACACTCAACTTTGTGATGTGACTGACTGCATTAAAAAAAAACAATTTGGTCAACCTTGAAATTTTGACTTTTGGCCTATGGGTAGGACCACTGTGGACGGGTACCACCGTCTACACTGTAATCTTACGAGTTTTAAAATGGTCTACTTGGTTCTTGATTTTATCAAGGAATTGTCGGTACGGATAAGGAAAACCTTTGTTTCATTGTTTTCCATGTTGAACGCCCTTTTGCAACATTCTTCGGAAGTAGGTTTATGTCTTCTG
The DNA here is from genome assembly GCA_949752695.1 of Melanostoma scalare. NCBI lineage: Eukaryota > Metazoa > Arthropoda > Insecta > Diptera > Syrphidae > Melanostoma > Melanostoma scalare. Next base: position 68,355,789 of record OX456985.1, read on the forward strand.
GATTTTTAACAGAGCTCGAAAATAATTGGAAACCATATTGCTTCATTCGGTTTCTCACTGAGAGATATCAATTTGTCGACCAACAGTTTGGTCTTTTACTGAGATTTATTTTTATAAAATAATTTTTTAGGTCTTTGGTTGAGATTTATCATTTATTTGAGAAAATATCTCTCTTTGGTTGACTTTTTCCACATAAAATAAATGGAATTGGTTGACCTAAAACCTTTATGATAAAAAATAAATCTTAAGTGGTTAAATGGTTAAAAAAAAAACATTTTTACACTATTATAAAGAACGTCAGTCTATACCAACAAAAAACATTTATATATATAAAATAGGATGCATTTATGTATGTATGTATGTCCGGTATAGACTCCTAAACCACAAAACGGATTTTTATGAAATTTTCAGGGTAGACATAGTTTAGTCTAAAGATGGTTCTTGTCAAGGTTTGATCCCCATATTCCCACAGGAACGGGATTTGGGAACGGAAAACTAGAAACTACTGAACTACTTGAAAGGTGCTACATTATCCCCCTCCATTAGTAACTTAAACTTTACTTCATCCCTATAATCCAACGGGAACAGAAACGGGAACGAGAACGGGAACATTAAAGTTACTTGACTGATCTCAAAAATTCTTTCAACTCTAGGACGTTACACTATCCCTAAGTGACATAGACATATATTTCATTCACATATTTCCATGGGAACGTAAGATTCCCTCAGGAAGGGGGTGGGAACGGAAAATTGGAAACTTCTGGACAGATTTCAAAAATTCTTTCAGCACTGGGATGCCTCATAAAACATTATCCTTCAATAACTAAGCGTAGATGTCATCCCTATAATCCCACGGGAACAGATACAGGAACAAGAACGGAAATATTAAAGTAACTTGACCTTAAAACTACAGACCTGAGTGCCCAATCACATTCTTTATTTTCAACGGCTAAGCTAGTTGAAAATAAAGAATGTGATTTATTTTTTCTCACAAAAATAAATCTCATTGGTTGACCAAAAACTAAAAATAACAAAAATAAATGTATATCTCAGAGAGAAACCAAAAAAAATAAAACTCATCATAACCGGTTATTGAGAGAGCTTTTAAATAAATCACAACAAATAAGAGTTATTTGAAGACCAATGAAAGTGGTAACCATAAACTTTCGAGCTCTGATTTTTAATCATGGCTTGTCGAGGTTTCTTAAAATGGTTTTAATTCTTTGTTTCGAGCAAGGAATGCAGTTTTACAAAAAAATGAATGCAACCAACTTGACACGCTCAGTTCAATTGTTCAGAATAGGCTAGATTTTATATTTCTGTTCGGAGTTTCGAGAATCCTTTTTGATGTCACTCCTTGACTCACTATAGTAACACATCTGGCCGCTCTTGAAGTCCGTATAAATCTATCAAACATCATCCTTTCTGACGCTTGCACGAACCCATTAAATATCGCTTTTATTATTTCAGTTGTCTATATGTACCTAGTTTTGTTTCAAGTTTTGTTTCAAGTTTCATTTTTCTAACGTGATGGAAGCTATGAAGTGGTCCCTAGCTAAATAAGCTGATGAAAAAGTAAAGCCTAACTTCAAAACCATAAAGAGTGACATAGTTTTTCTACAATCTTTCCATCTGCGTTATCTTCATTAAAGGTAAACTCTTGAGTATCGATTTTGAATCATTCATTTCCAACACACCCCATGCCAAAAACTGTATGTATACGATTATGTGACATGCTATTTGAACCCACCAACCAATTGCATCGTCTCAATTAAATCGACTGTAAATGTTTCTTCCGAGAAATTTTCAATTTTCTCGAAAAACTACAACGATGTCTTTTAATTCGCATGAGTTACATAAATTGCAATTGAATGAACTTAAAAAACAATCACGCAAATGGCATTTTCCATTAAAAATGCTGCACAAACAGACGTTCTCAGCCAAACAAATTATGTTTTCCAGAAATTAATTCCGCGACAGCTCCCGAGATAGCATCGCTTTACTATGTTATCATTGCGGAACTTTCTAAACACACCCATACACATGCAAATTTCAAATTTTTTATGTGTTTTTATAAATAGAACTTCATGTATAACGTTGATACAGAGAGGCCGGAGCATGACCATTTGTTGAATTGTCTTAAGCAACATGTAGCCATACGTGTGTACTCGTACTTGTATAGCTTATAGATACTCGTAGAAACGCTTTATTTTAAAATTCCATGCGTTGAATACTAGAATAAAAATGTCTATGTTTACTTAACTTAATTAGCGTTGAAACTTGAATATACCTAAATAGGAGTATTGGCAGAGGTTTTGTTGGTTGAGTTTATTTGCTTAATACGTGTGTTTGGAAAAAACTTTGTTGTTATGTTGGGAACCTATTTGTTCGTCCTGTATGTGGAATCAAAAACAACAAACAAAAGCACCCAAATTAGATCATCATTTTATAATAAGTTTATCAGGGAGAGTGGTTTTCAGTCGCCTTATCTCGTTTGCAAGCAACAAACTTTGAAACCACACGGCACCGCACGTTGATTGGGGGAGAAGAAACGAAGAAAAGGTATAACGAAGAAGGTAGAAGTGTAATTGTTTAGAACAAAACAAAGGCAGATAAAATGGAGAAGTAACACAATAAAGCAAAAAGGGGGCGTTCGTCATATACATATACTGTCGTGGTTGTTGGATCAAGGACGGTCTCCAAAGTAGACAACACTCTTGGGATCGGGTCGCTCGCAGTTGTTAGAGAGAATATTAGAACAAAGGCAAACGCGAAAGCGAACGTTGAAAGTTTAATTTCACTTATAATTAGGTTTGCGTAACCATCACCACATCGTCTTCGTTGTGGTCGTCGGACGACGACCACGTTGTTCGTCGCGGTCGCTGAGTGCGAGAATAAATTCCATCCTTGGATTTTGCACTTCAAAATTTATTTATTCTGCAACCCAAATGAAGGACGATCGATAAATGACGCTCCCTTAGGGCTTAGGTATACCCAAAACGGAATCTATTGGGTATCTACTATTTTGCTTCGTTAAAAGGTTCCACTTAAGGCCAAAACCGCTGTGTCGCTGTCAGGGTTATTGTATTTTTATGCTTTATTGCCCACTATTTCACTCCAACAGCACATTAGTTTACATCGAGACAGATATGCCGTGTTAAGTCATGCCACAAATGAGTGTGCGTGTGTTTTTTTTTTTTTTGTTATTTTGTTGCTACCTACTTAAATACCTACCTATAGGGCAAAGACAGGGTCGGATCAATTTTCATTTTTATGTATTTCCGGATCCGGATCGGTTTTCTTTTTGTCTTTGTGTGTCTAATTGACTGCCTTGAAAGTGAAAATAGCAAATAGAAGTGTCCTTGCGCACGTGTCATGGACGAAGATGGACGCGGGGGTGTTGTGTTCATGGTCAGTGGGCTTTGTTTTTGTCATCCTAATGTGGATATATTGACCTCTGGCTTAGTGGTAATGTGTCCTCTACTTCAATTAGTATTCGATTTCATTTTTCTGTTTTCCTGTTTCCAAGAACCAAGTCATTTGGTCAGCTGCTTTCAGTTAGTACATAATTAACTTTATATTCTGGTGGCGTTGTTTTTGTTTTTTCTATTGACTGTCAACAACGATATATATTCATTTTAAAATGGTGTGAGGGAAAGCAGTCAACAGCAAAAAATAGAAAAAGAAAAACTCCAACCAGCGCACGTACAATTGAAATTAAATTGGATTCGGATGTTGGCGATTAGGTAGAGATTAGGTCGCGTTGTGTGTAGGCTTGGGTGGGTTTAGAATTATTTAAGGGCGCTGCGTGGCTTTTGCTGTTTTGTTAATCGATTTGTAAGCTACTAATTAAAGTTGTTGTTTTTGTTTTGTTTTCCTGTTCAAACCATAAGGAAATCTCTTTTTACATTTTAAACTATCCATCGGAGGTTGGAATGAGTCTGAATGAAATATTTTGATATTTCGGGAAACGTTTTGAGGGACTATGTTTCCGCATACTTTCATTGGTTCGTACGTTAGTGGGCAGAGTCACCAAAAAGCCCAAAAAAACGCGTTTTGAAGCCATAAATCGATCGGTTTATGGATATTTTAATAATTATTTGTTGGGAAGCCTAAAAACATTTTTTTTTATTACAATAAAATGCAGTCATGGACTGCAATAAAGAGAAAAAGACTCAAGACACCTCCTTGGAGTACACCTACTGAGATACGGAGTGCTTCGGTGACTGAAGCTGGATGTTTAGGTCCAAATTACTCCATCAGTGATCGAGTGAGTGAGTGGCATTTTTCTTTTAAAATTCGTTCTAAGTTACACAGTCGGTTGTTCATCTATCGTATCAGTATCGTTCGTTTACTGATGACAAAAAATGTCAAATGATATTACAAATAAAGAAGTGGTCAACACGCTGCCTAAAAGCTCTTTTGCAAGGATGATACCGATTTGGTTTTTACCCTTATTCAATATTAAAAGAAATTGTAGGCTATTGGTTTTACATTAAAAAAACAGGCCCTGGAATACAGAAATTCCGGCATTTTGTTTCTTAAACAAACAAGACGTCTACTCGTCTTTTTCTCATCGTCTCTTCCAGTTCGATACTTCGAACTATCATGCTTCCAACATTCCAATTCGCGGCTCTTCTTAAATGATCTCTCAAACCAAGGCGATTTTGTAGATGCGGCAGCGATAAATTGAGTTGCCTAACTGTGCTTTCACAGCGATGTAAGAGAGTATCTACACTGAGTCACTGCCGCGACAAAGCGACAAAGCGTTTCCATATACATTTGAAATTATTGCTGCCTCGAAAAAGCGGTTAGCATTGTTTTTGAGAGAGCCTTAAATATCGTTCATTCCGTCGCATTATTTTACTAGTCCTTGTCATCCGTCTAGCTCCGACCCTAACAATTCAGCTCGGTAGAGGATCAGTACCTGGCGTGGCACTGGTAATAAAATCATTGATCGCAACTTTTGAATTTGATCTGTTTTTCACTACACTAGGCGTGTAAATCATGGGATTCACGTTCGGTTTTCTGCTTTCTTGACTCAGAATTAATAAAAGAATTGATATTTTAAAGGCAATTTTTTTCTCAAATTTTATTTGAATTTCATTTTTGAAATTTCACCTTTGAGACTTAATTACTCAAAAATTATTCACTAAATTAACATAAACTATGAACACAATCCCTCACAAAGGCAATGGTTGCAAAAAATGCACTAGGCCCCGGGGCTCCCCGCTCTGTTGCGCCACCCTATTTATTTATTTTTTAGGTGGCTATTAGAGAACAAAGTATTAGTTTTCAAAAACTCTATACTGCATGGTAATATGTGGCTTAGTTAATTTTTAGTTATTTTGTTTTTGAAAATTAAGTAATCAAATGATTTTTTAAAAATTCTTTTACTCAAAAAATTCAACAACAAATTGACTTGAATCAAAATTTTGAGAGAACAGAGTATAACTAATTAAAAACATTATAGCATGTGGTAATGCGTGGCTTAGTTGATTTTTGATAACTTTTTTTTTTAGAAAATTAAGTCAATTTCTTTTTATAAAACTCTTCCACCTAAACGGAGAAGATATGCCCCCCTCTCATACGATTTTTTTCTCGTCTTAACCAAATCTATTCTTCCTTAGCTTTTGTCGAACCTTATGCACAACACCCTGTATAAGAAATTATAAAGGGTCAGCCAAATAACGGGTTTTCTGTGCCACAAATGCGACAACTTTGCATACAACCAACCATACATACCCGCCAAGACCAAAATGAGCTTCATAAGCAATTTTCGCACACATTCTGCAACATTACCATGATTTTCAAAGTAATGTCGCAGTATTTCCCAGCGTTGTTCAAGCGTATATATAGCTTAAGTTACAAGCTTTCAAACGATATATATCACTTGTGTAACTACTTTACGAAACGATCGAAGAAAACTCTATTAAAACCGTTCCTTATTTCTCCATTCCTATGGCGATATAAATAGATAGATAGATAGATAGATAGATGGTTGTATTATTCATTCATACAATTTAACAACTATAAATGCAATATGTTCAATGTTTTAATATTGAATGAAATGTGTACATTCAGTAACTATGAAAGTTAGTGTTGAATGACACGATTATAAAAATTTTAATACAATTAAATATCTAATGTGGGGTGGCAACCAGTATAAAAGTATTTAAAAAAAAAAATCATAAATTATAAGCGAACAATAGAAAAAAGTTATTATTTCAAAAATATAAACTTAACAAAGCCAAAATAATATACTTTAATTTTAACGAAAAGTTTTACTATGAGTATTAACGATCAATAGGATAAGGTTCTTAAAAAAGATTCAATAGATTCATAGTCATGTGTGAATAGCCAGTCTTTAATTTTTTTTATAAATAAACTAAATGAAGAAGTTTGTCTTATAGATAGCGGTAATTTATTAAAAAGTTTCGGAGCTGTAACTGTGAAAAAAAGGGAGAAGTGTGTACTTCGTGCAAATGGTACGTTAACAAGATGCGCGTTATTTATACGGAGACTGTAAAGCTGCGAGTTTCTAGATGGAATATTGCCACTTTGTTTAAAGAACTCTCTTAAAACTTTGAAAACATAGAGGTGTCTTATTGGTAAAATTTGCAATTCCTTGTATAATGGCCAACTTTCAGCAAAACGATTTTTATTACAAATTATTCTTATAACATGTTTTTGAGCTATCATGAGGGGTCTGAAAGTATTCGTATAAGATCCCCCCCAGCTAGAAATTCCATATTGAAGCTTTGAATGAGCAAGACCGTTGTAGATTAGTTTTAAAACTTTTTTTGAGCAAAATGGTTTTATTAGGTAGGTACATTTTACGAGTAACCAACATCATATACGACTTCAGAGAGCGAATATGTTCTTTCCAATTTAAGTTGAAATCGATTAAAACTCCCAGGTATTTGAATTTCATCACTGACTCAATTTTAAAGCAACTATCGGAACATAAATCATGAGAGTAGAAATTGCGTTCACCACATTTATAAATCGGTAAGCAAAATTGTTTACAATTATGAGCATGAAAACGAAGGTTATAATCAAAAAGGCTGTTATCAGAAATTTTAAAAGCTACTAATTTTGTTTTCTCGCTCAAAATTAGATTATGAGCAGCAAACCATGTCCTCAGGATTTCTAAATCTTCTTCAATTTTGGCAACGCAATCAAAAGTAGTATTAAATTGATATGTATATGCTACGTCATCTGCAAAAGCAGTTGGAGAACCGTTTAATTTAAGATTGAAAAGAGAATTTATGTAAACTAAAAAAAATAGTGGGCCAAGAACGGAGCCTTGAGGGACCCCATTTCTTAGAAAAAGAGGATTACTAAAAGTTCCGTTTATATTTACTTTTTGTTCTCTATCCTTTAAGTAGGATTGAAGCCATTTGAACATAACACCTCGAAAACCAGCATTATACAGTTTGTTATGTTATGTGTGGCGACCACTTGAGGTAGCCATACCCTTAAACTATGCAACTTCATCCACTTAATTTCTATTGCAATACCAAATTTGACTTTTTCTTTGTTCATTTGAATTACTCCCACATTACTTTCAAATAAAATCCTTTTTGAGACTCTAAATTCTAAGCATAGTAAAATTTGATAGTGTAATTGTTGAAGACGATAAAGAATTAGATAGATTATTTTATTCAATATTTCAAAAATTTGTGATATACATTTTCATTTAAAAGAATAAGTTTTAAGGCATGACACAAATGTAATAAAGAATTAGCAAAATGTTTTAACATATTTTTTATAAACAGTGTTAAAAAAATTAACAATGCGATTGACAATGTCTCTTATTTAAATCAAATCGACTTAACATGATTATGCTAATTAAGTTACACAAGACTTAGTGTTACTCGATGCATTCGACGTTGTTGGTAAGTCTTTATTGAACATAATAAATCTGTCGCTACAAAGTGGACAATTTTCAAACACCTGGAAAAACTCAATTGTGACACCCATTGAAAAACTTAAAAAGAATATAAAGGCTATAAAATGTGAATTCAGCCCTATTAACTCCCTTCCAGTCTATGAAAAAGTGTTACAAAAAGTTGTGTATAATTAACTACTTAAATATTTACGAAAACGGTATCATAATTGAAAATTTTTACTTGTCAACACTGGTTTTGCCACTTGATCTTTGATAGCTAATTTTAATCTTTAATCAATGTACCTTCATTATTAAATCACAGTTGACATATGTTAGCATTTTGTTTATTGTGATACGGTAATAAGTAAGTAAGTAAGTAAGAAAGTATTCATTTATTAATTCGATGTTTTGATACATTTGTTAACAATTTGAATGAATTTTAAGCTATGGCCTTGCCGTCAGCTCGGTTAGCAATTTGGAATAAATTTATATAAAAGATTCTTTTCATCACAAAATAATAAAAAAGTATAACTATTCAAATTCTGATATTAGCAACATCCTATACTTGGATATTTCTTTCAAGAATGATGAGAGTTTTCCAGTTCGTTTCGTTCAAAAGTTTTGTTGTTTCTTGCATTATTAGCGATCTTTTTCCATAATATGATAACCGTTGGGATGCAAAAACTGGACATATACTAATGAAATGAAAGCAGTCTTCTTTGGATTTGAGATTGCATAAAGAGCAGAATTGGTTAAAACTCCCATTGTAAGGTGTTCCGTTGAGTCCTAAGAGTTCATAACTTGCTTTAAATATTAGGGAGATCTCGTTGTAGCTTAATGAGTCATTAAAGTAATTTGCTTGATTTAGCTCAAATTGAGTTGGGAGTACAGGAATCTACTAAAGGACTGGCGAGCGCTAGCTTTAAATCCATCACTCACAGAGTTTTCGTATTTTCCAATAATGCGATAGAACTGGTCTTTCAAAACAACCAAGTTTCTTCCATCCATCGATATATCTTCATCAAAATTGATTGCCATATCTTTCCATTTCCTCATCCAACAATCTTCATTTTTTATTTCGTATCGTAGCATTTTGTTGGACAGCCGTTCGCCTGGTTGATCAAAAACTTTTACGATGTAGTCCGCTTGGGCCTTCAATGTACTAATAAAAAGTTTAGGAAGTCCTGTTTCTATGTATAAAACGCATAGCTCGGGGTTTTAAGAGGCAGGTTAAAGAGCTTTTTTAAGAAGTTTCTGTGGAATTTTTCGATCGTTTCGTACTCATCCATATCCATACCCCACACTTGAGCAGCATAAAAAAGTGTAGACTTCACAACAGCGTCGAATATTTTGTATTTTGCAGAGAGTGGAACTCGTTTGTTTGTGAAGACATTTCTCCACGAGAGATTCAACATACTTTGGCATGCGTTGGTTTTCTCAATTAAATGTTCGTTAAAGTCCAGCTTCGTATTAAGTTTTACTCCTAAATACCTATATTCACGAACTATTTCTAGAAGGTTACCATTGTGGTACCAATTATGACGGTTCTGGATCCTAGAAGATCTTGAAAATACCATAATCTTAGACTTGCTAGTATTAATCACAAGATCCCATTTGCAGCAATACTCTGATAGACGGTTTATCATTAGTTGAAGTACATCGGCTGATTCTGACAATAAAACCAAATCATCGGCATATAGCAGTACATTTATTGACATTCCGGAAATCCGAATTCCACCAGGAAGATAATTCACTATATCATTAATGAATAATGTGAACAAAAGAGCACTGAGGAGACATCCTTGCTTGACACCATTATCCGTTGGGAACCATTTTGAATAATCTGACCCATCCCAGACAGCAGCTTGTGAATTGAAATACATTTCCTTTATTACGTGTCTAAATTTAGTTGAAATACTTATTTGCGAGAGCTTATAAAACAGAGCATTCCGATTTATCAGGTCAAAAGCTGATTTGAAATCAACAAAGAATGCAAATACTTTTTTGTTCCTAGCTTGAAAAGCTTTGACAATTGAAGTTATTGTAAAAATGTGATCAGTGGTTGAATAGTTTTTCCTAAAACCAGCTTGAAATTCAGTGAGGATATTGTTGGCTTCAACCCACGATTCCAACCTTGCTGCAAGAACTCCGCAAAACAATTTCGCCAGGACATTCATAAATGAGATTCCTCGGTAGTTTTCAACCTCGTCCATATCTCCTTTTTTGTGAATCGGGAAGATCACTGATCTTTTAAATGAGTTAGGGATGTCCTCGTTTTGGAATGCTTTGTTGAATAAGATCTTCAATTGAATGATAAAGCTCGGGGGAGCGTTCTTGAAAAATTCGTATGTGATTCCATCCTCACCCGGGGCTTTTCCATTTTTCGCTCTCTGAAGAACAGCAAATATTTCAGGTACTGTGATTTCTTCGTCCAAGCTCTCATTGGTTACCAAAGGTTCCGCAAATTGGTTGCTCAGTATCGATTTGCCATAAAAAAGGTTTTTGAAGTGCACTGATAGTACTTCAGCAGTTAGTCCTATGCCTACCGCGAAATTTGATCCATTTATCTCCCTTGTGATCTTCCAGAATTCCTTAGAACTTTTTGTATGACCAAGTTTGAATGCTTGATTATTTTCATATGCAGTTTTTTTTTCCAGGCACATTTGTTTGTACCGCAAGTTTGCTTCAACACACAATTCTTTTAAAGCTTGACAGTTGGAATTTCGCATTGCATCAAAAAGAACAAATGATTTTTTACGACTTTTCATGCATTCATTGTCAAACCACTTTTGCTTGAACTTTAAGGATCTATTAGGAGTCGTAGATGATGTTGAGTTTCTAATGCAACGCATAAGTTGGTTTGAATGTACTTCTGTTGACTCATTGCATACATTTAACGTTGATAGATGGTGATCTACATTTTGTTGGATACGGTAATACTCATAACTAGTACTATACGGTAGTAAATTTACAGCAACGCTTACAAGTAAATCGTTATAAAAATATTTGTCGTTGAATTTGAACACTTTTTTGCCTATACTTACCCCTGTGAAGATGTCGAGGAAGTGTAATAAAATAATGATCTTTACTCTTTTTGTTATGTCTGTGGAGAACAAAAAACAACAACGAAATTTTACGAATCCTGTGTTAGGTGTTTTCACCAAGGTTTTGGTTTTTCTGTCGCCCATCAAGATAAATCATTGGCAAAAATGGGAAAGATGCACAACCTAGCTATGCCTTTTTTTTCTCAAGCTTATAAAACCAAGCTTCAAAATAAATATATAAAAAACAAAAATTGAAACGGTCATTATTTTTGTTGTTGAAGAAATTTAAGAACTAGCTCCACAAATAAAAAAAAAAATCACAATTTTTTACTTGTTATTTCCAAGTCTTACTCATTTCGCGAGGAATTTGAATGAGTAATGTCATATCGTACATTGGGTGTGTTCGATGAGTTTACAAATTGCACATTTTTGTGAACTAAATTTTTGTCAAGAAACATGAATTTGTTCACTATTGTTAGCATATAGACGTTTGTATCCACACCAAACAGACCCAACGACAGCTTTTGCCATTTTCGATAACATTTTCAAAAAAAGTTTGGTAGCACATTTTTTGTTATCGGGCTAAAGAAATAAGCCTGATTAAATTATGAGGCTAAGGGGAACCACAGACAGCTAAATTTTTTTTATATTTAGCACGTGAATTTTTCCAAGCCGCAACGTCTTCAGAAAAATTACACCTAATATTGCAGTTTATTTGCAGCATAACCTAAAAATGTGTGTAACATCAGCAGTTTATTGCAAAGATCAAGTCGACTTACAGTGTCGCAAAACCGGCAAGTGCCAGAAATGTTATCTTATCGCAATATAAATTCTTTCTGATATCTTCTACGACTGCCCTATCAACAAGCAGTCATGCAGTTCTGTTTTCGGTGAAACCAAACGGCATACATGACAGAATATTTTTGTTTGATGTTTCTACCTATTTGCTTCTGCAAAATCATTTTGTATACTTGAGAATGAATAGTGCTTGGCCTGTAACTGTATCCCTTTTAGATAAGAATGCCTTTACCCTTCTTCCATTCACTTAAAAAAATTCCTTCCGAAAAGTTCGTATTCATTGTGTTAGAAAAAAAATAGGATAGATTGAAGAATTCCATCAATTTCAATAGGATGTGATTTAATAAATGGAAAGCTTTCAAATATATCGTTTTTGGCAAATCGAATGAACTTAAAATATCATTTCTGCATGTCTTTTAAATCGCTTCGTGACAGGAATATAAATGTGAAAAATCTGAGAGAGTTCAAAGCGAAGAATGTGACAAAATTTTGATACCTAGTTAAACAAAATCAATATCGTCAAGGTTTTGGTTCTTTGCTAATATCTCGCGCATATCCTTTCAAATTTATCTGCCACTCAAAGATACCATAAACCTACTGTTATTCATCCGTGCTTTCCATGTCCTACCTAATCTTACAAAATCATGGTGGTGCACATCTAATATGAAACGTTTCCCACGAATGTACGCTAGATTTTGTTGTTATAAAATGATGCCGAATTTCATATGTAAGCAGAGGAATATGATGGGTAAAAGGTTTATGGTGTTGCTGGTATAATTCAATTTGTTTGCTTGGGCTTAAAAGTTGTTTGTTTCCAATTATTCCGCTTGTACACACAGGAGCATTATCGATATGATTTAAATTTCAATAATATCAACATTAGCGACGTTGACAAACATTTCGAGTTAAATATGAACGTACATTTTATGAAACATGCTTTGAGATTGAGAGTTGATGATTTGATGTTATTTGAATAGCTTTCAAAGAAAACATCTGAAGTTTTATTTATGTTCATGGAAAAAATGAGGGCGAAAGGATTTCTTTCATAACTTCCAAAGGAGGATCATGTAATTTGTTGCAATTTGAGCGATCAAACGGAAAAATTTAGTGCTTATTTTGTGGTTGGGTTTATATACCCATGATGTTTATACGATAAATGATGGACAAACCATACTACAAATACAAAAAAATTATTGAAGCCACACGCCCGATTTGTCTGCCTTCGTGACATTTCCTACAGACTCATTCTTTTTAATCTATCCACCCTTGGCTTCGAACCCATATGTCATTGAGATGGATTTCTTCTTATTTGGAATATGTATACAATCGTTTAAATCTTCAAAAAAAAAAAAAACTCGTTACAAAAATTCAAAATTCGATGTTTTAGTTTTATTGTTTTGTTCTTTATTTCTTATAGAAATATAAACACTGCTTCAAAAACAGCAAACAAAATAATTTTCTGATTTTTGTTTTGACTTACAGAGCTTTTTAACGTTAGTTAATTGATAAATAAAAGTAAATATTAATTTCCTTGTTTTCTTTTGTGAAAAAATATTCAACGAAAACTCTTAGTTTACTTGAAAGTAGTTCAGAATTTTCATATAGTACGAAAATTACAACTTTATTAAGAAAAACTTTATATTTTTGCTTCCTACTTCAGCTAAATATTGCGAAATACCCCGTAAATAATTTTTTTTCAATTCTCCAGAAAAAAAACTGTGCCGATATCTTAATGCGTTCAAAAGCTAGGATTGTTGCCACGTGAAAAGACAATTAGGACCATGGCACAGTGGGCCCAAATGCAGTTTCGCGTCTCAAAAATCTGTAACTTTTTTGTCTATTGAAGTAATTAAGTGAAATTTGGAATATATTATCCTAACTAATATTATAAATGTGAAAGTCACTCTGTCTGTCCGGCTTTCTATGTTACCATCTCCCGCCCAAACTACTAACCCGTTTTAAATAAAACTTGATACAGAGATAGTCTAAGACTTAAGAAAGGACATAGGCTATATATTTTATTCCTAAACTCCCACGGGAACGGGAACGTATACGGGAATTTAGAAACTACAACACCGATTTCAAAAATGTTTCCACCGATAGAATGCTTCACTATCCCAGAGTAACATAAACTTTAATTCATCCCAATATTCCTACGGGAACGGGAGTCCTTACTAATATAATAAGAGTGAAAGAAGCTCTGTCTGTCCGTCGTTCTATGTTACCATCTCCCGCCCAAACTAATAAACCGATTTGAATGAAATTTTGTTCAAAGATTGTTCTGAACTTAAGGAAGGACATAGGATGTATTTTATTCGAATATTCCCACGGGAACCGGTCCTCACTATTATTATAAATGCAAAAGTAGCTCAGTCTTTTCACATTTCTATGTTACCATCTCCCGCCCAAACTAATAAACCGATTTAAATGAAATTTTGTACAAAGATAGTCTAGAGCCTGAGGAAGGACATAGGTTATATATTTTATCCCTATATTCCCACGGGAATGGGAACGTATACGGGAACTTAGAAGCTACAGCACCGATTTCAAAAATTCTTCTACCGTAAGAATGCTACACTATCCCTGAGTAACATAAACTGTAAGTCATCCCCATTATTCCTACGGGAACGGTCAACATATTCCCACGGGAATATGAGTTTTTTATTAATATCATAAGTCTGAAATGAAATATATCTGTCTATTTTTATTTGTTATCAAAAACCGCCCAAACTATTAAACCTTTTTACATATATGAATTTTGGTACAGAGATATAGTCTTGAGCCTGAAGATGGACATAGGCTATGTATGTTATCCCTGTATTCCCACAAGAATGCAAACGTTAACAGGAACCTAGAAACTCCTGAACTAATTTCAAGAAGTATTTCCCCGTTAGAATGCTACACTACCTCAAAGTAACATCAACTTTAATACATCCCCATATTCCCATGGGAACGGGGAAGTACTTACTAACACTATAGATCCGAAATCAACTCAATCTGTCTGTTTTGTTTTGTTACCATCTACCGCCCAAACTATTGAACCTATTTGTATGAATTTTGGTGCCGAGACAGTCTTGACTTGAGCCTGAAGAAGGACAGGGTCTGTATTTGTTTTCCCAATATTGCTACGGGAACGGCAACGTAAACGGGAATCTTGAAGCTACTGGACCGATTTCAAAAGTTATTTCATCGTGAGGTGATTTCTGTCAAATTGTCTATTACACAGTTGACCTGAGAAGAAATGTCTATCTTGATCTTCAAATAAATATTGGCAATCAGTAATGCCTGTGTGAAAAGTCGATTTCGGCCCCGACTAATGAGATAGTTAACCAAATAAACTATCAGTAGACAATATTATGGACACTGAGAAAGTCACATCACACCCTATAGAGTTTCTCAATGCCTTAGAATTATCAGGAGTGACTGCAAGTTGGTGTTCCAGTGCCAATAATGAGTAATCTAGAACTGTGAACAGCTACAAATTACACATCTGGGATGCGGCATTATAATAGTTTTAATGATGACTGGAACAGCGAAATAAGAAAACTATTGATTCCCCGTATTTCTTTAGTTCCCACTGATTAATCATTTTTGTTTAAAAGAGTGTATCAAACTCGCAAAACTTTTTTATTTGACAAAAGATGGGAAAAGTAAGAACTTCGTGTGCAAAAATTTACTTAAATAAAATATAACAATAGTTTACTAAAACGCATGAATGTGTCTTATTTGCAAAATAAGTAGCCTAAAAAATTAAAAATGTTGCCGAAAGTCACTCTTCCACGTGGACGAAGTCGCGGGCACAGCTAGTCTTTAATATATAGAGAATCATAAAATCTAAAATTTTTTAAGATCTATTTAGTGTTTTGCTATTTAAAGTTTATTAAAAATTCAAAAACTACAATATTGACGAATCAAAATGTGGATTTTCAGTATAAATTTTGCTTTCATTTATTATTTCTGCTTAGGATACACATGTTGAGACAACGATAGCTATATATAATATACAAAAATGTAAACAAAAATTGGTTCTTTAATAGCTGAATGGCTTCCTCAGAAAGCTCTGAGCTTCAGCTGTATTTTGTTTTCATATACTTTATATAAGAGGATCTGATGTCAAAAACAACCGATGAAAGACAACCTCATTTGTTGCTTTTCTTAAATATTATATTGAATGCGTCATCCTTATTTTTTATAATCTTTGTTACGTGCTTCTTGTACATCTTCAGAAAGTTGACCGATTGGTAGGACTCCAAAATGTTGAACTATAGCTTCACCGTGAATTAGTATTTTATTGACTGAAGATGGCATATGTATTACCATTGATATTTTTCAACGTAAATGCGAGCTGTATAAAATGCATATTTATCAAATTTTTGAGCATCAATGTGCATTGGGGTGTGTCATTTTTGGGCAACTTTTTTTTTCAACGATAAAACGAAGCCTCTGAAAATTTGAGCTCCTAATATTAACATTTAGAGGTCCCTGTTTTTAAATTTAAGTTTTCCATACAAATAACATGAAAAAAAAATTTAAATTTTTTCTTATTTTTATAGCTTGATATTTGAGCATTGTAGAAATAAACAGACAAATTATTTAAGTAGAAAATTGAACGCTCTACAAAAAAGCTCAAAATAATTTTTTTCATAGAGTGAGCCGTTCTGAAAATATTCAGAGTTTTATTTCTAGTACTTCATGGGGTCGTATTGTCATTATTCGAAAAAGGGGCAGATTGGGGCAGAACATTTTTTTGTGCCTTTTTACTTATATAGTAGGGAATAAAATGCACTATGCAAGAGCACAGCGCAAGGTAGCGCAACCATTTAAAACCTTTATCAATGATTAATATATAAAAAAAAAATAGCATGTTAATTAAAATTGATTAATATGTAGAAAAAATATATTTTTTGAAATTGAATTTTAAGATATTTAAAGTTTAAATTACAAGCTTTCCAACGATATATAACTTTTGTGTAATCACATAATAAAATGCCAAAGAAAAGTCTATTAAAAACGTTCTTTATTTCGTCATTCCAATGGGGCTATATGAAGCGACCACTTTAGATAGCCATATCCTAAAAGTATGCAGCTTAATCCATCTAATTTTTTTTTGCACTGCGAAATTTGACTTTTGTTTGGTTAATTTGCATAAAAATTTTAGCTCCCACATTACCTTCGAAAAAATCATTTTTGAGACGATAAATGCCATTTGGGCCCACTGTGCGGCGCCGGCGTACGCCAGGGAAGTCATTTGGGGCCTATATTTTTAGTTTTTACTATAAATAACCTCGAATTGGTCATTCTCCGTGATCTCGGCATCATTTGGTAACTGGAACTCAATTTCTCCTCACATATTGATGATTTTCTTCTTTTTCTTCCTTTTCCGGCGTTACGAACATCGTGAATTTAATGGAATCACTGTTTTTTCCACTTATCTACTTCACACTACTGATCCGGTTTTGGATTGTTCCATGTCTGATGTCAATAAAATACAGATTTGTCTGTACCTCACATATTGATAATATGAGCATTATACTAGAATCAAATTTAGAATTGGCTTCGTTAAGCGATGGTCCAAGGGATTCTACGACCCATTCGTAACCCGAGCTCTGTACATTACTTTAACTTGTTTACTTTTGTTTGCCCGCTCCATGATTACGCCTGCCAAGTGTGGTCTCCTTACCAACAAATTCAAATACCTGAAATGGAGTGGTCTTTCTGTCCATCTTTAGAAACGTTTCGGGGTCCCAGACACCAATGCGCAGACATTTCTTAAAAAATTTCTGCTCCAACTTAGCATGCCAGACTCTCTCTGTTGATTGGCTTTGTCAGGGGTCACAACTCATTGGGTACCTACATGAAGAGATTTGGTATTAGCACATTCGACTTATGTAGAGGATGTCAAGACGAAGAGGCACAGGAAGAATCTTTCCACTTCGTCTGTGAGTTCCTTAGCTGGCCCCACACTAGGAAGAACCCCTCAGAGTATACTTCTTCGACGTACTGGATGACATCTCAAACCTCCCTTTGAACAGCATCCTTAAATTCATTCAATACTCCAAATGATTCAGTGTGCCTTCTCAACCCCAATAACACAGTCACCAACCCAAATCCTCTTCTCACCCCTCACCCTCTTTTATCTGGAGAGGAAAATGGATCATTGGGATCAGAGTGAGGTGTTGCTGCTTGCGGCTGCAGCTCTCGTCCAACTTAACTAAACCTAAGAAATCTTTCTTGGAGTAATTTCTTGATTGTACCTCCGATCTCCCTACCAAGATCCCATCAATCTTCTCAGCATGAATACGTTTGAAATGTTCGATATTTTCTTCGTTCACCGAGTTTATTCTGGAACCGTTGGCAGACTTTATAACCTTATCTTCCTTAACATTAATCCTCTTCTTTTACCTTTTTTCCCATCGAACGTTATGTTACTGTTAATGTTAATTCGAGCTTTAATTGTTTTGGCTTCAACCTCATTACTCTCTGACTAAAACTCCATCTTTTCAATCAATCTCCTCATTAAGCAATGTTTGCTTTAAGATTTATGTTGTTTAAATACCTGAAATCTGACATAGTTCCAGTATCGACAGTTAGTATTTTAATGAAATTTTACAAAAACACCAACTGCGGCACCTAGAGTTATGTCATTTTACTGGCATTTTACTAAAACGCTTATTATTTATTATAAGAGTGAATGTCTAGGACGACAGAGCTCTTAACTGATTTCTCTAGAACTGTTTATCTCACTTCACTTTCTTTGTTAGGTTATTTTTGCTCACTCACCAAGGAAGAATCCGTGTTATGAGTCACCAATGTTGATCGGGTGGAGCCGAAATCGCTGACGCATAGCTCATAACCTTTGCTAATCAGTTCTCCTTCGAAAAAGTGTATCTTGGATAAAAAAGAAACCTATGGCCGTGAACTTTTGACTAATTGTGTACATAAATCCAGGAGTATAAAAATGCATGTTTTGTGAGCGAATGATCGTATCGATCTGAAGTTGATGGCTGTAGACTTATACTTATGTAGAAGAGATATTCTTTTTTAAAATCAATCGATGAAAGCAAATACTGAGACAAGCTTGGTCTAATAATAAATAAACTTTTATTGTCAACACCTCACTTTTAACAGCAAATTTTGTGGTAGGTCTGGGTTTTGGTGCCATTGCATTTACATGAAATAATAGAATTTCTTAACACTACTTTCTACTTTATGTTAGTAAAGAAATCAGAAGGCGTTTTGTCAAAATTTTTACAAAAAACTCGTTTTGCAAAAAAATCTAAAAGAAATTAACAAAGAAGTGCCTTGGA